>VDFB02281492.1:302842898-303026744 GCA_007258455.2 Sequoia sempervirens
CTTTAAAGTAGAAGAAGAGGACATGAGAGCTTACTTAGAAAACCTATGCCAAGTCATATGTTTTCGAGAAGCTACGTCATGAAAAGGGGAGTATGTCACATGCGAGCCAACTTAAGGAACATTGTCCACATCCCAAGCTTTCTCTTATATGTTCATGAAAGGTTAATGACGAGTCAAAGGAGGCAATGACAAATGGCATACGAGGATAAGGCTACCTAGCCCCTTGCCCCCACGTAGTGTAGGATAAGGGTGAGATGAAATGATTGATCAGATGCAAGCTAGAGTGAAAATAAGTATCAATTAGAGGAATGAGGTGCCCCCACAGAAGGAAGAATACCAAATTCCTTAAGATGTTGGATTTTACTACTCAAAGCCTTACATTTATTAGTGGAATGACCATGACTCTATGATAGGTGTAGATTTAAGTCTTGTAATAGCATTTCTTTCAAGTTCTAGGGGGAAGGGTGATCATGTGATCTTGGAGGAGTCTCGACAAGATACCCTCTTGATCAATGATAGAAGGTGGTCTTGTGGTTTGCATCCAAGATACATCTTACTTAGTATTAGTTGGCATATCTACGCAAGACTCTTTAGATTGTGAGATTTTTTTCTCTCCATTATAGGAGGGTATAAAATCTAATGAATTCAAATCATGAATGTTTTGTGAGATGAAATTGAAATTAAGAAAAGGTGCATTGGTTTGTTGGATGAATTGTAAAGGAGACCAATCAAGACCATTAGTGTCGATGAGTTCATGATGGAAGATTGTTAAGGATGATTTAGGAGTATGTTGTGTGAGATTGTTGATGTTGAGTGCAGGCTTGTTTATCTCGATCAAGGGAAAATAACCAATACCTTGAGTCGTTTGTTGTGTGTTAGGCTCTATAGGGTTGTGGATACCTTGTTCTCGAGCACCACATCCTTTTCCACTATATCCATGTTGTTTCATAAGCTCATAACCATGTCCATAAAGTTTTTTCATTTCTTTTGAAGTTGGTGGATGTTCATGATTAAGTTCATCAAAGGTTGTTGTGTAACCTGATGTCTGTTGTTCTAAAATGGTTGAGGTGATGCTTGTGAAGGGTTTTTCAAGTTTTGTGTTGACAAAACTTTGGTTTTTTTTTCTTTGCTAGAGTCTTTGTGTATGATCCAGTATTCTCTGAAGGAGGTGGGTGTGAAGTCTAAGGAACCCAATCATCATCTAATAGTTTCAAAATTGGTTCAAGATGTTGGACAAGGTCCACTTGTGTGGTTGGTGTTAATGTGTTCAAGAGATTCTATGTGTTTTTCTCAATGTTTAAATAACTATTTGGATGAGGGTCAACTTAAAGTTTGTACACATTGTTGTCGTAAATGTATTTCATTTTTTGATGAAGAGTAGAAGGCACATCATTCATTGCATGAATCCATGGTCTACCTAAGAGAAGGTTATATGTGAGATCATTAGGCATAATATGGATTGGTGTTTCCAATGTGGCCATTCCAACTGTAATAGGTAAAGTGATCACACCAAGCAGTTGTTTACTTATGTTGTCAAATCCCCTGATGGATAAAGGATATGGTCAAATTTTTGATTTATCGACACCAAGTCTATCAAGAAGGTTCACTCCACATACATTAAGAGTGGAACCAGTATCCACAAGAGTTCTCTTAATCCCTTTTCGTTCGTATTGAGTGATGATCATAAAAGGTTCATTTTGTTTTTGCACTTCCAAAGCAGGAAGCTCACTTTGGTGGAAAACAATGTCAACATTTATGGCTTGAGTCATGTTGCTATATCATTTGGTTGTGTATTAGAAGGAACAAGAACTTGTTTCAAGGCTGTTTGGATCATGTTGTGATAGTGAGGGGATGCTTGAATAAGATCCCATAAGGATATCTTAGCAGGATTATTCTTTAGCTATTCAACAAGATTGTACTCTTTTCCACTAGGAATACTTGGCAAGAAAGGTTTAGAGGGGATAGGATTAGGAAATGGTAAGGGTGTTGGGGTTGGTTGTGGTAGTTGCAAATTATTTTGAGTGTTATATGTATGAGCAATGGTATGATAACTTAGCTACTGTGATACATTATTCTGAGGTGGGTAGAGGATGAGTTCAGGTTTGTTTGGAGTTGGAGGTTTATGTGAAGGGGGGTAAAGGATGAGTTGAGGTTGAATAATTTTAACATCCCTTAGCAAGTGAGAGTCTATATCATTATTAAGGTTCTTGTCTTTCATCGTGATATCCTTCCTAGGAGAAAGGTTTTTAGGAGAACTACAAATCAAATGTTCTTGATATTCATGGATTGGTTCTTCTAAAATGACTTCATCGCAAGTAGGGGAATGATCACTAGTTGAATTGTCTTGCCCAAGAAGGGTTTTTTTAGGTGAAGAGGGACAACCAAGATTCTCATGACCTTCATGGAATAAGTTTTCTATCATCAAAGTATTGTCTTCACACCAATGAGAAGTACTAGAAGAAGAAATTGTAGTGTCATGATCATCTAAGGTTGTGTTATGAATGTCTTGTCCACTAAGAGAGGTAAAAGGAGAGAAACAACTAGGATTCTTAAAACTCTCATTAACTGATTCTTCTACTAAAATATCTTCATCACCAAGAGGAGAGATATTATGAGAAGAACAAGTATGATTGTTAGGAATGGCCCAAGTTGTAGTCTCTTTCACTAAAAAACTCTCATAGGGAGGGGATATGAAATGTTTCTTAACATGTCTAAATATGTAAGGTACTAGCATTGTTTGAATAAGAATCAAAAGCACATGTAACCATTTCATGCAATGTTTCAGTAATATGAACAATGTATATGCAAATATATAATACACTTTTATCTAATGTATGCAACACCTTAAGAATGTAAACAATGTATATGCAAGAATGAAAAGAACTTTTATCAAACTTATGCTAAGTTTTACGAATAGAAATATTGTGTACGTAAAATTGAAAAGTACTTTTATTGATGTAATGCAAAATTTTAGAAATGTAAGCATTTTTAGATGTAAAGATGTTGACAATTTAAGTGATTTGAAGAATGATGTTTTTGAGCTAGATGCATAAAACAAATGTCCTCAAAACTTTCCAGACTTATACTATATGATACTATGAGGCTTAGGAAGCACATAAATGAGATTTTTGATGTTGTAACAGCTAGTCAAAAATCTGGACAGGGATTGATTCGCCCAACATGGCAAATGAGTTCCAATAAGGGTTTTTTAAAAAATTTCAAAAATTTTGAATTATTTTTGATGTGTTTGATTTTGTATGATGTAGACCTAAGATGTAGATACAAAATTTCAGAAATTTTTAAGGAAATTATATGTAAAAATGCAAGCTAAATGAAATTTTTTACTAATGCAAGTTTTTGAAACCCTAGAATGCAAAACAATGCAAAATCTAATGCATGCAAGATATTTCTAGGATGATGATGGACTTCTAATCAAAAAAGAAAGGATTCTAAAAGTAGGTTCACCAAAATGAACCATAGATTTTAGGGGTGTGAAATGCTATGACTCTCTTTTGCTCAATTAGGGTCTTTGACCTAATGGAAAGAGATAGATCCCACACCCAAAATCTAGGTGGTCCACTCAAATTAATGTATGTATGATGAAATTATTCCTAAATGCAATGATCTAAATGTTGCTAATTGATAAAATGGATTGATTACTAAGTGAAAATTATTGAAATGTGTGTTGTTTGAAAACACATTTTGTAATGCAAAAACACTTAGAAAGGAATGCAAAACTGAAATAGAAATGGATGAAATTGAAAGTGTGCACCTAAAATATTGAACAAGGGTGGAAATGACATTTGAAATTTTCCCGATGCTAGAAATTTGGCCTATTGGGACTCATTCGCCATTTTGGGTGAATTAGTCCTAGTTATGTGAAACTGACCCGGAACCCGTTTTAGACAAAAAGGTATCCAAAAATGTAGAAAACCCTATTCAGGCCTGGAAATGGGACTCATTCACCACTCATGGTGAATGAGTCCACTTTTGAATTTTTGAATATTCAAAGGTGGAAACAGGAGCTTTTAGTCTATACTTTCTACTTCTCTAGATGTCTGGTTATGAAACTATCAGATTCAGGTCTAAAAATACCTTTTGTGGGTATTTTGACTTGTCCAATGAAGAGATGACTTGATAAAATTTTTAATGCAATATTCAATGATTTCCAAGCTTCCAAGATGCCTAAATCTATAAACACATAAGAAGAGAAGAAAAAATGTTGGATGTTAGGGCATGGGGGTTTGCCTTGGTCAAAACCCTTTGTAAGTAATTAAACCAAAATAGAGAAAGAATGTAATGAAGCATGTAGCAATGGAGTTAATACATTTCCATGAAGATTGATCTTGAATGTATGCAACAAAACATGGAGAATCTTCCCTTGAATATCCTTGGAAGCTATCTTGATAACTTAGAATGTAAAAGCCCTAACTTGCTTGACTTGATAGAGAAGATATAGATGGTGAATGAATGATAAGAGATGTGTGAATGACCTATGAGGTGAATGGGGGTCTCAAATGGATGGAAAACAATTTATTTATACACACTTATGCCCTAATTACCCAATAATACAACATCACAGGCCGACATAAGGTATTTTTAAATAAAAACTCAAAAGAAATTTTGAATTATTTTGAATTTGGAGCCAAGATGGAATCATTCGCCACCCATGGAAAATGGGTCTCACTCTAGGATTGTAAGTGGGTGTCCGGAATTAAGTTGTATTTAATGTTGTTTATCAGGTTTACATTCAAAAATACACTTAATTAAGACCTATAAGTGCATAAAGGGGCCAAATAAAGCATAAGAAATGTGTAAATAGTGATAACAAGCCTAGGAAAGCATGAAATATTGTTACAAGACTTTACAACACTTTAAAAGAGGACTTGATAAGGGATAAAAAAGTGAATTTTAGATGATTTATTATGAAAAGAGTCTAGAAAATTGTAGAAATGTGTTACAACACTTCACAACACCTTTACAAGACATCAATAAATGCATTTTATTCAGTTTGCAAGGGTCCAAGACCTAGTGTGGATGTATAAAACACCTCACAACACTAAATCAAGGCCTCATTAAGTCCAATGTATCATCAATTATTCGCCAAATTAATCAAGTTTCCTTTTTTCTATGGCACAAGTTGAATAAGTAAGTAATTTATATTTTTTGTGTGAATTTGGCATCAAAGAGGTAGATTTAATATGTTTTTTGATGTAAATTTATTTAATTTTCAAGAAATGATAATACATCTAAAAATCCTCCTCAAATTCATCCTTAAAATTTTGATTCACCTCATGCCCAAATTCCTGCTGAAGAAAAACCCCAACAAACACCTCCAATCATTCCTGAGCATGTTCTAGGAACTCAAGAAAATTTAATGGGGAAAATTGAAAATAATAAAAAAAAATTGAGTTAATTGCAAGGTTCAAATATCCTTTAAGATCAACCTTGTATAGAACCGTGCTTGCTCAATCACTTGAATCAATAATATCACATGGGGATTCAATTAGCAATAAAATAAGTAGTTGGTTGAAGAAGGGGCAAGAGTTTAGAGAATTTTATGTAGATAAATTATCCTATAAACAAGTTAAAGATGAAAAAATTACAAAATTTGGTTTGTGTGCACTATTGACAAACCCTAGAATGAATCAACCTTTACATTCTTCAAGCAAGAGGTTCCCTATCCATTGGTGCAACCACCAAGGGATAAAAAAAAAAATTGGAGGAGGTGGTGGATGGTTTTTGACCATCCTCCATGCAACAATAATGAGGTTTTCTAAAATATTTTTTGAGGAAACTTTAATATGAGTTTTTTCTCAATAAAATACCAAACTATTTTGACATGTGAGACTTCCAGGGTAGAAGTGGGCACTCTGTACAAAAAGGAGTCAGGGCGTGTATCGATGCACAATAGCTAGTGAGACGACCACTTGCTAGACCAACATATAAGAATGTGACTATGCCTTTCATTGTGAAGGAGAGTGTTTAGTTCAATACATTGCAATTGATTAGTTCCCTCACCCAAAGCTGCATATAGCATACCATTCCTCTAGCACATAGTGAGTCGGGTGAATCTTTGGGGAGTAGAGTTCCACCTCATTATTGTCAAGCTCGCTTGTCACTCTATGTTTATGATCAAATGCATAGTCAGGATGCAAGTGCCTAGGGTACATCTATAACTAATCAGATGGCGATGACAGGTGCCCTCCTTAATGAGGCATTCAACCTTGATAGTCAAGTAAATATTAGAAAGTTCAATGAATTTAATTTATTAAATTTCATTTTTGAAATGTAATATTAACTAAATTAGTTGAATAATTATAATGAAATTTTAGGGTCATAGTGTTCACTTTGTTTTCAACAATCCTCCATCTCCCTATTATGCAACTACATGTACTACCAAGGTGTGTAACTTATAAAGAATTATAAATATTACATGTGAATAGCTAAACATTATATGAATGGTATTCTTATATCTCATTTTGGATATTGAATAGGTTAATCTTAGAGCTTCAACACCAACACCTACCAGTGGAGGTGGTCATCAAAGTTTCAGTCAAGTAATACATACTATTTATAATTTTAAAATAATAAAAATGTATTTTGTAATTGAATAATGTTTAATGACTTGAAAGTTCTAGATAGTTTGAGTATGATTTGTAATTTTTCATTAATTTTATTTTAGGTTGTTATATTTTTTCATGTGTCGGCCTCCAAAAATATAGGATAGTGGCATGGCTGGCTTGTAGCATACCATTTCACTCTTATCCTCCTAACTATCATCACTAACTTGTAGCATAGATCATCTCTCGGCTCACTGTTGGGCTCATGAATGTTTCTTGAGATATTGATCTTATTACTACCCTTATCCTATGTTGACTATACTATAACTATGGAAAATGTACACCCTAATATGTTGCCTTGATTTACTATTGTAATGTGCTTAACACATTCACATTAGGTCTTGGGACTTTGTGAATTAAATGATCTTAATTGTACCTTATTTAAGGTTTTATAAAGTGTTGTACCACACTTTCACACTAATCTAAGGTTTTCATTAATTGATGGGGCTTCTTTATGCCTTGTATGGCCTTATTTTGCATCCACAAGCCTTAATTAATGCATATTTCCAAGGATAATCTTGACAAAAACTAACATCCAATCATAATTAAAGTGTTTTTGGATTGTATGGCCCAAATTTAGTGATCTAGAACTCATACCCCACCTTGGGCATATGGGTCCTACCTAAGTTTCAAGGTCTTGATCCCGATTTCAAATGAATTTAAACATTTCTTGAAAAGTGTGTCCCATTGCTTAGCCTAATGGGACTCATACGCTACTTTTGGCATATGAGTCCCATGTGGCCCAAAATTAAATTTAATTCAAATTCTTGGTGAGATTTTATCCTCCTAGATCTAATGTCGGCTTGTAATTTCAAGAAATTTGTAGTGTTTACAAGAGAACTTGAGTCTTAAAGGGTTGATTATCAAGTGTTTTGGAGCATAATTCAAGTATCAAGCATCATGTCAAGGTCACCATGCAGCATGTTTATTTTTCAGCTAACAATTGTGATGTAGGGTTTCATGATTCAAGATAGAAATCAATTCAAGATCTATTACATTCAAGCAAGAGTCAAGATCTACATCCATTGGAGCCACTTCATACATGTTTGCAGTACTTTATTACTAGGGTTTGGTGAGTTGCAACATTACATTTTGTTCATTCATCATTCCTTTATCTCATTTGATTTCATTACAAGGTTTGATTACCAAAATGGGGTTTGACCAAGGCAAACCCCTTTCCACTAACAAAACAACACTTTTCCCTCTCTTTAGTGTGTGATTTGTAGATATAGGTTGAAGACCTTCTAAGGCGCAAGATTGGAAAGAATTTTTTGAAGTTGCAAAGTTTTCCATGTTGTCACCTTGTTTTGAAGAGCATTAAAAGAGCACCTACAGAGCAGAATCTTCAAATTCAGATCCAGAATTCAGGTCAAGAAGACAAGGTAGAGATAGAAGAGTAGATTTAGATCTTGATTCTCTAAAAAATCCAAACTGGGATGATACACCACTTTTGGCATATGAGTCCCAATATAGTCAAATTTGTAGTTTTTAGGAGTTCTAGACTTGTCTTTGTCAGAATTTTGTTCCTGCCCAGAAACCCTAGTCTGTGACTAAATCACCTAGTCTGACGTATGAGTCCCAATCTACATTAATTTAAGTATTTTTAATGTTTCAAACCTTTGTTCAATCTCCCACAGATTTCTAGGTGCACACCCTTGATCTCTTAGTTTGTTATTCTATTTTGCATCCATTTCCAGGTCATTTGTTGTAGTCTTGCATTTCATTAGGTTTCATATTTGATCTTGCATGTCATTTGTCTTTCCAAGCCCTAGCTTGGTGGTGAACCCCCTTTCAGTCATTAATCAAAATCATATGACACCTTTAGCAGATCTCTCTCTTTCATTCTATCATTGGATTGAGATCTCTATGGTTTCCTTGAATGTAATAAGAGTGAAATAGGAACCCTACCCTTGTGCTCCATTCCTCAAAGGTGGGGAACCCTATTCCCTTCATTACAAATACTTATCATGATGACTATATTATTTCATTCATACATTATGGTTTTAGACTTTCATTTATACCTTTGAAGTGCTCGATATCATAGATAAATTCTCTTTTGATTTCTTGACTGTATATTATCAACTTCTATCAATTATCTTCAATGGTATTTACTCCATAGACAAGTTACTATCCACTTATTATTTAGAAATATATGCCCTATTTCTATTCCTTCACAAGGAATATCCTCTATGAATATTATCATTAAAAGGTAAATACCACTCTAAACTATCCTTTAATACTAAACTATGCACAATTATCTTATACTATTGTACTAAATTTGTTACTTCTCCTATGAGACTATCTTGTAGCATTAGATTTCATGTGATTATCACCACATTCATGAATTTTATGCACTCTTTACCTTGAGGTATCTTGGTTGAAAATATATAAAGTATCTCCTCATAAAAATAATCTTCCACAATTATCCCTTGAAGCATTCTTTGGTATCAAAATATATTTGACTGTCCTAATACATCTTGTGACAGTTTTAGACCATCATATCCAATCTTATGTAAGTATCCTATTATAGTTCTTTATTTATGCTACGCCCTTTAATATTCATTTTTTGTCCCTTATTCATCATTTATCCTTGTGATCATTACTCTACCTATGTGAATATTACACTGTCCACTATAATAAAGATATCTCACTCCATTTCTTAGCTATATCTTCTTTATGATTCACCCATTAATATGAATAGAATGCTGAATTTTATGAAAATCATGGAGTGTCTTTATAGGTGTGAAATATTGTCAAGATATTAGGACCATAGTCCCCTCATTTCTCACTATCACTACATTTTTTTTAGTTGGCAATGCTCATTATTGCTTCTTTTCATGCATCTCACTATCAAGCTTTACATTATTTCCATGAATCTTATCCTCATTTCAAAAATTCTCCACTTCACATCAACAAAGGTTTGCATGAATTATTTATGTAATCATGATATTGTCCCTTTCTTTCATGATATAATTATCCCTAGGACTTTCATCTTGTGACTATCCTTTACTTTGAAATTATCCTCATGAAACGTGCAAACCCTTGAAGCAATATATAGTTCAATAAGTACTTGAAATTTTTTGTTGACTATCTCATACATTATAAGCCATGGCTTGTATAACTCTTCTAGTTTTAATAATTGAATTTAATGTTGATTTAGTTTTAGATGATGCAAGAAGAGACTCCTCCTAATATCAAGAGGGAAATGTAGCATGGTGTCTCTACTGCAATAGAGAGCTTGATGCCTTTGGTGAGGGTATAAGGAAAATTAGTAAATTTTAAATTAAATTTGTTGTTTTAGTTATTTATTATTGAAAAATAAAATGATTATTTATTTGTAGTTTAATTTATATCTAGATGGTTTCAATAGGGCTTTACAACACCAAAGTGTGAGTATGCCACTATTGCAAATGAGGAGAGAGATCATTTAGTGATGGTAAGTTATTATTTTGTTAAATATTTTATTCTATATAATGTAATTTCTATATATTAATGTCTATAATTTTTATTGTGATGGGTACAGATCCATGAAGAATTAAATAGGAGGTCCAACCCTTGAGTTTAAATTATACCATTGTCATACATATGTCTCCATCCCCCTAACAATCAAAGGCCACCCATGATATGTTTTCTTCACCTAGAGGGGAATGAATATTTATTAGGGTCCTTTATTGTATGCCTATACAACATTTTTGGACATATATTTTGTATTATACATACATGACATTGTATGCCCATATGGTATTCTTATAAGCCTATATGGCTATTTTCTCAATACATATCTTTTTTATGATGGTGTCCATATTTGCATCCAAGCTTTAAAGGATATTTGTAGATGGCTTACTTCAAATATTTAAAATCCAAGTGTATTTCATGCTTCATAACTTATTTCACATTCATTTCACCTATATTTGTTAGTTAATTTTTATCTTTCCTACACCAGTATTTGTTTGTGGTCTTGGATGACATATTTTTGGCATATAGTTATGGAATCAAGTTTTATTCAAGACAAAGTACAAACAATTTACAATACATTTCCAATAATTTTATTCAGGTATATTCAAGTACCCATCCTCTAGTTGGTCAATCACTACTTCAAATTTATAGACATATTCTTCATTCCCACACTTTCCTTAATCTCAAAAACAAAATTTCCTATATTGACCAAAATGTTTATGTCTACATTGAATTTAAGTAACAAAGTAGACTAGTTCTTTGGTGTATAATATTTAGGACCATAATATTATAAAGACACATACATTGGCCAAAAATTGTAAAGTGGAATTATTCTATAGCCACCCCAACATGTTTGAATTGTCAGTTTACCCCCAGGAGATGAAGAACGTAAACAATTCCCCTCAACAACTTTTTACTAAATGCAACTAATAGTTTTTGAAACATTTGAAACAATGTTGCCATAGTGGAATGACTTGGATATATGAAAAACTAGGAGAAGTTATTATAGAGAGGCCCTATGTGACCTTATACCTTTAGAAGAAATGTTTCTAAGTGCCATGGTTTTTGAGTAATAGCTCGTCAAAGTTTGCTACCCTTTCATACTTTGGTCTCTTAAGAGAAATCATTGGTGGAATGTAGCCTAGAATGCTTCAGTATGCTAGGGTAAGAAAGGGTTTGGTCGCATGACAAACATAATAAAAATTACACCACCTTGCAACTTTACATTGCATGTATTTGATGTTTTTTCCATCAACTAAAAACTTGTCGCCACAGGGAAATGGATTGGAGGTATGAAAAATTGAGAGAGGTTATTGTAGAGAGACCCTACTTGATCTTGTACCTTTAGAAAAAATGTTTCAAGTGCCACTTTTTTTGAATATCAACTTTTCAAATTTTGCTACCCTTTCACACTTTGGTCTCTTAAGAGAAATTGTCGGTGCAATGTAGCTCAAAATGTTTCAACATGCTAGGGTGCAAAAAAAGGCCTTGCCTAGCATAAACCTACCCATTCGGGCATGTTGGAACTGTCAGTTTGGTCACATGATGAATAGAATGAAAATTACACCACCTTGCAACTTTACACTACATGCATCTCACGCTTTTTCCATCAACTAAAAACTTGTCACCATGGTTAAATGGATTGTAGATATCAATAATCGAGAGAGGTTATTGTAGAGGGGCCCTACATGAACCTATACCTTTAGATAGAATGTTTCTAATTTCCATGATTTCTGAGTAACAATTCGTCAAAGTTTGCTGGCCTTCCACACTTTGGTCTCTTAAGAGAAATCGTTGGTGCAATGTAATGCAGAATGTTCCAACATGCTGGGATGCAAAAAAAGACTTTTCCTAGCATAAAAATACACACTCAAACATGTTGAAACTATTGGTTTAGCTTCACAACAAACAAAATGAAAATTACATCACCTTGCAACTTTACATTGCATGCATTTGACACTTTTTCCATCAACTAAAAACTTGTCACCATGGGAAAATGGGTTGTAGGTATGAAAAATTAAGAGAGATTATTGTAGAGGACCTTACATGATCTTGTACATGTAGATGAAAATTTTCTAAGTGTCATAGTGTAACATGCCCAACTAAAATTTCCTCAATAAATTAATAATTGACATTATGATTATAAATTTAAGACATAAATCCCATAGCTATTTTCCAACATAGCAATTTGGGTATGTGCAGGATCATCATGGAAAAAATAGGCCCTTAAGTGGCAAAGAATTTAGAAAAATCAGAGTTAGGCAACTTGACATAAAAATTTGAATAAGTTATCTATATTGTTTAAAAAATATGTAAGAATAGAATCTGTAGCAAATTGAATGTAGTTTCTAAACTACTAGGTTTGTTTAAAAAAATAAAAATCCTATTTGGTGAAAAATTGAAATTTCAATGCAGTGGTACTTAAATTTTAGGGAAAAAATAAGAAGTAGGTGTCTGTCTGACCACCCTAACCACAATAAAATGATAATATTTTTCTATAATATTTTAGATATAAGTAGAGGACTCATGTCTCGATGTGGTGGATATTTTTTTGTAATTTTTTTCTAAGTAAATAATTAATTATGAATTTTTATTACAAATTTTTAAAAAATATAAAAACTTGTATGTCGACCCACTTAACTTGGTCAAAACTTCATGAAATTCAATTTTATTTTTAATTTATATATGCAAAGCATAGAATGTGATGCGTGTCTTGGATTCAAAAAATGATACTGTCTGAAAGCTATAGATTTTTTCAATCAGCCTATCAATCATGACTTTAGTCATAATTTGAATAGAAAATGAATAATGATTACTTATAAAATTCAAAGTAAAGCATAATTTATATTGGTGGAAAGCTGAGAATCTCCTTTAAAAACCCTTTTAATTTCTTGAATTTTTGGTAAAAAAATAGTCGTCAACCACATACCCATCATATTGCCACTTTTTGGCCCATTATGATCCTGCACATACCCATTTCATGTCCATAAGTAGAAAAAAAATTCTAAATATATTCATTTCCAAATGTCAATAGTCAATATACAAGTTTGACTTGGCATTCAATTGTCACATAGTCAATACAATAATTACATTAATGATACAAGTACATAAAATAGAATTCCATTGTAATTCCTCTATGAAATATCGCCTCCAATAGTGGGAGAGAACATGGTTGAGGTGTTTTTCCACCCAACCACGAAGCAATGCTTTCCTAGAATTCTTCAATCCATCAAAGAATACCCAAACCTACAAGGAACACTTAGTAAGAGATACAGTTTGCAAGGTGGAATTTGTGCATGCCTAACTACATGCATTTCTATCTACTGTTAGAACATGCAAGTTTCATGATAGGTAAATAAAAGAAATAGTAGATAGAGGATAAATAATAAACAGTCTTTTTTGAAATAAAAATGACTACAAAGCTTGTCCAAGCTCATGCTGCATAAAATGCAACTTAAATTAGATTTGGAAAAGAAAATTTACACTCTCTAGCACCCATTCCTAGAAGGTAGCTTTCCATAACAAAGGGGTATCCTTCCCTTCTAGTCCATCTACTAGCATAATATCCCATTGAGGTACAATCTATCTTAGTACTTTATATCATCCAATTTCATTAATCATCAAGAAGTAATCCATATAAAATCTAGTATATCCATTCTTATATTCATCATATAACTATCTTTCCTTAAGATTCATATTGCAATTCAAAACCGTTCCATTTCTACAGTTCTTTCCATTGCAAATGAAATTAAAGTCATATTCAAATGAGTAAATTAAGATGATTAAGAAGGTATACCACATGTATGCATGCATGCATAAATGATGAGTTTATGCATGTGCACATATATGTGTATTATTCATAGTTTGTATATGCATATAGATTATTTAAGAGTATTAAAAGTAAAAATCTATTCAACATGCAGATTAACACATCAATATACATTGATTTCTTCAAATACACAAGTTCTATTCTTATCTACTATGTTCCATTAACAACACAATGAAAAGACAAAATCAACTTCAAACACATAATGAGAATTAGTATTAATCTTTGTCAATTAACAGTTTGAATTTCTTTGGAAGAACATAACATTATTTTCCAATAATTTTGTTCTAGATAGAAAACAAGTCATTTATTTCTGTATGTCTAATTAGAACATTGTGGTGTTCTACATTTGGTTCTTTAAATCACACATATACACTTATCCTTGATGAAAATATTGGGGTTGATCTACATTCACTATGATATCGATTTATATTCTTCACCTAATATTCAATGGTGTTGTCAGTCTCATGCTAGAGGCATGATTTATCACATGAAAAGTTACAGAGTATATGCTACTACTCAAATTTATATGATTCTTACACATGGTCGATGAGCATAAACATACACACATATGTGTGTGTATATATATACATATATATGTGTGTCATCAAGAAATAAAGAGATGATATTCATAAGTCATGAGGGTTTCATATACCCTCGGCCTTAAATGGATGATATGCAGTCTGCCACAGATAGACATAACACATGCATTATTGTTTACAAAAAGAATTACAACAAGAGTCACAATAGATCGATAACATTGTCCCTATCTATATTTTGAATGAAGCTTGACCATTTGGTACAAAATGGAAATAATAGTACAACATAGGGAATACATTCCCTAACACATATTTATATGTTTAAGGATTGAACTCGATCAATATAGGTTTATACCGAGTCAATAAGGTTCATCCAAACTATGCTCAAATAGGACGAGGTATATCATCCTTCAACCTACAACATAGTTGGCATTATTATCCGCTCATTAACATACACATGAAGCAAAATGATATGGATCATTCTGAGTCAAAATTTACACTCAAATGGTCCATACCATTTGGCCCCATGAAATAGTATACATACATATTACTGTGAACGTAGATATTGTTTGAATGGGTATCATGGGTGGTTGACACTAAAAATGGTATTTCCACCACAAAGAACATATTGATGTTCTCAAGTTTGAAGATTAAACAAAATGTGGGCTAGAGCCTGAACAAAGACCTTCCATTTGACCATACTTAGCATGTCATTACACTCAATGAAGGTCAAAATTGGGGTTTTCAATTTTTCATTTTCCCCAAACATGGCTTTCTATAATTTCACAACACATAAAATAGAAACAAATCCATGAGTATGAAATAACTTAGATAATAATAGGGTGCTCAATTTTTGTTTAAGCCAAGCTTTGCTCTAGAGATAAGGAAAAAATGATTTACTTTGAAGGAAAAATCTTAATAAGGCATCATTCTTACCTCTTGACTACAATATCGATGCTCTTTCCTCAATCGAATGGAAACGGCTATCTCCCCTACTTTTCATGCTTTTTCATTCTGCTACTTTTCCTCAATCACCTCCCCTACTTTTTTCTTGATTAACTCCCATAATTTAAAATTACCACCATATCTATGCTTTAATTTCCTACATTCTATTCTTGGAGTTCTCTTAACTCTCCAGTCCTCCACTATCAAGCTTCCCACTCCCCTGTCATTGGCATTATCCCTCCATTCCAATATGGAAGGGGTTGGCATTATGAAGGGGATTATCTGAGTAATCACTATCATCACTCCTTCAATATAATTTCTTAAGGATTTTCGTATAAAAAATAAACTTATATATTGTAGAAAATATTTTATATTTATTTGTATATATATATATGTATTTAAATTCACAACAATACACTTTTTGATTTCCTTTGTTGAGAGTTTACTTTCAAGTTCTTTTAAAAGATCAAACAACATAATCATTCTTCTCATGCTAGTTAGGTACAATCAAATGTATTTCCATTTCCATTATGAAATTAGCTTTAGAATAGACAAGGTAAGTCAAATAATTCCATGAATTTGTTTCTTTCATTTAAGTTACCTATTTATTCATTCATGATTCATACAAGCAAGAATGATATTTTTTAGTTACAAGACAAATGTAAATGTCATGGTCTCCTATGGTGTGTGAGATTCCAAATTCCATTCTTGCTTATCGTTCGTCATTTGGCTAAGAATCCCTACCTCAACCAAGTTATTATTCTTCAACATGTTTCTACAGACACATGTTCTTGTACTTGCCAACTTTATCAGTAACCTTTAACTGATAATCATTACAAAATAGATCTTAAATCATAAAATTTCAAGATAATCATGTTTTCAAATACTATTGCATTTATCAAATCCCATAAATACTAAATGATAAATTATTCCATTTTTCAAATATTTCAATTAACTTAACATTATTAAATGCAAGAAATAAAATTAAAATGTGGCATCCTTCCCCACTAGGAAGATACATCATCTTGATGTCTAATCAAACAAAATTGATTCACATATGTTCATTTCAACATCAAATCATACTATTTTCAAGCCAAAACATCATAACATACAAGTCCAAAATATTAAGAAATATTATATAGTAGATCATCATTAACCTAGCTAAGAAAGAAAATGAGGAAAGGAGTGTTTTATCTCCTCCACATCCTCCCATGTAGCACATTCCGAAGAATATTGATTCCATTGGACCTTATATTGGAAAATATCTCTTTTTTGCAACTTGACATTGTGTCTATTCAAAATTCCAATGGGCTCCACCAACATCACTCCTGAATCCTCCACCTATAAAGAATTCCAATCAAGTACATGAGATACATCTAGGTGGTATGGCTAAAGCAAATAAACATGAAACACATTATGGAGTCAAGCTAGAGAAGATGGTAGAGAAAGTCTGTATGCAACCGGGTTGATTACTTCCAACACATCAAATGGGCCCACGTATCTCAGAGCCAACTTGGATGATTTCTCAAAGGTAATAGAGCTCTTATGCGGCTTGAATCTTAAAAAGACCTTATCCCCAACTAAAAACTATCTAAATGTTCTCTTTATGTTGGCATAACTCTTTTTTCTATCTCTCACCTCCTTCAGTCTGCTCTATCATCTGCTCTTACATCTCTTTTAACATTTTAAGACCCACTATGATCCTATATTCCAATTTGTTCCAATTGATGGGAGTCTGATACTGTCTCCCATATAGGGCCTCAAAAGATGCCATATCGAAGGATGTGTTTATGTGTTTTTTATGCACTTCTCAACACAGGTAATGCATAGATGCATCACCTCTCTTGAAAGACAATCTTCCACAATCAAATTGCAGAACACTATTGCAAGGTCTCTATTGTTAGGTCTTGATAGTGCTTGGAATATCTTAGTTGTTTCATGTGATTTGTTGGAATCACAAGGAAGACTTACAAATGAGTTACAAAGCGGGGAAGTTGGATCTGCAAATGAAGTTCTTAAGATGGGAGAGTTACTGTGCATTTGCTATAGGTTCAAACATCAGTATTGAACTCCATTTTTATCATTGGATTTAGCTTTACAATGTGCAATGAACCTTTCCTAAGGTTACTTATTAAAAAAAAAGGAAAAAGGGCAGGGAAGAGAGGAAGTTCCTAGACCTAAAACTATGAATGAACAATGATCATGGTGGATGCTATAATACACAAACTCCCTAAAACTAAGTTTTGCTTGACCAAGGGAACCTACAGCTACACAAAACTACTGCAATCTTCTATGGACTGCAGATTTTTAGATTACACACGTACATCATGCGCATGTAATTGAACTAAGTTGCAACAATGAAGTAAAGAGCTCAGACTAGCTTTGCAAAGTGACTCATCATCAATGAACCACAAAAAGCATGAGCTGGAAATTCATCAAATATTGAAACAACAATCACCATCACCAATTCCATTCAAGAAACTAACACCTAAACTAATAGGGAGGTTGAACCATGCATACATAAAGAGAAAACTCAAAAGGAACACCCATAAATCATGTAATGTTGCTTTCTATTGTTGCAGAATGTCTTTACATTAGCTCTTCAACCCTTTACAAATGAGGGGCAAGCCCCTATTTATAGTTTTCCAAAGCCCAAATGAATGGCTAGGATTGAATTACATCAAATGGCCCATATTTGTTTACATTAGGGTTTCACCTACCCCCCATTATCTAGTAATTTTAAAATACAATTTTGTCTTTTCCCTATTTTGTCACCTAGTTCTTAGGTGTTGTAGCAATTTTGTCATTTAGTTGATTACCCTTTTACTATAGATGAAACTACCTGAAAGCTATTTCTTACTTGATGTGTTTGTAGTGTTCTTCCTTGGATCAAACGAGCCCATTGACGATTGGCATCAATGGATTGGTCGCCCCTGATTCGAGTGGACAACTCCCTTATTCTTTCTTCAAGGCCACCCCCTTGCATTTTTGTCCTTGACTTCCTTGGCACAGACCTTCTTCTAATGCCGACCCTATTGGTGGGTGCTAGGGGGAGAGGCGAACATGAAATGAATGGTGACAGGAGCTATGTGAACTCCTTGTTCAGCTTTCTTGATGGGTCTCCTTGACAGACCCGTGGTAGGCTCCTTGAATCCTACATACATGAAGTGTTATAAGTGCTTTCATACACAAATCAAGGAAAATGTTAGTCAAATCTTGAAAAATCCTTGTTAGATCCATCCATGCATAATCAAAAGATCATAATATTCATATTTGGAGCTCATTTGGACCATAAACATTAATGTAGGCCCAAGGGGGCGAGCAGCGAACGAGGGACATCAAATCAGAAGGGAAGTTCCCAGACCTCACAAAACTTAGCAAAACCAAGATTTTTCAATTATAGCACATGGGAAAAGGGGAAGGAAGAGTGCCTAGAAAAACTTCCTTGAGATTTGACTCATTTGAAAAAAGTGGAAGCTTGGAAGGGGAAAGGTGGGAGGGTCACCACCCTTTTGAAAAGACAATGAGCACATGGCAGCCCGGAAGGAATGTCCCAAACCATGATGGAGTGTTGGAGTCCCAAAAATGGCCACAAAGGGGCCAGGTCTCAGAGGCTAGGTTGTCGGGGCTCCATGGATGTTCAAAATGGCCACAGACGGACGGAGTCCTGGAAACAACCATGGAGGGGCCGGGTCCTGGAGGCCGGGTCGTCGGGGCTCCATGGATGTTCAAAATGAACATGGAGGGATGGAGTCCCAAAAATGGACATGGAGGGGCTAGGTCCTAGAGGCCAGGTCATCAGGGCTCCATGGATGTTTCAAAATAGCCAAAGAGGGACAGAGTTCTGAAACTTAATGAAACGTTAACGAAACCTTGACAGTTCACTTAGGCACCACAAAAACATCCCAAATCCACCAGAAAGTTGTCCCCAAAGTCAAAAATGTGGAAAGAA
Organism: Sequoia sempervirens; assembly: GCA_007258455.2. Taxonomy (NCBI): domain Eukaryota; kingdom Viridiplantae; phylum Streptophyta; class Pinopsida; order Cupressales; family Cupressaceae; genus Sequoia; species Sequoia sempervirens. The sequence goes on from VDFB02281492.1 coordinate 302,862,240, forward strand.
GACCATTGGGGGTCCACAGATGTTTCAAAATAGCTAAAGAGGGAGGGAGTTCCAGAGGGAAAGTTCTCAAACAACTGAAACTTAACAACACATTGATGAAACCTTCACAGTTTACTTAGGCACCGCAAACATATCCCAAATACACCAGAAAGTTTTCCCCAAAGTCAAAAATGTGGAAAGCGGACCGCCAGGGGTCCACGAATGTTTCAAAATAGCCAAAGAGAGGGAGTTCCAGAGGGAAAGTTCCAAAACCATCGAAACTTAACGAAACGTTGACGAAACATTGGCAGTTCACTTAAGCACCACAAAAACATCCCAAATCCACCAGAAAGTTTTCCCCAAAGTCAAAAATGTGGAAAACAGACCATCGGGGGTCCATGGATGTTTCAAAATAGCCAAAGAGGGAGGGAGTTCTGGAGGGAAAGTTCTAAAACCATTGAAACTTAACTAAACATTGACAAAACCTTGGCAGTTCTCTTAGGCACCATAAAAACATCCCAAACCCACACTTGTCCACAAAGTAAAAAATGTACAAAAAAGTGAATTGAGTGATTAGGGACCAAGTCAGGAGGAACAAGACAAAGGGAAAAAAAGGGATGGGGGACTTTATTTCTCCCTGGATTTGAATACCCCAAGTAGGTGAATTTGGGTAGGGGGATTTGATCGTTTGAAGGCACATGACCAATTTGGGCTTGGAAAATGGGGCATGCAAAATAAGATAGGAGCAAAGCTGCCTATTAGGAGCGAAAAAAGGGGGTCCCTGCCTATGGTGGGGTGTGTGTGTAAAACATGCACAATAGGATGCATGATGGGAGTTGTTATAAGCAAATTCTACTAGAGGTAGATACTCTTCCCATTTATACTATTGATGTTGCATATAGTACGTCAAAAGGAGATCTTCTATTACATGATTCACTCTCTCGATTTGACCATTGGTCTGGGGATGATAGGATAAGCTCAAATTTAGTTTAGTTCCCAAAGCTACATTCAAGGTTGTCCATAACCTTTATGCCATCCATTTATCTCTATCGAATATAATGGTCTTTGTCACTCCACGTAATTGAAAGATCTCTTAGCCAAGGTTAATGACCCATCCTTAAGGTTCCTTGGAATAAAGTGTGCCACCTTAGTCAACTTATTGACTACTACCAGAATCACATCATGTCTATTCTTACTTAAGGGTAACCCCTATAAAAATTCAAAGCTGATCACTTGCCATTTGTACTCAAGTATATCATGAGGATAAAGGAGCCCTACTAGATGCACATGCTCAGCCTTAATTCACTGACACTCCAAGAACTTGGCTACATATTCCACTACATCCTTCCTGAGTTTCGACAAATAATACAAGGTTTTCAATTCTACGATCATCTTTGTAACTCCAAGGTGTCCTGAATATGGTGCATTGTGGACTTCTTCTAGGACCACCTTCCTAAGCTCTCTAGAATCAAGAATATACATTCAACTTTGGTATCTTAAGATACCATCTTATTCAAACTCATACTCATCAAATTGATGGTCTGATGGATTCTCTTCTAAAGAATCTTTCACCCTCTCATAATGCTCATCTCCTTGAAAGTGTTGCATCACTTGCTACTTTAAATTGGATCTCATAGAGGTCATGGTTGTCATATGTATTCTTCTACTAAGAGCATCTGCCACTCTATTTTCCTTTTCTTTTATATACTCAATTTTGAAGTTATTGTAGGAGAGGGGAACCAACCATCTCAAGGCCCCAAATCATGGAGATCCAAGAGAAAAGGGCTGCCCTAACTTACCTCACTCTAAAGGGGTGTTTTGGGAATAGGGATCGAGAATGATGAGGACTATAAGGTGCCTCAATCACTCTAGAAACTTGAACTTTAGTTTGAGCTAGGCGAGCTAATTTTTGGAGTCGATATTGTGCCTTAGATAGCTCTCTATCTGAGGATGAAAGTACAGTGGGATGCCAACATGGCGCGTTGGCATCTCTTGGGTGGGCTTGCATCCATACAGTCAGAAAATAGTGGACACAACATAAACTACCAACAAACAAATTGACAACCTAGCTAATAAATATAGACAATAAAAACAAAATGAGGAAGTGCGGGAAATAAAGACTAATGTGATAAAGTAAATAAACAAGAACTAGGGTGACAAAGATAATCTCACAAAATTTTTCGTTCACCAGCTAGCTCCATACACTCTTTCACCTACACATAAGAAAGAGGGGAAAATTGTTGGGGCTATATAGGGGTTTGCGTCAGTTAGACCCTTGTTTTGGTGTTTCCACCTCCATGGACAACTAGATAGCAATGAGATAGAAAATTGCGATGAAGAAGTAAAGAAGTAAAGAATGAAAATAACAAAACAAAAAAGTAAATAGCTACTCGACCAAATCAAAAAGGAGAGGAGCGAAACGTTACCACCTCCACCAAGAGCTCACTAGCCAATGGAGGAGAAAGAAGGCTTGAACAATCACCATAGCCTCAACTATGATGAAGGGAGGTTTCACAAAACCTCAAGCCCACACTATAATATCTTGCTTCACACTTGCTTTGCGGAGTTGACAGAGTGTTATTGCTACAATGGAGAGTTGAAAATGTTGGACGTGCTTGAGAATGTGAAAGAAGGATGGAGTGAATGCTTAGAGATTGCAAAAAGAGATGGGAAAAAGATGAGTTGAATGAAGAATGCATGAATTTGAAGGAGAAGAAGGAAGAATCTACTGTTTTCGGGGTTGGTTGGTCAAAGAGGGACATTGCAAATCAACTCCAATTGAAAGTGTACTGCCTCTACCAACTTCAGACACATGAATCCATCAGGGATGTAAGCACACCATGTGGACATCTACACACTATGTGCACATCCCCAACAAATATTCTCCTACTGACATAAAGGAAAAATTTCAAGTGGAAGGAAGGAAGCTTGCTCATGTGGAATTTTTCATTCGGATTTGGATTTCTAAGGTGAGGATGTGTAACAGGGGAATTTGTGTAAGGGGTGAAAATTCACTCCTATAATTTTTTTTCCCACATTAGCCAACATGAATACTGATGAGTGCTTTGGTAAAGTAGATAAAAAATGTAGTAGGGTTATAAATGTATACCTGGACTGTCAAGGAAGTAAGCTGCAATCTAGTGAGCTTGAAAGCACAGAGTAGGCAAAGGACTCCATAGCCTAGTAGAACTATGAAGTTGTAGAATGAAAGCATATTACATGCCTATAGACCCACAAGGAGGAAACCCCAAAGATCTCTCACATGAAGGAAGCCCCATGAATTTTGTGCCTTACAGGCCTATAGACCTACAAGAAGGTATCCCCCAAGATCTCTCACATGAAGGAAATGTGTAGAAAAAAGTGCCTTACATGCCCGTAGACCTACAAGGGAGTGATCCCCAAGATCTCTCACATGGAGGAAGCTCAGAGGTGTATGTGCCTTACAGGTCCACAAATCTACAAGGAGGCATCCCCCAAGATCTCTCACATGGAGGAAATCTAGATGAATTAGACTCCGGAGAGTCGTATTGGAAAGCGGCTTTATAGGTGCACCTGCAAAGTGACATGTTTACCCATAGATAAATCATGTCCAAAAAAGTGGCCACGCAGGAAAGTAAGTGGAAAGTCATGCAGACCATCAACAAGTTGGAAAAATTTCAAAGGGGTCCCTTGGAAACCCGATGTGAAGAAGGGGGTCCACTCAAGGGACACGCTATTTGAAAGTGTAGAAGAGATGTCTTTTCTCAAATTGATTCAACACCAAGGAATCCTTTCTAAATATGTTCACTTCATCAAGGAATTTGAAAGGAAGAAAAATTCCCCCTCGTGAGGGGAAGGTAAAAGTTGCTTCCACCTCAGAGGAAAGTTCTCAAGTTCTTTCTTTGCGAACCCATGATGAACGAAACAGGTTCTGTTAGGGGTCCAAGTCAAGAATGTGATTCTTTTAAAATTTTTACAAAGGTTATTGAGAAAAGGTTCATTGGCAACAAATACATTTTTTGAAAATCAAAGTAATGGTGTTGTCACACATGAAAGGGACAACTCAAGAAAAGAAAAGAGTGAAAGAGAGATAAATATAAACATAGGGCACAAGGGTGATCTGATAGTTTTAGGTTAGAGCTGCTCATAAATATATATAAGTATAATAATAGTAGTATATAAATGAACTACATCATCCCCCTACTATATCAGACTATGTGAAGAATGCATGCGAATACAAAGTAAAAATAAAAAAATGGGTCAACATGGAAGGGAAGCCTAAATTCCCCCAATGCTTTGCATCATCCTCAATTTATTGAAAATCAATGATAAACATGGAAGAATGATGATACAAATAGAAGAACATTTACAACACAAAAACCATGCCTATATCCAAGCAACAAGAAGGGCGAAAAGGGTCATCCAAGAACACATAGCACAATCATGGGGGAATACATCACAACACAACACACAAACACACATCTAATCTAAAGATAAACAAGAGGTCTCCCCCTAGCACTCATCAAGCAAGAGGTCACTTGCTTCCCACTCTAGATCATCATAAGGGGAAGCAGGATGAGCTTGCAGTGGTTGAATATTAGAGGGAGGAGCTTCTGACCCTCCTGCAACAAGGGCTAAGGAAGAAGGCTTCATAAGGTCTCCTCCACTAGGCTCTTGTGGAGCTATGGTCAACGATTTTGCAAAAATCACTGACAAGGCCAAAACTTCAGCCAGAGAGTTAAATATGCACTTTGGTGGAGTGCCATGTCATACCTCAATAGAAAGAGAGGGTTGTGCCTGAGGTTCACTACTAGGCTTACCGAGTGACTTGAGAGCAGTGACAAACTTAGGGGAAGTTGGGGCTAGTTCTATTACTAGGATGGAACAAGCTAGTGTAGGACCACATTTTGGTGAAGGTGGGCTCCTCTTATGTCCTCTATTGTTAGAAGGACCACTCTCCACCTTTTTCTCCATTGGGGGATGTGAACTCCTCACAGACGAGGAAAAATGTGTAGAGGAAGAGGAGAAAACTACAATGGATACCACCAAAGTGTTTGGCATATCCACAGGCTTCGGGAAAGGAGGGACATCTAGAAGGGACATCAATAGGGGCAACTCAATTGAAGGAGTGATGAACACCTGCACCCTTTTGGGGTCAGGCACATTCATACTGATAGTGGAAGCCAAAAGTGAGACAGAGCTTGGTTGAATAGAAGCAAAGGGGAGGAGAGAGGAGGATGCAATAGGAGGCCCTAAAGTAGGGGTGGTAATCTTCTCTTCCTTCCTTTATAAGGTGGCTTGCTTAGCCCTGAGATCCTTTCACCGACACCTGCATTCACATGCAAGGTAGTTTCTGCAACTCTTTGAGCTAGAGGCCGAAGGTTGTCAAGGAGTAGAAGACTCCTGCTTAGCCATGGGAGTGTCCACTTCAACTGTTTCCAACAAAGGGATAGGCTCCTAAATAGGAGCAGGAGGAGTAGGTTAAGAAACAACAGGGGGAGTAATCTCTAGTGCCTCAACAGTGGGCCTCTTCCCATTTACTACTTTGGGAGCAAAAGTAGTGGGAGGCCATGGAGGCTAGGACATAGAGGATTCCCCATGGGAACCTTTCTTCCTACCATACTGAATGGGCCTAGCCTCCATGGGTAGAATAGGAAGCTCAAGCACAGGATGCTTAGGCTTCCACCAAGCAAGCACCATAGGATTCTATCACAAAAGTGGAACAAAATTTGATTGTTCCACAATAGGGTGAGAGAGAGCGTTAGTCTAAACAATAGAAAAGGAAGAAGGAGGATCTTGTGACCTCTTCTCTTCTTCCCTTCTACGTGCCTTGGTGGCATCACTATCAGATTTTAAGAAAGTCCTATGTGAAACAACATAAGGCGATGGAGGGTATCTCACTCTTGGCGTTAAGCGCCCTCCCTTGTAATTTTGATAAGTTTGGTACAAGAGGTCCTTCCTAGGTGGAAGAGGACCAACGGGCATAGGCCAAGAGTAATCTAAGGAGTAACTACCATGCTCAACTAGTTGTCTATAGCTAGTCTCATGGATCATGTTAGAAATGTGTGTCTTAATCATCAAAGGCTATTACCTCTATTGGGGAAAAGTTGGTGTGACATCCATCATGTCTGGCCAACTAGCAGTAGTAACCTTGTTGAAATTGTACAGGTCGCTATGACTTGTGACAGTCGTTGTAACTTCTCACCGCTCATGGAGATCTTTGGCCAATAGGCCATTCTATCGTATATTAGAGAGACTTGGCCAAAAGGTTTAAGGTTTTAGTATGAGGTCTTACCGATATGAATTTCTCATCGATAGCATTCACGTGGTGTCCTCAGGGTAACTCAAATGTCTCGAGAAGTCCCAGTGACCGATGAAGGTCTTGCTGATGGCGACACACTTGGAGGCATCAAGGTAACACTAAGGGCTCGCTAAGAACTCTTAGGGATGGAAAAAAGTCTTGGTGACCGTTCAGAGTTTGTTATAACATAAAGGTCATCAGAGTAGCTCAAGCCGATCGGTATGAAGTCTTGGTGACTTGTGAGAGTCTTGCTGATAGTAAATGGTCATTGGTGTAACACATGTAACTTCGATAAGAACTCTTAGCGATAGCGATATGTCTTGGTGACAAATAAACACTTCGGAGTAACCTTGAGACTTCGGTGGGATGTCCTGGAAAAAGCGATGAGTCTCGCTGACTGATGGAAGCTTCGGTGTAACATAAGAAGTCTCGATGTAGCCTCTTGGCGAGTGGTAAATCTTACCGATAGAAATGTTGAGGTCGGTGTGACTTGTGAATAGCGATATGAGTCTTGTCAATGTGAAATCTCTTGCCGATAGTGATACATGTGGTGAACATCGGTATGAGGTCCTCACGACATGAGGAAGTCTTAGCAATGGTCTTCTGTACTCGATGTAACATCTTGCCGATAGGTAAACTCTTGGCGACATCGATGGTAAAGCTTTTGGGCATCTGGGAGACACTTCTTGTGTCTCACTGACATGCTGATACAATGTGAACTCTTTTGACTGAGAGATGACCATCTACGTGGCTTATGTTAGACCAATGGGAGAAGCCGAATGGCAACCGCTAGCAATTGGTTCATTGTGACAGTTCTATGAGGAAGCTCAACAGACGGGGAATAACATGAATATAGTTTGTAGTTGCATATGCTTGTGGGTTTGATGGTTGGTTCGATCAATAGTTGGGTGAACAGTTTGAATTGTATCAAAGTGATTTCTATTCTATAGAGACTGTAACTTGAAGGTTCTTGTACAAGATTGATCATTGTGGAAGCTACTGTGATCTGGCATCAAAGAGATAAGTCAGAACTCTATATGTAATTATTTGTTACTGTAATACAAAGTGATTTCTCTTGGTGTGGTGGGTTTTGCCTCCCGTAAGGGTTTTCCCACATAAATCTGGTGTCCATATGTGTTTGTCAAATGCTCTATTTTTGTTATCTGTTTCAAAGTGCATCTTAATTGAACTATAATTGTAAAATTTAAAAGTCTATCTGCATTCTTCCCTAAGGTTTTGACGTTAGGAGAGCTGTTTTTGCATCTAGCTTTCCTTACAAGTGGTATCAGAGCCTAGCCAGTTGTGTTATCCTTGTGGGTACGTTGGGTTTTTTGAGTCAATTCTGTTCAATGGGAGTCTTGTAGAAGTTTTTCAATTTCTAATTATAGATTGAGATGGCTAGCACATTAGGAAAGATTTAAATAGAGAAATTCAATGGAAAGAATTTTGAGTTGTGGAAACTTAAGATGGAAGATCTATTGGTTGATCGTGATCTTTGGATTGCTGTGTCTGGAACTAAACCTACAGGCATGAAGCAAGAGGATTGGGACCTTGTAGATAGAAAGTCTAAGGGGATGATAAGGCTCTGTTTGGTAGACTTCGTTCTTCTCAATGTGCATGAAGAGAAGACTACATCTTCCTTGTGGAACAAACTGGCATCTATTTATCAGGGAAAGTCTTTGGTGAATAAACTATTCCTGAGGAAGAAGTATAGTTTGAGAATGCAGGAAGGAGGTTCTGTTGCTCATCATTTGAACACATTTAATATGCTAATTGCTCAATTAACATCTGTTGGTGTGAAGACTAATGAAGAGGATCGTTGTATGCTTCTATTGTGTTCTTTACCAGACTCGTGGGATCACCTAGTGATGGCTATTGGGAGTACAACATTGAATTTCAAGATGGAAGATGTTGTTGATTCTTTGTTGTAATAAGAGATGAGAAGGAAATCTTCTGAGATGGCGAAGGAAGCTCTTGATGTCAAAGGAAGGTCGAAAGAGAAATGCAAGAAGGACAAGAAATCAAAATCAAAATCAAAGGGGAGATCAAAGTCTCCTAGAAAGAAGTCCAAGGTGAAGTGCTGGAACTGTGGGCAACCTGGTCATGTCTGAAAGGATTGTAAAGAGGAGAAGAAGAAGAAGAAGAAGAAGTATTCTTCTGACAATGACTCTTCTCATGGTGATTCAAATGCCTTCATTGCTGCCTTGGCTACATAGGCACCAGATGATGTCTGGACAATTGATTTTGGAGCATCTTTCCACATGAAATATCATAGAGACTAGTTCACAAAGTATGAAGAATATGATGGTGGAAAGGTGTACAAGGAAAGTAATTCAAATTTGGAAATTGTTGGCCATGGAAGAGTTAGAATTCAATTTCCTAATGGAAGAGTGAAAGGAATTAATGATGTAATGCACATACTAGGTTTGGCTCGAAATCTACTTTCTATCAGTAAGCTGAATGATATTGGAGTACAAGTCACATTCTCTGGAAATGGCTACAAGATGAGTAGAGGTTCAATGGTGTTGGATAGAGGTGCTCAAATTGGTACCCTATACAAGCTAGATGCACAGGCTATTCAATGTAACAGTGTCTCTATAAAGTCACAGAAAACTACTCATAGAGGTAAAGAGGGAAATATCCCTAATTATGTAAACTCTATGGAAGTAAAACTTCCAGTAGAAAAGACTATACTCTGGCATCATAGGCTAGGCCACATTGGAGAGAAAGGTTTAAAAACCTTGAAGAAGAAAAACCTAGTTGAGGGGCTTAAAGATTGTAATCTTGAATTTGAATTATGTGAACATTATATATATGGAAAATAGCACCGTGTTTCATTTTATTCCAGTCCTCATAAATCTTTTGGTTTGCTAGATTATATCCATTATGATGTTTTTGGTCTGGTGGATGTTCCTTCTTTGTCTAACTCAAGATACTATGTGTCGTTCATTGATGATTATTTAAGAAGAGAATTTGTTTATTTTTTGAAAAGTAAATCAAAAGTGTTCAGTCGATTTAAGGAATTTAAGAACCTTGTTGAAAATCAGACTGGTAGAAAAATAAAATCCTTAAGGACTGATAATGGCGGTGAATTTTATTCTAATGAATTTGAAAGATACTGTAAAGACCATGGAATTAAAAGACATAAGACTACACCTTATACTCTACAACAAAATGGAGTTGCAGAAAGGTTCAATAGGACAGTGATGGAGAGAGCAAGATGTATGCTCAGTAGTGCTACCTTGGAGGAGAAGTTCTGGGTTGAGGTTGTATCTACTACATGTTACCTAATAAATCATTCTCCAAACTCTGCTCTTGTTGAGAAAACACCTTTGGAAGCATGGTCTGGTAAGAAGCCCTCTCTTAGTCATATTCGAGTCTTTGGTTGTGAAGCATATGCTTATGTGTTGGATGTGAAAAAAATCTAAATTGGAGAACAAGGCTGTCAAATGTATTTTTATTGGCTATAGTGCTGTCATAAAGGATACAAGCTTTGGAATCCTGATACAGAGAAGGTTGTATATAGTAGAAGTGCAATCTTTCGTGAGATGAAGCCTTCTACCTTGGATCTACAGTTAGAGACAAAGTCATAAAATAATAAGGATGTAGTTGGAATTCCTCCTACACTAGAGAAAGAGGAATTGAAAATTCAAAATGTACCTAAAACTGAGGAGAGCTCAAGTAGTTTTGAAAGTTCTGAAGAAGAACCTCAGCCTCAGCCAGTGAGGAGGTGAACTCATGAAATAAAACAACCTGATAGGTATGGGTTCTCTTTGATAGATTCTACTTGTGCCTATGCTTTGATTTCTAGCACTGATGAGCCTAGGACTGTAAAAGAGGCATTTAGAATGTCTGATTCAGACTCTTGGTTGGAAGCCATGAACAAAGAGATGGCATCATTAGAAAAGAATGATACCTGGAGCTTGGTGCCCTTGCCTAAAGGTAGAAAAGTTGTGGGCTGCAAATGGGTATTTAAAAAGAAGATAGGTTTGGATGGTAGTGTAGAAAAGTACAAGGTGAGATTGGTTGCAAAGGGATATTCCTGGGTAGAGGGAATTGATTATGGGGAAATATTTTCTCCTGTACCAAACCTGACATCTATCTAATTTCTTTTGTCACTTGCAGCAGCATATGATTTAGAGATTGAACAGATGGATGTGAAGACAACATTTCTTCATGGTGATCTTGAAGAAGAAATCTACATGTCCTAGCTTGAGCACTTTGTTGAAAAAGGTAAAGAAAAACTGACATGCAAGTTAAAGAAGTCTCTGTATGGGTTAAAGCAGCCACCTAGAATGTGGTACCAGAAATTTGATACTTTCATATTGTCTTTGGGATTTGTGAGATTAAAATCTGATCATTGTGTCTATTATAAAGCTGAAAGTGATCGAGTGCTTATTATTGCTCTCTATGTTGATGATATGTTGTTCATAGGCAATAGTAAGCTAATGATTTTTGATCTTAAGTCTCAGCTGTCTACTAAGTTCGAAATGAAAGATCTTGGTGCAGCAAGGTATATTCTAGGGATGGAGATAACTAGGGACAGGAATAATAGAAAACTTTGGCTCAGTTAGAGTAAGTATATTGGGACTATTCTAGAGAGATTTTGTATGAATGATTGCAAGCAGCTAGTTGTTCTAGTCTTGTTGGGAACGAAGCTATCTATTGAGGACTATCCAAAATCTCCTACTGAGATGGAGGACATGACTAGTGTACCCTATGCTAGTGTGGTTGGTAGTATCATGTATGCAATGGTTTGTACAAGGCTAGACATTGCCCAAGCAGTGGGAGTTCTTAGTCAGTTTATGGCTAATATTGGAAGAATACATTGGGATGCTGTGAAGAGAGTATTCAGATATCTGAAGGGCACTTCAGAATATGCTCTGTGTTATCATGGGAACCTGGTTGAATCACAAAAGACTCTCAGCATTCATGGTTATGTAGATTCTGATTGGGCAAGGGACACTAATAGTAGGAGGTCCACCAGTGGATACATTTTCATGTTAAATGGTGGTGCAGTGAGTTGGATGAGTAAGCGACAGGCTGTAGTCGCTTTGTCCAGTACGAAGGCTGAATACATGGCAGCTACTCATGCTTGTAAAGAAGCTTTTGGTGTGAATAATTGTCTTGTACCTACCTTATTCATTCACTAGGTAATTAGGGGACATATTCACATGGTTAAGTTTACTTAGGTAAAAGATTCTTTCTAGAAGTCTTAGTTGGAATTTCTAGAACTTATCTTATCTAGCTAGGATGCATCATTTCCTAGGTGATTAGGTTGTTGGTTGTCTCATGTCATAAGATCATGACATTTGTCAACATCATATTCATTCCTATCTCTCAACCTTGCCCATATAAGCAAGGCATCTCATGTATGTTTGTATTGAAGCAATAGCTATTCAATGATTTATCAATTTTGCATTGTGAAGCAAGCTTTCTTGCCATTCTCTCTCTCTTGTGGAAGTGGTTTTGGTCGCAACTGATCTTGGGGTGTTGAGGAGTCACCATTAACTCCTACAGAAGCATTTGGTTGAAACATTTATGTTCTAACATTGGTTTTGATGCAAGGGAAATAACTATTTTTTGTGACAGTCAGAGTGCAATTTGTTTGGCAAAGAACCCTACTTTCCATGCTAGGATGAAACATATAGATGTATAGTACCACTTTGTACAAGATATGGTGGAGGATGGAAAGGTCAATTTGGAAAAGGTTGATACTTTGGAGAATGTTGCAGATGCATTAACGAAGCTAGTGAGCACAAACAAGTTCAGGTGGTGTGCCAATTTAATGGGCCTTAGTGCTCATGTTTCTCAGTAAGTTTTGTTGTGATCTGGAGGTGCCTGTGTGATCTTCGTCAAGTGGGAGATTGTTAGAAATGTGTGTCTTGATCATCACAAGTTGTAACCTCTATTGGAAAAAATTTGGTGTGACATCCATCATGTCTGGCCGACTAGCATTAGTAACCTTGTTGAAATTATACAGTCACTGTGACCTTGTTTCTGTCATGCCGAAGGATCTTGTCACTGTGACTTGTGACAATCATTGTAACCTCTCACTACTTGTGGAGATCTCTGGCTGACAAGCCATTCTATCGTATATTGGAGAGACTTGGCCGAAAGGTTTAAGGTTTCGGTATGAGGTCTTACCGATATGAATGTCTCATTGATAGCATTCACGTGGTGTCCTCGGGGTAACTCAAATGTCTCGGGAAGAAGTCCTAGCGACCAATGAAGGTCTTGTCAATGGGGACACACTTGGAGGCATCAGGGTAACACTAAGGGTTTGCTAAGAACTCTTAACGATGGATAGAAGTCTTGGTGACCGTTCGAAGTTCGTTATAACATAAAGGTCATCAGAGTAGATCAAGCCGATCAGTATGAAGTCTTGGCGACTTGTGAGAGTCTTTCCGATAGTAAATGGTCATAAGTGTAACACATGTGACTTCGATAAGAACTCTCAGTGACAGTGATATGTCTTGGTGATAGATGAACACTTCAGAGTAACCTTGAGACTTCAGTGGGATGTCCTGGCAAAAGCGATGAGTCTCATTGACTGATGGAAGCTTCGGTGTAACATAAGAAGTCTCAATGTAGCCTCTTGGCAAGTGGTAAGTCTTGCCAATAGCAATGTTGAGGTCGGTGTGACTTGTGAATAGAGATATGAGTCTTGTCGACGTGAAATCTCTTGCCAATAGCGATACATGTGGTGAAAGTCGGTATGAGGTCCTGGTGACATGAGGAAGTCTTAGCGATGGTCTTCTGTACTTGATGTAACATCTTACAGATGGGTAAAATCTTGGCGACATCGATGGTAAAGATTTTAGGCATCAGGGAGACACTTCTTGTGTCTCACCAACATGCCAATATAGTGTGAACTCTTTTGACCGAGAGATGACCATCTACGTGGCTTGTGTTGGACCAATGGGAGAAGCTGAATGGGAACTGCTAGTAGTTGGTTCATTGTGACAGTTCTGTGAGGAAGCTCGACAGACAAGGAAGGACATGACTATAGTTTGCAGTTGCAGATGCTTGTGGGTTCGATGGTTGGTTTGATCAACAGTTGGGTGAACAGTTTGAATTGTATTAGAGTGATTTCTATTCTATAGAGACTATAACTTGAAGGTTCTTATACAAGATTGATTATTATGAAAGCTATTGTAATTTGGAATAAGAGAGATAAGTCAGAACTCTATATGTAATTATTTGTTACTATAATACAAAGTGATTTCTCTTGGTGTGGTGGGTTTTTCTCCCTTAAGGGTTTTCCCACATAAATTTGGTGTCCATATGTGTTTTTCAAATACTCTGTTTCTATTATCTATTTCAAAGTGCATCTTAATTGAACTATAATTATAAAATTTAAAAGTATATCTGCATTCTTCCCTGAGGTTTTGATGTTAGGAGAGTTATTTCCACATCTAGCTTTCCTTATAGATCACATGTATGAAACCCTCATGAATGAATTTCAAAAATTTGTCCACATTTGAGGGAACTGCATACATAGCTACTACCTAGGGGATACCCAGCTTCACTCTGAAGAGTCAGACTCTAGGATTATATCGAACAAAAGGTTCATGGATTTAGGTCCAACCAAAACTGACAAGTCAATACTACACAGAGGAGGTATGGAAAGTCCATCGTGCATGCATCATATCCATTTTTATGGAGATATTTGATTAGCATGATCTCCTTAGTTATGATATTCACTTGAGATGTCGAATCAACAAGAACACCTACTACGGTGTTTCTGTTGATTTGCGAGGGGATGTAGAGAGGAGATGGCTCTCTATTAAATCCCATTGATAAATCCTGTGAGGTGAAGGTCATACTAGTACCATTTCTCATAGGCTACATAGAGTGGATAGGTTGATGTAGGAAAGAGGCCATCACATGCACTAAACAACTCTCACAAAGCCCCCCAAAGGTCACAAGATAGGATAGTGACCCAATTAAGGTTTTGTTGTGCAACACTTTTGGAACCTTCTAACTACACCTACTAGGGGTTGCAGGTTGGGTTGTAAGGAAAAGGCATCACAACACTCACACCTACAACACTCCTAGAATATGAAGAAATGAACTTTCAGTATTGCAAAATGAAAACAAAATGGTTCATGTCAGGTTCACCAAAAATGTAAGAGAGGGGAGTGAACTACGTCAAGGCCTCAGGTCACAAAGAGTCAAGATCAGAGGGCTGCCCTAACTTGCCTCACTCTAAAGGGGTGTTTTGGGAATAAGGATCGAGAATGATGAGGACTATAAGGTGCCTCAATCACTCTACAAATCCAAACTTTAGTTTGGGCTAGGTGAGTTAATTTTTGGAGTCGGTATATTGCCTCAAACAACTCTTTGTTCGAGGATGGCAGTGCAGTTCCAGGATGTCAACATGGAACGCTGACATCTTTTAGGTGGACTGGCATCCATATGGTTAAAAAACAATGGAACTAACACAAACTTTTAAAAAACAAACTGACATCGTAGCTAATAAATATAGATGGTAAAAAAAGAATGAGGAAGTATAGGAAATAAAGACTAAAGTGATCAAGCAAATAAACAAGAACTAGTGTGACAAAGATAATATCACAAAAGTTTCCATTCGCTAGCTAGCTCCACATGTTATTTCACCTACACACAAGAAAGAGGGGAAAATTGTTGGGGCTGTATAGGGGTCTGCTGGGGTCTGCCTCAATTAGACCCTCATTTTTGTGTTTCCACATCCATAGACAACCATATAGCAACAGGATAAAAAATTTCAATGAAGTAAAGATAGAAAGAATGCAAATAATACTACAAAACAATAAATAGCTACTTGACCAAATCAAAAAGGAGAGGAGCGAAACATTACCACCTACACCAAGAGGTCACTAGCCAATGGAGGAGAAAGAAGGCATGAACAATCACCACAACCTCGACCATGATGAAGGGAGGTTTCACAAAACCTCAAGGCCATGCTACAATGGCTTGCTTCACACTTACTTTGTGGAGTTGACAGAGTGTTGTTGCTGCAATGGAGTGTTGAAAATGCTGGAAGTGCTTGAGAATGTGAAAGAAGCATGGAGTGAATGCTTAGATATTGCAAAAAGAGATGGGAAAAAGATGAGTTGAATGAAGAATGGATGAATTTGAAGAAGGAAGAATTTTCCATTTTTGAGGTTGGTAGGTCGAAGAGGGACATTAAAAATCAACTCCAATCAAAAGTGTAATGTCTCTACCAACTTCAGACGTAGGAATCTATCAAGGACATCAACACACTGCACGAATGTCTACACATCCCACATGCATCCCAAACAAATATTCTCCTACCAACAAAAAGGACAGATGCCAAGTATAAGGAAGGAATCTTGTTGATGTGAAAAGTTTCCTTCAGATTTGGTTTTCTAAGGTGAGGATGTGTAAAAGGGGAATTTGTGTAAGGGGTGAAAATTCACTCCTATACAATTATACTCGCTAAGGAATCATAGCCATCTCCTATGTCGTGCATTGAGGTTTTGTTGAGTGAAGATGTATCTTAACCCAAAATAATTTATTTTGAGCTCAAATGGCTTCCCCAAAAGATAATGTCTCCAGATCTATAAGGAATGCACTATAGCTACTAATTTGATATCATGTGGTGCATAATTCACTTTCTGTTGTTTCATCTTCCTTGACTCGTATGCCACCACTTTCCCATATTGTAGTAACACTGCTCCTACACTATATCTTGAAGCATATGTGATCATTAAGAATTGACCATTGGGATTAGGTATAGTTAGCATTGGGGCTATTGTGAGCTTCTCCTTTAGGAGTTGGAAGGATTTTTCACACTTCTTAGTCTACTCAAACCCTTTTCCTTTCTTTTGAAGTGAAGTTATTAGGGTTGTAATTTGAGAAAACCCTTACACAAATTTCCTATAATATTTAGCAAGGCCCATAAAGCTTCACACCTCTGTTACACTAAGGTGTCAGCCATTCCATGACTGCTTTTATCTTTTTGGGATCCACAAAGACTCCCTCAGCTAAAATAATTTTACCTAAGTAGTGCACCATATCATGATAAAATGGGCACTTGGATAGCTTTCCAAAAAGATTCTTCTCCCTTAGACACTATAAGACTATCCTCATGTGTCGTTCATGCTCCTCTATAGACTTGGAGTAAACTAGAATGTAATCTATTAATATTAGGAAAAGTTCAACCAAACAGTCTTGGAACACACTTTTTATAAGATTCATGAAATTAATGGGTGCATTGGTCAATCCCAATGGTACAACAATGAACTTGTAATGCCCATTCCAAGTTTGAAAATCATTCTTCGAAATATCTTCTTCCTTTATTCTCAACTGATGATAACCAAATCTAAGATCTATTTTTGAGAATACTAACACTCCTTTCATCTAATAAAATAGTTTTTCGATCCTTCAAAGGTGATATCAATTTTTGATGGTTTCCTTTTTCAACATTTGATAATCAATACATAGATAAAAGGTTCCATCCTTCTTTTTCAAAAAGATAACTAGTGCTCCCTAAGGTGACACACTAGGCCTAATAAGCCCCTTGCATAATATCTCATGTAATTGTCATTTCAATTCATAAATCTTGGTGGTGGTCACCCTATATGGGGCCTTAGAATGATCTCAAATATCTCACTTGGACTCATACACTAGTATAGGTGATTTAGTCCCAAACTAGGGTTTTTGTGCCCAAATTGGAATATGACAATGTATGATCTAAAATAACTAAAGTCTGGAAAATATGCTATACTGGGACTCATATGCCACAAGTGGTGTATAAGTCCCACTCAATTTTTTTTTAGGGTTAAGACCTAAATCTGCTCTCTTATCTTTGTTCTTCCTTCCACACTTTGTTTACAGATCTAAAACTCTGATTTGCAACCTGTAGGTGACTTTTAGTGAAGATGACAACCTTGTGATGACTTGATGACTTTCTTCAACCTTGCAACCCAATATTCAAAGGATCTTCAAGCTCCAAGACACCTAGATCTGCAATCAAACATGTAGATAGAAGGAAAAACTTGCTGATTTTTAGGTAAAGGGGTTTCCCTTGGTCAAACCCCATTTAGATAATCAAACCAAATGATGAGATAATGAAATAAGGACATGAAACATGAACAATGATACCTTGAATGGTGTCTTGATATGTAAATAAAAAATCTAGCATGAAGTGGCCATGTACAATGTAGATCTTGATCTTGAACTTTGATATGAAACAATGTTTGCAAATGGATCTTCAATGCTACATCACAACATTAGCTCAACAACATGCTTGATGCTCTAGGTCTTTGACATGATCATGGATCTTAAATTGCTACAAAAAATGATGAATAAATTTTCTTTTGAATACTGTAGAAATGCTGCTACAAAATCTCTTGATGCTCTTGTGAAGTCTTGTAATCATAAACTTGCTATTAGGAATGCTATTTTGAAAGTACTAGGTGAAAATGAGTGAAATGACCTTGTATTTATGATTTTTTACGCCAAATTTCCAAAAATCACAAAACTACAAGCCAACATCAGATCTAGGAGGATAAAATATCACCAAGAATTTGAATTAAATTTTATTTTGGGCCACACAAAACTCATATGCCAGAAGTGGCGTATGAGTCCCATTAGGCCTAACTATGGGACACAATTTTCAAAAATGCTTAGAATGATGTAAAATTGGGATCGGAGCCCAAAAACCTAGGTGGGACTCATATGCCCAAGGTGGTCTATGAGTCCTAGATCACTAAGTCAGGGCAACACAACCTAAAAACAACTAAATTATGATTGGATGTTGGTTTATGTCAGGATTATCCTTGGAAAGATGCATGAATTAAGGCTCGTGGATGCAAAATTAGGCCAATTAAGGCATAAAGAAGCCCAATTTATTAATGAAACCCTAGATTAGTGTGAAAGTGTGGTACAACACTTTAGAAAACCCTAAATAAGGCATAATTAAATCCATTTAGTTTACAATGGCCCAAAACTTAATGTGAAGGTGTAAATAAAGACACTTTACTACATTAAATTAAGGCAAAATTAGGTCTATTTAGCTTAAAAGATCCCTAAATCCAATGTGAATGTAGAAAATACATTACAACACTAGATCAAGGCAAAATTAGGTCCATTTTAATGTTAACCATTCCCAAATCAAGTAAGGAAAATGGATACTTTTTTTTTTCCACATTTAGCCCCCACTTTAGTGAGAGGATGAACTTGCTTCAAACTCACACTAAAGTAGACATTAAAGAGGGGTCCAAGTGTACTGATGCGGATGATCTATGATAAAAAATATCGAGGAGGTGGTCAAGCCCCCAGGGTCTAAGATACTATATCAAACTGACATAAGTACAAAAAGGACACACACAATGTGTATGATATACATCAGCAAGACAAGATACACAAACATGCAATGTCAATAACTAAAAGAAAGAAAAATAAAAACAAGAAAAAATAAAAAGAAGTGGTTCAAGCTTCGATTGTTTATCCAATGCGATGTGGATAAGATCTAAGTTGTTTGTCCAAAATGTATGCTCACTCCGAGGCAATGAAACCTTACGTTGTATGCTGGGTTAGTATTCAAAGGATGGCTTAGTGAGAAATTCATGCCTTTATATCAGCTTCTCATAGTATAATGAGAAAGTGATTCCCACGTTTAGGCTTCTAATCATATGTTAACCATATCAAAGTTATAGTTCTTGATAACTTTGACAAGACACCACAAAATAATGAACTTCTATCTTCATGAGGCAAGAAAAGCTTCATATGCTTGAAACTCATGAACAAACAAGATGGCACCACATGCAAGAAAAGTGTGTTATCCAAGGTTGCCATATAACAATTGTTGTAAATGCAAATTAGTGTAAGGTACATTCAAAGGGAGTTTTCTTAGTTCATGTAAGGTCTCTTCTTAGGGAACATCATGCCTAATGTCTCCAAGAGATAAAAAGTCAAACAAATATCACACTCTTGGAGGAAATCAAACCCAATGACACCACCAAGAAAAGGATGCATCACAAGAATAAATAAAATTGTACAGTGAAACATGAGTGTCGATGTATGCCCCCACTTTAAAGTGGTTGCTTAACACCATTACTGTGATCAATTGATTTAGAGTAGAAGAATACATGAGAGCTTATTTAGAAAGCCCTATGCCAAGTCATATGTTTCTAAATTGAACTACATCATGAATAAGTATGTCACATGTGAGCCAACTTAAGGAATGTCATCCACATCCCAAGCTTGCTCTTATATGTACATGAAAGGAAATCAACCAGCCAAAAGAGACAATGACAAGTGACATATGAGGACAAGGCTACCTAACCCCTTGCCCCCACTTAGTGCAAGAAAAGGATGAGCCAAGATGATTGATGTGAAATGTAATAGAATGAAAATAAATGTTAATTATAAGAAATAGGTGCTTCAACACAAGGAAGAGCACCATATTCCTTAAGATGTTGAATTCTATTACACAAAGCCTTACATTCATTAATAGAATGACCATGAACTCTATGATATGCACAAAATAAATTCTTGTCGTAAAATTTCTTTCGTGTTCTTGGAGGGAGAGATATAAAATGATCTTGAGTAGTCTCAACAAGATACTCTCTTGATCAATAGTAGAAGATGTTCCTTTATTTTGCAACAAAGATATCTCTTACTTAGTATTAGGTGTCATACTTACACAAGACTCTTTAGATTGTGCGATTTTGTTCTCTCCTTGAAAGGAGGATGTAAAATCTAACAAATTTGAATCAATATTGTTTGTGTGATGACATTAATATTAAGCGAGGATTTCTTTGTTTCTTTCATTTCTTTCAAAGGAAAAAAACCAAGACTACTAGTGTCTATTAGTTCTGGATGCACTAATATTAAATTTGGCTTAGAAGAATCTTTTGTAATAGTATTGATGTTAAGTGAAGGCTTGGTTATTTCTTTCAAGGGAAAATAACCAATACCATTAGTTGTTCCTTGCATATTAGGCTCTATAGGGATAGAGATACCTTGTTCTCTAGCACCACATCCTTTTCCACTATATCCAAGTTGTTTTATAAGTTCATCTAGCCTTTTCCATAAAGTATTTTCATTTCTTTTGGACTAGGTGGTTTTTGATAGTCTATCTCATCAAAGTTTGTCATATAACTTTCTTCTTTTTCTAAAGTGGTTGAGGTGGATGCTTTTGAAGGGTCTTCTAAATTTTTTGTTGATATACTGGTTTTTCTTTTCCCTTTTCAGATTCTTTGTTTATGATCTCGTATTCACCCATGAATGTTGGTGTGAAATATAAGGAACCCCAATCATCTTATAATAGCTTTGTGACTTCCTCAATATGTTTTCCTTTGTATTTTGGTTGCACAAGTTCTTCTTGTGTAGTTGGTGTCAATTTTTTCAAAGGATTCTCCATTCCTTTCTCAATGTTTAAACAACTATTTGGTTCAGAGTCAGCTTTGATTGTGTAAACTTTGTTGTTGTAGACATAATTCATTATACAATGAAGAGTAGAAGGCACCCTATCCATTGTATGAATCCATAGTCTACCTAGATGAAGATTATAGGAAAGATTGTGAGGCATAACATAGATTGGTGTTTCTAATGTGGCCTTTCCAGCTGTAATAGGAAAAGTGATCACACCAAGTGATTATTTTCCTACATTGTCAAATCCATGGATAGATAGAGAATTAGGTTGAATTTTTTATTTATCTACACCAAGCCCATCCAAAAGGCTTACACTACACACATTAAGAGTGGAGCCATTATTGACAAGGGTTCACTTTATGCTTGTTCTTTTGTATCTAGCTATTATCATGAAAGCATCATGTTGTTTTTATACTTCCAAAGGAGGGAGCTCACTTTGGTGGAAAGAAATGTCAGCATTTATTCCTTGAATCAGGGCTACTATGTCATTTGGTTGTGCATTAAAAGGGATAGGAAATTGTTGTAAATAATTTTGAATCATGTTATGATAATGAGGGGTGGCTTGAATAAGGTCCCATAATGATATCTTAGCAGGAGTATTCTTTATATGTTCAACAAGATTGTACTCCTTTTCACCTTGTAAAGATAAATGAGGAGGACCAAGAAAGATAGGATTAGGAAATGGGAGGGATGTTGAAGGTTTTTATCTTGGTTATAGGTTATTTCTAGTGTTATATGTATGAACAACAATATTATAACTCAGCTGCTGCAAAAAATTATTCTTAGGTGGGTAAAGGATAAGTTCGGGTTTGTTTTGGGTTTGAGGTTTGTGTGAAGGTGGGAAAATGATGAGTTGAGGTTGAACAATATTAACATCCCTTAGGGAAGGAGAGTCTAATGTCACTTCATCATCTTCATCTAAGGAAGCCTCATTACTAGTGTTTGAAAGATGTGTGTCAATGTTCTCACTTTCTTGCACCATGATATCCTCCCTAGTAGGAGAGTTTTTAGGAGAACTACAAACTAGATGTTCATAACATTCAAAGGTTGGTTCTATTGAATAGATTGGATAACTAAGAGGGGGGGTGAATTAGTTATTATAAAACAATTTTCTTTTATTTAATTAATTTGGAACAAACTCAAATCAATCAGATAATAATCTAACATATATAAGCAAGAAAGCACACAACAACACCATACACAATGAACACTAGAATTTATGTGGAAACCCAAGAAGGGAAAAACCATGGAGAATGCTAATTCTCAATTATAAAACACCAATTAAGGTGATTTTTACAAGGGCTCACTGTAGGTAAGGCTCACTGTCAGTGGGCTCACTGCCTGGCTATTACAACCAAAGATAAAAAGGCTCACTACCAAAAGGGAAAGGCTCACTACCAACAGAAAATGACTCACTGCCAATAGAAAATGGCCCACTGCTAGAAGAATGATGAAAGGGAATCCACCACTAAAATAACTATCACCAATAATGACGCCAAATAGAATCACACCATCTATTTCCTTCAGTCATATACTTTCACATACTTCTCAATGTCTAAATTTATAGATTCACATTCATCACACTTGCTTTCATTGAACATAATCAACTTTTACTTATATGATTCTATGCTTCCATAAACTCCAAAGTCGACCAAACACAATGTCTTCATAATCTCCTAAGTTGTCCAAACACAATTTGAATTAGGTCACCACAAAAGATTCTCATGATGGAAAGGAATGAAACATGGACCAATCAGAACCTCTTTGCTCAAATCAACATGCTACATATTAACCATGATATGCAGGACCAATGAATAAGATATACATGCTACACTACAAACAATGTTTTAGAGCACACTAACCAATTTCAAAATTGGTCTGGACCCATAAGAGTGTATTTCATTACGTTGAAAAATGAATGGGACAAGGACAAGCATGACCAAAGATAGATCATCACTGCACAACATTCAGAGCATGCCAATTCGGATCACCAAAGCATCATAATCAATCAATCAATATATTTTGACTTCAATGACAGCCATTAATGACAACAATCAACAACACATTCCAACAATCTCCCATAACTCAATTTCAACATCAAGGACCTTCTTTTCTTCTCCGCCTTTGACATCAAGGACAAAGGGGGAAACTCCCCCTAAAAAACTTACTCTGCTCCCCCTATGAGGAAACCACTCATCATTGATCCATATAAGAGTGAGCATATAATACCCTAGACCAATGCACACTCTGCTACAAATTATTGTAGACTAGGAAGGGGTAGAGCCCCTAACTTTTGTCAAAGATACTCAAAAGTATCTTTGCTCAATGGTTTTGTGAAAATATATACAATCTACTCTTTAGTAGGTACATATTCAAGTCTGACCTCATTGTCCAATACCTTCTCTCTCAAGAAATGATATCTAATGGATATATCTTTCATTTTGGAGTGTTGTAATGAATTCTTGGAAATGTTTATTGCACTGGTATTATCACACATAATTGAAATCGGTTCATCAAATGATATACCAATGTCCTTAATTATTTTTTTCATCCATAGTACCTGAGTGCAACATGAGGATACTGCAATGTAGACTTTTTCCTTCAGTTTTCCATTCAAGAATATAGATTTTACATCCATTTGATATACTTTGAAATCCTTAAAAGATACAAAAGCTAAGAATATCCCAATTGCTTCCATCTGGGAAATAGGAGCATATGTCTCTTCAAAATCAACGCCTTTGATCTAAGTGTAACCTTTTCAAACCAATCTTTCCTTGTTTCTTATTACCTTTTCATTTTCATCTAGCTTGTTCTAGAATACCCACTTTGTTCCAATTACATTTTTTTCTACCGGTTTGGGCACAAGTTCCCAAGTCTGATTTTTCTCTATCTGATCAAGCTCTTCTTCCATTTCCTTCACCCAATTTTGATCATTGCATGCTTCTTCCACAGTCTTTGGTTTAGTTTCTGAGAGTAGTCACAAACATACTTTCTCCTAAGTGGCTTTGCTTCTTCTAATGATTCCTTATTCTTATCTCCAATAATCTAGTTTTCTGAGTGATTTCTTTATACATACTTTGGGTTTTTAGTTGTAGTTGTCAGATCCTCCTTTATCTCTTCTTCTTTCTTATTCTTCTTTTCTTTGTCATCTAGGTCATCTAATTCATATTCAATATGCCTATCAGGATTTCTCTAAATATCTTCATCTACTTTCACATTCACACTTTCAACTATCTTGTTTACTCTCTTGTTGTAACACCAGTATGCTTTACTTCTTGTAGAGTAACCCAAAAATATGTCTTCATCAGCTCTACTGTCAAACTTTCCAAGATTGTCCTCATCTCTCTAGATGTAGCATTTTCTTCTAAATTTTTTGAAGTACTTTACTGTGGGAGCTCTTCCATGCCATAGCTCATATGATGTCTTTCCATACTTCCTCTAGAACAATAATTTGTTAAGAGTGTATAATATTGTGTGTATCGCTTCTCTCCAGTAGACCTGTGGTAATCCCACTTCATTGATCATTGTTCTAGTTGCTTCTTGATCTGTATGACTCATTCTTTCCACTACACCATTCTACTGTGGTGTTCTAGGGGTAGATAGTTGTCTTTTAATGCCATTCTTTTCATAGAATTTGTTGAATTCATAAGAAGTAAAATCTCCTCCTCTATTAGATGTTAAACACTTGATTCTCCTGTCAACTTCATTCTCAACTGTTGCCTTGAAAATCCTGAATTTTTCTAAAGCCTTTGATTTTTCTCTTGAAAATGCAACCCAGGTTAATTTGGAATAATCATCTATTAAAATCATGAAATATATCACCTTGTAAGCTTCTTGTTTTGGTAGGACCACATAGGTCATTGTGTACAAGGTCCAAAAAAATGATAGATGATTCTTCTTTTCTTTAGAACATTTCTCTAGTCTGCTTTCCTTCTTGACATCCTTTGTAGATAGCGCTTTCTGGTTTGGATAGTTTTGGAAAACCTTTGACTACTCTTATTGAAATTATCCTTACCAAGTTATCAAATTTGATGTGACACATCCTTCGATGCTAGAGCCAACTATCATTGGATTGAGAAAATAAGCATCTTTTTGTAGCTCCTTCTAATTGATATGTATTTCCACTTGTTCTTTTTTTGACTGCAACAACTGTTCTAGATCTCACAACCATCATCCTAAAGCACCATATTATAGCCATTTTTGCACATCTATCCAACACTCAGAAGATTATGATATAAACCCTTCACATAGTAAACATTGTCAGCATTATGTTTTCCATCCAAGGTAATAGAACCAATTCCAACAATCTATGTTGTTTTATCATCTCCAAATCTAATAGAACCTCCATCATATTTCTCAAGCTTCACAAACTTACTTTTATCACCGATCATATGATTCAAACATCCACTATGAATCAACTATTCATCTTTGTTTCTTTTAACAAATAATGCAACTTTAGTGTTATCATTAAATTTTAGACAACTATTATAGATATAAAATCTAGGTTCATCCTTTTCCACCAGAAAAAAACAATCCCCAGGATCTGATTCATTATCTAAAATTTTGACATTCTCATTAACATAATAGGCCTTCTTATTGATCTTTTTAAACTTTTCCTTGTTCCTTTTTTCAGACACTTAGTTTCTAAAGGACCAATCTTTCCACATCTAAAGCATTTAAGATGCAACATATCTTTGTACTTGTCAATACCTTTCTTTAGTTTCCTTGTGAAGTTTGCTTCCAACTCATCTAAACTTTCGCCATCTAGATCTTCTTCTGTCTTTGTGGCTTTGAAGGTAGTTTCAAATTTCTCCTTTTATTTTCCAAATTTCCTCATCTCAAATGTGGTCAAGATGCCAAATAGTTTCTCTCTAGTGAATTTCTTCAGATCATAAACTTCCTCAATAACTAAGATCTTGTCATTGTAGTTGTTTGATAGGGTCATCAACATCTTCTCCATTACATCTTCATTTGTCAGAGTGCCTCCATGATTTTTGGCCTCATTTACTACACTGTCAAATCTCTAAAAGTAGCTTGCTATATCCTCACCTTCTTTCATCCTCAAGCTTTCATATATGTGCTTAGTTTTCAACTTATTTGATAATTTGACTCTATCATTTCCTTCATATATTTCTTTCAACTTTTCCCAAACTTCATAAGCGGTGCCCAATGAAATAAATTTTGTTAACTTAGTTTTAGATAAGGCACTAAAGATTGCATACCTTTCCTTTTCATTCTCTTCATAGGCTGCAATATCATTAGTAGAAGAAGGACCACTTGTTGGTTCAACATATTTTGTCTCAACAGCTTTCCAAGTCTTGTAGCCTAGAGAGATGAGGTAACCACTCATCTGCACTTTCCATAAACTATAGTCAAATCCATCAAACACATGAATTGTTAGTTTGTGTGCCATCATATCTACCCCAAGTGGTTAAGCTCTTCTTTGAGGAACCAAAGCTCTGATACCAATTGTTGAACAGTCCGAATAACTGAGAGAGAGGGTGAATCAGTTATTATAAAAAAATTTTCTTGACTTTAATTAATCCAAAACAAACTTAAAATCAATCAAATAATAATCTAACATATATGAACATGAAAGCACACAACAACACCATGCACAATGAACACTAGAATTTATGTGGAAACCTAAGAAGGGAAATACCACAAAGAATGCTAATTCTCAATTATAAAACATCAGTTAAGGTGATTCTTACAAGGGCTCACTACCAAATTGCTCACTGTAGGTAAGGGTCACTATTAGTGGGCTCATTACCAAAAGAGAAAGGCTCACTGCCAACAAAAAATGGCTCACTACTAGAAGAATGATGAAAGGGAATCCATCGCTGAAATAACTATCACCAACAATGATTCCAGATAGAATCTCACTATCTACTACCTCCAGTCATATACTTTCGCATACTTCTCAATGTCTAAATTTACAAATTTCCATTCATCAAACATAATAAACTTTTACTTATACCATTCCATGCTTCCATAAACTCCTAAGTCGACCAAACACAATGCCTTCATAATCTCCTAAGCAATCCAAACACAATTTGAATTAGGTCACCATAAAAAATTTCTGCAGTGGAAAGGAATGAAATGTAGACCAATCAAAACCTCCTTTCTCAAATTAACATGGTACATATTAACCATGATATATGGGACCAAAGAATAGGATATACACGTTACACTACAAACAATGTTCTGAAGCACATTAGCCAATTTCCAGATCGGTCCAGACCCATAAGAGTGTATCTCATTATGTTGCAAAATGAATGGGACTAGGACAAGTACAACCAAAGATAGATCATTAGAGAAAAACATCTAGAGCATGCCAATCTAGATCACCAAAGCATCAAAATCAATCAACCAAGATATTTCTCATCATGTTTCATTGTGAGATTTCTTTCTTCTTGTGATGTGTCCTTTTCTTGGTAGTGTCATTGGGCTTGATTTCATCCAAGAGTGTGATATTTATTCGACATATCCTCTCTTGGAAACATTACGCATAATGTCTATGAGCTTCAAGCATACAAATTTTTTCTTGCCTCATAGAGCTCAAAGATTACTTTTGTGTGGCGCCTTATCAAAGTTATCAGCTGGTAGGGAAGCCCAATCCAAGGCATGAATTTCCCCATAGCCACTTTCCTATGTGTGAGTACATACCAACCATGAGTGTATGTTTCTCACCTTTTAAGAATTCTCACCTGGTGGACAACCAAGAGTTTCGTCACCTCAGAGTGAGTTTTCATTTTTGAAAAACAACCTAGATCTGATACACATTGTGTTGGAAAAACGGTCAAATCTTGATCCACCTTTTTATTTTTTCTCATTTTTACTTCTCTTTCTTCTAGTTATTTCCATTGCATGATTACGTATCTTTTTTTCTACAAATCATTCACCTTATGTGTGTCCTTTTGCAATTATGTCAATTTGACTTAGGATCCTAGATCTTGGGGGCTTGACCACCTCCTTCATCTTTGTTATCCTAGATCATCCCCATTGGTACTATTGGACCCCTCTTGAATGTCTAGTTTAGTGTGAGTTTGAAGCAAGTTCAATCTCTCACTAAAGTGGGGGATAAATTTAGTGTCAAAAAAAGTGTACCTTGCTTGATTTAGGAATAATTAATGATAAATTGAACTTAATGTTGCCTTGGTCTAGTGTTGTGAAGTGTATTTAACCACACTTTCACATTGAAATTTGTGTCCCTAGCCCTAATCACCCTTTATATCATCATTAATAGGCCTTTATGACCCCATATTATGCATCCCAAGGTATATTTTGATCAAAGACTTGACTAGATCACCATATGAACTTAATTGATGCATTCCCCGACATTTTAGCTAGCAAAATGGCCCCTGTGGGACCCATTTTTCACCTTGGGTGAATGAGTCCCATCCAGATGGGACTTATTCACCTAGAATGGTGAATGAATCCCATTTGAGGTATTTTCAAAGTGTGAATGGGAAAAACTGGGTTTTAAGTTTAAATTTCTTCAATGTTGGCCTTAGGGATCCAATTAACAGTTTTGTGAGTGGATTGACTATATAAACAAGATTTAAAATCCTCATTTCACATAATTAACATCATACTTTCATGTTCTCAAGTCAAGCAAGCAAGAGTTAATAATTTCAAGGTCATCAAGATAGCTTTCAAGATCATTTCTAAGGTATTCAAGGGAAAGATTCTTTATCAATTGTTGCAGCAACTCAAGATCCATCATCATGGAAAGGTTCTAATTGCATTACTTCATATTCATGCTTCATTATCTTGTTTCATCATTCTAGTTTAATTACCTAAAAGGGGTTTGACTAAGGCAAACCCCTATTCCCTAACAATTAACATTTTCTCTCTCTTTCTTTGTGTGATTGCAAATCTATGTGCTTTAAAGGCTTAGAGTGTTAGAAGAATGAAGAAGAACATCTCATTTTTCTATTTTGTGTTGTCATTGATGTCACCATGTTATATGAGTTGCAACTACAAGATTAAGTCTGAATTTGATCCAGTATTCTAGACTGATATTTGAACCAGTATGAAACTTACATTCTCTGGTATTTTGGTCCTCAATCATTTGCTATTTATTATGGTTCCTTGTGTTTTTGGAATTTTGTATATGGATGTTGGGAGCATGTACATTCAAAATTTCACATATTCAGATGCTCGTATGGTGTATCGACATTATTCTCTTAATTGCAATTTTGCTATTAGGTCTATCTTTGGCTGACCTAATGGATAGATGATGTAATGGAGAATTAACTTTGTTTTGCAGATATATGTGTGACCTATCTTAGGTCCATGCCGACATGATGTAGCATGTCGAGTGTTTGAATTATTTTTGGAAAGTTTTTGTGAAATCATGAAGCTGACAGTTGGTACTTTTGATGAATAAGAGTTGCATCTAATTAGGCCAACCTAATTGATGCTTGCAGATGGATCAAGTATATATATATTGGATAGTTTTTGAAGACTAAAATATAGAAGATAGAGTTGTGAATATGAATGTGAAGAACTACGAATATGATGAAGTGTGTCAAGTCAGTTTATTGAGCTTCATTAGAATTGAATCAACACTTGTTTAGTGTACATTATCAGTTCATTTTCTGGTTGTAATCCATTTTTTCATTGTAATTTTGTAGGCAGTGAGCCTCTAATTTTGGACAGTGAGTCTTGGCAGTGAGCCACCCCATTTTTGTAATATCTTATAACTAGTTATAATATATTGTGAGCTAACACTCATCGTGGTTTTCCCCATTTTGATTTTTCCATGTAAAAAATCTTGGTGTTTATGTGTTGTGTGATTTCATGTTCTATTAATGATCTTATTTATCTTTGTTGTTGTATGGATCAGAATAATTGGATGGTATGTGTTCAAAAAGTTTAAGAAGATACTGATTCAACCCCCTCTTAGTATCTTGGATATTCAACAATTGGTATCAGAGCTTGGTTCCTCCAAAAAATCCTAGCAACTTGAGGGAGATCCTGAAGATGGAAGAAATGAATGATAAAGAAGAGATCTAGGTTGCACTTGAGGATCTTGAGAAAGTTGAAAGCAAAATCAAAGATTTGAAACAAAATATTGAAGACATAAATGAATGTGTCTAGAAGTTCAAAGAGCAATTGAAGTTCAAAGAAAGGCATAGGGAGGTAACTGATAAGTTGAAGCAGGCTAATGAAGAAATCACTGGTTTGAAGGTGCAAGTAGAAGAGAAGAAAATAATTGAAGAATGTCTGAATAAAATGATACAAAGCAAGTTTGATGAGTGCACTAAGCTTGAACAAGAAGTGGTGAATCTGAAAGTAGATCTGGAGAAAGTGAAACTCTATGAAAATAATTTCAAATTTAGCTCAGACAAGCTTGATGAGTTGATTTCAGGGCAGAAAATGAGTAGAAACAAAGGTGGCTTGGGAATGGAAGGAGGTGAAAACTCTAAGAATAACCAGAAGACTCAGAATAAAGGAAAACATAAATAAAATTTAAGGAACTTTGCTAGCATATCACCTGTGAGACAACTTATTGCACAAAGGTATCCATCCTTCAATGGTATTTATTTTTCATGTAACAAATTTGGACACAGGGCAAGAAAATGTAGGAGTAGGATGAATCAGTTTCCTAGTTCCTTCTCTATCAATATTTTGCATGCAAAAGAATTAGACATAGGGCTAATGAATGTAGAACTCAGATGGTGAATTAGTCTAATGAAGGAATAATGAATCAATCCTTTAATGGTTACTACTATACATGCAAAAAATTTGGACACAAATCTAATAAATGTAGATCAAGGGTTAATGGAGTTCTGAAAAATCAAAAAAGTGTTGTCTACTACAATTGCAACAAACTAGGACATATCTCAATAGCTTGCAGAAGCAAAAAGAGTAAGCAGACTGATCTAGTAGAAAAGAATGAACTTGTGAATAAAGTTGACAAGAATGAGATTAAGCAAGAAATGAATAATATTTGGAGGAAGAAAGAACATACTGAGATGACAAATGTGTATGTGTCCTCATCTGGTACAGACAATTCCTCTGGGAATTAGACCTAGCAGGGTCTTAGGGGAAGCTTTATTGTTTGAACCCCCTAATGTTTGGCGTGTCAGTATTTGGCATGAACATATGTGGTAATTAATGTATAGTTAAAGGTTATGCAAGTGGAACTAGAAGAAAATATGAAGGCATGATCATTTGTAGAGAAAATAAGGGTTTTTCTAAGTAGAAAAGAAGATTTTTTAGCAGCTATTTGAAATCTACTGCATTAATGCAAATTAGGGAAAATCCTTGTTTTATAAAGTAAATGTGTAAGAAATTTTAATCACTCATGCATTTGAATAAATCAAAGATAATTTTGGAGCGTTCTGGAGGTGATTTGATGGTTGACTTGTGCAAACCCTAGTTCTGGTTCTTCATGAAGAAAAATGTATTCTACTTTTCTATGTAGTTGTGGGTTTGTGTGAATAATCTTTTTGATTTGTTTGAGATTGAAACTATAAAGAATGGAAACCCCCGTAGTTGTTAAAGTGTCAGAAAGACCTAGACCATCATATAGGAAATATTCTATGAAGGTCTTTGAAGATGACCCTATGGGCACCTTCTCATCAATCCCTCATGGAGTTATGCCGACCGAGGACACAAGAATGTACATCCGAGTAAAAATAGATGAATTCAATCATAGAAAATTGATTGATATTTGGAAGAATGAGTTCACTAGAGACAATTTCTTGGTGAAACCTAATTACTTGAACCTTGTTGCGAAGAGATTGGACATATGGAACTACTTTCCCAATTTTAGTTCTATGGTTGATGATAGATATGTGAAACCTATTCTCAATAGAATACATGAAAAATTTTTGTGGATTGACCGACCTCATCTGATAACTAACAAGGTGATTAGGGATTTTACTGGACTTTGTGACACTAGACCATTACCCATGTTGAAAGCCAAGAAGAATGAAGTCGTGATAGATCTCACTAGTGCTGAATAAGACAAGAGAGCCCTTACAACGAAGAAGATTACTAATCTAGATATGAAGTACACCACTATCATGATTGGTCATAAAATTTACTTCACCAACAGAGAGAACTCTATTTCGGCCACAACTATTTATATTGGTTTTGATATGGTAGTCAATCGTGTAGACTATGACTTGTGTGAACTTCTCTGACAATAGTTGCTTGAGAATTTAAAGTCGACCAAAGAAAATAAGTATGCATTTAAATTTGGTTCTTTGATTATGTGTCTATTATTCTACTTTCTAAAAATACTTCCTTGAAGGGATGATATGGTTTTTTGGGATACATCCAGGCCTATGGCACATCAGATTTTTTATCACTTAAACAATCTGGGTGATTTGAAGAACATAGATAATGCTCTAACAACATTCTTTGTTATATTTAAGAGCAACATGAATGAGAGAGGATTTTGAGGAAAGTTGTTGAGAAATATAAAAATGACATCATATTTCATGTTTCCTCTGATGAATGCATGATTGAAGCAATCAAACCCTGGACTATATGGATTCAGCCATTGCAATATGAAATTACATAAGATGAAGCTGAGGGTTATGTATAGATGTTGTTGAAAAGTCCAAAGGATTGAAATGAACCCAGAATTGGTACTTATGCAAAAAAATCCATGGAGGTCCACATGGAGCACAAGAAGCCAATAATAAGAAAGAATGTGGAAAAGAAGCTTAGAGAAGTTGGATTCACTAATGAGCATATTGCACTTGGAAAGGCTAAGACAGAAGAGTTGGGGGGATAATCATCAGGTCTAAGGAGATCGAGCAAAACTACTCCTTCTAAACCCTCAGTAGCTCCTATAGTAAAAGTTGAACCTATTACTGCTAATAAAGGTAAATGCTTGGTTTCTTCCAGACCTACTACTAGATCTGGGAAAAGGAAAGAAAGTCCTCTGGTGGCACTTGGGAAAAGAGGAAAGAAAGAAAAAGCTACAAGGGAGAAAAATCTTAGTGTCACAGATAATCAAGATGAAGAGGAAGAGGATCCTGATGCAAAATTGGTAAGGAAAAGAAGAGGAAGTGTATCCTATAGTGAAGCTACTTCTAAGGAAGATGGTATTGGTTCTAAAAGAATGCATGTTTTGTCATCTTTTGATGAAGAGGAAGAATAGGAGTTTGATGTTCATGTACACACCAAACCAGAGTTGAAGAAAACCAAGGTGTCTAAAGAAGCCTCTCTAGACCAGGGAGAATAGAAGGATATATCGATAAGAAATAGACCCCATTTCAAATTAGAGGAAACTCTCAATTCTTTATTATATTTTGAAACATGATGAAGCCTACAACAAAATATTATGATAATGTTGGAAAAGAGGATAAGAAAAAATTAATTTTAGTTGTCATTAAATATCTTATCATCTTGGAAGTTAAGTGGGATGATGTGAAGAAAGATGTACCTAAGAATATGTGAGAAGCCCTGATGAAAAGGATATTAGAGGCTATTGAACTTGAAGAGAAAATTAGGAATAATGCATTTGATAAAATTGGGTCTTCCTTGACCCCAAATGATCTAGAAACTCTGAAAAAGATATGTGCAAATATGTTCCAGATGAATAAAAGGGTTAATATTTTGATGACTATGGATAAAAAGAAAATAAAGAAGATTAAGAAGGAAACTGTAGAAGTGATCCGGGATATAG
The DNA here is from genome assembly GCA_007258455.2 of Sequoia sempervirens. Taxonomy (NCBI): domain Eukaryota; kingdom Viridiplantae; phylum Streptophyta; class Pinopsida; order Cupressales; family Cupressaceae; genus Sequoia; species Sequoia sempervirens. Next base: position 302,895,545 of record VDFB02281492.1, read on the forward strand.
CAGAGAAATATGGCATGCTTAAGACCGATGAAGATGTTTTTGCTGAAAATGTTGAAGAAGGTATTTCTCCTGGTATAGGTGATGTAGATATTACTAAAGACATTGGTGTTGAAAATAATGTAGGAATGGAAAATAATCCTCTGAAAATAGAGAAGCAGAATGAAGGTGAAGCTGAGCCTGAAAAGCATGATGATGCTCCTCTAGATCACATTGAAGGTGAAAAGGATAATGATGGTAAAGATAATGCTAAAGAAGGGAAATATGAAGGTGAAAGTAAAGGAAATGATAATGAAGGTAACAAGGATGAAGCCAAGGATGAAGATAAAAAGGGAAAAGAATAAAAAGAAGAGGAGAAAGAAGAAGAGAAGAAGGAAGAAGAGCAAGATAAGGAAGAAGAGAAAAATGAGTAATTTGGGAAGAATGAAGAAAGTCTAAAGAAAGTTGTAGAATCTCAAAGATCTCCTAGATAATCCTCCTCTCATGATGATGTGTTGAGGGGCTTGCTATCCAAGAAAATCAAATTCCAACCAGTGATTCCTCCAGAGCTTTTACAACTTCCTATGATTCAAGGCTGGATGGACTTAGATAAAATTTATCTTGTTCATAAGATGGTATTAGGAGATGCAAAACACGCATCTGGTAAAAGGTAGATTTTGGAGACACCTGAAAAGAACATAAATTATTGAAGGTACTGTTAAGGCATTGCAGGAGACTACACCTAGTACGTCAATTGATACATCTCTCACTCTTGTATAAAATATGAGAATGTTATTGGACTCCTTTTAGAAGCATGCCTCTGGTCTTGGAGAGAAGACTAAACAAGAGGTTGAGGAGAAGCTAGCAAAGAAAAGGTTATTGGCATTACATGACAAGTGTGCTTTGGCACACACTAATGTTGATAAAAATATGGAATCTGTGCAAATCTGTGAGACTAAACCTAATGTTGTTTTTTCTTTTTGTTTGAAGTGGTTGGATGCTACTCAGAGCATTAAAAAGGTTATAGAATCCATTGAGTCTTAGTTGAATGCTATCCCCTATACCTACAACACATCCAAGGATAGAGACAGGTCCACTTGGAATGCTATCTCAGCTCATAGAGAAATTCTTTGTTTTACAGAAGCAAAAGGAAGATATCATCAGGAAATTGGTCATTTAGGTGATCTTGTGAGAATGGAGTACACCCCGGTTGCCAATGCCTTAGAAAGTATAGAGAAACATGGAAAGATAAATCTGACCCCTAGTACTCCGGATGAATTAGAAGAAAGTATGATGGATTTGGGATCCCTGAACAAGATGTTGATTGCTGCAAAGAAAATTTGAGAGCATGGTAAATTTGCATGGCAAGGTATTATTAAGGAGCTTCAAGGCTCACCATCCTCTAGTTAATTTTTGTTTTTTCTTGTTTTCATGTTTTCTATTGTGCCTCCCTTTTTCCTTGATGTCAAAGGGTGAGTGAAGAATGACAAAATACTGGTGATAGGGGGAGAAGTGTTGTACATAAAGGTTTTGTAAATTTTCTTTTTGGGCACATGTTGCCATCAATGATAAAGGGGAAGATTTTTGGAAGAATGAAGAACATCTCATTTTTCTATTTTGTGTTTTCATTGATGTCACCATGTTATATGAGTTGCAACTACAAGATTAAATCTAAATTTGATCCGGTATTTAGTACAGGTATTTGAATCGATATAAAACTTACATCCTTTGGTATTTTGGTTAGAAATCATTAGCTATTGATTCTGGTTTCTTACAGTTTTGGAAGTTGGTGTATGGATGTTGGGAGCACGTACATTCAAAATTTCACATATTCAGATGCTCGTATGGTGTATCAACATTATTTTGTTAATTGCAATTTTGCTACTAGGTCTATCTTTGGTTGACCTAATGGATAGGTGATGTAATGGAGATTTGTTTTTTTTTATGGATATATGTATGACCTATCTTAGGTCCATACTAACATGATGTAGCGTGTTGAGTGTTTGAATTATTTTTGGAAATTTTTTGTGAAATCTTGAAGCTGACAGTTGGTATTTTTGATGAATAAGAGTTGCATCTAATTAGGCAACCTAATTGATGCTTGCGGATGGATTAGGTATATATATTAGATAGTTTTTAAAGACTAAAATATAGAAGATAGAGTTGTGAATGTGAATGTGAAGAAGTGTGAATATGATGAAGTGTGTCAAATTAGTTTATTGAGCTTCATTGGAACTGAATCAACACTTGTTAGGTGTACATTATCCGTTCATTTTCTAGCTATAAGACATTTTGTCATTGTAATTATGCAGACAGTGAGGCTTTAATTTTGGACAGTCCTGGCAGTGAGCCACCCCATTTTTGTAATATCTTATAACTAGTTATAAGATATTATGAGCTAACACTCACCATGGTTTTTCCAATTTTGGGTTTTCCATGTAAAAAATCTTGGTGTTTATGTGTTGTGTGATTCCATGTTCTGGTAATTCTCTTATTTATTTTTGTTGTATGCATCAAAATAATTGGATGGTATTTGTTCAGAAAGTTTAAGAAGATACTAATTCACCCCCCCTCTTAGTATCTTGGATATTCAACATAGAAATCATTGAGGATTAGGTTTTAAAATTGTTGGAGTCATTTCCCTATTATCAAGGTCAAAATCTTCACAAAAAGCCACTTACAGTCCCAAAAATCAAGGTTTTGGATCTAGACACTTGGAGGTATAGATTAAGCAGACTGAGAGCTACATATTCCACTTCCAAGTTTCTACAAAATTCAAAGTGGACCCATTCACCATTACTGGTGAATAAGTCCCAATCTACTTATTTTTCAAAGATCTTGTGGATTTGGATACCCATTTGTCTAAAATAAGCTCCAGTACAACTTTTTAGAATTAGGACTGATTCACCCAGAATGGCGAATGAGTCTCACCAAGCTTAAAAATTAGCATTTCAAAAATTTCAAAGTTGTTTCCAATCTTCAATACATTTATAGGTTCACACTTTCTATTTCATAGAATTTTGTTTTGCTTCATTTGCATTTCTAAGTCATTTTCTAGGTTATTTTGCATATCACATTGTGTTTTCAAACATCTTGCATTTTCCAAGTTTACACTTGGTGGTGAACCCTCATTTTTCTATTATACTTTCCATAGAATCCTCCCTTCATCATATTTCAATCTCCTTTGCATTGAAATCTCAAGGGTTAGTTCTTGAGTGAAAGATTGAAAATAGCCTCTCTCCTTTTAGGTCCAAAACCCTAGAAGCAGAAAGAGAGAACCCTATTTTCTATGTTACATTTTAGTTAACTTGCATTTAGAATACCTTCTTTTCTAATTTTGAGTCCATCATCATCCTAGACTTAGCTTACATTAACTCTCCATTAGGGTTTGCATTGATTAATTTGCATTCTAGGGTTTCAAATTTTTGCATTAGTGAAAGTGCATATTGGTTGCATTTTTCCATCCCAAATCATTGAAAATCATCTAAAAATTCAATTTTCAATTAGGATACATATCATACAACATGAAAATCATCAAAATCCATTGAAAATTCTTGGAAAAATTGCAAAAAACCCCTAATGGACTCATTCACAACCTTGGGCGAATCAGTACCTAAACATATCTGAAATTGCCTTTTACAAGACTGAAAACCTTGTTTTTAAGCTTCTATTTGCTTCCATTAACTATATGTATCAATTGGCTAAGTTTTAGTTACATGCATTTCATTAGATCTAGCTTAAATTAGCTCATTTCATGCATTACTTAATTTCATATTTGCATTTACAACATTTCATCTTTCAGGTTGTATAATGTAATCAACAAATTACCTTGTTTCAAATCTGAAAATTGCATTTAAACATTTCACTTTAGGTCATTCCATTACACTTTCTTTCCTTTTCCATGATAGCATGTTTACCTTCAATAGGTGTGGCTTTGATATGGTTAAAAATGGATTGCATAAGTACAACATCCCCTCTTATGAGTTCAATTTAGATTACAACAATGAGGTTCTTAAGAAACATGTTAATCATCAAACCATTTCAACACAATCCTTAATATTACATTGCCCATTGGTGAGGATGGTAATGTTGACAATCATAACAACCATACTTGTTCTTCTCCCAATACCTCTCCTATTAGTGACAAAGGTATCTTGGTGAAAGAAGATACAAGCATTGAGGGTTTTGATTGTCCCTCTCCTCATTCCCCTTTGGAAGATATTGGAAAACAATAAGATGTGATTATAGAAACATTTCTAAACATCACTTACCTAATCTCCATGTATCCCTTGCTTTTGAGAATTTTTTAGATAGCCATGACACTCAAAATTGTCTTTCTCCTAATATCCTTCCTCGATGCAAATAGGATAGGTTGGTGTTAAAAGATATACCTACTAAGAGTCATAAGAATCTTGTCCCTCCCTTCCTTAATGTTCCTACCTTTTGGGAAGATCTATTTGGTAAGCATGAAAATCATAGTTTTCTTTCTCTTGATGCCTCCTCTACTTGTGATGAAGTTTCTTTAGAAAATTTAACCATGGATTAAAATATTACAAGCTCTCCTACAAGGGTAGATAATATGGAACAATAGAATGAGACCTTAGAGAAAAAATGACAATCAAATAGAGTCTTCCCCTAATCTCACCACTATCGATAAACAAGAAAATCCAACCATTGATAACTCCCTTACTTGCAATGAAGTCATTTTAGAAGAAACAACCTCTGAATATCATGAACATCTAGGTCATTCTCCTAAAACCTCTCCTTCTAGGGAGGATATCATTGTGCAACAAAAGGAAAGCATTGAAAATAATGATATTATGCCCCTAGATGAAGATGATGAAGTAACATTAGACTCTCCTGCACTAAGGGACGTTAATATTATTCAACCTCAACTCATCCTTTACCCCCCTTCACACAAACTGCAAACTCAAAACAAACTCGAACTTATCCTTTACCCACCTAAGCATAATGTATCGCAGTAGTTGAGTCATGATACCGTTGCTCATACACATAACACTAGACACAATTTGTGACTGCAACAACCAACCTCGACACCCTTACCTTTTCCTAATCCCATATTGCCTAGAGATCCCTATTTTCCTTCACATAGTGGGAAAGAGTATGATCTTGTTGAACAACTTAAGAATACTCCTACAAAGATATCTCTATTGGACCTAATTCATAATTCACCTAATTAACACATGATGCTTCAAATTACATTACAACAGGTTCCTATCCCTTCTCATGCACAACCGAATGACATAGAAACCATTATCCAAGGAATAAACACTAACATTGTTTTCCACCAAAGTGAACTACCCTCTTTGGAGGTACAAAAAAAATGATGCTTTCATGATCATAGCTCAATACAAACAAAAAGGATAAAGAGAACCCTTGTTGACAATGGCTCAGTCCTTAATGTGTGTAGTGTAACCCTTTTGGATTGGCTTGGTGTGGATAAATAAAAAATGCAACCTAATTCCTTGTCTATCCATGGATTTGACAATGTAGGAAAATAACCTCTTGGTGTGATCACTTTACCTATTACAGTTGGAGTGGCCACATTAGAAACATTGATCCATGCTATGCCTCATGATCTTTCATATAATCTCCTTTTAGGCAGACCATGGATTCATGCAATGAATGGGGTGCCTTCTACTCTTCATCATAAAATAAAGTATATCTACAATAACAAAGTGTACACACTCAAAGCTAACCCTGACCCAAATAGTTGTTTAAACATTGAGAAAGGTAAGGAAAATCATTTAGCAACATTGACACCAACTACACAAGTGGAACCCATACAATAGATAGACAAAGAAAAACACATTGAATAAATCTTGAATCTATTAGAAGATGACTGAGGGTCCTTAGATTTCAAACATACATTCATGGGCGAGTACAAGATCATAAAAAAAGATTGACATAAGGGACACCAAAAAGTAGTAATGTCAATAGAAAACTTGGAAGACCCTTCAAAAGAATTTGCCTCAACCACTTCAGAACACAAGACAACAAATTACATGACAAACTTTGACAAGCTCAACCATGAACAACCACCAAATCCAAAAGAGATGAAGAAGCTTTATGGAAAAATTTATGAACTTATGAATCAACTTGGATATAGTGGAAAAGGATGTGGTGCTAGAGAACAAGGTATCCGTGTCCCTATTGATCCTAACATGCAAGAAACAACTCACAGTCTTGATTATTTGTTGTGCCCTTAGCACACACACTACATTTAGAATGGGGACCCTCTTTTCTTTTCACCTTGCCAGGTCACTTTGGTCACTACCTCATTTTGTGTGCCCCCTATTTTGTGTCCTAGATGGTCAATGAGCTTTAGAGAAGTCATCTTTAGTTGACCATGTTTTTTCCCCCTAAAATTTTCAAGGCTTTAGGCCTATGTGGAGCTTCCTTGGGTGATTTCCTTCACTTTTCAGAACTGACATCCTTGGAGCCAGGTGGGTCCACCCTTTCAGGCTACCCCCTATGAATTTCCTCCACCCTGCAACCATTTCAAAGGCCCTTCATCCATCAACCTTCTGCCCATTGGGACCTGAGTGCCTTGTTTGTTGTTTCCCTTACTGCCGACCTCCTGAATGACCATCATTTGGCTGCCATTTGACCGTCAAATTCCACCCTTCCCGTGGCTATTTTCAACTAATTGTTTAGCCACTTTCAATGCCGTTGTATGATCTTTAATGGAGGGAATTTAATGCACTAAAACCTATAAATAGACCCTCCTAAGTTTTCATTTTCATCTTGTTAGCTATTTACAAGTTAGTCAGAGAGCCTGCAAACATTGTCATCATGCTCGCCAAGCTTCATCACCTCTTTGGCATCCTTGTTAGCTATTTGATCCATAGTCATCATCGGGTTTTAGAGGTAGGTTTTTTGTCTTTAAGCCTTGTATTATGTTTTTAGTGATTTTTTCATAAAATTGCTAAATTTAAAAGGGGAAAACTTGATAGATAGTTAGATTAAGACTAGGCACACAAAACCCATGAAGTAGAATTTTAACAAACCCCAAAAATCACCTCATTAGCCTTGTGCGGAGCTCAAGCTCTCCACTGTCATTCATTGACTAGGGCCCTATCCCCTATAGGCCCACAACCTACTTGTCGCCATCACCGAATTTTAAAATGAACTAAACGTAACATTGGTGGGTGCCCCCATCGAGTCTTCCCTGGAAAAAGACTCCTACCACTTGGATTCCTTGAACTTGATTGCAATTTACAAACTAAAAAAAGGATCTTTCGACCCTCTTGGGATAGGATCTATTGGTTGCTACCTCTGGAGCACCTTTTAGATTCCACCATTCTAGATGGCTATTCAATAATGACTTTCTAGTTTGCGAACGTCACACCTTTAATTGCCTCATAAACTCAAACTTTGCCAAAATATTAAAGTATCGCTCCATCATAGATCCTCCCTTGCAAACTTCTTCCTAGGGAATTCTGTCTATGTCTCACCATCTCGAATGACTTTTATGGTTCGTTTGTTCGACTATTGGACTCCGCCCATGTCTTTGCCAACTGAGGCAAGGAAGCAACGATCAAAGGATGCGGGTAATTCTCTGTGGAATTCCGCCGACATTTCGCCGGTGCAAGAATGGTTGGCCCAGTGGTGGCACTCTAACATCCTTCCCGGTGTTTAGGTCCTGACCTCGACACCACCATTTTTCCTCTTAAGTTTTTTTCAATGACTGTGTAAACATTGTTGTGGGCTCCTCCTAGTGGACTTCCATCTGCGAACTGCTATGGTGAATCTACCATCTTGGACAACTCCCAATGACTGACTCTCCACCCTTTGGGTCCCGATCCCTTGGTGTCCGCTTGTATGCAATGAAAATGATTAAGTGTTGAACCTTAAGTGGGTTTCTCCATTTGAGCTATTGATTGTAGGACTTCATCCTAGTCCCACCATCCTCAAACAAAAAATAATCCATGTCCACCCACTACATGAGACCCAACCTCCCCATCACCTTTGCACTTTCCAATGATAATCAAAGCAAACCGAAGCCTTTTGTGGACTGGATGCTATGGTTTTACCCTATCAAACCTCCTATTAGCTCTCAAAAATGTAGGCAGGATGCCTCAAGAGGCTGCCAATCTCTTGATACATTTCAGGGTAACAAACAAGGTCGAAAGAATTTAACCTTCTACTCTTCAGGTGCTGCTAAACCTAGGTGGGTGTACCTTTCTGAATGAAGTAGACCTGACTTATGATTATCCTTCTTGCAATGATTTGTCCACAATGGCAGATGGAAGTGAACAAATTAAATCAAACTTGATAGCAAAAGAAATCTTCTAATCTAAATCCTAATATGTTCAATTAACAGATGTAAAGAAACTGAATGAATCCAAATGATGAAATGCAGAGACAAGTGCCTTATTGGGTATGTGGAGTCAAATGAAATCAAGATGAGAAACACTTCTCTAGAGAAAACTCAAATTATCTAGCATATATCCTATTTACAACTTGTATAAACATGCAAGACTATGATTACTAAGCTCTTCTTTAACAATCCAGATGACTTTTTCTGATTATTGTGATCAACTAAAAGAATTTAATCTTTGCTTGAAAGAACTAATTAATTAACCACACAGATACAACAAATGTGCACTGATAAATTGAATATAAACTTGTTATATCAATTTAAACAACCAGAAAGCATCAATCTTGGAGACAGCTTAGCAATACTTTCATTAGATTCAATAGACAATTGACACCAAAAAATGCAGCAACATCAACTGATTTTCATAAATACCTCCATTCTAAAATCATGCAACAATAGTCTCTGATCTGAGAATTTTATTCTACTATATCTACTTGCTATGTATCAAATATATAATAGCTGATGATGAATTTGCAATCACAAGATGGATATTTATACACCAATATTAGAAAAAACATCACTTTGAGATCCCGTGTCAGCCTACATTAGAATTTGGGCTTACTTCATGTCGGCCAACAACATTTGAATTTTATTAATCAACACTGGAACAATTGCCAAGACATATCACAGTCATGCCGAAGGAAATTAAATCGCCGTCAGACACCCCTTAGTTCTTTTTATTTCATCATGACATCAGAATCGGGGAGATGTCATATACATCACTTTATGTTTCCCCGAAATGTTCTTTTACCTCTTGTCTATTGATGTGACCTTCTACCATCGGGGAGACATCATATAGATAATACTTTGTTATACCGAAAGTCACCCTTAGTGTTTTTTCCCAGTCGCTGAGACATTACAATCTCACATCGATGGAAACCTCTTGTTCTATCGGCGAGACCCACCGTACTCACCAAGACCATACTCCGAAGTCACATAAGTCTCACCGAGGTGTTTGTTTTATGTTGGTCAGTGAGACCCCATTGAATTCGCTATGACTTATTTTGAAGAAAACATCTCTCACCGATGAGCCCTTTGATAGAAAACTTTTGTGTAATTTCAGTGAGACCGAAGGTCGCTCGCCAAGACCTCACTCCAATATCATTTAGTCTGGCTGATACAACTTAAACTCCTAATATGTATTTTCCTATTGGCAGTCGGAAAGACTAGGTGAGTTCGCCAAGATTTTTCTTAAAAAAAAAACTCTCATCGATGCATCTCCATATATGTTGGTCGGCGAGACATAAAGCACTCAGTGAAACAATATACCGAAGACCAAACTCCTATCAAAATGTGTATCCTTTCTGTCACTGAAACAATGTGAAAGTCCTACCAAATGGAACAATAGATGAATTCTTATCACTGTGATAGTAAAGAAGTCCTTCCGATAGACTTGCAGTAGATACATATAAGCAAAAAATGCAATACAGGTCGGGGAGACCTTGATAGATTCATGCTGATATGGACCACAATGTGAAAAATGCATGACTCGATGGATTTCATGGGACAAATATGGGAAAAATGTGAGTAGAATGATATTAAAACAAACCATTGTGTTACAATGAGGACTCATATGGAAACCCAGGGGTATTAAAAATATGTAAAAAACATCATATTTTTACAATTCCAATAGTGGCTCCATCTGGGGATGAATGAGAGTAAGATCATTAAAAGGATCCAAATCTTTGGGTGAGTAGACTAGACACAAAATGATGAGCATTGAGCAAAAATAGCAATGGACATGTAGCATGATGGAATGAAAGGAAAGTGAATGCAAAATGGAGATGAACAAAACCCTAAACTAATGTGCATGGAAAAGAATTTTAAAGAGGATCATCAAGAGCTATGCATGCACTGGCAACCCTCAATCCTCTATGTTGCTCAAGAGAAAAAATGCTTCAAGAATTTCCCATGAACAGGCAATTCCTAATCTTCACCAACCATATTCTATAGATAATATGAATCTTCACCTCTCTTCCCAGCAACAACAAAAGGTCCCAACCACAAAGCTTCAAATTTACCATGCTTTCCCTTCTCCTGACACCTTGCGTTCCACATCAACACCAAGTCATTTTCTTCAAATTTTCTATCCTTTGCCTTCTTGTCAAATAGATACTTCATCTGAGTCTGTAACTTCATGTTTTGATTTTGGGAAACTCTCCTTATTTCATCAAGTTTAGCTAGTTGCTCCATTCTTTCCTCCATAGGTTCAGGAACATCCAAATCTTCCTGAAGGACAAACTTGTAGACTAATAATAAATTATATAAAGGCATCCTGGATTGTGCTACATACACCAATTCAAATGGGTATTTTCCAATTGCCTTTTTCACAGTAATCCTGTCAGCCCATACAACCAACTTTAATTTTGAATCCCAAGCCTTCTTGTTCTATCCTAACATCCTCCTTATAATCTTCAAAAGACTCTTATTGTTGGACTCTACTTGACCATTAGCTTGTGGATGGTAAGGAGCTGCATAAGAAATGGTAATGCCATATGTTTCATAGAAGCTTTTGAATTTATCTGACCTAAAACACATCCCATTGTCTGTGATTAACCTCAGTGGTGTACCAAATCTAGTGATAATGTTGTCCATTAGGAAATTGGTCACCACTTTACTTGTAGCCTATTTAGGTGGGATTGCTCCACCCACTTGGTAAAATAATCAGTGGCAAGTAGTATCCACTTGTGTCCTCCACTTGATTTTTCCTGTATCTCTCCAATGAAATCAATTCCCCATTGATGAAAAGGGGCATCATCCTGCAAGGGTCAAAGTGGCAAAGCACCCTGATACTTCAATTTTCCAGAGAACCTCTGGCAAGCTTCACATTTTCTTACATGTGTGAAAGAATCATTAAAAACCTTAGGCCAGTAGTAACCTGCCCTAAGAATTTTATGTGTAGCTATCTTTGCTGAGTAATTTCCTCCACAAACTCGTTCATGCATTTCACTTAGGACATGCCTGGCCTGAGACTTATCCAAACATAACAATAGTATACCATCCTTGTTCTTCCAAAACAGATCTCCATCCATGAAAACATATTTAGATGCTTGCAACTTCAAAGTTCTCCTCTGACTGTCACTCAATCCCTCTGGACACTTCATGTATTTAAGGTAATGCATAATATCAGTATACCAAGGAGTGTGCTCAATGCTTGCAATTGCAGTCCCATCTTCTACATTACAAACTTGATTTGCTTCAATATTCGATTCTGCCATCAACCTAGCCAAGCCTTGACCTCTCACTAGTTTGGTAATTTGTATCTCCATGTCAAACTCTTGGATCTTGTTAATCCATCTGCATCTTTTTCCTATTACTTCAGATTGTGTCAGAATATCTTTGACACCTGCATGGGGGACATAGACAATCACCTTTGCTCCAACAAGATATGGCCTGAAAGCTTTTGTGGCTTTCACTAATGCAAAAGCCTATTTTTCCATTATGTCATACTTCAATTCAGACCCTTGTAATGACTTACTGAAGAAAGACATAGGCTATTCATGACCATCCTCATTCTTCTGTAACATAACAACAACAATAGTGTGCATTGAAGCAAATGAAAATATTTGAAAAGGCTTTGCAAAATCTGGAGATTTAAGGACAAGAGCCTCCTTGATGGCCCTTTTGATAGATACAAAAGCTTTCAAGGCCTCAACAATCCATTCCATTTTTTGTCCTTTCTTCAACAATTTTGATATGGGTTTAATGATCTCAGCAAAATTAGAAACAAATCTCCTAACAAAATTAATCTGTCCAAAGAATGATTGTATAGCCTTAATAGTTTTGGGAACAAGAATTTTTTCAATAGCTTCAAGCCTCTCAGAATCTATCCTAATCCCCTCTTTTGAAACAATATGTCCTAAGAGCTTACCTTCTGTGACTGCAAAATGATACTTCTTTGAATTTAAGCTAATACCATATTCTAGGGCTTTAATAAATACCTTCTCCAGATGTTGTACATGATCTTTAGCCTTCTTCGAATAAGCAGTCAGGTAATCCTAGTACACCACCATGATAGCATTGATCAAATCTACAAATGCCACATCCATAGCTCTTTGGAAAGTCCCTCCTACATTAGTGAGACCAAATGGCATTCTTATGTATACATACATTCCCCAAGGAGTTGTAAAAATTGTCTTATATTGCTTAGATTCTTTGACCTTAACCTAGTTATATCTGTTACATATTTTTTGCCTCAACTCAAATGGAGGAGTTGGCTGACTATTATTTTCCATAAAGTGGAATTGCAGTGTCATATTCGAATGTGGTTTCACATCATTATCATTATGCATTGAATTTTAGTTATGCATTTTAGTGAGGTGAAATTGCAGAGTGCCATTCAGAAGTTGCAGATTTAAAAGAAATACAGAATTGAGTACATGAGCAAAATAGAATTTTAGATGCTTTTATTTATTTCGTAAAGAACTCATATTTTTATAGGGGTTCATTTGATTTCACAATCAAAACGATATTACAACATTGCATAAAATGCATTTTCTTTTCAACTAAAAAGTAGAATTGAAATCAAAGATCCACACAAGTCGTGGATATAACTGTTACTATGACAATGCATTTCTAATAGCACATTGGAATACTGAAGATGCAAAAGGAAAACACATAAGCAACAGCATAGTCATCATTGCCTGGTTATTGATGCTTGATGTTGAATGGTGTACCTCGCCATCTCAAGTGTGGTCGACCTGTAAGAAGAAAAAAGAGGTGTCAGTGGCTCTGACTATGACGTAACTCATATGATGCACCTACAATAGTACAATTTACTATTAGCAATACATTGAAACAATCAATCAAATCCAGTATGGAAGAAGTGAGCAGAGGAGAAGTAGCAATATCATGTTCTATTTTTAATGCTAAAGATTGTTTGCTTCCTTGTGCAGGTATAGGTTAAGTCATGGAGCTGAACATTATTCGAAGACCAAGCATGTGGAGAAAAACGGGCTCCCACAAGGGTAGAGCCTAGCATGCTGCCCGATGCATTAAATGGGGCTGATTTTACAAGATACTTCATCATATACAACAAATGAAATGAAATACAACTGAAAGAGTAAAACAGAAAATCCATTAAGTAATGAAACCAACTATGCACTCATAATGATCAACATTTCTTTCTAAAGGCTATAGGTGGACAGTGAGTTTAGTTCACTTAAGGAATTTAACTGAATGCATTTGCATCAGAAATTGTTGAATTACTTCATTTTCTGTGCTGATTATAATCATATATCATGTGAGTTTCAATTTATATTTCTCTTTTGGATAGTGAACAGGCATACATATGCCTTAATGTTTTGTTCTAATTTTCATCATCAAAGAGAACAGTTCTGAGAATAGTTTGTGCAGTGAAATTTATATAAAATGCATGAAGAGTGCCATGTTGCTCATGAGAACAAATATAGACAGTGCACTTGAGTGTTAGGTGAATTTCTAATTCTGAGTTGACTGGTAAAGAAGTATTGCATTATCAACAGTAATAACAGAGAGATCATTTTAGGATAATAGGGGAAGAGTAAGTCTTTTCTTTCCAAAATAAGTCCTGAGTTGTTGAGCTATACATATGAGCTAGTGAGTAGCTCGTGATCATGAGGTTGCAATGATTCATTTTTGTTTTCCCTATGGAGTTTCCATAGTGAGGTTATGGAGTGTCAGAAGGAAATTAAAATACAGGCAGATTACAAATAGGGAGATCCTTTTCTATTCAATAAACAAATACAAATCTTTCTCAGGATCCATGTCAAATAACAGTTCTGTGATTTGAGCTCAGGTATTATTACTATCAAGAAGATTAAATAAATACAAAATGTCATTGGTTATTTGAGTTTTGATCCTGAAAGAAATGCAAGCAAGTATACAGTCTATCACCATTTCAAGCAAGTATGGTAGAACGAGTTTTGTCAGAAATTATGAAATACATGTTTTTGCTGTGAAAGATTCCAAAACCCATGATATTGTTTTGTTTCAGAAGTGTGGGGTAAATCAATTTCCATTCTAGCTCGAGCCATATGGATAAAATGAATAACAATTATCGTAGTCTCTAATGCTTTCAAATATAGAAAAATACATTTTTCTTCAAAAATTTCGAATACCCACATGTGAATTTTGTTTTAAAAGTGCAGAAAGAGCAATAATAAAGATTTTTGGTATAGCTTTTTTATCTACAAGAGGTCTTGCCGAAAACACTTTGTCTTGGCGACTAGGAAGCATGAAGAGTTTCGGCCAAACACAAGCTCTCTGCAAGAGGTCTCCTCGAAAGTAGTATGTTATGGCGACATTCATAAAAAAGAAACTGGCTTCATAAAATTTTTAAACTAGTGCTCAAGCTCCAGAAAGATAGAAAGTAGACTTCTCTTTCGAAATTTGAAAGACCCACGTGTGGGTTTATTCTCAAAATACATAAAATGGAGTTTTCCTAAAGATTTCAAGTACCCATTTTTAGGGTTGGTTTCAAAATGAGAAAAAAATAGCTCTAGAAATACTAATGCGAAATCTGGAAAAAATGGCAAGAATATTTAACAAATGTGAGCTCTCAAATTTTAGTCGAAATACAAAGGGAGGAAATGCATATTTATTGAAGTTTCTATGATACCCACATGCAAATATGCTTTCAAAAGACATAATAATAAGTTTGTTGTTCTGGGTCGAGCCCAAAACTCAAGAGAATGCTTTCTAGAATACACATGGCCTCGGCCTAGGAGAGCTTTGAGCTCATTCAATGGTCCATCATTCCACAAACAGGGGAAAATGGTGTTAAGTCTCTATCAATTTGGGTCGTACCTATAACAAAAGCAATCATAGTGCAAGGGTACTATACAGAGCTTGTAATAAGTCTTATGGTGGCGTGGCTTGTGTGATGGCCAAAGATTAACAAACAGAAAATGATAATACACAGAAGCATGAAGCTTTCTCTTTAACAGAATAAATAAGAGCTTTTAGAAGCATTTGCTTGATAAGGAATGTGAATGAAGGAAGTATTTACAAGCTTCTATTAGAAAGGAATGCATAACTCTTACCATTATATGCCTGTGGAAGACAACAAGCCGCGGCCAGAGCTTAGGAAAGCTTTCAAAACTCCAAGCAAAGCTAAGTGAGGAGCTTCCAGGTATGAGTTTGTGCTCATATGTAGCAGCCAGGAAGAATAAAGTCATGAAATGTAAAGAGAAGTCAGAAGCAGAGTTTAGATTCGAAGTCCATCATGGCAGGTTTTCTCAGGTAGAACTCGTGTTCTTGCCAAGTGATCATTGTGAAATGAGTCATATTAGGGTTTGACTTCTTTGTGCATGCCCCAATTCGACCCAACAACATCATCATCCAAAATATTCAAATCAAATATGTACATGTGTTGAATCTCCAATGTGGGCCGAAATTCATAGTGCCATCCTTGTGACTTATTAAACCTAAGTCTAAATGTATATCATGGAGGCCAAATTCTTAAGTTGGTCTATTGGTTAAGACTTAGTGGTGTTTTTAAGCCTTGGTGAGTTATTAAGCTTTGGGGAATAATGTTGATTAATATCTAGCGACCTAAGTTTAGATTTTAATGCTATTTGATCTAGGTGTTTTGTTTAAAGGTCAAATTGTCTATTT
The DNA here is from genome assembly GCA_007258455.2 of Sequoia sempervirens. Classification (NCBI taxonomy): domain Eukaryota; kingdom Viridiplantae; phylum Streptophyta; class Pinopsida; order Cupressales; family Cupressaceae; genus Sequoia; species Sequoia sempervirens. The sequence continues at coordinate 302,911,521 of VDFB02281492.1, forward strand.
TAGGGTTTTAATATTTTGATTGATTTTAAAGAAATCAATTGGAGTTGTGATGAGGAGATAATGATGACATTGGTATATTTTTATGATTTTTTGAGAAAAAATCAATTATTGTAATGGAGAAATAAGCATTTTTTTTTTTGCAAAAGATTTCCAATCTTTGAGTTGCAAAAATAGACAAAATTGAAAAAATCTGCATCTTGTAAAGCAGAAGCATAAAGCAATGTTTTATAAACTGCTTTATGTTTTCTTGCAATTTTTAGTAGATCTTTGACTGAATTTTCTTCTTGGTCGGATTCCAGACTTATCTTGGAGAGATAAGGAGTTTTTTGAACTTTTAAAGCAGATTTTGCCTATTTTTAGGGGCTTGACAGTGTAATCATTAAAGCTTTGTGCTTTTTTCTGCTTTAAAGCAGTTTTTCAGTTTGTTTGAGGACTTTTTTTCTTGAGCTTTTTCTAAGCTCGAATTAGGGTTTCCTTGAGAGTTTTGATAGATTTAGTCTTTCAACTCTCCATACTCAGCAATTCAGTTAAGAGTTTCTTGCCCTTACTCATTTCAAGGAGCTTGTAAACCTTTTGATACTCAGTTTGGATAGATTGACACTCTTCCAGTTTTAATAGAGCAGCAAATTTCTCCTTCCTATTTTCTGTCTCAAGTTTTATAATAGCAATCTGATGTTCTTATGTTTTCAAATTGAAATCCTTTTATGTCTTCCTGTTATAGGTTGTGTTTCAGAATTATATATTTAAGGTTGCATGTTGTATTTGATTTCCAGATCTTCATGCAAATCACTAATGAGATATGTGCCAATGAGATTGTGAGGATTACTGCAATAAAGAAGTTGTTATGAGTGGTTAGGTCTGAATTCCTATAAGTTTGGTGAATCATCTTTTAGAAATAAGTTTTATGTTCAGTTATTCTTCATCCCTTTCTTCAGAAGCTGTCTTAGAATAGAATTCATCATTCGGAGAACCAACTCACTCTGGACGTTCCTCTTTCGTGTAAGATCACTCACATCTGAAAGAGGTTTCCATGTTTCAGTAGTTTGCTGAATATTGCATTCATCAAGGTGCAAAACTATTGATAATAGTTTTTGGCATGCCCGGTGGGACTCTGAAAAGCAATTTCAGAGAAATTTTAATCTTTTAAAGTTGTTTGGTGTATGCAGCAAACTATTCAGCCTTTCAGAGGCCCTTATCAATATACCTGGTGACTTCATGCTTTGATTTTCAAGTAGATCCAATGTGAACAGCGCACAATAGAACACATACTGAAGGGTCGGGTGTTCCCTTCAGAATTATCAACCTTTGGAGGCATAGTCATCAAACACCATGGCGACTCTAAGAAGTCGTTTCTAGTTTCAAAACGATGAAGTGCTAGTATGCTGTTAGAGATTCTAAGTTTTTGCTCATTTTTAGCCTTTAGATGAAAAAATATGTCAATATTTCATGGGCATGCATCATATCACTCGTCATATCATGAAGATACTACTTACTCGTCTCCATATCAGCCACATTCGCATAATCATGCTACTGATTCCAGTTCCATGGCTTTTCAAAGCCAACATGCATAGTATAGTTGCCACCCACCCATCCTTGCTCATTATTCATCTCAACCCTCCTATGTTAAAGGTTAGTCCCAAGAGATCGAAGACTTGAGCTTCAGAGAAATAAGGCTGAACTATGAAAGGAAAATGAGTCAAATAGATCAGCAGGTGGAGATGGCAAGTATAAAAAGCACGCTGCTTGATTACATGAATCAACTCGTGGAGATCAAGAAGCAGTATGAGTATAATCAACATCAGGAGGAGTTGGCTTATCAATCCTATCTTCACGATTAGGAGCTGGAGACCTAAAGAGCACAGTTTGAGGAGGATTTAGAGAGAGAAGCAACCGCACAAACAAATCTTCTACTTGCTCAGTATCAAATGCATGAAGCTCGAATAGCTCTTATCAGTTCTGAACATCCTATTCAAGAAGAGGTTCATAAATTCAAGTTTCCAAGTTTTATGAAAACTGAGCCTCCTAACCCAACTAAAATCAAGATTCCTAGCTTTAGAGAATTTTTACCTTTGCAAGAATCTAGGTTAGAACATTCTGAGCCTATTGGCATTCAAGACCAGTACATAAGGCAGCAGCCCCTTTTCCAGCAAGAAACTCCAGAGATCCCACAAGTTTCCTAGCCAAACAATTCTGATTATCCTATCATTATTGAGGACAGACCCATTGACTCAGAAAATGACTCATCATTCACCATAAAGGAAGAAGCTACAAGAATAAATTTACTGCATATAGCTATGGAGGAATATCCGTTAGAACAACAAAATATTGAACAAGAGAAGTCTTCTATTGATGAGTCCTTTATGTTTTCACTAATGAGTTACCTTGTTTTGTGGAGGATGGAGACAACCTTTTAGAGAATCAACATACCAAGTAGGAAGTTTACGCTGATTGCTCCATTTTTTTAGCAGAACCAAAGAAAGTCTCCAATTGGGACAGTGTTAAAAAAAACCCAGAGCATCATGAGTCATTGTTGTAGGAGATAGAAGAGGCCCTGTTTGAAGAACAACATATTCTAGATCGAAGAACAAGTGACAGTTCTCAAGTTCTGCCTAATTTGTTCAATGGATTACCATTCTTTGTGGATAACAAAATAAGCATCCCTCAGATTACACCAGTACCAACTCTAGAGCAATGGGAGGAGGTTCAAAGTTCTGATGTTTGATACCTCAGAAGAGTTGCAGTGATGAAGTAACAAATAGTCATTTTCCACAAGAAGCTAAAAGTGAGAGGGAAGACGACATGTTTTGGGACAACCTCAAAGCTTTTGTTTCAAACTTAGATGCCAAACACTCACCTTTTGAGGGAGAAAGTTTGGAGCAGCAGCTTGAGGAGATGAAAGGGGGTGTCCAAACTCAAGGTTTGACTAATTTATTTGAAGAACTTCCTTTATTTTTTAGTAATGATGAAGATAATGCATATGAAACAACAAATCCATCGAGTTTTGATTAGCAAATCCATGAAGATGTCAATGATAAGCCGCTAATTTGTTCACAAAGAATTAAAGATAGCATGGTTATCAACTGCCAGAACCCTGATGAACCTGGTGCAATAGTTCAAATAGAGCGAGATCAAGCTGCGCATAAGCATGCCACTACTGTACAAGGTAATGGCCTTGATATCTTTACAGGTTTTCAAGAAAATAGTCAAGAAGACACCTCAAGGCCTATTATGCATACAGAAGATAATAATGGGACCCATGAGGACTTGTACACTAATATAATTGATGAGTTTTGCACAAACTTGGATGATATGTTTTCAAATGATCCTCATCAGAGAGATGAGATGGAGATAATAGGTAATAGTAGCCAACAAAGAACCAGAGGTACAAGTTCAAGCTTCACCCTTTTGAGGGGCTATCCCATCAGACATCTAGCTAGGGATGTCGGCAAGATCCAAAGGATTTCCAGTGTGCCTAAGAATGAGGTGGCAGTCGAGGGGTAGCAAATCCCACTTATTCATTCTAGGAAAATTAGAGGTATGCTTGGTCAAACTCACATGATCTATGCCTTTGATTATAATTTACAAGTTGCAGTATGACAATGTGTGGGGAGTGTCTTCATTTTTCATCTCTTATTGCAAATTTGTGAGCATGCAAAGTATCCTCAGCTGATTAGAAGAGGAAGTTATTTTTCAAAGCCTGTAAATGGTTTTGTCTAAGTATTTTTTCCACTGGTTAAGTAGGGTAGTTGCAGTCAATAAGTGCGTTTCACACATTTCTTTTCAATAGTTTGCTTTCTCTAAGCGTAACTGCGCATTGTTTTGTTGGCCACCAGGGCCTATTAGTTTTCTTTCAAGTTTTGTTTCATTTTCTTGCTACTATTCAGAGTGTTGCTCTTCAAGTTTCTGAGTTTCAAGAAGGGGGAAAAATTGACTCTGTTCCCAATGAATTGTTTAAAGGCCACTGATCTATGCTTAGCAGGCAAGTATATAGCGGAAATCGCCAAAATGTTACATATTTTTCACCTTAACTCAAATGGAGGAGTTGGCTGATTATTATTTGCCATAAAGTGGAATTGTAGTGTCATATTTGAATGTGGTTTCGTATCATTATCATTATGCATTGAATTTTAGTCATGCATTTTAGTGAGGTGAAATTGCAGAGTGCCATTCAAAAGTTGTAGATTTAAAAGAAATAAAAAATTGAGTACATGAGAAAAATAGCATTTTAGATGCTTTTATTCATTTCATAAAGAACTCATATTTTTACAGGGGTTCATTTGATTTCACAATGAAAATGATATTACAACATTGCATAAAATGCATTTTCTTTACAACTGAAAAGCATAATTGAAATCAAAGATCCACACAAGCCATGGATATAACTGTGACTGTGACAATGCATTTCTAATAGCACATTGGAATACTGAAGATGCAAAAGCAAAACACATAAGCAAAAACATAGTCATCATTGTCTGGTTATTGATGCTTGATGTTGAATGGTGTACCTTGCCATCTCGAGTGTCGTCGACCTGTAAGAAGAAAAGAGAGGTGTCAGTGGCTCCCACTATGACATAACTCATATGATGCACCTACAATAGTACAGTATACTATTAGCAATAAATTGAAACAATCAATCAAATGCAGTATTGAAGAAGTGAGCAGAGGAGAAGTAGCAATATCATGTTCTATTTTTAATGCTAATGATTTTTTTCTTCCTTGTGTAGGTATAGGTTAAGTCATGGAGCTGAACATTATTTGAAGACCAAGCATGTGGAGTAAAATGGGCTCCCACAAGGGTAGAGCCTGGCATGCTGCCCGATGCATTAAATGGGGCTGATTTTAAAAGATACTTCATCATATACAACAAATGAAATGAAATACAACTGAAAGAGTAAAATAGAGAATCCATTAAATAATGTAACCAACTGTGCACTCATAATGATCAACATTTCTTTCTGAAGGCTACAGGTGAACAGTGAGTTTAGTTCACTTAAGGAATTTAACTAAATGCATTTGCATCAGAAATTACTGAATTACTTCATTTTTTGTGCTGATTATAATCATATATCATGTGAGTTTCAATTCATTATTTCTCTTTTGGATAGTGAATAGGCATACATATGCCTTAATGTTTTGTTCTAATTTTCATCATCAAAGAGAACAGTTCTGAGAATAGTTTGTGCAGTGAAATTTATATAAAATGCATGAAGAGTGCCATGTTGCTCATGAGAACAAATATAGATAGTGCACCTGAGTGTTAGGTGAATTTATAATTCTAAGTTGACTGGTAAAGAAGTATTGCATTATCAACAGTAATAACAGAGAGATCATTCCGGGATAATAGGGGAAGAGTAAGTCTTTTCTTTCCAAAATAAGTCCTGAGTTGTTAAGCTATACATATGAGCTAGTGAGAAGCTTGTGATCATGAGGTTGCAATGATTCATTTTTGTTTTCCCTATGGAGTTTCCATAGTGAGGTTATGGAGTGTTAGAAGGACATTAAAATACAGGCAGATTACAAATAGGGAGATCTTTTTCTATTCGATAAACAAATACAAATCTTTCTCAGGATCCATGTCAAATAACAGTTTTGTGATTTGAGCTCAAGTATTATTACTATCAAGAAGGTTATATAAATACAATATGTCACTGGTTATTTGAGTTTTGATCCTGAAAGAAATGCAAGCATGTATACAGTCTATCACCATTTCAAGCAAGTATGGGAGATTGAGTTATGTCAGAAATTATGAAATACATGTTTTTGCTGTGAAAGATTCCAAAACCCATGATATTGTTTTGTTTCAAAAGTGTGGGGTAAATCAATTTTTGTTCTTGCTCGAGCCATATGGATAAAATGAATAACAATTATTTCGTAGTCTCTAATGCTTTCAAATACAAAAAAATGCATTTTTCTTCAGAAATTTTGAATACCCACATGTGAATTTTGTTTCAAAAGTGTAGAAAGAGCAATAATAAAGATTTTTGGTATAGATTTTTTATCTACAAGAGGTCTTGCCGAAAACATTTTGTCTTGACAACTAGGAAGCATGAAGAGTTTTGGCCAGACACAGGCTCTTTGCAAGAGGTCTCCTCAAAAGTAGTATGTTATGGCGACATTCATAAAATAGAAACCAACTTCATAAAAATTTTAAACTGGTGGTTGAGCTCAGGAAAGACAGAAAGTAGACTTCTCTTTTGAAATTTTAAAGACCCACATGTGGGTTTATTCTCAAAATACATAAAATGGAGTTTTCCTAAATATTTCGAGTACCCATTTTTAGGGTTGGTTTCAAAATAAAAAAAAAATAGCTATAGAAATACTCATGCAAAATCTGGAAAAAATGGCAAGAATATTTAATAAATGCGAGCTCTCAGATTTTAGTAAAAATACAGAGGGAGGAAATGCAGATTTATTGAAGTTTCTGTGATACCCACATGCAAAAATGCTTTCAAAAGACATAATAATAAGTTTGTTGTTATGGGTCAAGCCCAAAACTCAAGAGAATGTTTTCTAGAATACACATGGCCATGGCCTGGGAGAGCTTTGAGCTCATTTAATGGTCCATCATTCCACAAACAGGGGAAAATGGTGTTAAGTCTCTATCAATTTGGGTCATACCTGTAACAAAAGCAATCATAGTGCAAGGATACTGTACAAAGCTTATAACAAGTCTTATGGTGGCACGACCTATATGATGGCCAAAGATTAACAGATAGAAAATGATAATACACAGAAGCATGAAGCTTTCTGTTTAACAAAATAAATAAGAGCTTTTATAAGCATTTGCTTGATAAGGAATGCGAATGAAGGAAGTATTTACAAGCTTCTATCAGAAAGGAATGCATAACTCTTACCATTATATGCTTGTGGAAGACAACAAGCCACAACTAGAGCTTAGGAAAGCTTTCAAAACCCCAAGCAAAGCTAAGTGAGGAGCTTCTAGGTATGAGTTTGTGCTCATATGTAGCGGCCAAGAAGAATAAAGTCATGAAATGTAAAGAGAAGTCAGAAGCAGAGCAAAGGCCGTGGCCTTTATGGCCTTTCTTATTCTTCAAGAATAGAGTAAGAGCCACAAATATGCAAAAAATGCAAGCTTACCCATTGAATGTTTGAAAATTTGAAGGCAGTAGTGAAGATTCTCTAGAAGCATGAGTTCAGATTTGAAGTCCATCATGGCAGGTTTTCTCAGGCAGAACTCGTGTTCTTGCCAAGCGATCATTGTGAAATGAGTCATATTAGGGTTTGACTTCTTTGTGCATGCCCTAATTCGACCCAACAACATCATCATCCAAACTATTCAAATCAAATATACATGTGTTGAATCTCCAATGTGGGCCAAAATTCATAGTGCCATCCTTGTGACTTATTAAACCTAAGTCTAAATGTATATCATGGAGGCCGAATTCTTAAGTTGGTCTATTGGTTAAGACTTAGTGGTGTTTTTAAGCCTTGGTGAGTTATTAAGCTTTGGGGAATAACGTTGATGAATATCTAGCGACCTAAGTTTAGATTTTAATGCTATTTGATCTAGGTGTTTTGTTTAAAGGTCAAATTGTCTATTTTAGGGTTTTAATATTTTGATTGATTTTAAAGAAATCAATTGGAGTTGTGATGAGGATAAATGATGACATTGGTATATTTTTATGATTTTTTGAGAAAAAATCAATTATTGTAATGGAGAAATAAGCAGTTTTTTTTGCAAAAGATTTCCAATCTTTAAGTTGCAAAAATTGAAAAAATTGAAAAAATCTGCATCTTGTAAAGCAGGAGCATAAAGCGGTGTTTTATAAACTGCTTTATGTTTTCTTGCAATTTTTAGCAGATCTTTGACTGACTTTTCTTCTTGGTCAGATTCCAGACTTATCTTGGAGAGATAAGGTGTTTTTTGAACTTTTAAAGCAGATTTTGCCTATTTTTAGGGGCTTGACAATGTAATCATAAAAGCTTTGTGCTTTTTTCTGCTTTAAAGTAGTTTTTGAGTTTATTTGAGGCCTTTTTTCCTTGAGCTTTTTCTGAGCTCGGATTAGGGTTTCCTTGAGAGTTTTGATAGATTTAGTCTTTCAACTCTCCATACTCAGTAGTTGAGTTCAGAGTTTCTTTCCCTTACTCATTTCAAGGAGCTTGTAAACCTTTTGATAGTCAGTTTGGACAGATTGACACTCTTCTAGTTTTAATAGAGCAACATATTTCTCCTTCTTATTTTCTGTCTCAAGTTTTGTAATAGGAATCTGATGTTCTTGTGTTTTCAAATTGAAATCCTTTTATGTCTTGCTGTTATAGGTTGTGTTTCAGAATTATATGTTTCAGGTTGCATGTTGTATTTGATTTCCACATCTTCATGCAAATCACTGATGAGATATGTGCCAATGAGATTGTGAGGATTACTGCAATAAAGAAGTTGTTATGAGTGGTTAGGTATGAATTCCTATAAGTTTGGTGAATCATCTTTTAGAAATAAGTTTTATGTTTAGTTATTCTTCATCCCTTTCCTCAGAAGCTGTCTTAGAATAGAATTCATCATTCGGAGAACCAGCTCACTCTGGAGATTCCTCTTTCACATAAGATCACCCACATCTAAAAGAGGTTTCCATGTTTCAGTAGTTTGCTGAATATTGCATTCAGCAGGGTGCAAAACTATTGATAACAATATCCTGAAAAACCCATCCATCATAGACAACAGCTCACACCCTGTTACCTTATGCAATATAGCCTCCATATTGGGTAGAGGATAATTGTCCTTGAGAGATGCCATATTTAGATTCTTAAGGTCCACACATAGTCTAATGTCTCTGTTCTTCTTCCTCATAGGGACCAAATTTGAGACCCATGTTGAGTGCCTAATTGGTTTGATGATTCCACCATCTTTGAGCTTTGTCAATTCTTCTTGCATTTTAGGCTCCAGTGTTGGATTTATGGGTCTTTTCTTTTGTCTGAATGGCCTAGCATCTGGCTTCAATGGTATTTCATGCTGAAAAAAAAATCTTCCCTGTATGCTTTCAGATCTTCATAAGACCAAGCAAACACATGTTTATATTTTCTCAGTAACTCTATCAACATTCTTCTAATTCTAGGGCTTATCTTCTTTCCTATGTACACCTTTCTTGGTGCTATCTCAGTCCCCAAGTTAATTTCTTCAATATCTTCCCTTCTAACTGGTGTTTGTTTCATGAGGGACTGATCATTTCCATCATACATCCTCTCCAATGCCACTAAGCCCTTAGGAAGCTTATTTGTTTTGAGCTACAATATCTCCCTTCCAAGCACTATTTGCTTCCCCTCCACTTCCTCAACAAAAGAATTGAAGTCAATTTCTTGGGCTTCATATTGATCTATACAATGAAGGAAATTCAAAAGGTCAGTATCATCATTGAAGACCTTCCAACTATATATGTTATCAGGTACAACAGGCCTTGTCTTGAACTCAATCTGTGATACCCCAATCATTGTTATATCATCTCTTTTCAATGCCACATTTGCTAAAAAATTGGCCATTGTGTTCTTTGATCTATCACTCCACTCAATTGAGAAGGCATCAAATAACTCAATTGTGTCCCATACAACATTCCTGTATTGTTTCAGTATTTTGTGCTTTGCTACATAATTTGTCTTAATTTGTAAAACAACCAACTCAGAATCCCCAAGAACAACTAGCAATTTGATTTTATGTTTCACAACTATGTTCAAGCCTGTCAATAAAGCTTCATATTCTACCACATTGTTTGTACATTCAAATACTAATAGAAATGAATATTTAAATGTAATACCTTTAGGTGAAACAAATGCAATCCCAACTCCATTACCTTCCTGGCTGCATGCTCCATCAAAATACATTTTCCACACTTCATTGCAGTTTTGTGCCACATGCTTTTCAATTGGATCACTATTGGTTAATTCTGGCTGGGTTGATTCTATCTTAAAACTTCCAAGATCAACATCACAAAAATAATTGATCTGTTCTTATAGTACATAATCAACCAGTTGGTTCATTACTGGCTTTGTATACAATTTGACCTCCTGACCATTCATTGGAATAGTTGCATAAGACAAATCAAACTGGATGTTTCCCCCAACTGCTATTGTCCACTTCCTTGACAGAAGCATCCCAAATTGAGCAGTATCAATTATTGTTATATCTATATTATAAGCCACCTGTGGATAAGTAGCCAGTTTGACTTCAACACCTCTCATAATGCCTACCACAGGAACAAGTTTGTTATCCATTGCATAGCACTTCCCTTCACATGTATCAACCCACATGCCAAGCTGCTTCATGACTCCTACTAGCATGATATTTATAGCAGCACCAAAGTCTATCATGCAATTCCTTAGCAGTTTGTTATTTATAAGCAATGTAGTGAAAAAAGTATCAACTTGTAGGGAAGTTGTTAGTATATCACTCAAGAAGACTTCTAGGATATTTACTTTCTCCTGCCTATTGACTGCTTTAATAGCTACTCTATTTTTAGAATATACATGTTTTCATTTCCATTTGTTATCAATTGAACAACACTATCTCTGTATTCGTTAATTTTCATCATTTCAAGTAGTGGAACAGACATTTTTACCTAAGACAACGCCTAAGTGAAGTCAAAAGAAGAGCCCTCCACCTTAACAATTTTCTTTTGTTTTGGTGTTTCTCCTTTGTTTTCTTCCTTCTCTTTTTTACTAGGCTGGTCAGGCTTTCGCATCTATTTGTGTAATTCCTTCACTTCCTCCTTTTGGAAAATCTTCTATTTACTTTTATCAGACTATCTATTTTCTGGCTTCTTCATAGTTCCTTGTGTCATCTTCTGATCCTTCATAAAGATTCCCCTAGGGACACCTTCCTTCTCATTTACTGTTCTATTTCTCAACCAGTATTTACTCCTTGCTTCTTCAACTGCAGCAATAGTTAGTCTCTCTATTTCATCTTTGGTGAGTCTCCTCATACTGCATTGACAGGCACCTCAACTGAATGTGGCTCTGTATAATCTTCTTCTGAATTAGAACTGACCTTCTGTTCAGCCATATGAACATTGTACTTCTGATTTGAAATGTCACTCATAACCTTCATCCTCTGAAGATGAGTACCTCTCCACAACGTGGTGAAAGATATTTGAAGTCAAATATATGGTGTGATCTTCTCCACTATTTTCCATCAACATTCTCTCTTCTTGCATCCTTTGGGCTACAACACAATAGTCTGGGGAATGTGGCTTATCACAAGCTTCACAAAAGTAATTGTTACTCACCATATAAGTTCCCTTCTTGCTCAATGGATTAGGAGTTTCTTTGCTTCTAGGCCTAGCTGTTATAGGTTTTCCATCCTTCCAGTTTGTATTATAAGGCATATCATGCAACCTCATCCTTTCATTCTTGTATGTATTCTCTTGTTTGTACTTATAATTGTTGCTTTGCTGAGGAGCCCTAGGGTTGTCTCTTTTACTAACTATCCCAACAACCTTCCTGTTGTTTTCAATTGTTAGTGCTATTTTTTGTGCTTCAGCCAAATCTCTCGGGAATCTATTTCTTAGTTCATACCCTGTTTTAGGATCAAACGCATTCAAATAGACACTCAATGCTACAGAATCTGGCAACTTTGATCTAGGAGGTACTTTATTCTGCAATTTATTGAATCTTTGATTGAAATCATAAATTGAGTCATTCTGATTTTTTTGAATTCGCATAAATTCATGAAGAGCAACATCTGGTGCATTTAGATTCCCATATTACTCTAGGAATCAGTCCTGGAATTCTTGGAGAGAATTAATTGAGAATGTTGGCAAGCTATTGAACCAATCCCTAGCATTTTCAATAAGTGACATCATAAATAGCTTCATGTGTAAATCTTCATGTGGCACATCTATGTCTTGGATGAACACATTGAAACTCCTCAAATGCTCTTCAGTAGTAATTGCATTACTCCTTGTAAATTTAGGCACCAGACCTCTCCAGCTGCTATCCATAGGATAAGGGTATAATTGAAAACCTGCTAAATCAAACTGTCTGATTATTGTTGTATGCTAGTGAGGGGGAGAAATAGGTGGGTACTGATATTGGTTCATAGGATTATTGTATTGTGCATTATGCTATGGGACATAAGCCTGACCATGAGGTGGTTGCATATTTTTATGTTGTGTGGGAATATGAGGTGAATGATTTGGTTGCTTATAGTGATTCCCTGTCTGATGGTTAGGAAACACTGGTGGATCAAAAGGCCATGCACCATGATTACCCTGCTTATGAGGTGGTACATACTTTGGGGGGTAATCAGCTGTCTGAGCAGTAATTTGGGCTTTCAGCAATTCAGCCTTCAGTTCCTCTATCTCCTTCCTCTGTAATTCAAATCATTCTTTTACCTCATCAGGAAGCTCATGATCAATAAACTCATTTTGGTTTCCTTCCATCTTTTGATCATATTCATGTTGAATTCTGATTCGTTTAGCCTACAGTCTAGCTCTAAACTCAGCCTGTTTCTGAGGATCGAGAAAAGAGAAAGGATTTCTTTGATCTTCTGGAATACAAGGCTCTGCACTCAAATTGTTTCTCCATGTATCATAGCGATCATATGTTTCACAATGTTCTCTTGATGCTTTGTCTTTATCTATAAGGCACATGTCCTTACTTATCCTTTTTCCCTTATCAACCTTGTCATCTTTGTGTGTCCACTTACTACTACTAGTAGGAGCTCCAGTATGACCTCCCTTGTATTGAGATCTTCTTCAATTCATGTTTGCAATGTTTCTGTCAGAGTCGCCACTCACTTCTCAAAAGTGAGAAAATATTTGATATTTCTTATTCCCAGTGGGGTCTGTATAAAGTTCCTAACTCTATGATTAAGGCCCTGATTCTAAATGTATTCCCCAGTAGAGTCACCAATTTGTTAGCTCTCAAAAATACAGGTAGGATGCCTCAAGAGGCTGCCAATCTCTTGATACATTTTAGGGTAACAGACAAGGTCAAAAGAATTTAACCTTCTACTCTTTAGGTGCTGCTAAACCTAGGTAGGTGTACCTTTCTGAATGAAGCAGACTTGACTTATGATTATCCTTCTTGCAATGATTTGTCCACAATGGTAGATGGAAGTGAACAAATGAAATCAAACTTGATAGCAATAGAAATATTCTAATCTAAATCCTAATATGTTCAATTAATAGACGTAAAGAAACCAAATGATTCCAAATGATGAAATGCAGAGACAAGTGCCTTTTTGGGTATGCAGAGTCAAATGAAATCAAGATGAGCAACACTTCTCTTGAGAAAACTCAAATTATCTAGCATATATTATGTTTACAACTTGTATAAAAATGCAAGACTATGATTACTAAGTTCTTCTTTAACAATCCAGATGAATTTTTCTAATTACTGTGATCAACTAAAAGAATTTAATCTTTTCTTGAAAGAACCAATTAATTAACCACACAGATACAACAAATGTGCACTGATGAATTGAATATAAACTTGTTATATCAATTTAAACAACCAGAAAGCATCAATCTTGGAGATAGCTTAGCAATACTTTCATTAGATTCAACAGACAATTGACACCAAAAAATGCAGCAACATCAACTGATTTTCATAAATACCTCCATTCTGAAATCATGCAACAATAGTTTCTAATCTGAGAATTTTATTCTACTGTATCTACTTGCTGTGTATCAAATATCTAATAGCTGATGATGAATTTACAATGACAAGATGGATATTTATACACTAGTATCAAAAAAACATATCACTTTGAGATCCCATGTCTGCCTACCCCAGAATTCGGGCTTACTTCATGTTGGCTAGCAACATTTGAATTTTATTAATCAACACTGGAACAGTCGCCAAGACATATTGCAGTCATGCCAAAGGCAATTAAATCGCCGTCAGTCACCCCTTAGTTCTTTGTGTTTCTTTGTGACATTAGAATCGGGGAGATGTCATATAGATCACTTTATGTTTCCTGGAAATGTTCTTTTAGCTCTTGTATATTGATGTGACCTTCTACCATCGAGGAGACATCATATAGATAATACTTCGTTATACTGAAGTCACCCTTAGTGTTTTTTCCTAGTCGCTGAGACATTACAATCTCACACCGATGGAAACCTTTTGTTCTATCGGCGAGACCCACTGTACTCGCCAAGACCATACTCCGAAGTCACATAAGTCTCACCAAGGTGTTCATTTTATGTTGGTCAGTGAGACCCCATTAACTTCGCTATGACTTATTATGAAGAAAACATCTCTCACCGATGAGCCCTTTGATAGAAACCTTTTGTGTAATGTTAGTGAGACCGAAGGTCACTCACCAAGAACTCACTCCAATATCACTTAGTCTGGCTGATACAACTTAAACTCCTCCCGATACATATTTTCCTATCAGTGATTGGCAAGTCTAGGTGAGTTCGCCAAGATGTTTCATCAAAAAAAAATCTCATTGATGCATCTCCATATATGTCGGTTGGAAAGGCATAAAGCACTCGGTGAAACAATATACCGAAGACCAAAATCCTGCAAAAATGTGTATCCTTTCTGTCGCCGAAACAATGTGAAAGTCCTGCCGAACGGAACAATAGATGAATTTTGATCACTGTGACGGTAAAGAAGTCCTACTGATAGACCTGTAGTAGATATATATAAGCAAAAAATGCATTATATGTCGGGGACACCCTAATAGGCTCATGCCGATATGGACCACAATGTGAAAAATGCATGACTCGATGGATTTCATGGGACAAATATGGGCAAAATGTGAGTAGAATGATATTAAAACAAACCCTTGTGCTTACGATGAGGACTCATATGGAAACCCAGGGGTATTAAAAATATGTAAAAACATCAGATTTTTACAGTTCCAACACCTCTATCTACCCTTTGTCATTTTAAATAGCTATTCCTCAGCACCATCCCACATTCACTGACTCACCTTCTTCTAAAAGATTTAAACTTTAACAATGAAAAATCTAGTACCTCCTAAAGCCATAGGTCCTACATGGTGGAACTCCACTCGAGGGCCGCTATCTTCTCAGCACCGTTTTAGTAGTAGACCCCAAACAACCAAGCTACCCTCTAATTCCACTTGCTTAAAAGATGCAATTAACTCCTTCAAAATTCCAAATTGATCTCGACACACATGCATAAATGGAGTAGCATCCTTGGTGGACCCCATACGATGATCAACTGCTAAGGTGGGTTGGGAGAGGTTTCCCACCATGCCCTAATTGTCGTCCCTTCTGCAGCTACCTCAGAATAGCCACCAGCCCAAGGAAGTCCATGCCCTTGGGCCCGAATTGTTGAAAATCCTTCCTATGAAACTTTAATACTGATCTGGAAGATATGTTAGGATTCTTAAGTGATGAATTATCTGAGCTAACACTATTTTATAAGATTTTGGCTAACTTCCCCATGTTTTAATGCTTGAATGTGCTTACCTCTCTCTCGCCCATAGGATATATAGAACTAGGTGAAGGACCTTCAGAGGCGGCCGTGGAGAAAGACAAAGGAAATAAGTTAGCCAAAGCACCTTAGGGAAAACAGGAAAAAGATCAAATGAAGTAAAATTTCTAAGGGGAACCCCTCAACTCCAAGGTCACCATAGCCTGGAAGAAAATCTCAGATATAAACATCAGACACAGATATTGATTAATTTAAGCAAAGAGTTTGGATCAACCCCACAATAGATAATGCTAGGAAAATTAGGAGCAGTGGATTGGCTAAAGCTGTAGGTATCCTACCCACTCTCGTTGCCCCAGAACTTGTGATGGCCTATAAGGAAGCATACCAAGAGGATAGCAGAACAATTCTGGATAGAGACAAAAAAATATTGGCTAACTTATCTGCCAAGGCAATAGGGAGGGATTTTCATATCCCTACATTCAGAGAGATGGAGGAAGCCTCCAAGGAATATGCCAAGGAGATGTGGGATTCAGACCCCCTCAAGTGCAAAAAGATCATAAATCAATATTAGTTGAAAGAAAAGGGGGGAAATGCAGCTAAGGTGCCCTAAGAGCTCTTCCTCAGCGACTTCTATGAGGATTACCATGACTTGGTAACCCTACTAGGCAGATTCGTGGGCCTTCCAACCATTGCCTACTTCCAAGAGTGGATGTTATATTTCATAGAAGAGATCCTCCATGGTAAAATAAAACTCTACTGGGCAGGAATAATTAGTAATTGCTTGCATGAGCAATTTGTGGCTGTGAAAAAGACCTTGTGATTCTACATGAAATCTTACCTGGTCTATTTACCGGTTGACCAAACATAGTAAAGAGGCTTGTTCAGAGCTCCTAATGAGTCTCCAGGAAGGGAATTGAAAGTTTTTGATAGATACCCTCAGCTACACTACAAGAATCTCAAGATGGATTATTACAAAGTCAACGAGGCTTTCATAGGTCATATCATTAGATTGCTTGGGAGTGATTTTGAAAGAAGAGTATCCCATAGTGCTAATGCTTTCCTCCTCCATTTCACCTTTCTATTCATACAATTTCCAAAGTTTGCATATATTCAAGCTAAAGGGTTCTCAAAGAAACCATACAAGCTACCCCAGTACCCAAATGACCGGATAATATTGCTAGAACTCTCTTGATAGTTGCATCATGCACATGCCCTCCTAAGTAACAAACATAATGTGGGGATTCCTTATCCCCTCTCCTATGGCCAAGGGATGTATGAATCCATGCATCTCAATGTGTAGAAAATTTAGATAAGGAACTCATGGAGTATAACCTAAAGTTCCACACTACCCAACCATGAATGGACCCCTATGACAAACTCAAAAATATGGTTGCGGCTGAATACACTCATGTGCATAATGTTGAGTATTTTTGGGACAATTGCAAGGATGAAAAATAAGTTTGAATGATGCACTACATGTGTATGACAACGTATTTTGTGAAGGTCAATTTGTTCCCTGTGCTAGACCAAGTAGTAGAAGATAATAATACAGTAATTGATCCTCAATATAATGCAGTTGCCAATCTTCTGCTGTTGTTGATTGACTAGGATGAACAAGAGGTTGAAGACCTCGATATTCTAACAAGCCCATTGAGGCTAGGACCAAGAAATGGATTGACGGGGAGATTTCCTAATTGAAGCAACGAGGGGTCACCTTGACATATGGGGAACTTGAGGATGATCCGGCAAGGGAAATTGACAGTGGAAAAGTTGTTGCCCTGACTAGAAAAACCTAAAAATCTCCTCCAGCCACCAGGTCAAGGAAGAGGAAAGAAATGGCTAAAAGTTAGCCCAAGCCTAAGGTGTATGGAAGAAAAGTAGATGAAGGTGAATCCTCCAAGAGACCAAAGTCATTAGGCATGCCCACAGTCCAGGAGGACTTTCTCCTTGAAGGAGAAGAGATAGAGGCTAAGTAGCCAAAGTCTCCACTAGCTGCCTCCATTCTCATGGCCACTTTTGCTACCTCTCTACCTACCTCTCAGGCGATGGTTATTACTTCCCCACCCACTCTGGATATCTCTGTCC
Organism: Sequoia sempervirens; assembly: GCA_007258455.2. Classification (NCBI taxonomy): domain Eukaryota; kingdom Viridiplantae; phylum Streptophyta; class Pinopsida; order Cupressales; family Cupressaceae; genus Sequoia; species Sequoia sempervirens. The sequence goes on from VDFB02281492.1 coordinate 302,928,969, forward strand.
ACCTTGCTTCCACCTCACCCACTACACAACTAATGATAATAGACTCTTCTTCTGCCACTACCTCTCCGCTCTCCTCTTCCTCCATGTCCCCATCATCATCCATTCCATTGGCTACAAAAAAATTTCCAATGCCTGCACTCTTGCTCCTGGAGGCCTTCGCTCACCACATGCAAAATCTTCTAACGGAACTATCTAGGGAATTAATGGATTTAATCATACGAATTTCCTTGGCACAATTTGTTGCAAATCTCCCCACTCCTCCTCCAACTGAGGCACCAGAAATGAAAGTAATAATGGAAATATCAGAAGAATTGGAATGACAAGAAAGAGAAGCAACAAAGGAAATGGAAGAGGAGGCAAATGATTACCATGAGCAACCTGAGTATTAACATATGACCATTGATGAAGTGGTACAGGAAGGAGAAGAAACATAGTCCTCTGTGGAAGACACTGAGAAGCTAGGTGCAAAGTACATTGTGGAAAATTTTGATCCTGACATCAAAGAGGAGTTGGCCTAGAAACTCAAAAATGTAGGAGAGGAGCTAGAGAGGCAGCCTTTTGATGAAGAGAAGGATTCAGATGAAAAAATGGAGGAGAAAACCAAGCCTCTAATCAGGGAGAAAGAAGAGATCCCCGAGCATGATGAAGAGGTGTTGCCACAGCATGAGGAAAAGGAAGAACAAGAAGAAGACAAGCTTGAGGAAGAGGCTAAAACAAAGAAAATCTTAGAAGCCAAACACCATAAAGAACACAGGGATGACCGAGAAGAGGAAGAGAAAGCCACTGAATGGGAGGATAGCCCCAATGAACATGCAGCCATCGAGTCTTTGAGAAAAGAAACCATTTTCATCTAGGATTTTGATGAGGAAGAAGGAGAAAGGATAGAACAAGAGACTCTAGGAAGCAAAGAAATTAAAATCCAACATGCCCATGAAGAGGAAGGTGATCGTGAATCACCAAAAGGAGAATCTCATATGCCAAAATGGCTTGAGAAATAGTTGGAGAAGAAAAATTCAAACCCAAAGGATCCAAGGGCAAGGCTGGAGGCCATCTTGGCTCAAGCCTAAGTAAGCACAAAGAAAGAGAAGAAACTGAAGGTCAGATATCAACTGACAATAGATGTGTCCAGATCTAGAATAGTGTAAATTTCCACTCCAATTTAGGGAGAAGAAGGGGTAAGCTACAATGTCTCCACCCTTGATCTAGGAACAACAATGAGAGAGCAAAAATTTAACCATCTCCAAGGGTCTGTTTCCACCATTGTGCACCAAATGCACAAAGATAAGACCTCTAAGGAGGAACTAAAGGCACAAGTGGTTTATCTAACAACCTATATTAAATAGTGGTCATCAGTGGAAGATTTTCCCACCACATTCTTGGCACCACCACAATTGCTATCCAATGATTGCAATGGTAAGCTTGAGAAAAGGAAAAATTGGACAAATGCCACAAAGGATTAGTTTTGGAAAGTCCTCTATAATGGCAACATAGGAATTGGTCATGCAGTCAGAACAAAAAACAAGTTCTTAGAAGTGCAAAAGATACTCGAGGGAGTAAGGTATTTATGCACTAACTTCCTTGAGTTATATAGGATCACATTTCCCAAACTTGAGGTTATTCTCAAGATACAGATAAATCCTAGGAGAAGGAGCTTGCCTTGGTAAAATATGACCACTGGCTTGTAGAAACATGGAAGCTAGGCCTAGATCACTGAAAGGAAGTGTTGGAACAAGTGCTTCATGAGGTGGAACTTGACATTGATTGGGTCAAGGAAATCATGACAGCCTATGATGAATATCTAAAAATGATGACAGATCTTGATGTGCCCTCCAGTGAGTTTTATGTAGAGAAATTGAAGCCGTACTTCCATAAGAAGATTTAAAATGGAACCTTAGATGCCATGACACCAGATTTCTTGGGTTTTACTAAATGAGGCTTCACTCGGTCTGAGCAAGAAGTAAAGAACAAACATAAATATGACAGGGACTGGGATGACATCACTAGAAAATCAAGGAGGTTGAACTTTCAAGTAATCTAATTAGATATATTGGAATGGAATAAGCTCCAGGCATTGATCCTAAAGTTTATAGAATATTGCACGGTGAATAAAAGCAAAGGAAATCTTGTGATCGATTATGAGTTCCTCACAAAGTAGCCACAACAAAAGGAAAGCAACAAAAGAGAAAAGAGCTACAATGCTGCCACAAGAAGACAAAATATGCTAGAGGACAAAATGTAATTTTAAATTGTAATATATTTTGGGGGTAGGTGAAACCCTAGTTTGCAGTGAATCTTGGCCATTCATTTTTTCTTTTTGATCACTATAAATAGGGGGTCTCCTCTCATTTTCAAGGAGAGTTGAGTTGTTGTGAAGGCATGCTGTTGAAATTTTAATAGAAGTTCAATGGATTTTGGTGTATTCTTGTGTGTCAGTTGCATGTTACATGGTTCTTCTCCCATAGTTAATTTGAGTAGATTTACTTTGTTGTTTATGATCTTTGCATGTTGTTAGTAGATTAGTTAATGATGTTCACTAGTTTTGAAGAATTCTGTTGTGTGTTGGGAACTTTCCTTGTCCATACTTTTTGCTGTTTATTGATGATAAATGGTTGTGTAAATTTAGTATGGGCATAAGCTAAAAGTTTCTCTAAACTTCTATCTTTTATTCATGCTTATGGTGAATGAATGGTTGAATATCTATAGTCCTTAGAAGCTTGCACAAATTTCTTGAGACTATGAGGTAATCTGGTTAAGTGGAATTCTATTTTAGGAAGGATGTCCACAGTAAAATCCTCCATGATCACTATTCATTGCTAGTTTAGATCTGGGAACTTCCCTTCCTCTCCGCTCTTTTTATTTATTTTTAATGAGTAACCTAAGCTAAGGTTCATTGCACATTGTAAAGTGAAATCTAAATCTGAAATAGGAGTTTAAGATTGCTATTTGAACCCGCAACAACCGTCCACTAACTTCCCATCACAAGAACTCCATTTTGAGATAATTTGGATCGAATCGATTCATTCTCCCCTAAAATATTCCAAAGATTTTTAAGGTCAACACCAAAGAAAGGGAAATTTCAAGAGTTGCAACCCCCTACAAGGGAAAGAAAGACTCAAAGAGAGGACACAACCTCTTCTTCCTCTTCCATTCCATCCACTTCATGCTCACTTTCACCTCCTTCCTCTTCCCATCAACCACACACTCATCCTTTCTCTTCCATCTCTACCTCCTCCATTTTGCCACCTCAAACTACTTTCCAACTACTTTCTTCCCATAGCTAGGGTGCTGCCCTAGTCCAAGGCTCAGTCCCAACTATTGTTGTCACTTTGCAAGGCCAAGTTACTATTCAACAACAAATACCACCTCTACCTCCCCTCATGGATTGGATGGGAAATAATCCTTCTTAATTGTTCTTGAATGATTACCATGACCTACCTAAGAACCCTAAGAGCTTTTGCACGAAGTTCTATCCTCAAGATCCATAAAGGATAGCTGGAGAACATATTAAGATCTTCCAAGCAACATTGAAAGATATGCAGATTGATCAAGAGGAAGTAGCCTATAGGATTTTCCCTCATTCTTTGGCAGAGGAGAACTTCTATTAGTATATCAACTTACTAACGGAGTCCATCACATCTTGGACCTTGTTGATGAATGCCTTCTTGCAGAAGTAGAAGATCCCAATCAACCCTTTAGAGCTATACTGACAATTCATGTCTGTCTGAGGGGAAGTCAACGAGCTGATCAACTCCTTCAATGATCGATTCCACCAAGCATACATGAGGCTGCAAGCTCCGTATGCATTGAATGATGTTGTTTCCTTTCCCATTTATTATGCAACATTAGATAACCTCAAAGCTACATTGGTGAGGAGGATGTGACCAGCTCCTACCACATTAGTGGATGCTTATGCTGAGGCAGTTGTTGCTAGCACTAACTTGGGATAGAACATCTCTGGTCCACTACCCTCCTTTGGGAAGGCTGCCCATCCTTTGTAGATTCAAGTACTTGCACAAGATTTACAACATTACATGCCCCTAATGAATCAAGTGTCGTAGCTGTACATAATGCCTCATCTAGGGAAGCCCATGAACCAAGTGCCCCTAGTGCCTCATTACTTGTAGCCTCAACAACCACAAACCTATGCATAGCCACCATAGGCATCAACATGCCTACAAGGGCTCGAATTCCCTCCCACTTAGCAAAAACAACAATGGAATAGCCCATCTTCCTTCAAAATCAAATGCTGCAGCTGAGAAATATAGAGAAGGACCAATTGGATGAGCTAACATAGATGATCCAAAAGATGTCCACAGAAATGACACAATTGAGAAATCCAAATAGCCATCTGCAAGCTTCTTAATGCAACATTCAAGCCAATCTCAATCAAGATAGACGAGATAACTCAAAAGAGGGTACCTCACCAGAACCAAATTATGAGCGGGGATAGAACTCCAATCAAAACTTTGAAAGGAAACCCTCACAAAGACATAACCATACATGGAATACAAGGCCAAACAATGAGGGTGTTCCCACTCCTCTTGATCAACCTCCTAGTAATGAGAAGACAACTAGTGGAGTGTACCTCACCAAGGCTGCCTTATCTAGATGGTGCAGGATTCACAAGACTAGTACGCATTCTGAATTGGATTGCACCGAGTTTCAAACAACTGTGGAAATATTTCAAGTGGAGGTCCAGAATGTTGTTGAAAGTGCAAACTATAGAGACATAGTTCTATTTTACCCATACGATTCCTCTTTTCTCATGGTCAACCAGGCTGCATTCCCATGGAGTGAGTGTAATAAACCCGAGATTGAGACCGTCTTTTCCAAAAATGAAGAAGTACAAGAGGTAAGTAATGAAAAAGCTTTATCTCAGCTCTTTACTTTAGTAGATAATGGTCCTATAGAAGAAGAAGAGTCTAGTGAAGATGAAGTCCAGATGTTCCATCAAAGAGCCTCTCCATATAACTTAAGAAACAAACAAGCGGGGGGACCATTCACTACGTCTGCAAGGGGACTATTCACTACTTCCATTCCTCCTAATAACTTCAGCATCCCACCTGACCCCAATGCTAGTAACAACCCTGGCTATCCCCATGTGCCCACACAATACTTGAATAGAAACAAGCAGCTAGGGAAAACACAAAGCCAACTAGGACAAATGCAAAGCCAGCCCGCTAGCTCATCCATAGGAAGATCTTTTGAGGCTAAAATTGAGCAAATGGGCTAATATGTAGCAACAAAGTTCAAGAAGGTAAAAATCAGCTTGTCAGCCTTTGTGCTACTTAAAGTTCTTGCTATTAGGCACACCTTATTTAGGGTAATTAATGGAACCCCATCCTCCAAGGAAACACAAGAGGTACCCACCAAGAAGGTCACCTTCAAAGAGCTGCCGCATGAACTAGTAATCTAAGAAATTCTAGGAAAGAAGGACACTACTCCAACTCAACAAAATGGGAGACAACCTTCCAAAGAGAAAAATTATGGGAAATCCAAGGAAAAGACAAATGAAAAGGACAAGGGTCAAGTGGCCTAGGTTGGCGGGCCTATGGGTCTCTTCCAAGGAAGGTTCGAAATGCCTCCCTCCCTAACCACTATTAGGATATTCGGGAAGAATCTACATAATTGTCTAATTGACTCTGGAGCATCAACCAATGTCATGCCTTTGGTTGTATGCAAGGCTCTTGGAATTTTCCCCACACCTTCAAGAAGAAAAGTAACTCAGCTGGAAAAAATGAAGGTGAACATCGTTGGAGAAATTAATTGCATTCCCATGTAGATTGTTGTAGACCCGAGGGTGCAGCAAGTTATTGACATCCAGGTTGCAGATATTCCTAACACACAGAAATATTATGGGACGTGAATTCACCCAAGCATTGAATAGGTATGCCACAATAAATTTCTCTCATATGTGGTTTCCATGGAAGGGACTTCCAAATCAGATTCGCATCGACCGAGAACCTCGTATGAAATTCATGATCATAAAGTACAACACCAATGAAGTGCTATTTTTTGAAACAAAATTGCGAAATTACTACCCTATGGCCTATCAAGAAGAAGCGGAGCTTCAAGAAGAAGAGCTAGCTACAAAGGTCTTCTTGGTGCAATGCAGTCCTCTGAATAACTTGGCCTATGCACCTCAAAGCACATAAGTATTAGTGGAATCAAAAGATGATGAATCTTATGAAGATGGTAATTTAGGGCTGTTAGATGGATTCCAAAAATTCATTGAGAAATGCATACAAGATTAGCTTAGCTTAGGGGCAAGGATGAATTTTTAGGAGCTCCTACTGCCTAGTTGGTGTAGAGTTCATAATGCTGCCCACTCAAAATTTGAGTGTTGCTTGTGCCAGATAGTAGTAGAGCACAACAAAGGACATGCAATACCTCAAAAGAAGTTTCCATCCAGATAGTTTGTGATCAATTACAATGAGCCTATTTATGTTCTATAAATGATGGATGCGAATGAGTAACCAAGGAAGAATGTACACATGACTAGTCCTGAAGACAAAGAACCCTCCAAGTTCTAGATGCTACGCTTCAATGGATCCAAGTCCAAGCAAGGAGTTGAAGCTGAGTTCAAGCTCATCAACCCTATAGGTAAGACCTACTTTGTTGCTTACAAACTCTAGTTTTATTGTACTAATAATGTAGCAGAATATGAAGCATTGGTCCATGGTCTTTTAATGGCTTTGAGAAAGAAAGTCAAAATGCTACAAGTCTTTGGTGATTTGGAATTGGTAGTGAAAAAATTTAGAAAATTATGCTCCTACCATGATAGGAGGCTTGCAAACTATAGGCATAGAGTTTGGGACCTCTTAAAAAGCCTAGATGCATTTAACATCTAGCTGATCGCTCATTCCCAAAACCATACTGCTGATGTCTTGGCTCAAGCAACCAACACTTTGCAACCCCTCTCTTTGTATGGCCTTAGGAGATTCACTATTGAGCTGACTTCCACCCCATCCATGCTAGACAATGTCACTCATTTTCAAGTTTTCAATGATGATAAGAACATCCTAGAGTTTATCACTAGTTTTTATGTTTTTGCAACCCAAATAATTGATGAAACTAAGCCCAAAGAAGTTGAATTGGCTATAGAAGTAGTCATCAATCTCAAAACGAACACCATTCCATGGGGCATTGTCTAGCTAGAGCATATATTTAACCTGGATCCAATTAGAGACCAAGATCAGCAGGAAAAGAAGGACTCCAACAACCAATGCAACTCACAACCTTGGGACAACCAAGGAGGATAAAAATGTGTTTATTGATAAATTCTACATGTCAGAAGAAAAGACAAGAATCATTGATGCTTTACGGAAGTATCAAGATGTGGTATCATGGAGTTATGAAGATTTGAAAACATATGATACCATACCTCCATTATCACACATACCATTCCCCTTAAACTGAATGTCTAACTATTATGACAACGATAGTGTCCCATCAATGCACTGTTGGAGCCCATCATTTATAAAGAAGTGAAAAAGTTGTTGTCAGCTAGAATCATCTTTCCATTCAGGCACTCCACATGGGTGGCTAATTTGGTCTCGGTCAAAAAAAAAGAATAGAGAAATCAGATCATGTGTGGAATTCTGCAATCTGAATAGGGCTTCAGAGAAGGACAACTATCCAGTGCCTTCATTGGATGAGGTATTGCAGATTTTTAATGGATCATAGATGATGTCCTTCCTCGATGAATACTCTAGATACAATCAAGTGATGGTGTAATATGAATATCTACACAAGACAACATTTACCACTAAGTGGGGAACCTTTGCCTACAAAAGAATGTTGTTTGGACTCATCAACACTAGAGCCACTTTCCAGTGTGCGATGGACATAGCCTTCAAAGATCTGATCAAAAAGTGCATAATCATCTACATGAATTATTTTACCATGTTTTCAAAGAAGTAGAGTGATCATGTCTCTGATCCATGCAAAGTCTTTTAGAGGTGCTGAGAATTTGGGGTTTCCCTTAATCTAAAGAAGTGCATCTTCAGAGTCACTCTAGGCAAGTTACTTGGGCATGTTATTTCAGAACAAGGAATATCCATAGATCCCAAGCGCATTCAGTCCCTCTTGAAAATCTAGTTGCTAGGTGCCAAGAAAGAGCTGAAATTTTTCTTTGGAAAGATAAGTTTTGTCAAGAAGCTCATCACAGGATTTGCTGAAATTGTCAAGCCACTTAATGCCATGTTAAAGCAAGATGCCAAGATTGAGTGGACCCCAGAATCAAAGCAGGCCTTCAAGGAAATCAAGAAAGCCATTGCCAAAGTTACGGTGCTAGTTAGCCCTAATTATCTAAAGCCCTTCTACATTTATTAATTTGCTTTAGATCACTCATGTGCTAGCATTTTAACCTAAAAGGACGATAAAGGAAATCAGCACCTGATCACCTTCATGAGTACTCCCTTAAAATATGTTAAATTGAGATATCACAATGTGGAAAAATAGGCATATGCTTTTGTACAAGGAGTTAAGAAGTCCAAGCATTACATCTTGAGGAATAAGGTGTTTGCCATCATCCCTAACCCAACAATGAAGACGTTGCTCTCAAAACTATTTGGCAGAATGAAGAGCCAAGTGGGTTACCCTACTACAAGAATACGACATCGAAATTTAGCTAATGAAGTTGGTGAGATGATAGGAGCTCACCCGAACAATAGTTGAGACAATAGCTGAAGCAACATCCAAACTCATGGTACAACAATATCAGCTTGAAGATGTTTCCCCAAAGGAATGGTATGATGACATTATCTTTTACTTACTAAACAAAAAGTGCCCACCCCACTTATAGGGAGTTCAAAATCGTGCCCTTAGGCTAAAAGGAAGTAGTTATATCCTGCAAGGATCCATCCTTTACAAAAGAAATAATGAAGGCATCTACCTTAGGTGCCTTGCGAAAGAAGTAGACCAGGTCTTGAAAGAATTTCAAGAAAAGTTTGGCACCAGTCATGGATCTTTTCCCTCCACTACACATCAGATCCTACGAGTGGGGTACTATTGTTCAACCATCTTCAAAGATGCTGACAACCATGTTTGCATGTGCCATGTCTGCTAGATTGCAACAACTAAAGAAAGGAATGCTACTGTCCTGTTGCAACCAGTCTTGGAGATGAGATCGTTTGTGCAATGGGGTCTTGACTTCATTGGTCCGGTAAGCCCAACATCATCTACGGGTCACAGATACATTCTAATTGCCTTTGATTATTGCACTAGATGAACAAAAGCTATTGCTTGTAGGAAATGCACAATAGAGGTAGCTATGAATTTTCTTGAAAGTTTGATTTTAAATCATTTTGGTTTCTCATATGCGTTAGTATGTGATAATGGTCCAGCTTTTTCCTCATTCAAATTCACTAGTTGGGCCTTTGATTATGGGATTTCCCTTAAGTTTTTATCCAAGTACTATCCTCAAGGCAATGGCCTAGTAAAATCTATAAATAAGAATCTCATCACTATGGTCAAAAAGTTTCTTGACAAGAATCCCAATGACTGGCATACCCAACTCCAATGTTCCCTTTGGAAAAATCACACATGCCATGAGGCTTCCTTAGGAGATTCACCATTTCACCTCATCTATGGCCTAGAGCCAATATTCCCAATTCACCTAAAAATATCCACCCTTCAATTCATCAATACCTTTTATGAAGAGGGAGATTGAAGAGAAGCTCACTTAGTTGAGTTGCTATACCTAGAAAAAGTATTGATCGTGTCATTGAGAATTTTGCTAAACACCAAGGTGTGGTCAAAAGATGTTTCAATCGATGAGCCAAATTTAAGGCCTTCAAAATTACTGATCTTGTCCTATGCTAGGACAAGGCTCATGAGAAGAAAGGGGGACAAGACAAATTTAACAAGCTCTAGCTTGGCCCCTTTCAAGTTGCTGAAAACCTCAGAGATAATGCTTTTAACCTCAAGACATTAACCAATGAGGATGTCCTATTTTCTATCAGCGGACAACACCTAAATCATTACTTCCAAGCTTGAGCTCTTTTGAGATTCTCCCTCCAAATAGTTGTACATAAGTTAGTTTAGGTTGCTTTTGGTTTGCTTTGTTTGTTGTTTCTCATCACTTTTGTCTTCATTTCCTAGCTATTTTGCTTTGATGAGGGTGTTCCTCATTTTTTCTACGGTGGTCATGCTTGTTCAATGAACAGTTCACTTTGCTGCCCGCTCTTAGTGTTCTTTGGCTAAATATTCACTCTTAACTGCTAGACTCTGATAGCTACCGAGGAATGGTTTCCCACTCAAATTTTGACTTAGAACCCAACTCTTGGTTGAATCTTCCTTTTGTGTTCATCTCAAATCCTACACCAAAACACATATTTATTGTTCCCAAAGGGCTGCACAATTGTTATTTATGACAACTTAGCAAGCACAAAATCTTAAGTTTGCTCCAGTGACCACTGTGGTTCCCAAACCCATAGTAGGCTTTGATGCTTATGCAGTTGAGTAAAGGGAGAAAGTATTAAAGAGATATTGCAAGAAAAGAAAAGGAAAAAGAAAAATGCTTAAACAAAGCAACCGTATGGGTGTCCGAATAACTCTACCGAGGCCATGGACACCCAACTAGCAGTAGAGCAATGTTTGTGGGGTCATAGCGACAACTCTGTCAAGGCTATGGATGTCTGACTGGATTTGGGGAAATGCCCAGTTTACTTTTGGGGTTGGATGATTCATGTAGCTTGCCCCAGTTTGATTAGCTACCACTTGTCATATTTTCTAAGGGAAGGGAATGAATTCACTAAACGCACACACTTTTGAGATGTTTCATGGGTTGATTTAGCTAAGGATCCAGTTCTCCTAGTTCACTCTTGGAAATAGGATTTTGTTCTGCAAAACCAAAGATTCTAAGTTGTAAGTGAATACTTATCCTTAGAATTCTCAAGAGTGTTCCCCAGTAGAGTCACCATTTGTTGTGCCCTTAGCACACATGCCTCATTCAAAACAGGGACCCTCTTTTCTTTTCACCTCATTGGGTCGCTTTGGTCATTGCTTTGTTTTACATGCCACCTGTTTTGTGTCCTCGATGGTCAATGAGCTTTAGAGAAGTAATCTTGAGTTGACCATGTTTTGTCCCCCTCAAATTTTCAAGGCTTTAGGCCTATGCAAAGCTTCCTTCGCTGATTTCCTTCACTTTTAAGAATTGGCGTCCTTAGAGCCGGAAAGGTCCACCCTTTCGGGCTACCCTTTGTAGGTTTCCTCCACCCTACGACCATTTCAAATGGCCTTTATCCATCAGCCTTCTACCCATCAAGACCCAAGTGCTTGTTTTTCATTTCCTTTATTGCTGACCTTCTGAATGACCATCATCTGGCTGCCATCTGACCGCCAGACTCTACCCTTCTCACAACCATTTTCAAATGACTTTTCACCCACTTTCAATGCCACTATATGATCATTAATGGAGGGCATTTAATGCACTAAAACCTATAAGTAGCCCTTCTTGATCTATCATTTTCATCCCGTCAGCTATTCAAAAGTGAGTCAGAGAGCCCGCAAATGCTATCATCGCACCTACCAAGCTTCATCTCCTATTTGGGAATTTTATTAGCTGTTTGATTGATCGCTGTCATCGGGTTTTAGAGGTAGGTTTTTCGTCCATGAGCCTTGTATTACATTTTTGGTGATTTCTAGATAAAATTACTAAATTTAAAAGTGGAAACCTTGATAGATAGTTAGATTAAGACTAGGCACACAAAACCCATTAAGTATAATTTTAGCATACCCCAAAAATCACCTCATTAGCCTTGTGTGGAACTCAAGCTATCTATCACCATTCATTGACCAGGGCCATCGTACCCTATGGGCCCTCAGCCTACTGTCGCCATCACCAACTTTGAAAATGAACTAAACTTAACATTGGTGGGTGCCCCCATCGAGTCCACCCTAGTGGAAGACTCCTACCACTTGGCTCCCTTGAACTCAATTAAAATTTATGAATTGAAATAAGGATCTATTAACCCTCCTAGGATCGCATCTATGGGTTGCCACCTCTGGAGTTCCTTTTAGACTCTGTCATTCTAGACAGCTATTCAATAATGAATTTCTAGTACGCGGACCCCTCCCCATCAATCACCCCATAAACTCAAACTTTTCCAAAATATTAAAGTCTTAGTCCATCACAGATCCTGCCTTATGGACTTCTACCTAGGGAATTCTATCTATGCCTCACCATCTCGAATAACTTTTATGGCCCATTTGTCTGACTGACAGACTTCACATGTGTCTTTGTCGGCTGAGGCAAAGAAGCAGCGTTCAAAGGATGTAGGTCATTCTCTGTAGACTTCCATTGGAATTTCCTTGGTGTGAGAATGGTTGTCCCAATGATGACAGTTTGACATCCACCCCAGTTGTTGATTCCCAACCTCACCACCATCGTTTGTCCTCTAAATTTTTTTCAACAACTCTATAAACCTTGTTGTGGGCCCCTCCTAGCAGAATTTCATCCGCAGACCGTTGTGGTGAATCTGTCATCCTGAACAACTCCTGATGACTGAATTTCTTCCCTTTGGGTCCCGAGCCCTTGGTGTCTACTTGTATGCAATGAAAATTATTAAGCGTCAAGCCTTAAGTGTGTTTCTCTGGTTGGGTTGCCGACTGTAAGACTTTGTCCTAGTCCCACCATCCTTAAATGGAAAATAATCCACATTCGCCCGCTACACGGGACTCAACCTCTCCATCACCTTTGGACTTTCCAACTATAAACGATTGAAACTAAAGCCTTCTATGGACCCAATGATTTAGGTTTCCATTGTTAAATCTTTGTCTAGCCTTTGCCATTTTAAATGGCTTTTCCTCAATAATGTCCCGTGTTCCCTGACCTTCCTCCTTCTGAAAGAGTTAAACTTCAATAATGAAACATCTACTGCCTCCTAAAGCCGCAGGTCCTACATGGTGGAACTCTGCTCATGAGCTGCTATCTTCCCAGCACTGTTTCCATAGTAGACCCCAAATAGCCAAGCTACCCTCTGATTCCACTTGCTTGAAAGATGCACCTAACTCTTTCAAAATTTCAAATTGATATCAACCCACATGCCTAAATGGAGTAGCCTCCTTGGTGGACCCCACACAATGATCAACTCCTAAGGCAGGTTGGGATAGGCAGGCCACTGTGCCCTAATTTTTGTCCCTTCTGCAACTACCTCAGAACAACCACCAGCCTAAGGAAGTATGTGCCCTTGGGCCTAAATTGTTGAAACTCCCTCCTGCAAAATGTTAATGCTATCTAAAAGATATGTTAGGATTCTTAAGTGATTAATTATCCAATCTAACACCATTTTATAGGATTTTGGCTAACCTCCCCATGTTTTCATGCTTGAATATGCTTACCTCTCTCTCACCCACATGATATATGGAACTATGTGTAGGACCTTCATAGGCGGCCATGGAGAAAGACAAAGGAAAGAAGTTACCCAAAGTACCTCAAGGAAAAGAGGACAAAGATCAAATGAATTACAAGTTCCAAGGGGAACCTCTCAACTCTAAGGTCACAACAGCTTGGAAGGAAATCTCAGATATAAACATTTGACACATAGATATTGATGAATTTAAGTAAAGAGTCTAGATCATCCCCATAACAGATAATGCTAGGAAAATTAGAAGCAGTGGATTGGCTAAAGCTATAGTTTTCTCACCCGCTCTCATTTCCCTAGAACTTGTGATGGCCTATAGGGAAGCATACCAAGAGGATACCAGAACAATTGTGGAAAAAGACAAAAATGTATTGGCTGACTTATCTACCAAGTCAATAGGGAGGGATTTTCATATCCCTACATTTAGAGAGATGGAGGAAGTATCCAAGGAAGATGCCAAGGAGCTATGGGATTTAGACCCCCTCAAGTGAAAAAAGATCATAAATCAATATTGGTTGAAAGAAAAGAGGGGCAGTGCAACTAAGGTGCCCCAAGAGCTCTTCTCCGGTGACTTCTATGAAGATTACCATGACTTGGTAAACCTCCTAAGTAGAGTCATGAGCATTCCAACTACTTCCTACTTCTAGGAGTGGATGTTATATTTTGTAGAAGAGATCCTCCATGGTAAAATAAAATTCTATTGGGCAAGAATAATTAGTAATTGCTTGCATGAGCAATTTGTGGTTGTGAAAAAGACCTTGCAATTCTACATGGCATCTTACCTAGTCTATTTATTGGCTCACCGGACGTAGTACCGGGGCTTGCTCAGAGGTCTTGATGAGGCTTCAGGTAGTGAATTGAAGGTTTATGACAAATACTCTCATCTATAGTACAAGAATTTCAAGAGGGATTATTCTAGAGTCAACGACGCTTTCATAGGTTATATCATCGGATTGCTTGGGGGTGATTTTGAAAGAAGAGTGTCCCATAGTGCTAATGATTTCCTCCACCATTTTTCCTTTCTATTCGTACAATTTCCAATGTTTACCTATATTCGAGCTGAAGGGTTCTCAGAGAAACCATACAAGCTACCCTGGTACCCAAATGACTGGATAATATTGCTAGAACTCTCTCAACAACTACGCCGTGCACATGCTCTCCTAATTAGCAAACATAAGGTGGGGATTCCTTATCCCCTCTCCTTTGGCTAAGGGATGTATGAACTCCACACATCTCAATGTGAAAAAAATTTAGATAAAGAACTCATGGAGTATAACTTGAAGTTCCCCACTGCCCGGTCGCGAATGGACCCCTATGACAAACTCAAAAAGATTGTCACGGCTAAATACACTCATGTGCATAATGTTGAGGATTTTTGGCCCAACTGCAAGGATGAAAAAGAAGTGTGAATGAGGCACTACATGCACATGGAATTGTATTTTGTGAAGAAGGTCAACTTGTTCCCTATGCTAGACTAGGTATTAGAAGATGAAAATATAGAAATTGATCCTCAGTATAATGTAGTTGCCAATCTACTACTATTGTTGATTGACTAGGATGAACAAGAGGTTGACGAACTTGATATTCTAACAAAGCCCATTGAGGCTAGGACCAAGGAATGGACTGACATGTAGATTGCCCAATTGAAGCAACAAGGGGTCACCTTGACATATGCTGAACTTGAGGAAGAGCCGGCAAGTGAAACTGATAGTGGGATAGTTGCTACCCCGACTGGAGAAACCTCAAAATCTCCTCGAGCCACTAGGTCAAGGAAGAGGAAAGAAGTGACTGAAAGTTAGACCAAGCCTAAGGTGTATGCAAGAAAAGAAATGAGAGGTGAATCCTCCAAGAGATTGAAGACATTAGGCATGCCCACCTTCTAGGAGGACCCTCTCCATGAAGGAGAAGAGATAGAGGCCAAGCAACCAAAGTCTCCACCTACTGCCTCCATTCTCGTGGCCACTACTGCTACTGATGTTGCTATTGTTGATGCCTCTCTGCCTACCTCTTAGGTAATGGTTGCTACTTCCCCCCCTATAGTGGATATCTTTGTCCACCTTACTTCCACCCCACCCACTATGAAAGTAATGATAATAGACTCTTCTTCTAAAACTACCTCTTTGCTCTCCTCTTTCTCCATGTCCCCATCATCATCCCTTCCACTAGCTATAGTAACAATGCCAATGCCTGCTCTCCTTCTCCCCGAGACCTTCACCCACCACATGTAGAATCTTTCAACGGAGCTATCTGAGGCATTAATGGACCCAACCATATGTGTTGCCTTGGCACATTTTGTTGCAAATCTCCCACTCCTCCTCCAATTGAGCCACCAAAAATGAAAGCAACAATGGAAATGGAAGAGGAGGTAGATGATTACCATGAGCGCCTTGAGTATCAAAGTCTAACAATTGATTAAGTGGTACAAGAAGGAGAAGAAACACAGTACTCTAAGGAAGACATTGAGGAGCTGAGTGCCAAGTACATTGTCAAAACATTTGATCCTGAATTCGACGAGGAGTTGGCCCAACAACTAAAAAATGTAGGAGAGGAGGTAGAGAGGTAGCCTTTTGATGAAGAGAAGGATTCATATGAGAAAATGGAGGAGCACACCAAGCCTCCAATTAGGGAGCAAGAAGAGAGCCTTGAGCATGATGAAGAGGTGCTACCTCAACATGAGGAAAAGGAAGAACAAGAGGAAGACAAGCCTAAGGAAGAGATTGAAACCAAGAAAATCCCATAAGTCGAACACCATAAGGAACACGGGCATGACCAAGAAAAAGAAGAGAAAGCCACCAAAGGGGAGGATGGCCCCAAGGAACATACAGCCACCAAGTCCCTAGGAAAAGAAACCATTTTTATCCAAGATTCTGATGAGGAAGAAGGAGAAAGGATAGAGCATGAGACTCTGGGAAGCAAAGAAATTTAAATCCAACATGCCCATGAAGAGGAAGGTGATCGTGAATCACCAAAAGGAGAATCTTAGATGCTAGAATGGCTTTAGAAATAGTTGGAGAAGAAAACCCCAACCCCAAAGGATCCAAGGGCAAGGCTGGAGGCCATCTTGGCTTGAGCCCAAATAAGCACAAAGAAAGAGAAGAAACTAAAGGTCATATCTCAAGTGACAATGGATGTGTTTAGATCCAGAATGGTGGAGATTTCCACTCCAATTATGGGAGAAGGGGTAAGGTACAATGTCTCCACCCTTGATCTAGGAACAACAATGAGATAGAAGAAAATTGACCATCTCCAATTGTCCATTGCCACCATTGTGCACCAAATGCATAAATATAATACCTCTAAGGATGAACTAAAGGCACAAGTGGTTGATCTAACAACCTATATTCAATAGTGGTCATTAGTGGAAGAGCTTCCAACCACATCCTCGATGCCACCACAATTGATGTCCAAGCATCACATTAATAAGATTAAGAAAAGGAAAAACTAGAAAAAGGACACAAAGGATTGGTTTCAGAAAGTCCTCTACAATGGCAACATGGGCATTGGTCGTGTAGTCAAAACAACAAACAAGTTGTTAGAAGTGCAGAAGATAATAAAGGGAATAAGGAAGTTCTGCACTGACTTCCCTGAGTTATATAGGACCATGTATCCCAAACTTGAGGCTATTCTTATGATAGCAGATAAATCTTGGGAGAAGGAGCTTTTCCTAGTAAAAGATGGCCACTGGCTCATAGAAACATGGAAGCTAGGCTTGGATCACCGAAATGAAGTGTTGGAATGAGTGCTTCATGAGGAAAAAATTGACATTGATTGGGTCAAGGAAATCAAGACTGCCTGCGAAGAATATCTGAAAATGATGACAGATCTTGATGTGCCCACTAGTGAGCTGGATGCAGAAAAATTGAAGCCGTACTTCCATAAGAAGATAGAAAATGGAACCATGGATGCCATGAGATTGAATTTATTGGGTTTTTTTGCACAAGAATTCACTTAGTCCAAGCAAGTAGTAAAGAACCCACCAAAATATGACAAGGATTGGGATGACATCATCAACAAATCAAGGAGGCTAAACTTTCAAGTAATCTAATCTGATATATTGGAATGGAATAAGCTCAAAGTGTTGATCCTAAAGTTTATAGAATATGCCACAGTGAAGAAAAGTGAAGGAAATCATGTGATTGATGATGATTTCCTCACAAAGTAGCCATAACAAAAGGAAAGCAGTAAAAGAAAAAAAGAGCTACAATGCTACCACAAGAAGACAAAATATGCTAGAGGACAAAATGTAATTTTAAATTGTAATATATTTGGGGGTAGGTGAAACCCTAGTTTGTAGTGAATCTTGTCCACACAATGCAAATCAATCTTGACTATTCATTTTTATTTTTAAACACTATAAGTGGACCATTCGATATCATGAGAGATGGGTTCTTGTTGAACCACTACTCATGAAACATGGGTCAATGAGTTTGACTCGAAACTACACAGTTGAATCTTGATAGCAATATCATAATTTGACACGCTGTGGAAAAATACCTCCTACTTATCAATTGATGAGCTAAAGGGGCTCTATTATGAATGGTTCATAAGGCACAACACTTGCTGAAGGTTTTGCAAATGGGGTAACAACTCAAGTGGAACCTTGGAGAAGAAACTCCTTGGTTAAGCTTGAGCTGGAGTAATCTTGGGATGGGTGACCCCGGACGGACCGTGCTTCACCTACGTGAGCACCACCTAGATGCAATGAGTGTTAAGTGGACCATTTGATATGAGAGATGGGTTCTTGTTGAACCACTACTCATGAAACATGGGTCAATGAGTTTTTTCGAAACTACACGGTTGAATCCGATAGCAATATCATAATTTGTCTGTTGTGAAAAAATACCTCCTACTTATCAATTGATGAGATAAAGGGGCTCTATTATGAATGGTTCATAAGGCACAACACTTGCTGAAGGTTTGCAAATGGGGTAACAACTCAAGGCCGCGTGGAGAAAACTCCTTGGTTAGCGGCGGCGAACAGGCGATCTTGGGATGGGTGACCTCCGGGGCGGACGGTCTTCACCTCTGTGAGCATCACCTAGATGCAATGAGTGCTAAGTGGACCATTCGATATCATGAGAGATGGGTTCTTGTTGAACCACTACTCATGAAACATGGGTCAATGAGTTTGACTCGAAACTACACGGTTGAATCCTGATAGCAATATCATAATTAAGAGTTGAGTTGTTCTAAAGGTATGCTATTGAAATTTTAATAGAAGTTCATTGGATTTTGGTGGATTCTTGAGTTTCAATTGCATGTTACATGGTTCTTCTCCCATAGTTAGTTAATTTGAGTAGATTTACTTTGTTATTTATGATCTTTTCATGTTGTTAGTAGATTAGTTAATGATGTTCACCGGTTTTGAAGAATTTTGTTATGTGATGGCAACCTTCCTTGTCCATATTTTTTTCTATTTATTGATGATAAATGGTTGTGTAAAGTTAGTCTAGGCATAAACTAAAAGCTTCTCTAAACTTCTATCTTTTATTCATGCTTATGGTGAATGAATGGTTGAATATCTATAGTTCTTATAAGCTTGCACAAATTTCTTGAGACTGTGAGGCAATCTGGTTAAGTGGAATTTTGTTTTAGGAAGGTTGTCCACAATAGAATCCTCCATGATCACTGTTCATTACTAATTTAGATCCAAGAAATTTCTCTCCTCCCTGCCCTTTTTCTTTCTTTTTTAATAAGTAACCTAAGCTAAGGTTCATTGCACATTGTAAATCCAAATCTAAAGCTAAAATAGGAGTTTAAAACTATTGTTTGAACCTGCAACAATTATGCACTAACTCCCCATCACAAGAACTCCATTTTAAGATTTGACTTCTCTCTAGCTTAACTCTGTAAGTCTGCCCTTTGATTACTAGCAAGATCACATTGAATCAACTAAGAAATTCCAAGCAAGTCATGACCTGAGACCCGAGAGACCTTGGGGTGATTTCCAACAACTTGTTGTTGGAGATTTCCTTTCAAGAGAGGTGATGCACCTATGCATTACCTGTGTTGAGAAATGCATAAAAAACCCATCAACATTATTGTCCTTTGATAGAAATAAAAAATCCTTCACTTAACATCAACACTCTCACAAAAGATTCTTCTCAGTCGTCTTTAATAGTAATGCATCCTGAACTAATAGACACTAATGGTATTGATTGTTCTTCTTTTCCTGAAATGAAACAAATTTAAAGAATTTTTTTTTTAATTTCAATGTCATCTCTCAAAATGCTAGTGATTTGAGTTCGTTAGAATTTACACCCTCCTATAAAGGAGAGAAAAAAATCTTACAATCTAGGGAGTCTTGTGTAGGTATCACATCTGGTACTAAGCAATAGATATCTTTGTCACAAACTTCAGGAACATCTTCTACTATTGATCAAGAGATTATTTTGGAAAAAATACTCCAAGAGCACTTGATATCTCTCCCTCCAAGAACTCAAAAGAAATTTTATTACAAGAATTCATTTTGGGCATATGATAGAGCTCATTGTCATGCTACTAATGAATGTAAGGCTTTAAGAAATAAAATTCAACATCTTAAGGAATGTGGTGCTCTTCCTTGCATTGAAGCACCTAATTCCTCTAACAGATACTTACTTTCATCTTATTTGGCTCACCCTTGTCTTGCACTAAATGGGGAAAAGGGGTTAGTTAGCCTCCTCCCCGTATGTCACTTGTTGTTGTCTCTTTTGGCTATTTGACCACCTTTCATGAACATATAAGAGCAAGCTTAGGATGTGGACGACATGCCTTAAGTTGGCTCACATGTGACATACTATCTTTTTCATGATGTATCTTATTGGAAACATATGAATTGGCATAGGGCTTTTTGAATAAGCTCTTATGTCTTCTTCTATTTTAAATAAATTGCTCACAGTAATGGCATTAGCAACCACTTTAAAGTGGGGGCATACATCATCACTCATCATGTTTCATTGTGCAATTTCTTTCTTCTTACGATGTGCCCTTTTCTTGGTCATGTCATTGGGCTTGATTTCCTCTAAGAGTGTGATATTTCTTTGAATTGTCCTTTCTTGCAAACATTAGGCATAATGTTCCCTAAGAAGAGACCTTGTATGAACTAAGAAAAATACCTTTGAACATTCCTTACACTATTTTGCATTTACAATGTCTATAAGTTTCAAGCATACAAAGTTTTGCTTGCCTAATAAAGCTCGAAGATCATTTTTGCATGGCACCTTATCAAATTTATCAGGAGGTATAAGTTTGATATGGTTGAGCAGGAAGCCCAATCTGAGGCATGACTTTCCCCATATCCACTTGTGTGTGTGTGTGAGTACATACCAGCCATGATTGAATGTTTCTCACCTTTTAGGACTTCTCACCCTAATGAACAACCAAGAGTTTTGTCACCTTAGAGTGAGTTTGCATTTTCAAAAAAATAGCCTAGATCTGGTCCACATTGTGTTGGACAAATGGTCGAAGCTTGATCCACCTTTTTTTTTCTCATTTTTACTTCTCTTTCTTCTAGTTATTTCGATTGCATGATTGTGTATCTTGTTTTGCTGCAAATCATTCACCTTATGTGTGTCCTTTTGTGCTTATTTTAGTTTGACTTAGGATCCTGGATCCTGGGGGCTTGACCACCTCCTTCATCTTTGTTATCTTAGACCATCCGCATTGGTACAATTGTACCCATCTTGAATTTCTACTTAAGTGTGAGTTTGAAGCAAGTTCATCCTCTCACTAAAGTGGGGGCTAAATGTAGTGTTGAAAAGTGCACCTTGCTTGATTCAAGAATAATTAATGTTAAATTAAACTTAATGTCACCTTGGACTAGTGTTGTGAGGTGTGTTACACATCCACATTAGGTCTTGGGCCCTTGAAAACTGAATAAAATGCATTTATCGATGTCTTGTAAAGTTGTTGTAAAGTGGTGTAAATGACTTTCACATTTTTCTAGACTTTTATTGAGAATTTAAGTCTAATGGACCTATCTTTCCCTTAATTCAATGTTGTAAAATGCATTTAATTTTATTCTCACATTAATCTAGAAGGCTTGTAAATTAAACTTGGTTTTCATCTAGTGTTGTAATGTGTTTTACACATTCACAATGGATCTTGTGCCTTTCTAGGCTAAGTGGACCTCATTTTAATGTTGTAGAGTGTATTTAACCTCACTTTCACATTGACCTCTGTGTCCCTATCCCTAATAACCCTTTATATCATCATTAATAGGCCCCTATGACCCCATATTATGCATCCCAAGGAATATTTTGATCAGAGACCCAACTAGATCACCTTATAAACTTAATTTATGCATTCCCCAACACTTTAGCTAGAAAAATGGCCCCTATGGAACCCATTCACCACCTTGGAAAGGTTATAATTGCATTACTTCATATTCATGCTTCATTATCTTGTTTCATCATTTTGGTTTAATTACCTAAAAGGGTTTTGACCAAGGAAAACCCCTATTCCATAACAATCAACATTTTCTCTCTTTCTTTGTGTGATTCTAAATATAGGTGCTTTGAAGACTTATAGATCATTGAAGATTAAGTTTCAAAAATTTTGGAGACATTTCCCTATTGGAAAGGTCAAAGTCTTCACAAAAAGCCACTTACAATCCTGAAAATTAGGATTTTGGATCCAAACACTTGGAGGTACAGATTGAGCAGATCAAGAGCTATAGATTCCATTTCTGAGTTTCCAAAAAAGTCAAAGTAGACTCATTCACCATTATTGGTGAATTTGTCCCACTATACTTTCTTTTCAAATATCTTTGTGGATTTGGATACCCATTCTGCTAAAACAGGCTCCAGTGTAGTTTTTGAGAATCGAGACCAATTCACCCAGAATGGTGAATGAGTCCCACCAAGCTTAAAAATCAATATTTCCAAAATTTTAGAGATGTTTCAAGTCTTCAAAACATTTCTAGGTGCATGCTTTCTATTTCATAGCTTTATGTTTTGCTTTATTTGCATTTCTAAGTCATTTTCTAGGCCATTTTTAATATCACACTATGTTTTCAAACATCTTGCATTTTCCAAGTTTACACTTGGTGGTGAACCCTCCTTTTTTCAGATTTCAATCTCCTTTGCATTGAAATATCAAGGTTTTTTCTTGAGTGAAAGATTGAAAATAACCTCTCTCCTTTTAGGTCAAAAACCCTAGAAGTAGAAAAAAAGAACCCTATTTTCTATGTTTCACTTTTATCCAATGTATAGAAAGCTTTAAGAATGCAAAAAATGTCTACCCAAAAATGAAGAGAACTTTTATCAAACTTATGCAAAGCTTTATGAATATAAACATTGTGTATATGCAAAAGTGAAAAGTACTTTTATCCATATTATGCAAAGTTTTAGAAATGTGAACATTTTCAATTGAAATGATTTAGGAAGAATTAAAAAATGACTACCCTAAATTGATGTTTTTGACCTAGATGCATAAAATAGAAGTTACTAAAACTTTCTAGATTGATACTATAGGTCACCAACAAGATTAAGGAGTACATAAACAAGGTTTTAAGTGTTGTAAAAGGAAGTTTAAAATCTGCACTAGGACTAAATCACCCAGAGGGACGTATGAAAACTAGTGAGGGTTTTTCACAATTTTCAAAAAAAATTAAGTGATTTTTATGATTCTTATTTTGGATGATCTCTAGAATAAATGAAAATGTAGATTTTAGATGATATTAAATGATGAAAGATGAAAAAATGCAACCTATATTCACTTTCATTAATGCAAGATTTAGAAATCCTAGATGCAAGTTAACTGATGCAAAAACCTATTGCAAAGTTAGTGCAAGCTAGATCTAGGATTATAATGAACTTCAAATTAGAAATAATTATGTTCTAAATGTAGGTTCACCAAAATGTAATGAAATATATAGGGTCCCACATTTTTGCAAGATGTAACAAGGGATATGAGAATCCCCCTATTTTTCTATTATTACACTCAACAAAATCCTAGAGATCTCAATCCAAGAATGAAGCAGTGGAAAAATATCTTCCAATAGGATGTCCTAGGGTTTTGATTAGAAACTAAAAAGGGTTTCACCACCAAGATAGTGCTTGGAAAGACAAGAGATGAATGAATCATGCAAAGTACCATGCAAAACCTAGCTAAATGACCTAGGAAATGAAACTGAAATATATAATGAATAGAGGTGCACCTGGAAGAAGGATGTGGTTAAAAAATCTCCAAAAGCTTGAAAATTTGTACTTTAATGACCATTGGGACTCATAATCTAGTCTAGGAAATTTAGTCCTAGACTAGGGTTTCTTTGCCAAAATTAGAATCTGATAGTGTATGATTTGAAACAACTAAAATCTAGAAAATATGCTATACTGGGACTCATACACCACAAGTGGCATATCAGTCCCACTTAATTTTTTTAGAGGGCTAAGACTTGAATCTTATCTCCTATCTTTGGTCTTCCTTCCACACTTCATTTTCGGATCTGAAACCCTGATTTGCAACCTATAGATGACATTTAATGAAGATGAAAACCTTCTAATGACTTGATGACTTTCTTCAACCTTGCAACCTAATATTCAAAAGGATATTCAAGCTCCAAGACACCTAGATCTACAATGACACATGTAGAGAGAAGGAAATACTTGTTTATTGTTAGGTAATGGTGGTTTTCCTTGGTCAAACCTCGTTTAGGTGATCAAACCAAATGATGAGATAATGAAATAAGGACATGAAACATGAAGCATAGAACATGGAAAATGAAACATGAACAATTTATCTTGAATGATTTCTTGAGATGTAAATCAACAATCTAGCATGAAGTGGCCATGTAGAATATAGATCTTGATCTTGAACTTTGATATTGCATACATCTAAAAATGGTCACATTATAATAAGTCTGGTAATTAATTAAATACAAGTTATTTAATTAAATCTCTAATTCAATCTACATATAAATAAGTTTAATTATTTATTTATATTGTTCATTTTCTAATTCTTCTATCTTAATTAAATAAGTTTAATTACTTATTTAGTTTAATCACTTTTCTAATTCTTGTTAATTAAATTAAATAAATTTTACAATTTATTTAATTGAATTATCACATTGCTTTATTTTGAATAAAGAAAATATTCTTCTTTTTCCAAAATCATGAAATCATCTTTAAATCTTCTAAAAAGCCATCTCACATTTAATTAAATATTTTAAATATTTAATTGGAAACTTCTTATCCACATTTCACACATAATTAAATATTTTTCAATATTTAATTAGAAGTTTCCAAAAACCACATGTCACATGAAATTAAATAATTTAATTATTTAATTGATAAATTATCTTCAACTACAAAACCAACTCATAACTAAAGATGGCAAATGGCAAGTTGCCTTCATTTTTGAGTGAAAGGTTTTGTGGGAAGGAAACATCTTCCTTCTTTTTCTCTAGCTTCCATCTTTCTCTCCATCTTCTCCATCTCTCACCGTTCATCTTACCAAACTGAATCTCAACCATTGATCTTTGCCAACTAAGCTTTTTCCTTCAAAAACTCTATAAATAAAACCTCTTTGTGAGTTGAAAAGAATCCTATATTTTGTGAATTTAGTGCTATTACTATAGTTGCATTCTAATAAGCATTTAGCAATCTTTTCAGGAATTTTTATTTCAAGTTCAAAGCATCTTAGTTTTCACATCATAGCTTAAATCATTTAGTAAATATACATGCATTTTGCATAAGCTCGTTCTTCAAAGTTGTCATTCTAAACAAGTTGTTGCTAACACCAACTGAGGGCTAGTACTTGCAACAAATCCTTGGAGATAGAGCACAATAAGACACTTTCAAAGGAGCTGTTGTTTTAAGATTTTGCTTTATTTTTCAATTAGTTTCCTTTGATTTAATGTCTTATTTGTGTGTTGGTTTATATCTCTTTAGTTAGATCACATATTCACACACACATTTTTGGTTGTGTGAGTTGACGCAGTTCTAAGATGTGGGCTATGGTTATTATGATGACCTACTTGAGTACTAAGAGTGAGTCTGCCTAAATTGTTTATTATGTGCAAAACCTGTGAAAACACTTTTTGAAAAATCATTTTGAACATACACTTGATGTTTAGTATAGGACTTAAAAACAACTATTTTCAGAGTGTTTGTTGTGTTTTCAATCACATTAATTCAGATAAAAGATCATCTGAAATGAACATGCAAAATTTCAGCTGAAACTACTCAAAATTGTTTGGAAAACTACTTTGAAAAACTATTTTAGCACATCTAGGGTATATCTCAGCACATATAGGTCTATTCTAGTGCATTCACTAGTTAATTCAATGCATATAGAGCCTATTTTCACGCATTGAGTGTTTTAGCGCATAGGCTGAATATTCTGTGAATAGTTTTTGGTCACTGTCAAAACATTTTTCTATAGTGAATCTGAGACATATTGTAGCACATATGCCTATTTCTGCAATGCATATAGGGTACAAAATAGTGCATCTGTCACTTTTTCCAAAATTGTTACTTTTGACAGATCTGAGTTTTGTAACATCCCTAGTCTAGTAGCATTTTGACATTTATCTCATGCTTAGAGAGTGGAGATCAACCAAGTTTGTTAAGAAATCCATTATCAATCGAATCAAGAAACCTAAGAAATATTTGGGTTACAAGAAAACATTGCGATGTAGAAAGTTTATGTATAAAAGTCAAAACATCTTGCTCCATTATCGTGAGTTTCTCCATAGGTACCAAGATTTTGCTTGTTGATTTACTGACGAGTACATTGTAGAGCCTTTATATTCATGAGCTTATTTCCAGAGAAGAGATCTACCGCAATGACACAATCACAATCAACCTCTCAACTTCATTTATCTACCACAACCTTCCATTGAATATCCAACACATCCCAGTCAAAACCTTCAATGAATTTAATTAGGCTCACTCTTAAAAAAAGGATCAAATCTTAAAAGTTCACCTTTCAAGCAAATTTCTGATTATTGATTCAACTTCCCCAATAGGATTCTGATATACTTTATCAATGGAATCCACAATCAAGAATTAGGAATGCCTATGAGCATATCATAATATTTTCATCTTATCGGATCAAAATATCATCATTTTCACACTTATCAAACTATGATCTAAAATTAGGGGGAATATTTCAAAATCATATGCCTATTTTTAGAAGATCTCAATACAATAAACTAAAAGAGGATATGCAACAAGAAGATCATATCTAAAGAACTCAAGATGGTAAGAGTAGCAATCCCCTTTATAGTGTGAGTCATAATCCCCTTTTTAACGACAACCTGGGTGAAAGAGAAAAAAATCCCTTCCCCTTCAAAAGAGACATGATCAGAACTCTTGTATATAGTGATGATGAACAAGATGAAGAACATCACCTTAGAGAGGCTGTGCAAGATCCCAAATTTCACAAAGCTTTAGAAAATATTTTAGAGCACAACAAAGAGAAATATTTCTTGTATTTGGCTGACAAAGGAGCTAAATTTCCTCATGATTTTGATACCGAGAACTTAAAGAGAAGTCTTGATGAAACACCATTATCTGATATTAGTGCCTTGTCTCAATAGGTTAAGGCATGTCAAGGACAAATTAAAGACATGCAAGGGGGGGCACAATGAAGACATATGCTCTTGATGAAATTTGTCCTTATCCTTTGGACCGATGTCTCAACATGATTCCATTTCCCAAACATTGTGAAATCCCAAAGTTTGATCGCTACAATGGGAAATCAGATTTAATCATTCATATTAGAAATTTCTAAAATATGACTTTAGAGTTTTCCCATGAGGATACATACTTGATGCATTTTTTTCCTAGGAGTATTGGAGGCCAATATATGGAATGGCTATTGAAAATCACATCACCTATCAAGACATTTAAGGAATTGATTAAGGAGTTCATATCACAATATTCCTACAAAATACAACATCAAATAACCATGATTGATCTCTGCAAGGCTAAACAAAAACCTAGTGAACCATTCATTACATTTCTTCAGAGATGGAGAAGATTGTTTGCTAGATACCCATGTCATGTTCCTGAAAAGGAAAAGATCACCACTTTCATAAACAACTTAGATCAAGAGATGAGCTATCATCTTAATCTTCATTGTCCTCCCTATTTTTAGAAATTGATCAAAAATTCCATCACCATTGAAAGTGCTTTAATCCAGAGAGGGATAATAAAACTTGACAAGGACAATCCTAGCTCTTCAAATCACCACAACAACAAATCTAAGTTTCGGACTCGCAACAAAAACGTGTTGAATGATGGTGTTGTAGATGTGAATCATGTCTTGACTAAGCCATTTTTTCTTAGTACTCCAAGTGCTCCTCACAACAATAACTATAACAATGTCAACTTGGTCACAAATCAAGGAAACAATCCTCCTCTGAGGAATAGCATGGATTTTACTCCCAATCAAGGTTCCGGGGGAAAAATAACAACAAAAATACCTTAGGAAATGCCTCAAGCACAAATCCACAATGATCTTCATTCTTCTCTAGTAGAAGAAATTTTACTCCACTGGGTCAATCTTTAGAATCTGCATTGAAAGAGTTGATGGCTAAAAATGTCCTTACTCTACCACTTCAACACAACTTCGAACCTAGTGTGAAGCCTTCATCATGGAATGATGCATATTATTGTGATTATCATCTATGCAAGGGCCATCACACAAATAATTGTCAAGTCCTGAAAAATGTCATCAAAAACTTAATTGAAAATGGCACCATCACAATAGAAGGACACCAACAATCAAATGAAGACCACCAAGCATTTCAAAACCATTTGCACAAATATCAAAAGGGTGAGTCTTCTGGAAAAAGTGTGAATCATATCAGCGATCATATAATCAATCATATCTACATTGATGATGAATGGGTCAATGTTATAAAAGTCAAGGAGAAGATGAAATATAGACAAGTCAATGCAACAACAACGGCACAAGCTAAAGTTGTCTTAAAGGGAGATTCTTCAAAATCCATTGTACCCCTTCCTCAACATGAATATGACTTAGTCAATCAACTTGGAAAAACTCCTACTTAGATTTCTATCTTGCAACTCTTGAAAATTTCACCACCACATAAGGAAATTCTAGAAAAGGCCCTCATTGAAACAACTGTATCCACTGATCTAGATGTGGACCTATTTCAAACCATGGTGGGACACTTTTCCTCACCGACATGCCTCTCATTCTCTGAAAAATATGGCGTTTCCATGACTCATCCCCATAACTCATCACTATACTTAGAAGTCATGATCCACAAGTTTCGTGTCAGACGCATACTAATAGATGGAGGTGCTGGTTTGAACATATATACCATGAAGTTAGTTCAGGCTTTAGGATTTTCTAAGGACTCCATTGATCCTTGAAGAAAGATTACTATTCAAGCCTACTTTGATAGGGAAAAAAATGAGTGTTAGAAAATGAACAACAAACAAAGAGAGCAAATAACAACTAAAAATGCCCTACACTTCAAGATTAGCCTAATGATTAACTTAGCAAAACAAAATGGAAGATTTCACCTTGTTATGTTGTTCATTGGTTGGCCCTTTGATCTTCGATGTTTGTATGCTCCTTGGATGGCAAGATGTAAGCTATAAGATGGGATGAGGATGGAGAGATGAGTGAAAATAGTGCAAATATGGAAAATTGGCTAAGTGTGGCTCAAGGAAAATTTTTGCAAGAGTTTGGCTAGCATGAATGACCTCCATTAAAATGAGAGAAAAGAGGGGGTATTTATAGAGAACTTTGGACACTCTACAAAAATGGACGGTTGAAATTGAGCCACCAAGATCAAGATGTAGGGCTAAGGTGAGTTGAGAACTCACAAACCCTCACATCTTGACATGTGGCATCCGAAGTGGATTGTAAGAGGTGATGTGTACATGAGTTGGATGGAGAGTACATGACATGGAGGTAGTACATAATACCTTAGGATTGGGACAAGATCTCCTCATAAAGGAGGTCCTTGTCCCCATGTGGGTGAGAGGACATGTGAGGAATTAAAAATTCCTCAAATATCCTCATGGGGATGAGAAAAAGAATTTTAAATTCCAAGGGATGCATTGGGGGATTAAATGTGAATTAAAAATTCACATGTGGAATGGAGTGCCTTATCCAAAAAAAGAAAGCCTTTAATAAGGTTGACGTATGACATATTCCATAAATGATATGGGGATTAGGGATGACCTAATTAAGTGATTAAGGTTGTGCAAGTACTTGATTAGACAAATTAATGACAGATTAAAGGCAAGTGGGAAATTATGGAGGATTGGACCCTAATGATGATTAGGGGTGTGCACATCTTAATCATAAATTAATTATGACTAAGAAAGAGGGTTAGATTGTTAAGAGGGATTATAGACCAACTTGCAAAAGTTGGAGGATGTGACAATGAGAGAAAAAGTGAGGAATTTAAAAATAAATTTAAAATTTCAAAAGATAATATGACTAAATTAAATAAAGTGATATATATTTATTTAATTTAGAGAGGAAAGAGGGGAAAAATATTTATTAAATTAAATACTTTGGAAACATTATGTAAGACACAAAATATTAATTAAATGATTGATTCAATTAATACTGGCAAAGAGGATGAATTAGATGAGAAAAATGATAATTAAGGAGACGATTTTGACCATATGGAAGTGGTCAAATTTAGATGTCTACATTTTTCCCCTCTTCGAAACACAATTAGGATAATAGGGTTTCAAAGAAAAATAAAATATAGATGACTCTATAGAAGAAGCAATCGGAAAAGAGATGCCCCAACATGGGATAGTTTGTGCGAGCTACCCGAATGGAGGAGAAATAGAGGGGATGCCTCAGTCTCGCAAAAGAAGGATTATGATGGAATATTGGAAGAAAATGGTAGGGTATGCCCCCTCGAGAAGGCAGACAGGGAAGGAAAAGGGACCCCAAGCAACTGCTCGAAAATATGAAGTGGTATATGTCATTGGAAAAAGCACGAAAATTTGAGAAGATTGGCACTTGAACAAAGGAAAATGGATTTACAGTGTGCAAATGGCTGCCTCGGGAAGATAGGGGTGGGTGAATTAGTTGAGGGGAAAAAAGGTTAAATAAAAGGAAAAAATTCCATTTATTTTAAAAGAGAAAAAATGGAGGGAAAAAGCTATAAAAGATAATTCTAGGAATTATCTCTCCTCATTTGGACAGCTGTCAAATGAGGAGGACAGGGAGAAAAGGAGAGGGCAAGAGGGAAGGGAAACGATGCCATAGTATGATACTGACATCATTCACCAAGTGGATGAGAGATGGTGATTCTTCAACAATTGTGCCATGGCACGCCAGGTTAGTTCGAAACTCCACTTTGTGATTTTGGTCAATTTGCTTAAGATTTTGTCAAAAAATGAAAACATGGGTTTTGTTGGACTGGGTGGGAGGAAAAATGGGTTTAGAGGAAAAAAGAGTGTTTGGAGTGGGCGGCGAGGAGGGGGGGTAAGGTTTTTTATTTTGTGTCTCGTTGACTTATAGGTCCACTCGTGCCCAGGCAGGTCTGCCTGGGCTCAGGTGGGTCCATCCAGGCTTGGGTGGGCTCACCCGCGAGTTGGGGCGGGTCCACTCAGGCTTGGGCAGAGGCCCACCCACAAGCTTGGGCGGGTTCACCTATGAGTTCAGGTGGAGGCCTGCCCGCGAGCTCAAGTGAGTCCACCCAGGCGCAGGCAAGCTTGTCGGTGAGCTTGGGTGAGTCCACCCGGGCGCAAGCAGGCTCACTCGTGAGCTCTGGCAAGTTCGCCTGGGTGTGGGCTGGCTCACTCGCGAGCTTGGGCGGGTCCACCTAGGGGCCGAGGCGAAGCCACCCAAGGCCTAGGGTGGGTTCAAGACAACCGAAAATACCCAAAGGTAGGGGGAAAAGGGGGGAAATGATGGGATGGAGAAGGGAAATCCTGAGGAAGGAATGAGTAAAGGGGGGCAAAATGATGCTAAGAGAAACTGCCAAAGTGTGTTTATGTGATGGATGCAGAATGTTGAGAGCTTGTAGATGCAGAAGAGACTATCTAAGGTGCTAATGAGATGCATGGTGACAATGATAGATGTAGATCACTAAAGACTAGCAGATGCAAGACTAGTTCATATGCTATCATACCCGACGATTAAGGCCCACAGGGCCATGCTGACAGCCTTGATAGAGCGCTGGGATTCAGCGACATTGACATTTAATCTACCAATTGGAGAGATGACAGTGACGCTGGAGGATGTTTGGCAGATTCTGAGGCTCCCCATAGCATGGCTTGCGATTAGCGAGTGTTGGGTGGCAGGTGAGGCACTGGACGAGTCTGTGCAAGTTGTTTTTGGCAATGATGATCTATCGATTCAATGGCAACATTTGGATGTGGACAGATGTTTGTCTTGCAGGGTAGTGACATTGTCGTTGTACCTAGCTAGGCTAATTAGTGGGATCTTGGTGCTAGATCGGTGTGGTCAATTCTTGCATCTCAGGCATGTAGAGGTGATTCATCATATCATCGAGGGCCGAGAGGGTTAGTTTGTGTGGGGGACCTGCATGCTAGCATAGCTGTACCGGGATATGCACCGGGTATGTTATCAGAGGGTACTGAGTGTGACACATGTCACACTACTATATGTATGAGCTTAGGGGCACATCAGGGTGACTAAGTCGATCATGTAGAAAGCAAGAGAGTAGGATGATAGAGAGGCCATGGCTTGAGGATGGTGGGTAGAGGCGGGAGCAATACTGCTATATCAGGATGTTAGAGATGTAGATGTTTAGAGGAGGTGACTAGATGATGTGCAGGCGGAGATGATAGTGCGGCGTCCTTATCTAATGTGGCGCTTAAAGGGCTAGAGGGATGATGAGGAGGCACATAGTAGTTACTTCTTTACCCGCTATTATATTATTGGGAGAGGTCCACTTGTAGTGGAGCTGCATAGACCTGATCGAGTGATGCGACAGTTTGGAGTGAGGCAGGATATTCCTATGAGGTAGGTGATGTTTCATTGATTGAAACGAGAGCGACCATGGGGGGCAAGGCCGGATCTGGATGTAGTGTGGGGGAGCTAGAGGCACTAGAGTTTGTGCCATACCTAGGTAGGTGGGAGGGGGAGAGAGATGCAGGGATGACATATCAATATCTGCAATGGTTCAAGTGACATCCACCACCATAGATTACCCTAGTAGTGTCGATTGAGGGAGTACTAGGCTTCAGATAAGAGGATGAGAGATGGCTGAGGGCGGAGGGACCGGAACCCCAAGGATGATAGAGAGGAGGCTAGACGAGAGGAGGATAGTAGGGGGAGGGACAGGAGGAGGGTAGAGCAGCTGAGGAGCTAGTGAGGGCAGCCAAGAGGAGGAGATGATAGCATAGAGCTTGAGGAGGAGATGGAGTAGAGGAGGGAGAGGATGAGACTAGGGTTGTGGCATAGTAGGATAGGGGGCCAGAGGTCTAGAGAGAGGATCCAGGAGGCACGTGCATCCCTAGGAGGTTAGCAATAGGGGAGAGGGGAGGAGGCGAAGGTTAGTGGAGCACGGGAGAAATAGGAGGCAGACATGGCCATAGGAGGGTAGTAGTGACAGAGGTAGGAAGAGGGCGAGGCCAGTGGAGGGTAGGAGAGAATGACAGGGAAAGGGGGATCCCCCTTGGTGATTGATGTGGATGAGATGGAGGCATTGATAGAGAGTGAGGGGTATGAGCCATGGGAGATGGACATTGACTTTGATGTGAATGATATCGCACCAACACCACCTAGAGGAGAGGATCTCGCAGTGGTGTTGAGAGAGACTCTAGAAGAGATTGCACCTCAGCGAGCAGTGATTTCGGTAGACAAAGGTAGAGCGGGTCAAATTTGAGGTAGTGCTAAGTGAGCTATAGGCACGATTCACGCGGGGTGAGAGAGATTACTTAGTCTTGGCCACACTGGTGTCTGATGTAGAGAGGAGATTGATGAGAGAGAGGGATGAGGCACGAGATGAGGCAGTTGACCTATGGGCACAGATAGAGAGATTACGAGTGGAGCTGGATAAGGAGCATGAGGAGGGAGATGCAGTGAGGTGGGAGAGGGACCGTTTAGTGGTAGAGGCAGTGATACGATAGGTTGTTGGAGGAGGGACAGGGCAGGAGCCATCAGAGATTGGGGCAGGGATGGTGGGAGGTATAGATGGTTTGCAAAGGTAGTTAGAGCAGTTATGAAGAGAGAGAGAGAGAAGATTGGCATCGGGAGCAGGCTAAGCTCAGAGACAGAGTGGACTATTTAGA
The DNA here is from genome assembly GCA_007258455.2 of Sequoia sempervirens. Classification (NCBI taxonomy): domain Eukaryota; kingdom Viridiplantae; phylum Streptophyta; class Pinopsida; order Cupressales; family Cupressaceae; genus Sequoia; species Sequoia sempervirens. The sequence goes on from VDFB02281492.1 coordinate 302,962,534, forward strand.
TCAGACAGTTGGGGATATGGGGTTGATCCAATAGAGAGAGGAGGATGGGGAGAGAGATACACATGTTGTAGTTAGAGAGAGATGTGGCACAAGCACAGGTGTAGGTCATAGAGGCAGATAGAGATGTGTTACAGGCATGTTCTTAGATGGCCGAGAGTGAGAGGCTGGTGGAAGAGATAGAGGTTCAGTCTCTTTGGAGAGAGAGGGATGTAGGGGTGTCATAGGTGTCAAGTCTTCGACAGGAGCGAGATTCTACCAAGCTGAGACTTTAGGCACTTCATAGGAATAGGGATACAACAGAGGCTCGGGCACAAGCCGCACACAAAGAGAGAAATGTCACAAAGGTATAGATACAGACACTACAAAGTGAGTGAGACACAATGCAGGCTTAGCTGTAGGCATCGCTTGGTGCAGAGGGTGAGCCAGGGGTAGAGGTAGAGGGGTTACGGGCATAGTTACAGGTGGTAGATGCTGAGAGAGATAGGGCTACAGAGTAGGTATAACAGCTGACAGTGCACATGAGGCTTGGGTACATGAGTAGAGAGTTAGCAGCAAAGACCGAGATAGGTATAGACTTGAGTGAAATGCTGCTAGGCATCAGGCTATGCAGCAAGATGATTATATGTAGGAGTCGAGTTACTAGAGGTGCACGTATGAGCATGCCATTCTAGATCTAGTGCAATGCATGGCACGCTACATTAGATAGGTACCTCTGATGCCAGCACTATCCTAGTCATTAGGGACATGTACTAGAGGGTATAGTGACTATCAGTGGACTCCTCCTCTTGGTGGTTACCAGGGGACTCTCACCCATGAGTGTCAGGGGACTCCCAGGCATAAAGGGCTAGTGTCGGACTCTCCTTAGAGATCAGATGTGGGTAGCTCACAGTAGAGCAGCTAGAGAGTAGATGATAGAATACCAGTTTTTTGACAGACACAGGATGGAGTGCTTAGTACTTATTAGCAAAGATCAGAGGTGCTCTACATCTCTAGATTTTGTACCTTATTTGATGATATATGATGGATATGTGGTAGATTATGCTTGAGACTTGGTCACAAGATGTACATTGTATTATTTGGATTATGATATGGGATAGTCCTTATTGACACTGTGCATTATGTTTTTTGTGATGGATGATTTAGTTTATGTATACATATGTATATGATATTTCATACTTATGTGGATGGGTGATCTGCTTTATTTATGCACATGTATATGATACTTCATGCGTATGTGGATGTATGATTTTATTTATTTATGCACATGTATATGATACTTCATACTTATGTGGATGAATACTTTGGTTTATGTATGCACATGTTTATGAGAATGGATGATTTGGTTTATGTATGCATATGTTTATGATATTTCAATGCTATGTGGATGAATGATTATGCATATATTAATGTTGATAATGCATGATGATATGAATATTTGGTATGAAATGTAATTAGGATGTAGGTAACAATATGTTTTGGTGGGTGATAATGCATGTAGTATGTAAATGTTAATATGGAAGTGTATGGGTTAAATGAAACTATGATGCTTAATCTAATCAGCCTATGAACTATAAAATATATTGAGCCTATAATGTAACATGAAATATGAATGCAAGATGAGTTCCTCTAATGAAAACCTAAGTGTCAATAAGGACTTGCATGGGATTATGGATAGGTGATAGGTGTACCGTGGGTGTGATACTGTACCTATAAAAAAACCATTAGTATCCTGAGAGGAAAATCAAGAGGGAAAAGAGTCAAGACTTGCACAACCTAAATCACAAGTCCTAGGTCAGAAAGGAGGCTGAATGAAGAGTGTATGTAATGAAATGAAATGCAGTCAAGGATGCAATTTTCCATCTTCAGAGAATTTATTTTTTCTATAGCATAAGATACTGAATACTCTGATATGTAAGACCAAGGCGAGTTGGCATCCAATGCATGAAACAAACATAGCACATAAAAAGGCTATCCTGACACCCCAAGGTCACAATGACCTTGGTTAGGCCAGGTATTGGGATAACCACAAAAACACAAGGATGCCCCAATGTAACACAAGACCCTAGGGATCTTGGTGGGTACTACGGGGGACAACAGAGAAGACAATAACAAAGAAAAGATCAAGATACGCCCCTATGTTGATCAGTCAAAACACACCAAGATATGATGGATCAAGGCGACCATGACAAGTGTTGATAAGGAGCTCAAATGATAAACAAAATCCAAAATTATCAAATGATCACAATCAATTTCAAAACATCCTTTTCCATAGGATCAATGGAATGGATGGGATTGAGGTGGTTTGCTAGGAAAGATGCATCTTATTGAGACCGATGATGGATACTAAACTAGAATGACCCAGTTGACGTAAGATGTTTTTCATTAACTAGATGTCTTGACACTAGGGGATTTTTTTTGTGAAGAATGAACCAGACAAGGACATAGAATGACACACCCTATAGACCTAGGGGCTTGGGGGCCGATCAGAGATTAGCCTTGCCTATGTGAAAGTGCAGAGCCCTCATAGTTCATGAAAAGACCATGGATAAAGAGGAAAGAGGACAATGAAGGAAGATGATCAATGACCAACATGGGATGGTCAGAATACCCTGGGGCAGATCAAATGATTAGCCTTGCCTACGTGATAGAGCAGGGGCAATGTAGTTCGACTAAGGATGCGACAAGATGAGATCTAGATGGAGACCGACACGATGGGGGGCTATGTGATGACACAAACTAACTCACGAGAAAATGAGTGACATAAGCTCAGAGTGGGATACTAAAAAGCTCAAGATGAGGGATAGCCAAGATGGATCATCCAATGCTCATTTAAAACATACCAAGTGGTCAAGGATGGGATGGGTGAGGATGATAGTGCGGATGAAAGCACAAAATAACTAGAATGTTAGGTAGATAATGATTAAGTCCTCTATGGATGACGACTGCTACCAAGTTTTCACCACCTGTACTTATCCAAGGTGCCACCAAAAAGTGTTTTTCACCATAGGACGAAGTTATTTCTCTTTACTATTTTTGGGTTTTTTTTTTGATTTTTTTTTTTTTAATTTTTTTTAATTTTTTTAATTTTTTTGATCTTTTTGGTTTTTGGATTTTTTGATTAGGTGGGGTTACCAGGTGGACTTAGGTGTAGAACCTCTTTAGATCCATGATATTGATGGGTTCTTCGAGGGTCTCTCCTTCAAGAGTAGTTAGTTTGTATGCCCCAAATCCATATTTGGCGGCTATGATATAAGGCCCCAACCAGTTTGCTTCAAATTTTCCTTTCTTGTCCCAGTCTTGCTGAGTACGCTAATTCTCTTTAAGGACAAGATCACTAACCTAGAACTAGTGAGGACAAACCTTCTTATTGTAGTTATGCTTGAGGTGGTTTTTATATGCTTGCAGATGATCGTAGACTTTGATTATTCTTTCATCAAGTAACTCCAGTTGTGCAAGCCGTGCAAAACTAGCATCCTCCTCACTGATAAGGTTTTTAAGGGAAATTCTGAGTGATGGGATCTCAACTTCAATTGGGAAGATGGCTTCAGTGCCATAGAATAAAGAATAGGGAGTGGCACCTATAGAGGTGTAGATGGAGGTGTGATATGCCCAGAGGGCAGGATGAATATGGAGGTGCCAATCTCGACCAGTGTTATTGACAACCTTTTTGAGGATGAAGATAAGGGTCTTGTTGGTTTCTTCTACCTGGCCATTACCTTTGGGGTAATAAGGCATTGAACAATGATGTTGGATATGAAAGGTGTCACAGAGTTGTTTCATGGCTTGGTTTTAGAAAGGTTTTCCATTGTTGGAGAGGATGATGGATGGGATAGCATATCTACAGAGAATATGGAAAAGGATAAATTTTGAGATTTGAATACCGGTGATCTATGAGAGTGGCATGGCTTCCACCCACTTAGTGAAGTACTTAGTGGTAGTAATTATGAATGTATGGCCATCATATGATGGTATGTAAATCTTTCCAATCAAGTTGAAACCCCATTGAGAGAATGGCCACAGTGCTAAGAGGGGTTGAACGTCTTGTGCTGGAGCATGAATCAAATCTGCATGTTGTTGGTAGGGAAGGCATTTATTCACAAATTCACAAGCATCATGCTCTAATGTAGGCCAATAATATCCAAAGCCATACCATTTGAGTGAGCCCTACAAACACCACCATGTACTTATGTTAGTGCAGTATGGGTTTCAGTTTCATTCAGACATCTAAGGAGGATTCCATCATACCCACAATGGTAAAGTGTATCACCGATGATAATGTATCGGGAAGAGGGATGAATGAAGGATTTGCGTTGATTGCATGTGAGGTATGGGGGTAGAACATTATCATGGAGATAGGTATATATGTCCTAGCACCAAGGGGAAGTGGGACCCATGATATTGCACACCATGTCAGTCTCAAGAATATCATATGCTGGGATTAAAAGTTGTTCTACAAGGAACTCACATTTTGTCCAATCTTTGGGCATGTCAATAAGGGAGCTAATAGTGGCCATTGCATCAACTACTTTATTATGTACCCTAGGAATTTGGTCAAATTGTATGAAGGTGATATATTTCTTGAAACCATCCACCATGCGTTTATAGGGTAACAACTTATCATCCTTTGTTAGGAATTCATCATTAACTTGCTTGATGAATAATAATGAATCACCAAAGACTTTCAAGTGAGTTATATGCCACTGCTTTGCAATTCAGAGGCCGGTGAGGAGGGCTTCATATTTTTCCATATTGTTGGTACACGGGAATTCTATTTTGAATGATTTTGGAATGTAGTCACCTTGAGGGGTAACTAATAAAATCCATGCGCTTGATCCATTAAAAGTATAGGATCCATCAAAATATAGTGTCTAAGCAGGTGCATCTGTAACTGTGTAAACATCTGCATCTGGAAATTTAGTGAGCAGAGGGTAAGCATCTACTAGTGGCACCTCAACCAACTGATCAGCTATGACTTGTCCCTTTATTGCTTTCTACTCCACATACTCTATGTCAAATTCACTTAGGAGCATGGCCCACTTGGCCATGCAGCCAGTTAGAGTGGTTCTAGATAATAGGTACTTCAGTGGATCAATCTTAGCAATTAATTTGACTGGATGGCTAAACATGTAATGCCAAAGTTTCTGTGTGCTAAAGACTATGGTGAGGCAAGATTTTTCCATGAGAGAGTAGTTTAATTCATAGCTGACCAGTGTCCAACTGATGTAGTAGATTTCCCTCTCTTTTGATGATTCATCATGTTGTGCCAACAATGCCCCCAGCACGACTGAAGTGGCGGAGATATAAAGCAGGAGGGGTTTCCCTGGAATAGGTGGCATTAAGATCGATGGATGAGCTAAGTATTCTTTGATCTTATTGAAACATGTTTGACACTGTTGTTTCCATTGGAAGGTGGAGTCTTTCTTCAGAAGATGAGTGAATGGCTGACACTTATCCGTGAGCTGGGCTATGAATTGACGGATGGATTGCATCTTCCCTTGGAGGCTTCTTAATTGTTTTAGATTGCGCAGGGTTGGCATGTCCAAAATAGCTTTCACCTTGGCAGGATCAACCTCAATACCCCTTCGAGAGACTATGAAACCCAACAACTTTCTTGACATGACACCAAAGACACTTTTTTGGATTTAGTCGTAACTTGTAATGTTCCAACCATTCAAAGATATTTTTTCAGGATGGTAGGATGTTCCGCTCGGGTTTTGAATTTTCCTAACAAGTCATCAGCATAATCCTCCATGATGATATGGATGAGGTCATGGAAGATGACCGTCATCACCCTTTGATATGTCACCCATGAATTTTTTAGACCAAAGGGCATAACATTGTAATAGAAGGTGCCCCAAGGTGTTGTGAAAGCGGTCTTGTGTTGGTCCTCAGGTGTAATTCAGATCTGATTAATACTAGAGATACCATCCATAAGGGATAACATCTCATGTCCTACAGTGAGGTTGACCAATATGTCATTGTTAGGTAGATGGAAGTCATCCTTTGGGCAGGCCTTGTTAAGATCTCTGAAGTCTATGCAAATCCAAATGTCACCATTTTGTTTGGTGACTGGTACTATTTTGGAGATCCATTTAGAGTAGTCAATTGGTATGATAAAACCTACATCTAGTAATTTCTCCAATTCCTTCTTGACTAATAATGCTACCTATGGGTGCATCTTGTGGAACTTCTATTTGATAGGCTTGGCATCAAGGCGAACATCTAGATGATGGACCAGTAAAGTGGGGTCCAAGCCTGGCATGTCTGAATATGACCAAGCAAAGTTAACAATACCCTCTTGGAGTAACTAAACAATGAATGTATATTCTAGATTTGAGAGTGATTTGGCCACATATGTGATCTTAGGAGTTTCAGCAGTACCCAAATTAACTTCTCGAGTCTCTTTAATTAGGATGGATGACCATGTAGATAATTGAGTTTCCACAAGGGGAAGATGAACATCTCCATCCTCTAGTGCCTCTTCGAGGCTTTCGCCATCAGATGCATCCTTTATTTTTACTTTTTTGAGGTCAAGAAGTGCCTTGGGGAGGTTTTCACTAGATGACCACTTTTTATTTTTCTTATTCTTATTTTTGCAACTGGAGTGTTCATCCTTCCCCAATCCCATGAGGTTGACATATGTATCCACATACATATTGATGGGTGTGCTGTCACATAGGCCTCAATCAATAAGCATAGGGTGATGAAGAGATAGGCTAATGGTACAGATGGATAGGCATTCAAACATGGATGAAAGGTCAGTGTGATTGACGTCATCGTATGAACATATGATGGATTCCTCCTCGGGTATGTCTTCCAATGAGCCATCATCCATGACAACACTATTAGAAGTATTAGACAATGTTGTAGGGCCTTTCTGCTTTTTGTTGTATTTGATGCCTATGTTCTATGGAAGCTTTCATGTATCAATAGGTTGCAACCGCCCTTGTTCTTCTTTACCTAGGCCCCTGCCTTGGTAGTTATACTTTTTTGCAAACTTAGCTGACCAAGGATATGCTTCTTGAAAATATTCCTTTAGAGGAGCATTTGGTTGGGGTTCTTCTCAGTATACCCATTGACTTATATCCTCTTTTGGTGCATCTATCTTGATACTAGGGGATCTAAAAGTGGTAGTAGGAATGTTTTTTGCACTGAAGGTGATAGTCTTGACTTCCTTTAGAGTAGCATGTGAAGGTTGACGGTACTCATGTGGTGACGGTGGCATGGTTGCTACATTAAGAGTAGTATGCATTTTGTATTCACCACACCCCTTGTCAATGATTTGGACTTTTATGACTTTAGGATTGGTGGTGGAAGATGGAGCGGTTGTTGTGGTGGAGGGTGGTAGCGGATGATGACTGAGATGAACCAATTTCAACCCCATGCAATAATGTAAATGGGGAAAGGACACTTCTAAAGCACGACAGTATTCAAATGGTTGGGGGTCAGCATAAATGGTGACCTCATGTCCATTGACCAGGAATTTTAGGCACTGATTGTACGTCGAGGGGATGGCTTGCATAGCATGGAGCCATGGGCGACCAAGGAGGAGATTATATGGTAAGTCCAGATCAAGGACATGACAGGTAGTATACTGAACTATAGGTCCAACCTGGATAGGAATACTAATAATTCCTTCAGAATTTTTTTCTACATTATCATAGGCCTTGATCATGATGATTTGATTACTTAAATATGCTTGAGTATACCCCACCTATTTTATGAATTTCAGAGTACATAGATTGAGGGAAGAGCCATTATCTACCAAGACCCTTTTTATTTTATGGTGGGCAACCAAGATTTTGATATGCAAGGGGCGATTATGATTGGTATCGATATTTGGCATGTCATTCTCGCTGAGTGCAGCTGATAAGATAAAGCCAGGTGTCCTACCAAAGCTTGGAATCATGTAGGATCGATGTCATTAGGTACATGAGTTTCCTGTAAGGCTCTATTGAGGATTTCTTGATGTACACGAGAAGACTTAAGCAGATCCAAGATTGAGATTTCAGCAAGGGTCTTCCCTAAGTGATCCAGAATATTGTACTTAGAGTTTACAAGACTTGGCTGGGTGGGTGTGGAGGCCATAGAGATAGTGATGCAGGCTTCTCATGTAGTAACAACATGCTGAGGGTCTTTGGCTTTGACATGTATCATAGATACATAGGGTTCTACCTGCTCAATGTAATGAATTATACCCTCGTTATTGAGGGGTACATTCTTATAGCTTATGTTATTTGTGCTGTTGTCTTGGGGATTGCTGCTGGAGGTGCTCATGCCTTGATTATGGTTTGGAAAGGAATTTTTATATATCTATAATTGAGCATTAGACGACGAAGCTTGACTAGTGTCAACTTTGATATCACCTCGATCAATAAGATCTTGGACATAGTTTTTGAGCCCTTGACACTTATTCAAAGTGTGTCCTTTGATTTTATGGAACTCACAATATTGATTTTCCCTAAACCATGTAGGCTTAGGTTTGGATTCATCAAGTGGTTTGGTGACAGGGTAGGTGATCGGGTAGTTGATCTATAAAAACTTATTGAATATGACACTTAGGGGTTCACCTAATTGGGCATATTGGCATTTAGCATTCCCCTAACTATTCTAGTTTGGTTGTTGAGGAGGACGAGATACCCCCTATGGTATGGATATGGCATTAGGTATGGATGGTTGTTGCCTCTAAGATGTATTAGCCACTTGGACGTGTTTAAAATCAGTGACGCCATCATTCACTACATTTTTGCTCTTATTCCAAAAATGTGGCTTATCCCCAAATGACCTTTCTTTGTCATAGTTGTGTATCTTGATGTGCCCCTTGGCAACAAGGGCATGTTCAAGGATAGGTCCCTTTTCCACTATCTCCATGAAAGTGGTGACACAATGTAACCTAAAATTATGAGCCATGTCAAGATGAGAGTTCTCCATGAAGAGGGTGACCATGTCCTCTTTTAGAGGGGTTTTCATTCAGCTTTCTAGCCCACACCACCTTTGAAGGTAGCTAGCAAAGGTTTCCCCCTCACATTGTTTATCTTTGAGGAGATCTAAGGTGTCAATTTCCTCCAAATTGAAGGAGAAGTAGGAGACAAATTTTTCTGTCAGGTCTGCAAAAGATTTTATGGACCCTCGTTTGAGGCTCATGAACCACTCTAGGGCATTTCCTATCAGGCTTCATGGGAATAGGTGCAAGAGATAGTTGTCATTGTGCATAACCTCTTGACACTGCGAGTAAAACTCCTGCAAGTGGGCCTTAGGATCTTTATTCCCCCTGCATCTGTCAAATTTTTCTATTTCAAAATGTTTAAGGAAGGGGATCAATGAGATGGAGGGATCGAATGGATACGAGCATATGTTTTCAAACTTGAACGATTGTTTGCCAGTCCCAGCTTGGAGATCTTTCAGGGAAGCTTTGATTTCTAATAGATCTGAGTTGGCTGGTGGCGGGTTGGATGGATATGGATGGTAGGATGATAAAGTATCCTACTGAGAGAGTGTTGAAATGTTGAGGCATGGATTTTTGTAGTGGGATGATAATGTCCCTTGCTGGTATGCCTGGGGATTTTGTTGGTATGGGGGTTGTTGTTGTGAGGTATAGTATGGATTTGTTTGGTAAAAATGTGAGGTAGGCTACTGAGGAGCTTGGATGTGATGTTTTTGGTTGACTTGTTGATACTGATGGTATTGTTGCGACTATTGGGAGGCCACTTAAAGTGGTTGCTGCTAGGACTGCTATTGGTTATGGTAATAATGATGCTGTGGTGGTTGTTGATGTGATGTGAGATGCTGTGTGGGCCGAGACAGGATGTTGTATTGTGTTCGAGCTCACAGACATAGGATGGATGCGAGGAACAGAGATATGGTTTGAGTGGGAGGTTAGGACGGATTGCTTTACGACTGGTATGGTGGTTGTTTGAAGAAATCAGTGGGTTATATAGCGGTTGTTGTTGATGGGGCAGCTGAGATAACATAGGGGTGTTTTGCAAAGGAGGTTGTTGGGTACCAAAGGGGACATTCGGTTGTGATGTACCTTGTGGAAAAGATGGAGGCGGTAGGTTAGATTAGGGAGGCTATGGAGATGCATACAAAGGTGATGGTAAGTTTATGGCCCCAGGAGGTGAAGGAAATGTAGTAAAAGGGGTGCCCCCAGCATTGATGGGAGGTTGATTTAAAAGGGGTGGTGTCGTTAGCATTAACGGTGGTTGTTGCAGAATGTTTTGTGGTAGGCCAAAGGAAAAAGGATCATTGTGATCAACTATTTGAGGGGCCCCTATGACTAATATTGCGGGATGTGGAGGATTACTAAAGGGATACAAAACAACATTGCCAAATTCAGGTTGATGCCAACCTTCTATGGGAGGTACATTGGAGACGTATGAACTACTTGGTGTGTTTTGTGAACCTTGGGGTATGTTAGGTGTAAAACCGCTATATTTGGATAGGTCAATACCTGATGGTAGCTTGAAACCTTTTTCAATTAAGTGAGCCAAAATTTCTTCCCCATCTTTTTGAGAAGGTGATCTATCATTTGCATATTGACAGGGTTACTAAAGTGTTCCTCAAAGGTAAGTTCAGGTTGGTTGACCATGTTCTCATCCCTGAGTGGTGATGTGTTTTGACCATCAATATTGGATTGTGATGATGTACCATTGTGTGGATCCTAAGGTATGTTCACACCGTTATGGGGGTCTGGAGAGGCATCAACTGGGTTGTTGGGATCTTGAGGGATGTTTGGTTGGGCTTGTTGCTCAGCCATTTTCCTTGTTTGTGACCGGGTCTAAATGGGAATGCAAAATATTATGATGGACTAGGATGCTAGGATGACCTTGGTGATGAAAGGATTGATTTGATTTGATGATTCATTAGCCGAAAAGGATGTGGCTTGATGGGATTGATTTGATTTGATGATTGAATAGCCAACGAGGATCTGGCTTAATAGGATTGACTTGATTTGATGATTGATTAGCCAACAAGGATGTGGCTCGATAGGATTGATTTGATTTGATTGAAGTGGATTTTGTTTGATGAGATCAGATTGGGTTGATTGGTAGAAAATTGGTCAATCTAAATTGGATGATATGATGATTTGATTTGGATTGATGACCGACTAGGATGAAGGGTAATGACCAGAATTTGAAACCAGGTTCAAGAGTGACCCTTGGTAATGTTAGGTGTTGATTAGCCAACTAAAGGGTGGATGCATGATAATAGAACCAAATCCAACTTGAGATTGAAGTGGATTGATTGGGCTGATGAGGATGACCAACTTAGGATGGATGATGATTATAGATGAACACCTAGGTCAATTTGGATGACTGCTTTAATGAGGTTTCAATCGAATACCAATGATCCAAAATGGGGAAATGATAACCAGAACGTGGGTTCAAAATGGGTAAATGAGGATTTCGGATGGGTGAATGAATCTTGAACTGAGGGGATGAACATTTAGGATGGTGAACGGATTCTCAAAATGGGTGTACGGATGTTCGAAATAGGGAGATGAGTGATTGAAATGATTAAATGAGGGTCTCAAATGATGAAACAAATGAAAAAGCTGATCAGTCAAGGGTCAGGTCTACCTAAGGAACAAAAGATGGTCAAATTTTGTCAAAACAATCCCAAAAGGGGTGGGTCAAAGGTTAGGTCCACCTGTAGATAGGTTAGATCTATCTGTGGAGGGAAAGTTTGCCTATTTAGAGGTCAGGTCCACCTATTAGGAGGGCAGGTCCGCCTATGGAGCAAAAGTTGGTTAAAAATGGCTAAAATAAGCTCCAAAGGATTGGTTTATAGGTCAGGTCCACCCCTGGATGGGTCAGGTCCGCCCCTGGAGGGCAGGTCTGCTTGTCGGGAGGGAAAGTCCGCTTGTTGGAAGGGCAGGTCCACCTATGGAGAAAAATTGGTCAAATTTGGCTCAAAAATGCTGGAAAGGGCTGGTTCAAGGCCAAGTTCACCTTTTTAGAGGTCAGGTTTAAACTTGACTTTTGAAAAAATGACTAAGGAAAAGGACTCAAAACATAACAATCATCAATGAAAAGGATATGGCTGAGCAAAATGAATCACACAATCACTAGTTTCACACAAAGAAGACAATTCAGACAACACAAACCTAAGTCTAGTAGAGAGGGTATGGCTGACAAAGTCTTCTAATCTAGGATGAAAATGGTTACTAGGGAGTCCTCGATATACGCCCAATACATGAGGCCCAAACCATGAACACCAACCCGTTACAAGCATGAGTTGGGAAACTTAAAGGCTCGGACCAACTCTTCACATCATCTTGAAGCTTTTCCAATTACAACATGGTTGGATTGAGGTACAACTTTCACTCTCCCTCCTTTATATACCCCACTGGTATGCGTGGTTGGAATCATCCCTTGGGGTGATGAAATCCCCAAGCAGGTACCACTAAGAAAAATAAAAAAGGATGAGTCAAAGGACTTGGTAAGCTATAATTTCTCATCACCTAGGATCACCGAATAGCGCAAGGGGATTGGATACGTCAAATAGCTCACCAAAAAATATGGAAAATAAGGTTAATTGACACTCCTAGTTAACCATGTGTCTAAGTTAGGGGTTAAAAACCCTTAAAATAGTCAAAAGGAGTGCTAAAAACTAAAATTTTATCTTCTGGAAAAAATTATCTAGGGAAAATCTGCCTATCTAGAGGGCAGGTCCGCTTGTCTGTAGGTCAGGTTTGCCTATCCATGAAAATTTCACAAAAAGTCAGTTTCTAAGTCTGCGGAGGGCGAATCCGCCCTTGGGAAAGGTCGGGTCCACTTGTGGAGGGTAGGTCTGCCTATCTGTCAGGTCAGGTCCATCCCAGGAAGGTCAAGTCAGCCCCTCTGTAGGTCAGGTCCGCCCCTTTGTAGGTCGGGTCCACCCCTCTATAACCTGCACCTGCAAAAAGTAAAAAAATAGCAAACGTGAAAGCAAGAGACCCGTTTGTGGGTCCCACCGAGAGTGCAAGAAATGTGATAGGGAAAAAATGAGTGTTAAAAAATGAGCAGCAAACAAAGAGAGAAAATAACAACTAAAAACACCCTACACTTCAAGATTAGCCTAATGATTAACTTAGCAAAAAAAAATGGAAAATTTCACCTTGTTATGTTGTCCATTGGTTGGCCCTTCGATATTCGATGTTTGTATGCTCCTTGGATGTCAAGATGAAAGCTATAAGATGGGATGAGGATGAAGAGATGAGTGAAAATGGATGCAAATATGGAAAATTGGCTAAGTATGGCTCAAGGAAAATTTTTGCAAGAGTTTGGCTAGCATGAATGACCTCCCTTAAAATGAGAGAAAAGAGGGGGTATTTATAGAGAATTTTGGACTCTCTAGGGAAATGGATGATTGAGACTGAGCCACCAAGATCATAGGGCTAAGGTGAGTTGAGAACTCACAAGCCCTCACATCTTGACATGTGGCATGTGAAGTGGCTTGTAAGAGATGATGTGTACATGAGTTGGATGGAGAGTAGATGACATGGAGGTAGTACATAATACCTTGAGATTGGGACAAGATCTCCTCATAAAGGAGGTCTTTGTCCCCATGTGGGTGAGAGGACATGTGAGGAATTAAAAATTCCTCAAATATCCTCATGGGGATGAGAAAAAGAATTTTAAATTCCAAGGGATGCATTGGGGGATTAAATGTGAATTAAAAATTCACATGGGGAATGGAGTGCCTTCTCCAAAAAGAGAAAGCCTTTAATAAGGTTGACTTAGGACACATTCCATAAATGATATGGGGATTAGGGATGTCCTAATTAAGTGATTAAGGTTGTGCAAGTACTTGATTAGGCCAATGAATGACAGATTAAAGGCAAGTGAGAAATTATGGAGGATGGGACCCTAATGATGATTAGGGGTGTGCACATCTTAATCATAAATTAATTATGACTAAGAAAGAGGGTTAGATTGTTAAGAAGGATTAGAGACCAACTTGCTAAAGTTGGAGGATGTGACAATGAGAGAGAAAGTGAGGAATTTGAAAATAAATTTAAAATTTCAAAAGATAATATGACTAAATTAAATAAAGTGATATATATTTATTTAATTTAGAGAGGAAAGAGGGGAAAAGTATTTATTAAATTAAATACTTTGGAAACCTTATGGAGGACATGAAATATTAATTAAATGAGTGATTTAATTAATATTGGAAAAGAGGATGAATTAGATGAGTAAAAGGATAATTAAGGAGATGCCTTTGACCATATGGAAGTGGTCAAATTTAGATGTCTACACCTACGATGATGAGGAAAGAGAATTCAAACGTTTAATCATGTTGTTGTTCAGAGTGGGACCTATTCTCAAGAATACTTTTTGTCAAGTATTAGAATGTGATCTTGCATACATCTTGTTGGTTCATCCATGATCCATGAAATGCAAGCTGTTATGTCCACATATCATCAATGTCTTAAGTTTCCTTATGATGGATAGGAGATCACAATACTAGTTGATAGTTCAAATACTCAGACTTGTGACAACATAAAAGCTAGTCAAGATACTTTGGTTCCCAATAATCGAGAAGCTCATGTTAGTACTTCTCCCAAAGTTGATGCACAAATCAGTCAGTTAACCAACAACTTTGGCAAGCAACTATGATTCAAGGAAAATGGAATTGGGGAGCACTCTCTATGTCTTTTTAATCTTCCTATGCCACCTCAGTCACATGGGAAACCTTCTATCAGAAAACATCAAATATCTATACCATCAACACCAATGCAACCACCAATAGAGCCGAGTACAAAATTTAATGGATGATTTATCAAACAAAAATTCCCCATGGAAGATCTTGATGATAGAGAAGTTCTAAAGTGGCTCTATAAAGATGAAGAGACACATTTCTCAATGTCAAGATACCAACTGACCAATATGGTAAAGGGTATTCAATCATGCAAAAGATGGGCTATGATGGAAATGGTCCCATCGAGAAAAGAAAACAAGTAATTGAGCCTGTTCACCTTTTAGGGATTGCTGTAAAAGATAAAACATGATAGGACATAATAGTAACTCAAAAGAAAGAGAATCCACGTAGTTGCATGATACTATCCTCACATTGCAAGAAGGTTCCAATACAAGAGAAGCATGTTTGACAACAATTCAAAATTTCATGGATAACAACTCTAACATAGACTCTAGTGAATATGAATGGGACACCATCTACAATGATGAGTTTTGGAGGGAAAAAAAGGTTGATGTCATACACAAGTACACTCCAACTCTAATTGAAGGAGAAGGGTTAGGGTCCCAACCGTGAGGATCTGAACTATAAGGTAACTATGATTCTAGTGATATTGAGTCGGATTTAATTGAACAAGACTATCACAAGAGCAATATCATCATTGATCTGCCTCATACCTTAGATCCTACAGACAACTTCGTTATGACCATAACCATAGTCAATTTCACGTAGCCTAATGACCCACTACCACTGATCTATCCCGTTCTCATTGTCTGGGATCTATCTGAACCTATCAATATACCTATGTTTCCAAGCGATGAATCTATCATGAACTTCCTTTCCATAGACACCACAAATGATTGTTCCAATAGCAATTTTCAGCATAGAGTCTTTAATCATGAGAGTGTCAAGTATCCTAGCTACAACAATAAAAATAAAAAGAAAGATCTAATGGTGAAAACCAAAATAGGGCAGTGTTAGATGAAACAAAAGATAAAACAAAGAGCATATCAGATGGTGAAAACCTTTTTAAGGCACTAGATGATGGGATACTTAACACTCTCCTAGAGCACTATCATGAACGATCGCCTATCTTGATTGAGCCTACAAAAGAAGTTAATCTTGAAACTACAGAAAAAACAAGGATTCTATAGTTAGCTGCATCAATGACAGATAAAGAAGTACTTGAGTTCATAGAATTTCTAAGAGAAAATCAAGTCAATTTTGTTTGGTCATATGCAGATATGCCAGGTCTTGATCTTGATCTTATAATGCATCAATTGTCCATCAAACCAAGAGTTAAACCTATGAAACAAAAAATCAGAAAGATGCATCCTCATGTTGCACTACTAGTTAAAGGAGAACTCAAAAAACTCCTTGATGTGGGATTTATAAGATCAATTGACTATGCAGAATGAATCTCCAACATTGTTCCTATGTCCAAGCTTGACATAAGTATTAGAGTGTGCACATATTTCAAAGATCTTAATAAAGCATGTCGTAAGGATGGCTTCCCACTTCCAAACATTGATACTATAGTTGATTTGACAGCTGGCCATGCCATGTATTCACTACTAGATGGTTTTTTTGGTTACAACCAAATCAAGATTGCACCTGAAGACCAAGACAAAACAACTTTCACATGTCCATGGGGGACTTATTTTTGGAGCATCATTCCTTTCAGTCTAAAGAATGTTGAGGCTACATATCAAAGGAATATGACTACAATTTTTCATGACATGATGCACACGTTCATGGAAGATTATGTCGATGATATATTGGAAAATTCATACACAAGAGAAGGACATCTTGAAGGATTATCCAAAATCTTTGCAAGGTTAGAAAATTTCAAAGCTTGCCTAAACCCTAAGAAATATGTTTTCAGAGTCACATCTAGAAAACTCTTGGGATACATAGTGTCTGAAAAGGGAATTGAAGTAGATCTTGCCAAGGTATAAGCAATCATGGAAATGCCTCCACCAAGGAATATCAGTAAGTTAAGATCATCATAGGGATAAATTCAATCTATACAAAGGTTCATCGCACAACTGGTAGATAAAAGTCTACCTTTCACACATCTATTGCATAAGAATGTTCCTTTCAAATGGGATGACAAGTGTAAAATGGCCTTTCAACAAATCAAGTAGTACCTAATGAAACCACCAGTTTTGGTGCCACCAAATCTGGAAAAACCACTAATCTTATATATTTCCACAAAAAAACATATTTGGGGGCATTATTAGTACAGGAGGACCCTACAGGAAAGGAACATGCAATTTATTACATCAGTTGAATGCTAACAATTCATGAACTCAACTACACTTTCATCGAGAAATATTTTCTAGTAGTAGTCTTTGCTTCACAAAAGTTTTGACACTACATGTTAACTCATACAATCAATTTTGTTGCAAAGATTGATCCACTCAAGTATCTGCTAAGCAAGGCTGCATTGACAGGAATGTTAGCAAAATGGGTTATGATCCTGAGCAAGTTTGACATCCATTATGTTGATCGCAAAACAATCAAAGGACAAATTATCACTCATCAACTGGCTGAAGCACCACTACAAGCAGAGCATCCTATGCACATTGACTTTCCAGATGCTGATATCTTCACTGTAGAATCAAAATAGCCATGGTCATTATATTTTGATGGTTCTTTCACTCCACATGGATCAGGGGCAGGCATACTCTTTGTCACCCCTCAAGGACATACCATTTCTTGGTCATATAGGCTAATGTTTCCATGCATCAACAACATATCTGAATATGAATCTTTAATCACTAGACTCAAGATAGCATTAGAATAGAGAATCATAGAACTACAAGTCTATGGTGACTCATAGTTAGTCATTAATTAGATCAATGATGATTATCAAACCAAATATGACAAATTATTGCCATATAAGAATATGGTTGAAGATTTCAAGAAGTACTTCGTAGATATCAAGTTCATACAAATTCTAAGACTTGATAACAAGGTAGCTGACGCCATGGCCACGATCGCATCATTGTTACAACTTCCAGAAAATCAAGCTTGCTATGAATTTCTAGTGGAACAATCATTTACACTTGCCTATAACACACTTGAAAGCCAAATCATTTTCCACTTAGTAGGATCTAATTCACCTTGGTATGGTAAGATTTATGCCTACCTAAAAGATGACATTTTACTACCTGACTTATCTTGTAACCAAAAACACAACTTTATCCGCCAATCCTCTCGTTATACCCTTATCGCTGACACCCTCTATCACCACATTCTTGATGGTACTTTAATTTTATGTATTGAACATGACGATTCTGACAAGGCTTTACAAGAAGTTAATGGTGGCATTTGTGGTACTCATTCAAGTGGATTGAACTTATCAAAGAAATTGATTAGAATGGAGTACTACTGGCCTACAATGGAAATGGAATTGTTCACTTTTGTGAGGAAGTGCTCAAAATTTCAAATTCATAGGAATCTCATTTATGCTCCTACACAAGAATTACAACCGTTCACGCTGACCTAGCCATTCTCTCAATGGGGGTTAGATCTAGTGTGCAAGATTCATCCTTTGTCATCAAATAGAAACAAGTTCATCATCACAGCAACAAAGTACTTTACCAAGTGGATTGAGGCAGTACCTCTTACTAAGTTTACCGACAAACAAATCTCATCATTCATACTCAACTATATTATTTGTCGATATGACATTCCCAACTCCATTATCACAGATAATGGATGACCATTCAAGAATCAAGATGTTGAACTTTGTGAGTGATTCCATATTCACCATAGATATTCAACACCATACTATCCATAAGGGAATGGCCAAGCAGAGGCCTCAAATAAGACTATATTGAAATTTTTGAAGAAGACTGTAAATGATGCAGGGAAAGATTGGAATGTTCAAATAATTCCTGCATTATGGGCCTACAAAACTAGCATCAGAAAACCAATAGGAGCAACACCGTATGCTCTTGTCTATGGAGCAGAAGCCATATTACCTCTTGAGGTTGAGATTCCATTACTCAAGGTATCATTGAAGGGTCTCACAACAAATGATGAATATAGAGTTTCCCGACTACAAGAGTTGAAACTCCTTGATGAGAAGAGACAACAAGCAGTTGATCATTTGAACGCATATCAATAGATGATTTCTCATAGCTATAATCATAGAGTCAAGCCACATGCCTCTCAGGTCGGTGATCTTGTTTTGAAGGAAAACCCACGAAATCAACAAGACAAAGAGAAGAAAGGAAATTTTGAACCAAATTGGATGGGTCCATACGTGGTCATAGTAGTATATAGTTTGAGAGCATACAAACTGTCAATGTCAAAAGGGGACCTATTTGACGAACCCATCAATAGTATGCACTTGAAAAAGTATTATGTTTGAAGTAGTTATCATCACCCAGAAAAGTCTTGAAAAATAACAAAAATAGCAAAAAAAGTCCTGAAAAAAATAACAAGAACAATAGAAAAAGTCCTGAAAAATAGCAAAAACAACATAAAAAGTCCTAAAAAAATAACAAAAACAATAGAAAAAGTCCTGAAAAAAAAAATCTATAAAAAATTAGAAAAAGTCAAAAAAATAACAAAAATAAAAATAAAAAAGAAATAAAAAAATGGAATAAACACAAATAGTGAAAATCTAGCAAATAGGCACTATTTGTAGCTCTCCATCTATTAATTCATTTTCTGCACTTAGCTTCTAAGCCTTTATTTCATGCATCATCCTAGGGCCATAACAACATCATAATACCATCATTTTCCTAGAGTGATAATGTCTTACCATGGCTTGATCATTGTACATATTCGTTTTAGCAAGTGGTGCCAATACTGGGGAAAACATTGACATACTAAGACTAATCAACTTTCAGAAGTTACCAAAATAGCTAGACAGTGACATAAAATTCAATCAAAAGAACAAACTATCAAATCACATAAACAATTATCCAATCATTGATCCATATCACAATTTTTAGCAAATTTCATATCATGACTCATATCTGGATGATCTAAAAATCTGAATAATGTTTGGAATAACAATATTATATTTTGAACAATGGTTGTTTGATTTTCACTATCATTCCTTTGGAGCACACTTGATGATGTACTGGACTAGAGTGGTGAGGAAAGAGAATCATTTTTCTTTGTCTGTTGTCTTGAGATTGACTATCAATCTAGTGAAAATATGTCATGAGACATGATTTTCAAAGCATATAATTGATGATAGTTCCAAATTTGCATCAGAAAGAAGTTAATCTTTGTCTGTTTATGCAAGAATGCTTAGGTCATCTCAGTTCAATTATACCTTGATGCTTGTGTTCACTTGCTATATCAAAAATCATGAAAGTTGTACTCAGATTATCATTGGTGCTAATTTCCCCTTTGATGCTTGTACATACTTCCAACATTTTAAAAATGCTCTATGATGATTCAAGAAAGCTAACAAGGGGCTCAAAAAATAGTTGGTTTTGTTTCATTACATTTCATTTAGATCATTGTACATATCTGCATATTGGATTTTCATCAGAGTTTTGAAAGGCTAAACAAAAAAATCAATGGTTGTCATGTCTCTTTGGACTATTTGTGGCGGACATTCGAACATTTGTTTCATTTTCATCTTTTATCATTTCATCATTATCATTTCATTACATTATCATTTTATCATTATCATTTCATTATCATTTCATCTCATTACAATTATCATATCATTTCATCATCATTTCATTACATTATCATTTATCATCAACATTTCATTACATGTCATTTATCATTATCATTTCATCTATTTCATATCATTTTATCATCATTTCATTACATCATACATTTCATCATTATTAATCATGTTCATTTCATCCCATTATTTATCATTTGTCACATTGCATTCATATCTTGCATTCATCTATCATTTTCATATCATTTATATATCATGACATTTTTCCCATAAACATTTGACTCATTTTCACATATCATTTTAGATCTTTTCCTAACATCATATACATACTACAAATTCATGATGCATCTCATAAACACAACATTCATTTTCCATCTCATCATCATTATTTCTTGCATTTGAAAAATCCAAAAACAAAAATTCCATACATACATTACATTTCCATATCATTTTTCATAAACATATCATATGTCTTCGTGCACACTCTCGTAATAAAAATCCTAAGTCATCCACCTACATGACATCATTAGTACACATCACAAATAGTCATCATAGCATGAATTATCCTGCATATCATGTTAGTCATCAAATCAATAAAATGCATATCAAAATCCATACTACATCATGCTGAAATACAACCATATCACATCATCAAATCAAAAACACACATCATCAAAACTCATCGCCACTACATATCATCACTCATCAAAAATTCACACAAATGTCTAATGTCCAATGGAACTAAACAATATAGAGAGATACATGAGATATGATTATAAACAATGTACATGCTCCAAAAAAAAATGATATACATCAATAATATTGCATCAATAAACCAAGGCTGACTAGTAGAGCCCTTTGATGGAGCTGGTCTAGCGGATGGTGGCCTGCCACTGCCCCCTATGTTAGGATCCTATCGAGGCCTTGTAACTCCTATGTTGTGTGTCATTTTCTGTGATCTGCTGCTAGTCCTATTATGGGACCGAGGGTAAGGCTCTCTACAGTCGGGAGGGAAAAACTCCTCATATTTGATTTGATAATGCTCAGCCTCCCTAGCAATCTTGAATCCCTCTACAATGGCCTCTCGTAAGGATGCACTCTCAATAGTTCCCATGATTCTTTGACCAACACCCTTTGCCTCTATTGCCCTTCATTTGAAATAATCCCTCTCTGCTATCAACTGGGCTATCTGTGGGTCCGGGGCAGGAGGAAGTGCATGTACCTGTGCTTGTGCCTATAACTGCACTGCCAAACTCTGAGCTTGAGCCAACTAGCTCTACAACTGTGCCTACTTCCCTTAAAGTGTCTATACCTAGGCCTGTAGAGTATCTATCTGTGCCTATTGTGCTATAGAGGAAACCCTGATCACTGTCTGCTGTCTAGTACCAGACCTCATCCTCCACATGATCTGAGTGCTTCCCAAAATATCTATTTTGAACCTCACTAGCCTTTGCTCCTCTCCTCTGCCATCTCCATCGTCATCCCCACCACCATCATCTGAACTCTCCTCATCTCCACTCTCTGCCTCCTCTCCACTCTCCTCCTCTTCATTCCCTCTACCCACCACCTACTCTCCCCCTACCACATCCTCCTGTCTCCTACTCCCTGGATGTTGTGCCATCAAAATGTGTGTTGGCTCATCTATACATGTCAAATGAAGGAATGGGTGTGTGAAAATAAGCAACGTACTCATCTGACATCCTTGCATCCATAATATCCAGCATATAAGCCCATGTCTTAGGCTGTAAATTGGTGTACTATGTATGTGCTACCTAATATGAAATGCATGGCCCCCATCTAAGATCATCCTTGCACCACCCATAGTGCACAATGCCCTACGACATCCCCTGTGTATAACCATACCGTCTCTATATTCGCAATGCCAAAAATATTTCTATAATAAACTGGGTTTGACCTATCAAATACTAGGGCATACATACAAATGGCATCTCCAAATGATCAGTATCCAACCCCTCGCAATCTATATATGGCCTCCATATCAATACATCAACATCATCTAGGGTCCATTGCCAGTACTCTAACTTGCCCAACTTGGGCTGGACAAGTGCAATAGAATATGCATACACATATGGCCTACCTGGTGGCCTCACTCTAGGACAAAGTGGTCTTGTAATTGCAATATGTTCCCATGCCTAGATCTGGAATAGGGTAACACAATAGGAAAAATTGAATGATCCATTGTATACTACCTGATGCAAATCATGGTATAAATGAGCTAACAGGTAGCTCCCCCAGGCATATCTCCACTGCTGACATATCATTAGCTCTATGATCCTCCCCCACCCAACTGATAATCCCTTTAACCGGTAGTTCAGACAAAGGAAACGTCCAATGAATGCACCTAAAATGAAAGGTAAGGCTAGATATCCCATAAAATTTTCCCATGGAACCCAATACCTTGCTATCCGTGCATCCCCAAACACCCTCCTAAGTGCATTTGTCCCACCTAGCTCCTTGTGCTCATAAACCACAAGAACACCTACCACTAGAATCCCCAGAATCTTGTATATGTCCTTGGGGTCATGGTCATCTCACCCATTGACAAATGGAAGGTATTATGCTTAGAATGCCACCTCTCTGCTAGTGTGGTCAACAACCCGCTATTGACCTAAATTAGTGGCATAGATAATAATGGTCCCAACCCACATCCCACTATCAACTATACATCTGCAAGCATCAGATCTTGTATCCGATCCTATCCTTCAGGGAAGCGCTTTTTGATCTAGAGGTTTTTGAAACCCTCCTATTTTTTGTCATCATAAGGACAATCAATCAGACTCATATCATTGACCTATATCAACATGATCTATCTACTTCCCATCATACAAATCAATGAAACTCATATCTATCTATCAGTGAACCATATCAAGTGACTGGTATCACGTGGACCATATCAAGTGTTCTATCTAAGTGACTCATCTCATGAAATCGATTAATGCTATCTCAATATCAAATCAATTTACTCTATCATCATCTACTATTTTTTTTCTATCACAAAATAAAAATTTATCAGAAGTCATATCAAGCATCTACTCTTTGTTTTCTAAAGCAAAGTTATCAAAAAATCCATCATTTATTCTACTCATTGTTTTTTCATTCAAGGGAAACAAAGTTATCAGCTATCTACTCTTTGTTTTTTATTTTGGGAAACAAAGTTATCAATTCATTTATCAAATTTTCTATCATTTCTATCCATATCAACTTGATGACAAGATAATTTATCTATTTATTGAACAAAGAAGCAATCTACATCATCATTTTCATCAGACAATGCATTCTATCTAAATTTCCTAGATACGCTAATTTGTGGCCTCTATGCGCTAAAACCCAAAATGCACTAAAGTTTCCCCCAAATGCGCTAAATCACCATATGCACCATTCTATGCCCCAAATGCACAAAAAATTTCCTCCTATGCACTACTTCCCTATATGCACTAAAATCCTCCGCATATGCGCCATTTCATCCCCCCAATGCGCCAAAACCTATATGCATTATTCTATTTCTGCTATGCGCTATAGTACCAATTTTCTATAGGCATCCTATATGTGCTATTTCACCTATCAAATGTGCTAATCTATCTAAACCCTCAAAGCGCTAAATTATGCCCCATATGCACTAAAAGAAATTTTAAAAGCACTAAAACTCCTACTCTAAGCACTAAAACGAACTGTTAAATCCTAAATCCACGTTAAATGCATCAAAATTCTATTCAAAATGCAAATTCTCAACACAAAGGGGGTTGAATTGACTCACCAGTGGTTCATATGTAGCTAGTCTCTAGTATTGTTGGGCCCACTTGAATCTATGCCTGTGATAAGGAATCTCCATCTCGCCAAGTCACCGTCAGAGCACACAATCACTAAAGTCAAAAGGTGAACATGACTTGCCCTTTTTACCTCTTTTACCTTTTAAAGGTCAGCCAAGGTGGGTTTTTGTGGCATTTATTTTATTTTTATCTTTTTTCTCAAACTTTGACTTTATTTTTCAAATTAGTGCATCTGTTCATAAATTATCGGGAGCTAAATCACTGTGTCCCTCTCATCATCTAAATTTCATCATCAATTCAAAATTTTTCTCATCATCAATGATTTACCTCCCAAGGGGGCATCATTAGTATCAACAACATCTTTTCAAATCAGAAACATATCAGAATCAAATCAAAAGGGACATATTAATTAGATTATTTTTTAACCAGGGGCAAAAAAATAAACGCAACAGATTTCAAAAGTAGGAATTTTTTTTTTGAAGCAATGCGTTTCACACATCACTTCAAAGAGGGGGAAAATGTGTATGCATAAAATTTTTCATGTCTAATTAATCCTGGCATTTAAATAAATATTTATTATTTAATTAATTTCTTTCTTAATTCCTCTACATATAAATAAATTTAGTTATTTATTTATATTGTTCACCTACTTTATTCTTCCACTTTAATTAAATAAATATCATTGTTTATTTAAATTAATTATCACATTTAAATTTAATTAAATCTTTTATTTAATTGAATTTAATTCCCTTTCTTCAAATATTAATTAAATATTCTTATTTAATTAATTCCACATGTCACTTTCCAAATCTTAATTAAATATTTTATTTAATTAAGAAAATCTCCATGTCACCCATAAATAAAAAATTGAATTTATAATTCATTATTTATCTTCTTAAATCTTTCCAAAATCCTCTAAAAGGATGATTTTTATCATTTCATCTTATCTTTTACATGAAAGAGGAAACAAATCCTACTTTTTGTTTTTCTTCTATTTTTCTCTCTAGTCTTCTTCATCTTCAACCGTTCGATCTTCCAGAATTATCACAATCGTTGATCACAGCAGCCAATCAGAAGCTTTTAAAAACTCTATAAATACCTCTGTAAATCCAAGCATTGGTTCTAATTAGAAATTAATTGCATTAGAGACAAGCAACTAGCATTTTAGCATTATCAGCTTTAGCATTCATAATTTCATAATTTTTCATTCTAGCAATCATGTTTAGCTTAAGCATTTTAATTATATCTTAGCATAGCATGAATTCATCTTTAATCTTGTTCTCTAGAAAGACTATTTGGTGAGCCTAGCATACAATTTGAGAGCAAGCCAAAATCAACAAAAACATTGGAGATAGAGGATGATAGGACGACATCAAGGATAAAAGATTGAGTTTGTATTCTTTTTTATTTGATTTTCTATTTTGATATAATGTCTTATTGGTGTGTTTGATTTATTGTTTTTAATTTACATTTTGGATACACTTAAAATTGATCTCACAGATATGAAACAATGTATGCAAATGGATCTTCAATGCTACACCACAATACTAGCTCAACAACATGCTTGATGCTCTAGGTATTTGACATGATGAATCTTGATTTTTTGCAACAAATTATGAATAAATCTACCTTTGAATACTTTATAAATGATCTTGCAACATCTCTTTATGCTCTTGTGAAGTCTTGTAATCATAAACTTGCTATTAGGAGTGCCCTTTTGAAAGTCAAGTGAAAATGAGTGAAATAACCTTGTATTTATACTTGTTTATGCTAAATTTCCTAAAATTACAACACTACAAGCTGACATTAGATCTAGGAAGATACAATCTCACCAAGAATTTGAACTAAATTTTATTTTGGGCCACATGAGACTCATACAATAGAAGTAGCGTATGAGTCCCATTAGGTCTAACTATGGGACACATTTTTCAAAAATCTTAAAATGATGTAAAATCAGGATCGAGGCCAAAAAAAACTAATTGAAATTCATGTACCCAAGGTAAGGTATGAGTCCTAGATCACTAAATCTAGGCCACACAACCTGAAAACACCTAAATTATGATTTTTTGTTGGTTTATGCCGAGATTATCCTTGGATAGATGCATTAATTAAGGCATAAAGAACCCTGATTTATTAATGAAACCCTAGATTAGTGTGAAAGTGTGGTACAACACTTTACAACACCCTAAATAATGCATAATTAATTTCATTTAGTTTACAACATCCCAAAACTTAATGTGAAGGTGTAAATAAATACACTTTACGACATTAAATTAAGGAAAAATTAGGTCTATTTAGCTTAAAATGTCCCTAAATCCAATGTGAATGTAGAAAATAAATTGAAACACTAGATCAAGGAAACATTAGGTCCATTTTAATGTTAACCATTCCCAAATCAAGTAAGTAAAATGGCTACTTCTTTCGTTGCCACAACTGCATAGCTGATATCTTCCTAAGCTCCAGGGGTCTTTGTATCCCATGAATGTCAACCATGTGTCCATACAAATCCAGAAAACTAACCATCTTATCCTAAAAATTTACAATGGATTTGTGCTTAGTTAAGAAATTGATTCCCAAGATTACATAATAGGATCCTAGAGGTGCCATGTAAAGGGCAACTTGGGTTAGGAAGTTGGGAAGTTCTAACTTGCTCTACTCGATTTCCATACTGAACTCACCATGAGTTTTCCATACATATCCAAGTCTAATGGGAAGATTAGAAATCATTCTAGGATATGTAAACACTCAATATCTATAGTATCTATCAAAATAGAAATGGTTCAGCCATAGAGCTTACTCGTCAATCGTATTAGAGAAGCCTGGTACTCTACTTTCCTATTATCCACCACTACATGGGTCTTGTGTTGCGGGGTCTGCTACTAGTTTACTTCCTTCTATGGGAAAATAGATGCATAATGATCTCCCCCATAAGTGAAACACCCATCACGTGGTCCTTTTTGACCTCCATTCCTATCCTGTTTTGAGTACCTCTAGTTACTATTAATGTTGACATTGCCCTTATCAACCCTTTTATTCCTTCTACCTTGGTTGCCTTCTTCCTTTTTCAGAGGATCATTTTCTCTTTTCAAATTTTTGATATGATGGGACTTATTTCCCTTTTGTCCATCACCATTCCAAAACTTTTTATTTTTGAATTGAGGCTTGAAGTTTGAACCCTTGTGAAGATTGGACAATTGCTACAACTTTTGTTCTTGCTTAATTGCATTCTCAAAAGCTTATTCCATCATATGGGGATTTGGAGATCCACCTCAGCTCTGATGTGGGATCTCAATCATAATATAAACTCTCAAATCTAGAAACACTCATCGGATTGGTACTACAATACATACTTGAGAAAATTGGTAAATTTCTCCCAATACTGAATTACAATCAAGCCACCCTAGATCAAAATTTGAAATTCAATCACCTTTTTATGAAAGAAAAGTTATGGTAGCCACCTCTTCCTAAAATATTGAAGGAAAAACTCCCAAGTGATCTCCTCTGGCTAAATTTTCCTCTCTACCTTCTCATTGTCCCACCAAGTAGTTGCCTTTCTAGATAGTTGATGCACAACCCAAACAACCTTGGTTTGGTCTGATAGGTTGTAGAGCCCAAAGTATTTTTCAATTTCCATAATCCATGCCTCAGCTCCATCTTTGATGGCCTTTCCATTGAATTTTGGTAGTGCTACCTTTTTAAGATATTTTCCAAGTTCTTCCTCAATTCGACCTCAATTGGGGTCCCCTTGGCCCCTTTCTCCATGGTTGAGTACCTTGTTCTTGAGATTTCAATCTTCCCGCACCCCTCAGACCTCTTGTTCCAAATGGTCTATTCGGGTTTCTTGTTGGTTTATAAGTTCTAGAATTTGGTCTAGCCTCTTACTTGGCCCATTGTCTTTTCCGCTATTTCCCACTTCTTTTTTATGGTCACCATAATGACTCACACTTGACCTACACCACAATCGCTTTTGGCATATCTTAAGACAAGGTTTTACGTTTAAACAATTCCATGTACACAATGCTATGTACACAATATGTAATCTAAAAGAAAAATACATGTTCATTCACATTAGGAAAAGTCTTCAAGTTTGATGTCCTTGAAAAACAAAAAAAGACTTTATTTATATTAAATATGGATTTACACTGATCCTTATTTATATTTTTTTCCAAACTAAAAAGTCCCCTCATTATTGGAAAGAGGACACTCCTCTATGTCCTCATCCAAATTTACATCATCCCTCTTGGGAGAGGTAGGATGTGCACGTAGGCACTCCTCCTCCTTTTCAATAAAGGTGCATTAGGCCCACATCCTATTGAACAATCTCTAAATGTGGAGGGTTTCTTAATCTTAGGAGTTTGTTTGGACTCCTCAATCTTTTTGCCTCTCTCCAACTTGAGTCATGTGAGTGTGTGTGCTAGAGTTTCATCGTCAGGAATCTTAGGTTGGTCTTCAAGTTTGGGATTCTCTTCAATAATGACTTACTTTTTTGAAGCCCTTATGGTTTTTCCCTTCTTTCTTCCTGACTTGAACCTTCCCATTTCTTGCAACCAATTCATATTTGGCTATTCTCTAGGTAACTCAATTTTGGTTAAGGATCTACTGTTCCCTAATCCAACCATCATGGGCTCAATATAGGCCTAGAGATGAACCCTAAGCTCTGATACCAAATGTAACATTCCCAACTAAAATTTCCTCAATAAATTAATAATTG
This sequence comes from Sequoia sempervirens, assembly GCA_007258455.2. Taxonomy (NCBI): domain Eukaryota; kingdom Viridiplantae; phylum Streptophyta; class Pinopsida; order Cupressales; family Cupressaceae; genus Sequoia; species Sequoia sempervirens. The sequence continues at coordinate 302,991,383 of VDFB02281492.1, forward strand.
ACATTATGAATATAAATTTAAGACATAAATCCCATAGCTATTTTACAACATACCAATTTCATGTCCATAAATAGAACAAAAAATTCTAAATATATTCATTTCCAAATGTCAATAGTTAATATACAAGTTTGAGTTAGCATTCAATCATCACATAGTTAATACAATAATTACATTAATGACACAAGTACATAAAATCGAATTCCATTATAATCCCTCTATGATAGTTCACCTCCACTAGTGGCCAAGAACATGGTTTAGGTACTTTTCCGCCCAACCATGAAGCAATGCTTCCCTAGAATTCTTCATTCCATTGAAGAATACCCAATCCTATATGAAACACTTAGCAAGAGATATAGTTTGCAAGGTGGAATCTTTGCATTCCTAACTACATGTATTTCTATCTACTATTAGAACATGCAAGTTCAATGCTAGATAAATAAAAGAAATAATAGAGAGGATAAATAATAAATAGTTTGTTCTAAAATAAAAATGACTACAAAGCTTGGCCAAGCTCATGCTGCATAAATGCAACTTAAATTAGATTTGGAAAAGAAAATTTACACTCTTTGGCACCCATTCCTAGAAGGTAGCTTTCCATAACAAAGGGGTATCCCTCCCTTCTAGACCATCTACTAGCATCATATCCCATTGAGCTACAATTTATCATAGTACTTTATATCATTCCATTTCATCAAACATCAAGTAATCCATCTAAAATCTGGTATATTCATTTGTTGGAATCAAGCAACATTGATAAGGGGGGTGAATTAGTGTTCAACAAGATTTAACAATTTCAATTCTTATCATAAACCATTCACAACATTTAAACTAAAATAGACATGGAAGCACATTAAGGAAACAATAAAAAAACCATAGCACCAAGATTTTTATGTGGAAACCCTGTTAGGGGAAAAACCATGGTGGAGATTAATCCATGATTTATATACTCTATTAAAAGTATGAAGAAAAGGGAATGCACATGCATTCAGGCACATTGCCTAGAGCTCACTGCTCAAAAAAAGGAAGGATCATTTCCTTGCAAAATGTTTGGATTACAATAAAATGTTGAACTGAGAAGATAGCATCTACAAATTTCTGGTTTCAGTTTCGATGAAGCTCATGTACCAAATTCTAGACCTCTTATCTGACTCTACAGTTCGCTTTGCTTTGCTCTACCTTAATTCACAACAATCCTCTTCTTCTCAAGAAAAATTCACTCAATTGGTCTTCTGATAATTGCACACACATTTGCAATACTCTTCCACACCTATTCGCTCTTCAAAATGAATTAACGATATTATATATATATATATATATATATATATATATATATATATATACACTACCAAGATTTCAATCACTATATTTTGACTTCAAATAAAATATGACATGCAAAATATTCTTCACATGGGTATGTGTAGGATCATCATGGAAAAAATAGGCCCTTAAGTGGCAAAAATTCAGAAAAATCAAAGTTAGGAAACTTGATGTAAAAAATTTGAATAAGTTATCTATGTTATTTCAAAAATATGTAAGAATAGAATCTATAGCAAATTAAATGTAGTTTCTAAGCTACTAGGTTGATTTTTTTTTAAAAAAAATCTATTTGGTGAAAATTTGAAATTTCAATGCAGAGCACTTAAATTTCAAGGAAAAAATAAGTAGGTGTTTGTCTGACCACCCTAACCACAATAAGATATTAATATTTTTTAAAAATATTTTAGATATAAGTAGAGGACTCATGTCTGAATGTGATGCATATTTTTTTGTAATTTTTTCCAACTAAATAATTAATTATGAATTTTTATTACAACTTTTAAAAAATATAAAAACTCATATGTTTGACCACCTTAACTTGGTCAAAACTTCATGAAATTTAATTTTTCTTTTTTTAATTCTATAGCATGAAAATCATAGAATTTGACAAATTTTTTGGATTCAAAAAATGTGATACCATTTGAAAGCTATAGATGTTTTTCAATCAGCCTATCGATTAGGACTTTAGTCGTAATTCAAATTGAAAATGAATAATAATTATTTATTAAATTCAAAGTAAAACATAATTTATATTTGTTGAAAGCTAAGAATCTCATTTAAAAACCCTTTTGTTTCATCAATTTTTGGGTAGAAAAAAATTCATCAGCCACATACCTTACACATACCCATAATATCACCAATTTTTGGCCCATCATGATCCTGCACATATCCACATGTTGGCTCAAATTATGAGCAATCTTAAATGTACATCCATATAAGTTGGAAAAACCATAGCTAGGACCCAAAACAAAATAACCAACACAAGAAAAAATTAAACAATTACTCCTTATACATCTGCAGCATGCGACATTCACTAAGTCGGCCACAATGAGAAAATAAATAGAAAAATTATTTTGTTGGATCTCTTAACTCATACACCGATTAATGAAACATCACAAAAAACTTAACAGTAAGATAATATATATGCTCAACAATCTATCCCGGGGATCCACAACTCAAATTGATGATCCGGTGAAGCATATAGATCGACTAACTGACCAGATATCCTATTCTTTCTGCATTCTGTTGGTAGAGCATTGTTCTCTACATTTCTTGCCAATATGAGCAAATTCTGATCTATAGACCAAAATAATGACTTAGGTTTCCATCAATGACAACACTAGAAGCCATATGCCAACAATATCCACCTTTGGCATTGATGGCAACACTTAGTGAAAAATGACTAAGTGTCGAAACCAATAGATTATGCTGCCAAAACTCAAAATTTAAAAACAAAACTCTTTCAAAACACTGCTCCCCCTTTGAATGTCAAGGAATTTTTCATAGCACTCTCTCCCCCTTTGACATCAATGAAAAAATTTCACTTCTTTCTCTCTCCCCCTTTGCTAATTAGAAATAGGATCAAAATTTGAAGAACTACAACTGTTGCACAAGTTAGAAAATGATTTTGTACTTATCTTTCATTTCTGAAAGAAATTTCTTCCAAGCATCTACTGCAATCCTAATGATTATGATCAAGTTGTTGTTTTTTGATGTTCGGTTGATGATTTGGATGATGGATTCTAGAATTGCAATCACTTCTTCTAACTTTTCTCCTTTGCTCAAAACCTTAATTAGCTGCTCTAATCTACATTCAGTTAAATCCTTCACTTTCCAGAAAGTGTCCACCAGGCTGTTTTTGGTGAATTGAACTTTTGCATTCTCAGTCTATAACTCATGAATCCTTTTCTTTACTATACCTTCTTGGTCCTAAAACTTGTTATAATCTTGACCAATTTTTTTCAACTCACCTTCAATTTGCTCCAGCTTGTCCTTGTATTTCCCAACTACATGAGGCCAATGAAGACAATAATTGTAGATGTTATTTGCAGATTTTATACATTGCCTCAACACATTCATTTTCCTTTTCAATTTGGTAAGGGATAGCCTAAACTGCTCCTTCAAATGTAGAATTATTTCTTCATCTTTCCTGTCCTGAGACTCAGAGGCCATAGTTTCCCTAATACATTCAATCAACTCTTCAGGAAGTACATTATGTAGACTTTCCAATACAATATTAGTATGCACAAAGTGACTACCTAGAGTGCTCTCAATTAGGTCCTACTCATATGAGGGTCTATCTAACCATATATAAACAATCTTTTGCATCCCATCTTTTTCTTGAACAATTTGTAGTATCTTTGTTTTGAATAAAGCACCTTCATCTTCATTTCCTTCTGCTATTTCTACATCTGGTTCAATTGATTCTGGGTCATCCCTTGGAGTGTACTCATCAGAATCTTCATTTGGTATATCCACAATTATTTGTTCTTTACCTTTTCCTTCAAGTTTAGGAGACTTGTGAGCCAGAGGAGTGTCATCGACAAATTTTAGTGCCCTTTTTTGCTTCCTTTCTATTTTACCAAAAGATGATCCAACTTCAAGTGCTTTTACTAGAATGGAAATGCTAGTTACTCCAAAATTTTCCAAAAATTCTCCAAATAAATTTGCATAAACTTGCTCACAATTTTCCAAAGCATTAGAATGTTCAAAAATTTTCTTAAAAACCAGTTCATTTTCCTTCCATACCACATTATCATTCTAAGGCAAGCAATTAAGAAAATACATCATGATACATATGATCAAAGTACCAAACCTAAAGGGGTAATCTGCATCCTTTTCCATTTTCACATTTTCCATTAATTGATCTTTTAGCAAATTGCATAGGTCAAAGTCTTGATCCTCCATTATCATTTTATGATATATGTAAATTATGCTTGCTAAGGTTGCACCTTCCCTATTTCTAAAGAAAATTTTGTATGAAATCCCATGTGCAATGTACCTTGCTATTGGACCTTTGATTGTTGAGATTACTAGAGCCCTTTGATCTCCTGTCACTCCAGTTAGGGTTTCGAATTCCTTGTTCCGAATTGACTTCTTTTTTAGAATATCCCCAACATTGCATAGACCAGTTAAATTCATAATCACTTCTTTCAAAATGAGATAGGGTTTATCCAAAATAAGAGTATCCTCATTCAATCTATTCACGATAAACCTAACAACTTTTGCATTGTCAAAATAAGGAAACTAATTCCAAATGTCCAAAAATTTATGTTTCACACCTTCAAGCCACTTCAATTAATCGACTAACAACATATTTATCACATCCCTGATCTTTCTACTACTATATTCATCCAGATTCACAATTCCTTTGATTTGCTTTGTTTTTCTTTCCATAGTGAACAAGTCTTTCTACCGAGTGCAAAATTCAAAATTCTACAAGCAACTAAAAATACCTAATGAATTCATCACCAAATTTACTTGACTCCTTCAAAATTTTGCGGAAAAAGCTCTTCTTTTGTTCTTATTCAATGCAATATGACAAATGAGGGTTCCAAATAACCTTTTATAACTTTGAGGACCTAACCTATTTACCGCATTAAATAGTTTTCCCTAGGAGTTCTAGTAACTCTATTTTCTTAGACAACAAGAGAAGAATTCATCTGTGGACCTTTCAGATCTTTGTTTTCTGCAAAAGTGATCATGGAAATATTTGTAGACTAATAGCACAACTATTGAAAATTCCTTGCATTCCAGTCCTAACTACTAACAGAGGGATAAAATATTTTTCTTGTAAAACTCCCCCTAGGCCAATGGCCTGAGATAAATTTCCGAAGGAATTACTGGAGGTTGCTTCCAGTACAGGACTATTTTCCTCATTAGATTCACTCTTCTTCACCCATGTATTCTTCATTTGATCTTTTATTTCTTCCATAGTCACTTTCCTTTTTTCTTTATCATCTTTCTATGAAATTCTTCCTTTGTATACCAGACCTCTTTTATCCATGTTTTTGTTCCTGCAGAATCTTTCAATGTGACCAAATCTACTACAAATGTAGCACACTAGATTTCTTTGTCTACAACATTCATTCCATTGATTTCCTCTTGATCTGCATTGATTAGTAACATTCCAAAATCTTCCATAGGTGTAGCATTTGACATTCCTTACAATAACAAGCTTAATTTTACATTCAATTGACTTATGACCAAACTTACTACAACTAAAACATTGACCAGGAAATGATGGACTGCTTGAATTTATTTTACTTCTACACTGAGAAGCCATATGACCAAATTTATTACAAGAAAATTAGTAACCATTAAAATTTTGAGCATTGGGTTGTCTTATCAGATATCTTTTTCCTTTGTTCATCTAAATTTTTTGTCTGGAATCCTTATGTTCAGATCTGGAGATTTCACCTTTCTCATAGTGATTAATTCACTTATCATTTGCATCCTTTTGTCCTTTAGTCAGCTCATCAAGCTTAGCAGAACTGATCCCAAACTTCTCCTTGTACTCATTTGTAGTAGTGATTTCATCTCTGAGAATAACTATATGTCTTTCAAGATCTTGTTCATTATTTCTAGATTGTTGCAGTTCAATTTTCCACCTGAATGAATCCACTATTGACTGTGTTGCATTCCTTAGATTTTTCTTTTAAGGACTTGGCTAGATTCTCCTCATTCTTCTTCCTTTCTTCAATCTCCTTAGTTAGCTTCATCACCATAGATTCCATCTCAAGCTGTAGAGTAGCATTATTCCTAGAAAGTTTTTCACATTCTTGAGTTATTTCTTTTAGGGTCTAATTCAGGTGGACATCTTCCAAGATTTTCTTTTCTTTCTACTTCAGCTGGTCAAAAAGTTCCTTCCTCTTTTCCCTTGACTCATTGATTTTATCCTTTAGTGATTGAATGAATTTTTCAACATCCTGAAGATTTTCTTTTAATTCCATGACTTCTACTTTAGAGTGATCAAGATCATCAAGTGCCACCATAAGTTGCTATTGAAGACCACCAGAGTCCATTGTATTCCAAGATTCACCTCAATCTGTTAAACTTCTTTAGAGGAACCTTGCTCTGATACCAATTGTTGGACTCAAGGAACACTGAGAGGGGGGGTGAATCAGTTTTTAACAAGATTTAACAATTTAAATTCTAATCATAAACAATTGACAACATTTAAACTAAAATAGACATGCAAGCACATTAAGGAAACAATCAAAACACCATAACACCAAGATTTTTACGTTGAAACCCTATTAGGGGAAAAATCACTATGGAGATTAATCCACAATTTATATACTTTGCTAAAAGTATGAAGAAAAGGGAATGCATATGCATTCATGCACACTGCCTAGAGCTCACTGCTCAAAATAAGGAAGGCTCACTGCCTTACAAAATGTTTGAATTACAACAAAATGTTTAATTGAGAAGATAGCATCTACAAATGCCTAGTTTCAGTTCCGGTGAAGCTCATGTACCAAATTTTGGACCTCTTGTCTGACTCTGCACTTAGCTTTGATTTGCTCTTCCTTAATTCACAACAATCCTCTTCTGCTCAAGCAAAGTTCACTCAACTGATCTTCTTATATTCGCACACACATCTGCACTACTCTTACACACCTATTTTCTCTTCAAAATGAATTAATGATTTTATATATATCTGCTACCAAGATTTCAATCGTTGTATGTCGACTTCAAATAAAATATGAAATAATAAATGTTCTTCACATGTCATCTCAAATCATGAGCAATCTTAAATGTGCATCCATATAAGTCAGAAAAACCATAGCTAGGATCCAAAAAAAAAGCCAACACAATAAAAAATTAAACAATTAATCCTTATAAATCCACGACATGCAACATTCACTAAGTTAGCCACAATGAGCAAATAAACAAAAAAATTATTCTTCCGGATCTCTTAACTCATACACCAATTAATGAAACATCAAAAAACTTAATAGTAAGATAACATATATGCTCAAGAATCTATCCTCTAGAGGGATCCACAACTCAAACTGATGATCTGGTGAAGCATACAGATTGACTAACTAGCCGAATACCCTATTTTTTTGCATTCTGCCAGTAGAACACCACTCTCTACATTTCCTGCTAGTATGAGAAAATTCTAATCTGCAGACCAAAATAATGACTCAGGTTGCCATCAATGACAACACTAGAAGCCATATGCCAACGCCATTCAACTATTCATCATATAACTATATTTCCTTAAGATTTGTATTGCAATTCAACACTATTCCATTTCTATAGTTCTTTCCATTGCAAATAAAATTAAACAGTCATATTTAAATGAGTAAATTAAGATGAATAAGAAGGTATAACACATGTATGTGTACATGCATAAATGATTATTTTATGCATGTGCACATATATGCATATTATTCATAGTTTGTATATGCGTATACATTATTTAAGAATATTAAAAGTAAAAATCTTTTCAACATGCAGGTTTACAGATCAATATAAATTGATTTCTTCAGAGACACAAGTTCTACTCTTATCTACTATGTTCCATTAGCAACACAATGAAAAGGAAAAACCAACTTCAGAAGCATAACAAGAATCAATATTAATCTTTGTCAATTAACAGCTTGAATTTCTTTGGAAAAATCATAACATTATTCTCCAATCATTATGTTCTAGAAAAAAAACAAGTCATTTATTTCTCTATGTCTAATTAGAACATTGTGGTGTTCTAAATTATGTTCTTGAGATCACACATATATGATTATCAAATTAAAATATTGGGGTTGATCTATATTAACTATTTTATTGACTTATATTCTTTACCTAATGTTTTGATGGTGTTGTCGGTCTCATTCCCGAGGCACAATTTATCACATGAAAAGTTATAGAGTATAGGATACTACTCAAATTTGTATGATTCTTACACATGGTCAAGGATCATACACACATATGTTAGGGTAAATAGGATTTACCTGCTTAATTTTACTCAGACATAGTAGTGCATTTAATTATCCAGGTGGTTTTTTCCCATTTCGGGTAGTTTTCTCACCCGCCACATATATCTTTCCTTTATAAGGCACTATTGTACATTATGTAATTTATCTTATCTCAATATTTTTTTCTCTGGTGAAATAGCCTTGTGTTGCTTCTCTCATTTGTGAAGATATATCAGGGCCTTCAACCTACACCTTCTTCCTCCATTGAGATTTTTCATTAGAAGAGTTTGAGTTCATTTATTTGTTGGAGATTATTTGACAATTGAAATTTGTTAAATTTCAAAATTGCTTTATTTCAAATTATTCTTCACTTTCCTATTGCTGGAAAATTCCTTTGAATATCATTTGTGTGATTTCATGATTCTTCATTAGCTAGTGTGATTTGAAGAGTTTCTAAAGGATCATGATTTGGTAGTGGGTGACTATTTGAAAATTGGAGATTGATTTTCATTGCTAGTGGTAGTTCTATTGAGGAGAGGCGTTATTTCAATTTGAAATGGTTTGCTACCATAGAGCATGATTGGAGGTGTTTCAAACCCATTACAAAATCTACACATTTTTGTGAGGCCCACACAAAATTGTGAGGTAGTGATTTTCTATTGGGAGGTGTTGGAAAGTAGCAAAGAGAGTCATCCTCTTTTTTGCGAATTGAAGAGGCAGTTTGAATTTTTAACGGTTGCAATTTGAGTGTTTTACTTGTTGCCACAATTTATCTGAGTAGTGATTCATTTTTCCAATGTTTCAATCTATATATCTATTGTTGTTGAGAGGAAAAAATTTCGTTGCTATTTGAAAGGCACGATAGTTTGCTTTGAGGCCCGTGTCCATTGTTGAAACGGCACAAATTTGCAGAGTGGTGCCATCAAAAGCATGATTTTTTTGAAGAGGGGCAAGCTTTTTCACTGGTGCAGCAAATTTTTCCAAACTTTATACTTTATAAAGTTCCAATAGAATTATTTCATTTTAGGGCTTCTATGCAACCAAAGTGACGTGGGTCCCAAGTTTTTTCAAGTTGTTTTGGGAACATTTATCCCACATTGGTAGTGTGGGGTATGTTTTTTCTATTCAAATAGATTTGCAGTGCCTTTGATTGTTGTGAGAAAGTCTCATAGGAGGCTATCTTTCTCATGTGCTTAGTGGAGTTTTCTTGGTGTTAGCATGGAAATCAGTCAATAGGCATCACCAACTTTTGCACAAAATCATGTTTTTTAATATTCTAATTCTTTTTTGGAAGTTTTTGAAAGCACTATCTTTAGATTTTTTTGAAGAATTTAGTTATAATGGTTTCTTTGGAGAAAGGTAACTCTAGGCAATGGAGTGATTTTATTTTCACTCATCTTAGTGAGGAGAATCTATTGCCATATTTATATAATGAAGTTCCTATTCTAGACACACGTAGTAGGTATATGATTTGGAAAGTATTTAGGGATCAAGTATTTGAAGTTATTTTTGAGCATATAAATGATGAGGACTTTTTGGATTCACTTGTTTATTTTGAGTGCCCTTATGTTCTTTGAAATTACATTCGAGAATCATATGGAGATCTTAATACCCAACCATATCTCGATGACCCTCTTTCCAAGAAAAGTGTGTCTCTTTGTTTTCTAGAGAAGATAGATCATGCTTGTGATCCTTTGGAGATTTTTGAGAATTTATATGAGGTTGTAGTTGCTTTAGAGGTTCCTAATTCTTTGTTAGAGATAGTTGCTCCACCTTTATTAAGTACTTCCATCATTCTTGAACAACATGATTATGATTGTCTTCCTGATTGGGATTCATATTTTCTAGATATTGGCTTAGTATTCATGGAATCTCACATTTCAAAATTGGAAGTCGCATTTGAGGGTATATCCATTCTATTTGATGATAGTTGTGGTACAACTGTTGTCATTCCATCTCTTTCTTTGGAGAAATTTCAAAATCATTTTCTAGTGGTACCTTGTTTGTCACCTTCTGTTGTGATTGGGCATGTTCCTGATTGGTTCATGGCATCATCTTCTAAGGTTTTGGTGACATATGAGTAGATTTCAGAGACATTATCATCCTACATTTAGATTTCACTTGCTAATTCCTATCTAGAATGGGAAGCATACCTACATTTGTACCTGGTTTTGTTTCTTCCAAAAGGGAAACAAGCTATTTGTAGTCATTGGATTATGTTCTGTCTTCAGGAACTTACCATTTTTATAGGTGATTGCACATTGTGGGGGGGCTACATAGTCTCTCTTTTTCCCTCTTATGGGAGGGGTATTGATTGTATATACATGATGTATGTAGTCCTTGGGGGGTGTTATTGAGTCCTCCATCCATGCATCTTATTTTTAGTTTCTCTCTTTTAGAGAGGGGTTTTTTCCCATAGGGTTTTTCTCCTTTTCTCTTGTTGTTAGAGATTTATTTTTTGCATTGTAGTTTTAAATGGGTACCTAACATGGTTGTGTAGTCAGGACCCATAGTGCATCTTAATTTTGATTGATAATTCTCCCTAAGTTGCACATAACAGGGTGTGGACAATGGAAATTGATATGTCAAGAACAATTTTGTGAGATTCCAATGCAATAAAGATTGAAATATGTCAAGGGATATTGTTCCTAAGGCTATAAATTGATAAATAAGATAAATTATGGATGCAAAATTAAGGAAATGCAAAATGTTTGAAAACACAATGTGATGTGCAAAATGAACTAAATATGCAAGTAAACTATAATAGAACTTAACGAGACTGGAGAGGTGCACCTAGAAATTGGAATGTGATGCAGAGAGGCTATGGAATCTTGCAAAATTTATTATTGAAGCCAACTAGGACACTTATGCCAAGTTGGACGACTTAGTCCTATTTCAGGGAAATTCTGCCATCACAGGTTTCAGCCAAAAGGGTATCTAGAACTATAGAAAATACTTTTCAGGCCTGGCAGTGGAACTATTTTTCCACTAATGGTGACTTAGTCCACCTTTAGATTTTGAGAATTTTGAAGCTGCAATCTATAGCTCTTGGATCTGAATTTTTCGAATCTAGTCTGTAGGTGATCTCCAAGCTTCTTTTAGGGTTTTGTTAAATTTCAAGGACTTTGATGAAATGACGACACCTTTTAACACCTTTCTCTTTGAAAATTTTGCATAAAAGACCTACAAAACACATGCAAATAGGGGGAAAAGGGTTAAGGGTTAGTGAATAGAGGTTTGCCTTGGTCAAACCCCGATTTGGTAATTAAACCCTTGAAAATGAAATGAAATGAAAAGAGAATGATGAATGAACAACATGCAATGCTACAACTCACCAAACCCTTGAAGTAGAAATATGAAGATATGTAAATAGTAGCTCCAAAGTGCTTGAACACAAAATCACTTGATTGCTTGATGATTTCTTGAATGATTGAATGAATGAATTAGTGAGTGAATGAATGTGGGGGAATGTGAGAGGAACACCCTATGTTTATACATGATTATACAAAATTTCTCAAAAATACCACATCACAGGCTGACCTCAAGGTTTATAAAATAATATCCCACCATAATTTTAAAATAATTTTTATTTTTGTGCCAAGTGGGACTAAGTCACCCCTAGTGGCAACTTGGTCCCACATGTTAGGTCTCAAAAGTCTAGGTTTTTAAACCATAAGAGGGTTCCAATCTATTAATACACCTTTGGTCCACGAATGAGGTAAACAAGGTTGATTACCTCCTACTCTTCAGGCTCTACCAGACCTAGGCGGGTATACCTAAAAAATTAGGTAGATTTACAATGGGATATGGTTCCTAGATTGAAAAAATCTACTCACTATGGCATGTCAGGGTAGAGTAGATGCAAAGCTTGATAACTATTTCTTACTAAGAGTATTTGGAGAATTCAAGATTATGAGTTGTGTTTTGTATGTAATATCCTAAGTATGACTAGTGCCTACTCCTATTGGGTGAATGGAGTGAATGAATGGATGGTGTTTATGGAATGGATACAGAGCTGCAAGAAAATTAAACCTATTATTCAACTTAACTTGAATTACTGGGCACTTGAGATGTCTGCACCTTGTGCAAATGTGCAAGTTTGTTTATTACAATGTTCTTCTTTAATAATCCCAGTGATATCCTCTCAAGTTACTATGAAAGCATGAAAGGAATTTTAATTCTTAAGTTAATGGAGACCAATGAAAACAACTTCTTTAAAAGGATTTTAATCCTAGGCATAAACCAATTAAAAAAAATTATTTGAAAGAATTTTAATGCACACCAACTAGAAACCAATCAAGCATCCACATAGTAACAATAAATGTGTTCTTATAAATCTTGCAGACTTACACAACTTGAAAAGACCACTTTAGAGACAACAAAGTAATAGATAAGCATGAAAATTTGACATAGTAATTGAACACTGAAAATGGATTATGTTTTATAAATAGTCTGCTCCATTGTATTACTTCCAAATATAAGCATTATAATGGAAGTCTTTTAATATGGTATGGATGGGTGGATTATGCAACCTATCTTCTTACTAATGCCTACTCTAATGGAATATGATATGATGGTCATTATGATCAGGCCTTGGTTTTCCCTTTATAGGAAGCAACAAGCTTTGAGCCCCTTTACAAAGAGTCACGTTGGCTGGAAATGATTAAACTTAACTAATCATAATACAGAGAATTAGTTAACCCTAGCATAGTAATTAACTATCAGAGCACCACAATTGCAAAGCATTTTCATTGTAACCTGTGTGATGATTAGATTTGGTATATCCTTTCTTTGCATCTGCATTGTTTTACAATGTCTTCATTAGCCACAAACTATTAAATAAATATTTCTTTGTGCTAAGGAAATCCTAATGGCTATGCTTGAGAGTCATTGCATTCTTCGAAATGTCTAAGATAACTCCTTATAAAATATCGAAGAGACATTTGGAATTCTCTCTCCAATGAGGCAATGTCTCTTCGATGTGTAACCTCAAGGATTTTCTTTGTTCTTTGTTTACTTGAGAATGGAGTGTCAATGAGGCCTATGGATATCTCTTACCAATAAGCCTATGTCTCCTAGATATGTCTTTATCTCTTTCTTCAGCAGTATTATTTGATGATGATGTCTATGTGACTTTGTTATGTCAGGGAAACCCATTGTCACCTCTCTTTGATGTCTCTTAGTCTCATCGATAGCTTGTGCCATAATGTTGAGGATACTTTTGATAATGTTTTCTCGATACTCTTGTGTCTCCTCGACATATCATTGTTAGGATGTCAATGAGACCTTGTCCATTATCTATCCAATGTCTCTATGTCTCGTCGATATTTTTCTCCTTGAATGTCGAAGATAATTTCTTGCTTCTCTCCTCGATATTCCAATGTCTCTTTGATATTATTGTTCATCTGCGTTGTTCTATCAGTGATTTATCATTTATTTTATGATAATATCTCAGTGTCTGAGAGCTTTTTTTCTATTTCCTAAATGTTGAATACTCCATATGATGTGTCGGTGAGACATATTAGATTTTCTCCTCAACATGCCCAAGTCGCTTAGACATATCAATCCTTAGGCTAGCGGGAAGACATTTGAATATGTCTCCTTGATATTCGGGAATCTCATCTACATTTCACTTCAACCCTTTCTTCTCACGTCAAAGAGACTATGGTGAGACTCTCTTTGACATAACATTGTCTTGGTGACATGCCATGTGCTACTTTGGGAAGACTTCAGATAGGAAATTCACTTTAGTGTTATGATCAAGGACCTTATTTGGTGATTTATAATAGTTCCATCCATTATGAAATGAAGATGGAACATATGTTGAGTGTGGGAGGATTGGTGAAAATGGAAGTGTGCAAAATAACCAATGTGTACTTTTTGGCTCCAATAGTGGCTCCAATTGGGGATGAATGAGTGTGAGGTCATTGCAAGGATCCACAAATGATCTCTAGGATGTAGACCATGAATGAATGTGATCAAATGGATTTAAAATGAGATGGAAACCAAAAAATACTATGCATGGAAGATTATTTTTTAAGAAGTATTTCAATAATTATCCATGTACTTGCAATTCTTGATCTTCTCCTAAACTACTATGGATGGAAAATTGATTTAAGAAAAGAAGTGCTTCAGGAATTCTCTATGCACTGACAATTCTTGTTCTTCTCCTGATATGTTTTGTAGATAGTAGGAATCTTCACCTCCCTTGCTAGTGATGAAAAAGGGTCCTATCTAGAGAGCTTCAAACTTTCCATGCTTCCTTTTGTCCTGACACCTCACATTCCATAGTAGGACCATATCATTTTCTTCAAACTTTATGTCCTTGGCCCTCTTTTCAAATAAATAATGCATTTGTGATTGTAGTTTTGTGTTTTGCTCTTGGGCCAAACTCCTGATTTCATCTAGTTCTTCCAATTGTTCTATCATGTCCTCCATAGGTTCAGGGATGTCTAAATCTTCTTGAAGTATGAACTTGTATGCAGGTAGAAAATTCTACATAGGAATTCTAACTTATGCCCCATAGAAAAGTTCAAAGGGTGATCTACTAGTTGAATTCTTTATAGTGATTCTATCTATCGATACTGCCATCCTCAATTTAGAATCCCATGCCTTTTTATTTTGGTCCAACATCCTCTTAATGATTTTCAAAATATTCTTGTTACTTGATTTGTCTTTCCCATTAGTTTGTGGATGATAAGGTGAGGCATATGAAATTGTAATGCCATATGTTTCATAGAATTTCTTGAACTCCTTTGATCTAAAACACACACCATTATCTATGATTATCCACACAAGTGTCCCAAACCTTGTAATGATATTCTCCATCAGAAAATTGGTTACAACCTTGCTAATGGCCTGTTTTGTTGGGATAACTTCCACCCATTTTGTGAAGTAATCAGTTGCCACTAATATGCACTTGTGACCTCCACTGGATTTTTTTGTATCTCCCCAATAAATTCAACCCCCCATTGATGAAAGGGAGCTTCAATATGCATCATTCTAATGGTAGTGCTCCTTGATATTTCATTTTTCCCAAGAACTTTTGGAAAGCTTCACATTTCCTTAAATAGGTGAAAGAGTCATTAAAAACCCTAGGCCAGTAATACCCTACCCTAAAGATCTTATGGGCAGTGGTCTTAGCTAAAAAGTGTCCCCCACAAACTCCCTCATGAATCTCCCTCAACACATGTTTTTCTTGAGATTCATCTAGGCATAACAATAGTACTCCATATCTATTTTTCCAATACAATTCACCATCCATGAAAACATAATTGGAGGCATGTAACTTCAAGTATCTCTTCTGTTTCTCATTCATGTGTTTAGGGAATTTTTGGTTCTTCAAGTAATACATTATGTTAGTGTACCATGCAATGTTTTCTATGCTAGCAATCATGATTTCCTCTTCCCCTATGTAGCAAATTTGAGATGCTTCAAAATTTGACTCAGCCATTAGCTTAGCTAAGCCTTTCCCTCTTACCAGCTTAGTGATTTGAATCTCAATATCAAATTCTTCAATTCTATTGATCCACCTATACATTCTCCCTATGACCTTGGTTTGCACAAACACATCCTTGACTACAACAATGGGAACATATGCTATTATTTTTTCTCCTACTAGATAGGGTCTAAAGGATTTTACTGCTTTGACAAGAGCATATGCTTGTTTCTCTGTGATATCATACTTTAACTCAGCTCCTTGGAGGGACTTACTAAAGAATGATATAGGTTACTCATACCCCTCATCATTCTTTTGTAACATTACTATTGCAATGGTGTGGTATGAGGCAAATCAAAAGACTTGAAAAGGCTTACTAGAATAAGGCAATTTTAACACTAGGGCCTCTTTGATTTCTCTTTTTAGAGATACAAATGCATCAAGTGCTTCTATAGTCTAGTTAATTTCAGCTCCTTTCTTCAACATTTTTGAGAAAGGTTTGAAAATTTTAGCAAAGTTTGATATGAACCTTCTTACAAAGTTTATCAGTCCAAAGAAAGATTGAATGGCTTTAATGGTTTTAGGAATAGTGATCGTTTCTATGGCTTCTACCCTCTCTGGATCAATTCTAACTCCTTCCTTGGACACTATGTTCCCTAGTAACTTTCTCTTTGTCACAAGAAAATATAATGCTTTGAGGAAAATCTTCTCAAAATATGCAACATGGTCCTCTACTTTCTTGGAGTATGAAGTGAGGTCATCTTGGTAAACTACCACTAATGTATTGATTATATCAGTAAAAGCAACATCCATAGCTCATAGGAATGTGGCACCAACATTTGTTAACCCAAATGGAATCCTTACGTACATGTATGTTCCCTAGGGGGTGGTAAATGTAGTCTTATATTGTTCTAATTCCTTCACATTCACCTAGTTATACCCCAAAAATTCATCCATCTTGGACAATAGTTCACAACCTGTCACCCTCTACAACATGGCCTCCATATTTGGGAGTGGGTAATTGTCTTTGAGGGAACAAACATTCAGATTTCTAAAGTCTACACATAACCTTATATCTCCATTCTTCTTTTTGACAGGGACCAAGTTTGACACCCAAGTAGAATGCCTGATAGGTTTGAAGATACCCCCTCCCTAAGCTTCATAATTTCCTCATGAATTTTAGGCTCTAGGGTTGGGTTTATCAGTCTTTGCTTTTGTCTAAAGGGTTTTGCTTTAGGTTTAAGTGGAATTTCATGTTAGAATAGATATTCCTTGTATTCCTTAAGATCATCATAAGACCATGCGAAGACATGCTTATATTTCATCAATAGTGCAATCAACATTTTTCTGGTTGTGGGGCTTATCTTTTTTCCAATGTATACTTTCTTTGGTGCCAATTCAATGCCTAGATTTATTTCTTCAACGTTTTCACTTCTTACAAGTGTTTGTTTCATGATTGCTTGATCATTCCCATCAAACACTCTTTCCAGTGCCACCAGACCTTTAGGAATCTTGTTTGTCTTGAGTTGCACAATTTCCTAGCCAAACAAAGTTTGCTTGCCATCTACTTCTTCCACAAATACATTAAAATCAATCTCCTGGGGTTTGTACTAATTAATGCAATGCAAGAACTTAATTAGATCAGTATCATCATTGAAAACTTGCCAATTGTAGATGTTGTCAGGGATTGTTGGCCTAGTTTAAGTTCAACCTATGAAATTCCTGCTAAAGTAACATCATCCCTTTTCAAAGCTACATTCATCATGAAGTCTTCCATTAGGTTTTTAGACCTATCTATCCATTCAATAGAGAAAGCATCAAACAACTCAATAGTTTCCCATACAAAATTTCTATATTGCTTCATCCTTTTGTTCTTTGTGGAATATTTTGGCCTCACTTTTGAAACAACTAACTCAAAATCTCCTAGGAAATTTAATAGTTTAATCTTGTGTTTAGTAATCATGTTCAAACCTATGAGTAGGGCTTCATACTCTGCTATATTATGTGTGCACTCAAATGTTAGAATAAATGAATATTTGAATGTTGTTCCTTCAGGTGAAATGAAGACAATTCTTGCTTCATTTCCTTCTCTACTACAGACTACATCAAAGTACATTTTCCATATACCATGTTCATTCTTGGAAACATCCTTGGAAATTGAATCTGTGTTTAATAATTCAGGGTTTGAGTGTTCAATTCTAAAACTCCCTAAGTCCACATCATAGAAGCAATTCATTTTATTGGGGTCAAATAGCTCGATGAAATGTTTAGACCTAGGCTCCCTATATAATTTGAATTCCCTTCCATTCATAGGAATCATGGCATAGGACAAGCCTAACTGAACATTCTCACCAACTGTTGTTGTCCATTACCTTCATAGTAACATCCCATAGTAAGGGGGGGTATCTACCACAGTAATGTTTGTCTTGTATGTTGCCTCTAGATACAATGCTAACTTCAATTCTACATCCCATATCACTCCTACTATAGGGACTAATCTATTATCCATGGCATAACATTTCCAGTGTGTAGTATTCACCCATAAACCTAGCTTCTTCATGACAACCAAGGGCATGATGTTGATTGTTGCCCCTGAATCAATCATACAATTCTTCACCATCTTGTTGTTAATCACCAACATAGTGTAAAATTGATCTATTTGGGAAGGATTCTTTGTTACTGTATTGTTGGAAACAAGCAACATTGAGATGGGGGATGAATCAGTGTTGAGCAAAAATTCAACTTTATTATTTTGTGATTTAACTTAACCATTCAATTAAAAAAATATGCATCAATAGAAATAAAAATAATCTCAACACCATAACACCATAATTTTTTACATGGAAACCCTGTTAGGGGAAAACCATGGTGGATGGCCAATCCACAATATAATATGAGTATACCCAAAATATGAAGTACAAAATGGGAATGCACTTGCATTCAAACTCACAGCCTAGAGCTCACTACTCAAAATGGATGGGATCACTACCCTACAAAGACTTGGAATAAATCCAAAAGAGTGAACTAATCAAATAGCACCACAATGCCTGATTACAATGCCAATTAAGCTTTGATGACAATCTACTATCCTTTAGACTGATTCAAAAAAATTTCTCTACTCTCCACAACTCACACTGCAAAAATATTAATGCACAAGTGAAACTATGCATAATCGCCTAATCACTCTTCCTAATGATCGCAACACACCACCACACTACCTTCTCACCTATCAAATAATATATCGAATCTCTTATATATATCCACAACTAGAAATATAATTGCCATAGGTTGGCCTTAATAAAACTTGGAAATATTATTAACTGTCAGCCCAAAATTATAATTGAATTTTCAATGTGGATCTAACACCATTAGATAGACTATAGCTGAGACCCATAATTAAATATTTTATCATAATTTTTTTTTAAATGATTCCACTTTACACATCCACAATGCACCACATTCACTGAGTTAGCTACAACAAACAAATAGACATAAAACATCCTATCAGACTTGCAAGCTCATACTGCAACTAATGCAACACCACAAAATTTAGTAATAAGATAATATATGTGTTCACCAAGCAATCCCAGGGGTTCAAAACAAAAAACGATGATCCGATGAAGTAGACAGATTAACTGACTGACTGAATACCCTATTCTTCAGAGATTCTATCAATAACACATAGTATTTCACTTTATCTACCGGTATGACTAGATACGGATCTTTGGACCATGAAGATGACTTCAGTTGCCATCAGTGACAACGCTGGAAGCCATATGCGAACAATCTCCCCCTTTGGAATTGATGGCAACACTTAGAAAAAATGACTAAGTGTCAAACCTGATAAGTACACTGCCAAAATTTAGAATACTACTACCCCTAAGAATGTCAAGGCATTTTTCCCTACATTCTCTCCACCTTTGACATCAATGACAAAATTGGGGAATCCAAAATTGCAAAAAATGTTGATACTTACAAAAATTTGAAGATGTATGCAAAGTTATTCTTCATCCCACTTAAGTTTGAGTCCCAAATACTTCTCAAACTCTCCAAAATGATTATTTGACCACAAAGTAGATATGACAAGGTTTCTACTGCTTTGAGGCTTACGAGATCAAGAGCAGTCGTAGCATCTTTAACTTCTTTTAGAGCATTTACCATCATCTTAATCTTTGGACTTATTAGTCCCCCGAGTTCACATACTTTGCCAACAATCCTTTCATTTTCAAATTTTAGACTCTTTATTTGGTTGAGTAGACACATTACCTGATTTTCTTGATTACAAACACTATCAACTAAAGGGTCAAAAGTGTTGGAAATATTGACCAATTGATGTTCAATATCTTTCACTTTCTTTTAATTTTCTTTAGTAAATTTTGACAATACCAAGCAAAATTTGTACACTTTTCCTCCCTCAGACATAGTACCTTGAATATTTTTTATGCAAGGACTTAATAGAGCTTTGTCTTTGGCAATCAATTCATTTAGACTACCAAATCTCTTCTCCTTGAACTCCTTTTTCACTTTAATCAAAGCTTATTTCTCAAAAAAATCAAAATGAGAATCTAAAGAACTTATTAGCTTCTTTAACTCACCCGAGGAGGAACTTGATGGGTCCACAACACAAGTAGGCACTATTTCCTATAAGACTCTAGATGTAAGCTTTAGTAGTTCACTGTCTTCTATGTGAGATTTTAGTATCCTCTCACTAGCTTTGGCTTGAGCAATTTTAGTGACCTTCATCATCTGAATTGGAGATAGAGTAGATAGGTTAATTGAGCTTTCATCCAACTCAATATTTGATTCTTCTTGAAGCTCCACTCAAGATTCCTTCACTTCCTCTATTTTGATTTGTTGACCCTTTTCTTGTTCAACCTTGGATTATGATTCAAGATTGATTTTAGGCATTTCAATTTCTTCAGTATGCACCTCTTTTTCCTTAGCTAACACCTCAACAAGGACCTTAGTTACAACAGGTGTCTCTATATCTTTCACATCAAGAGAAGTCAGAATATCCTCAAACTCTAGAGGATCAGACACATTCATGTTTTCCTCATTCACATTCTCTTCTCCTAATTCATTTACCTCCACATTCACTTCCTCATTTCTTTAAACATTTACTTCCTCAATGCTAATCTTATCCTTTGAAAAAATTCTTCTAGAATTTCTTTAGTTTCACTGACAATAGTGTCAATTTCACCAATCATGACCTTATTTATTCTTGTTTTTCTCTTGAATTCCCTTTTGTCCTTTTAAAGGAATAAATCCATTTCTTCAATTGTCATTTCTGAGCACAAATTTGCTAGGACTCTCTTCTTCAGATTTTCTTCTTTTGATAAGGCACTTGACCTCCTAGACTCTAAAGCATTATGCAAACTTTTAGGAAAACCAGACATGATTTCAACAAGATCTTTACTAGAAACAATCATATGCTTTATTGTTGCTTCTTTCAGAATGTTCTTACCAGATTCATCAAAGGAATCATACCAATCACACAGTGGCTTGAGATTTTCATCTTTCACTAATGCATTCTCAAATTCCTCAACAAAAATACTGGGTTTTTCAACTTTGGCCTTTTTCTTTTCTTTTTCTCCTTTTGTAGAAGACTTTCTCTGATTTAATTTGATAGCATGAGTACTAGTAGCCTTTAACTCCTTCACTACTTCTAAATTAGTTTCTTCTTCTTCATCTATAGACACGACTTTGTAGGATCTAGTTCTTTTATTCTTTTGTCTTTTTTTGGAGGCCTCGGCTTGATTTGACTTGGCTATAGAGGAACTTCTAGTATGAGCAGGAGAAGTTCTTGGACCAATTGATTTTTCGTTTTCTTTCTCCTTAGTTGCTTCAGCTTCTTCTCTTTGTCTCCCCACTTCTCTTAGTTGATGCACAAGGATGCCAAAACTCTCTGTAAGAGCTTTGGTCTCTTTTCTTACCCTTTTGGATATCATGGGATTTTTTAATTCTGAGTGAACTTGTAAGCGTTTCTTTGCATAAGTACTAAACCTTTCTTCACCCTGATCCAATGGCGAATTTAGCAGCTATTCTGCATACATCCTCAGAATGTTCTCATCTACTTCATAACCCATACACATGATCCAAACTATTCTAGGATCAAGAGCTTCCATATGGCACTAGTCAATGTCTACCATGAAGCAAATAGAGTCTTTGTATTGCTCCACAATTATTGCAGGAATTCTTTCTCTAGCATGCATTAAATTCTGAAAACTTTTGAAGTATCCCCATAGGATTGTATTGTGGGTATGTTGATCACCCAATCCACATAACATATTCCATATCTAAACAACTATCAGAATATAATTACACCATTGAACTTTACTAGCTCCTGGTACTTCACCCGAGAAGTAGAAAAACAAACATATCAACAAGTTACCATACTTGAATGTGTTCTTCTTATCCTTCTTGATTGTTCCCAAATTCTCCATTAATTGGCTTTTGAGCAGTTCACATAAATCATAGTATACATTCTGTTTGACCATTTCATATGCTACATAGATAGCTATTCTAGATACTAAATTCTCCCAGCTTGAATGAGAAATCTTATAGCTGATAATCATTTATGCAAATTTTACATCTACTGTGGTAATATCGTCTATCATCATCTCCCTTCTATCCCATTTTGAGCCTGTTGCTTTAGTAACCTTATCATTCTTCACAGACTTCAAAACTAGAAGCTTACTGGTGGAATTGCACATATAGCTTCTTTGGTGATTTTGAATGGCACATCCAACCACATGAATTCATCATGGACATGGCTCAGCAAATATCAAACCCATTCATCTTCTTTGAATACGGGGAATCTCACAAATTGTGCAAATTTCTTATCTTCTAGGGTTTTGAATTCTTGTTTCATAGTAAGATATTCTTGAGTTATATGATGAGTGCACAAATCCAACAAATGAGAGGTTCCCAAATCTTCAATGTTTGCGTGCACATAAGCCCTAATATCCTCAATATGTAGGACTTTGTACGACACCGATGAAAATGCACCTAAGGGCTCTATATCTATGGACTTATACGAGTGCCATTTGAACTTTGGACATGACCTATCCTTAACTTTGACTACTAAAGGAGTAGACATGATTGCAATCATGGGTTTTTAATAAATACCTTTTGGGGACGAAAACAAAATTTGATTGCATATTCTCCTTTATGCTTGAGTCTCTCCAAAAATTTGCAATGATCACTTTAGATCTCTCCAAACTAATTTTCTCCAAATGCAATATGACAAATGAGGGTTGAAGCCATTCCTTTTATTGTCCACATACCTAACTCTTTTATTTTGTGATAAATTATCTTGCCCGAACTCATCCAGTTTTCTTCCTTTCAGGCACTGAGATAGACGACTCTTATGCGGATCACCAATATGCTTCACTAATGCTTCTAACTAGTTGAACAATATCTGAAAGGTATCAACTCTCCTACTGGACATATCTGGATTCTAGTATCATTCACTTGCAAGAGTGGGGTTTGAGAGTTTTTCTTGATAGCTCTCCTATGCCAGAGACCTAAAATTAATTCCCTCATGAATTACCAAAAGTTGCTTCTAGTGTAGGTCCATTTCCTTCTATAGAGGGATTCTTCTTCACCCATTTATTTTGCATCTTCTTTTCTATCACATTAGTAGTAACTTTTCCTTTCCCTTTAACATCCTGTTACATGTTCAATTTTACCGAACCTCTTATGTTCCACTAGAATCTAGCAATGTGGCCAAATTTTTTACAGTTGTAGCACACATTTCTCTATCCAGACCAATTGTTCCACTGACTTCTTCTTGATCTACATTGGTTAGAAATATGTCCAAATCTATTGCATGCATAGCATTTGACATCTCTATGAAAGTTGTTCATCATAATTCTGCATTCACTTGAATTATGACCATACTTATAGCAATTAAAACACTGACATGAGAATGATGGTCTACTTGAGTTCAGCCTACTTCTACACTGAGAAGCCATATGACTAAATTTGTTGTAGACATAACAATAGCCATTAAATCTTTGAGCATTTGGTTTCCTTACTAGATTTTTTCTAGTTCCTTTCGTCTAACTTCCTTGTATGAATCTTCCTTGTTCGAAATTCCTTTGTCCAGAATTCCTTTGTCCCAATTAAGCTCTGATGACAATATGCTATCCTTCAGACTAATTCAACAATTTTTCTCTGCTATGCACAACTCTCACTACAAAAATATTAATGCACAAGTGAAATTGTGCATAATCACCTAATCGCTCTTCCTAATGATCACAACACACCACCACACTACCTTCTCACCTATCAAATGATATATCGAATCTCTTATATATATCCACAACTAGAAATACAATCACCATAGGTCGGCCTTAATAAAACTTGGAAATATTATTAACTATCAGCCCAAAATTACAATTGAATTTTCATTGTGGATCTAACACCATCGGCTAGACTATAGCTGAGACCCATAATTAAATATTTGATCATAATTTTTTTTAAATAATTTCACTTTACACATCCACAACATGCCACATTCACTGAGTCAACTATAATGAACAAATAGACATAGAACATCCTATCGAACCTCCAAGCTCATACTGCAACTAATGCAACACCATAAAATTTAGTAATAAGATAATATACATGTTCAACAAGCAATCCTAGGGGTCCGCAACACAAAATGATGATTCGATGAAGTAGATAGATTGACTGACTTATTGGATACCCTGTTCTTTAGATATTCTACAAGTAACACATAGTATTGCACTTTATCTACTGGTATGACTAGATATGGATCTGTGGACCATGAAGATGACTTCAGTTGCCATCAATGACAACATTGGAAGCCATATGCCAACATTTATCCCCCCAATATACTTCTGGTACTTTTATAATTTTCCTTTCCACAACATGTGCTTCTTTCTTCTAATGCTTCTATTTTTGGGATGTGTTGGTGATCATTCTGAGGGTTGTATCTCTAAATTCATCAATCTTCATTAGCTCCATTAACGGAATTGCCATTTTTGTCTAAGCCAATGCTTGAGCTATGTCAAATCAAGGGGCAATGATCCCTCATTCACCCTTCTTAGTTTTAGTACTTATTTTCCCTTCATTTTAGGCTTTTTCATCTTTTATTGTTTTCTCAAGTTCAATGTCCACATTCTCCTTTTCAACATCTTTCTAAGGTTTCTTCACTTCACCCTTCTTCTAATTAGATGGGACACTCTCCTTGTTCTTCTATTCTTTGATGAACATGCTTTTCAGTGTACCTTGATCTCCATCTATTGGCTTACTTCTCAGATTATATCTCCTCCCTTTTGCCTCAACTATAGCTTTTGTTGTGATTGCCCTCTTTTCTTCCTTTGTTGGAGTTCTCAGCTAAAACCGAGGTGTTGCATTGTATGTATATGCCACCTCTTGCTCCAAATTCACATTATGTTTCTGACTGGCAAGATTATATTCATATCCCTCTTTAGAAGAAGAATATCCTTCCTCATTCTGATAAGACCTCCATCTTAGCATGTTTAAAGTGTCACCATCCATGTCTTTCTCTTGTGACCACTTATCCTAACAAGCTTTAGCTATTACACAATGTTTAGGGTCATGGGATCTATGGCAAGTTGAACACTATGGTGTAGTGTGTAGTGCATGTGCTCCATGCTTCTTCAAGGGGTCAGGAGTCTCCTTCCAATTTGACCTTGCTACTGGCTTTCCATCTTTCCAAGTAGTATTGTACAACATGTCATGTAGTCTGGGTCTTTCATTTCTATATTGATTCTCATGTCTATTTTGGGGAGGGTTGGGTTTTGTGGGATTCTATTATTTTTAATGGTTAAGGCTACCTTTTGTGCTTCATTCAAACTTCTAGGGCATATGCTTGTGATTTCATATCCCATTTTTGGATAAAAGTCCTTCAGATAAATACTCAAAGTTGTAGGATGAGTCAATTTAGATCCATGTGGTATTTTATTATAGAGCTTGGAGAACCTTTGATTGAAATCATAGACTGACTCACTCTGGTGTTTCTGAATACTTATCAGTTCAAGTAGACCGAATTTAGGAGAACATTGACTTCCATATTGTTCTAGAAATTGATTCTAAAAGTTTTCTATAGAGGTGATTGAAGCATTGGGAAAAATGTTAAGCCAATCCCTTGCCTCTTCAGTTAGGGACATCATGAATAAACTCATATTCACATCTTCATGTTCCATGCCTATGTCTTGTATAAAGGCATTGAAGTTTCTGATATGTTCTTCAGCTGTTGTGACATTATTCCCTATGAACTTGCGAACAGTGCTTCTCCAGTTGCTATCAATTAGATATGGATACAATTGGTATCCTGATAGATCAAATTATCTGCTTATGCTCATGGGGTTCTATGGAAAGGGATTCTAAGGTGGTGGAATGGGGTAATATTCATATCCCTATTGAGGGTGTTGGTACACATTTTGTTGGGGATTATGTAGAGGGTACTATTGTGGAACATGATGGTGTGGAATGTATTGTTGTCTAGGTGGTGGAATATTCGTATTCTATGATGGTGTATTTTGTGGTACATGGTGTTGCATAGGCTGATTAGTTCTTCCAACTGTGTTATGGGGTGTTCTTGAAGAACTGGGACCACCTGTATTTTGGGATGACCCTTGTGTATTGGTATTACTTCCTTGCTTATGAGGTTGCATGTATTTGGGTGGTTTTGGTGCATTAACATCTAATTGGGACAATTTTTGACTTAGATCAAGACTCCTTTTTATTAGTTGTTGTCTCTCCTTAAGCTCTTCTTCTTGCCACAGTATGCAATCTTTTATTTCTTGAGTGGTCATCCCCTACAAATTCTTAATAAGAAAATAATGACACATAGAGGCATGTTGGGCTTCTCCTTGATGTTATGAGGATCTATGATCATAATCCATCTATATCCATTCCCCTTCTTCCTCCAATTAGGCAACAAAATCATCTATTTTATGTGGATCAATGTTGCGGTAGATAGGACGATTGTTGTTTTCTTGTCCTAATGGAGTATAGGGATCCTTGCATAGAATATCTTTATGATGTTCTATCCCATGCAATGGTTCAAAGCTATTATGTAATGTAGGTTGTTGTTCAAAGACATTCTTCTGATCATTGAATGTTGTGTTTGGTTTTTTAGATGCTACTTTGTTCTTGTTTGTGTCAGACTTTGAAATAGGCTATCCATGTTTATTTGTCCACCTAACATTGTTCTTCTTGGGGATCTCCTAATGCAAACATATTCTACCATTAATGTTAGATGATATGGTGTAACTTTGGTGTCTATGTTCTATTCTTTCTGATCTGATGTTTACTTTATCAGTCATAAAAATTCTTTAGAGTCGCCACCTACCTTTTCATCAGCAAAATAATTTAGGGTTTTGAGTGAATTCGTTCTTCTCCTAGCAGAGTCCCTAATCTATTTTGTTGCTTTTGAATTAATCTATGATGGAGGGCTTGGGTTTAGAATTGGCTTGGTCCCCAACAAAGTGGCCAATCTATTAGGTCTCAAAAGTGTAGTTTTTTAAACCATAAGAAGGTGCCAATCTCTTAATACACCTTTGGCCTATGAATGAGGTAAACAAGGTTGACTACCTCCTACTCTTCAGGATTTTCCAGACCTAGGTGGGTATACCTAAAAAATTAGGAAAATTTACAATTGGATATGGTTCCTAGATTGAGCAATTTGCTCACTATGGCACTTGAGGGTAAAGAAAATGCAGAGCTTGATAACTATTTCTTATGTTTTGTATGTAATATCCTAAGTATGGCTAGTGCTTACTGCTATTGGGTGAATGGAGTGAATGAATGGATGGTGATTATGGAATGGATACAGAGTTGCAAGATAAGTAAACCTATTGTTCAACTTAACTTGAATTACTAGGCACTTGAGATGTCTGCACCTTGTGCAAACATGCAAGCTTGTTTATTACAATGTTATTCTTTAATAATCCCAGTGATATCCTTTCAAGTCACTATGAAAGCATGAAAGGAATTTTAATTCTTAAGTTAATGGAGACCAATGAAAACAACTTCTTTAAAAGGATTTTAGTCCTAGGCATAAACCAATTAAAGAAAATTATTTGAAAGGATTTTAATTCACACCAACTAGAAACCAATCAAGCATCCACATAGTAACAACAAATGTGTTCTTATAAATCTTGCAGACTTAAACAACTTGAAAAGACCACTTTGGGGACAACAAAGTAATAGATAAGCATGAAAATTTGACACAGTAATTAAACACTGAAAAATGGATTATGATTTATAAATAGTTTGCTCCATTGTATTACTTCAAAATTTAAGTATTATAGTAGAAGTGTTTTAATATGGTATGGATGGGAGGATTATGCAACCTATCTTCTTACTAATTCCTACTCTAATGGAATATGATATGATCATTATGATCAAGCCTTGGTTTTCCCTTTATAGGAAGCAACAAGCTTTGAGCCCCTTTACAAAGAGTCACATTGGTTGGAAATGATTAAACTTAACTAATCATAATACAAAGAATTAGTTAACCCTAACACAATAATTAACTGATAGAGCACCATAGCTGCAAAGCATTTTCATTCTAATCCGTGTGATGATCAGATTTGGTATATCCTTTCTCTGCATATGCATTTTCTTACAATGTCTTCATTAGCCACAAATTGGTAAATAAATATTTCTTCATGCTGAGGAAATCCTAATGGCTATGCTCGAGAGTCATTCCATTCTTTGAAATGTCTAAGATAACTCCTTATAAAATTTCAAAGAGGCATTTGGAATTCTCTCTCCAACGGGGCAGTGCCTCTTCGATGCATAACCTCAAGGCTTTGCTTTGTTCTATGTTTACCTGAAAATGGAGTGTCAATGAGACCTATGGATATCTCATACTGATAAGCCTATGTCTCCTCGACATGTATTTATCTCTTCCTTTAGCGATATTATTTGCTAATGATATCTATGTGACTTTGTTATGTCGGGGAGACCCATGGTAACCTCTCTCCAATGTCTCTTAGTGTCGTCAATAACTTGTGCTAGAATGTCTGGGAGACTTTTGATAATATTTGATCAATACTCCTATGTCTCCTCGACATATCATTGTTAGGATGTTGATGAGCCCTTTTCCAATGTCTATTTGATGTCTTTATGTCTCATTGATATTTTTCTCCTTGAATGTCAAAGAGACTTTCTTGCTTCTCTCCTCGATATGTCAATGTCTCTTTGACATTGTCGTTCATCTGTGTTGTTCTATCAATGACTTATCATTTATTTTATGATAATCTCTTGGTGTTTGAGAAATTTTTTTATACTTCCTAAATGTTGAATAGTCCATATGATGTGTCGGTGAGACATATTAGATTTTCTCCTCGACATGTCCAAGTCTCTCAGACATATCATTCCTTAGGCTAGCAAAAATACATTTGAATATGTCTCTTTAATATTCATGAGTCTCATCTACATTTCACATCAGCCCTTTCTGCTCATGTCGAATAGACTATGGTGAGACTCTCTTCGATATAGCATTGTATTGGAGACATGCCATGTGCTGCTATGGGAACACTTCAGATAAGGAATTCACTTTAGTGTTATGATCAAGGGTATTATTTAGTGATTTATATTAGTGTCATCCATTATGAAATGAAGATGGAACATATGGTGTGTGGGAGGATGGTTGAAAATGGAAGTGTGCAAAATAACCAATGTGGATTTTTGGCTCCAACACCACGAAGAAAATTTTAATGGGTGTTAGGAATTGAAGTGTATTAAGTTTTGTTTAACAATATTATTCTCCTAAACACACTTAAGTAGGGCCTATAAGTGTATTAAGGGGTCATTTAAACATAAGAAAGGGTCAAATTATTGTTGAAAATCCTAGAAAAGCATGAAAGTTTGTTACAACACTTTACAACACTTTGAAATAAGACTTGGTAAGTAATAAAATGCGGTTATTTAAGTGAATTACAATAAAATGGTCCTAGAAAAGTGTGAAAGTGGGTTACAACACTTTACAACACTTGAGTAAGATGCCACTTGAATTATTTTAATTTTCTAGGGACCAAGACCTAATGTGAATGTGTTGACCACATTACAACATTAAATCAAGGAAAAACTAAGCCAAAGTCACAAGGAGGACCTAAATAGGAAAAAAAAAGGTAGAAGGGTTACTTTTTCGGTGTCCACAGGGGGGTGTTAGGGTAAATAGAATTTACCTGCTTAAGTTTACTTAGGCATAATAGTGCATTTAATTATCCAGGTTGTGTTTTCATGTTTTAGATAGTCTTCTCACCTATCACATATTTATTGCCTTTATAAGGCACTATTGTACATTATGTAATTTATCTCATCTCAATATATTTTTCTCTAGTGAAATAGCCTTGTGTTTCTTCTCTCATTTGTGAAGATATATTTGCAAGTTGTGCTCCTGGGAGGTGGTTGACACCAATAACATACACACACACATATATGTTTGTATATATATACATATATATGTGTGTCATCAATAAATAAAGAGATGATATTCATAAGTCGTGAAGGCTTCATAAACCCTTGGCCTTAAATGGCTGATATGAGGTCTACCACAAATAGATATAACACATGTATTATTGCTTACAAAAAACATTACAACAATAGTCACAGTAGAATGATAGCATTGTCCCTATCTATATTCTAAATGAAGCTTGATCATTTGACACAAAATGAAAATAAAAGTATAACATAGGGAATACATTTCCTAACACATATTTATATGTTTAAAGACCAACCTCAGACAATATAAATTTATACCAATTTGATAAAATTCATCCATACTATGCTCGAATAGGATGAAGTATATCATCCATCAACCTATAACATAGTTGGTGTTATTATTTGTCCATTAATATACACATGGAGAAAATGATATGGATGATTCTGAGTCAAGATTTACACTCAAATGGTCCATACCATTGAGCCCCAGGAAACAATATACATACATATTACAGTGAACGTAGATATCATTTGAATATAAATCATGGGTGGTCGACACCAAAAATGGTATTTCCACCACAAAGAACATATTGATGTTCTCAAGTTTGAAGATTAAACAAAATGCGAACTAGAGCCCAAACAAAGACCTTCCATCCAACCATGCTTAGCATGTCACTACACATAACAAAGGTCAAAACTAGGGTTTCCATTTTCCCCAAACATGGCTTTCTATAATTTCACAACACATAAAATGGAAACAAATCCAGGAGTATGAAACAAATATAATAATAGGGTGCTCAATTTTTGTTTAAGACGATATTTGCTCTAGAGATAAGGAAAAATTGATTTACTTTGAAGGAAATTTTTTAAGAAGGCATCGTTCTTAACTTTTGACTACAAGATAGATTCTCTTTCCTCAATCGAATGGAAACAACTATCTCCCCTTCTTTTCGTTCTTTTTTCCTTCTGCTTCTTTTCCTCAATTTCCTCCCCTGCTTTTTCCTAATTAACTCCTATAATTCAAAATTACCACCATCTATGTGCTTCAATTCTAGGTGCATTCTATTCTTGGAGTGCTCTTAATTCTCTATACGTCCACTATCTAGCCACCCACTCCATTTTCGTTGTTATTGTCCATCCATTCCAATATGGAAGGGGTTGGCATTATGAAGGGGGATTACGTTAGTAATCACTGTCATCACTCCTTCCATATAATTTATTAAGGAGTTTCAAATAAAAAAAACACTTATATTGTATAAAATATTTTATACTTATTTGTATATATATATCTAAATTCACAATCATACATTTTTTTATTTCCTTTATCAGGAGTTTACTTTCAAGTTCTTTTCAAAGATCAAACAACACAATCATTCTTCTCATGAGAGTTAGGTATAATTAAATGCATTTCCATTTCCATTATGAAATTAGCTTTAGAATAGACAAGGTAAGGAAAATAATTCCATGAATTTGTTTCTTTCATTTAAGTTGCCTATTTATTCATTCACATTCATACAAGAAAGAAGGATATTTTTTAGTTACAAGACAAATACAGATGCCATGGTCTACTATGGTGAGTGAGATTCTAGATTCCACTCTTGTTTGTTGTTCGTCATCCAGCTAAGCATTTCTGCCTCAACCAAGTTCTCATTCTTCAACATGTTCCTTCACACACATGTTCTTGCACTTGCCAACTTTATCAATAACCTTTAATCGATAATAATTATGAAATAACTCCTAAATCATAAAATTGCAAGATAATCATTTTTTTCAAATATTATTGCATTTATCAAATCCCAAAAATACTAAATGATAAATTCCATTTTTCAAATATTTCAATTAACTTAACATTATTAAATGCAAGCAATGAAATTGAGATGTGAGACACAGTTTCTGAGTAACATCTCATCAAAGTTTGCTGGCCTTTCACACTTTTGTCTCTTAAGAGAAATCACCAATGCAATGTAGCCTAGAACATTCTAGCATGATGGGGTGCAAAACAAGACCTTTATTAGCATAAACCTAACCATC
The DNA here is from genome assembly GCA_007258455.2 of Sequoia sempervirens. Classification (NCBI taxonomy): domain Eukaryota; kingdom Viridiplantae; phylum Streptophyta; class Pinopsida; order Cupressales; family Cupressaceae; genus Sequoia; species Sequoia sempervirens. The sequence continues at coordinate 303,023,543 of VDFB02281492.1, forward strand.
TGGATGTGTTGGAACTTTCAGTTTGGTCACATGATGAACAAAATCAAAATTGCACCACCTTGCAACTTTACACTACATGCATTTGATTCTTTCTCCATCAACTGAAAACTTGTCACCATGGGAAAATGGATTGCAACTATAAAAAAATGATAGAGGTTATTGTAGAGGGACCCTACATGATCTTATACCTTTAGAAAGAATGTTTCTATGTGCCATAGTTTCTAAGTAACAACTTGTGAAAGTTTTTTTCCCTTTCGCACTTTGGTCTCTTACTAGAAATCACTAGTGTAATGTAGCTCAAAAAATTTTGGCATGCTAGAGTGTGAAATAATACCTTGCATAGCATAATCCTAACCACCCAAATTTTTTGGAACTGTTGGTTTGGTCACAAGATGAACATAATGAAATTTACACCACCTTGCAACTTTATACTACATGCATTTGATGCTTTTTCCATCAACTAAAAACTTGTCACCATGGAAAAAATGGTTTGGTGGTATGTAAACCTGAGTGAGGTTACTATAGAGGGACCCTGCATGATCCTATAATTTTAGATGAAATGTTTCTAAGTTCCATGGTTTTCAAGTAACAAATCGTCAAATTTCATTGCTCTTTCGCACTTTGGTCTCTTAAGAGAAATCATCGGTGCAATGTAGCTCAGAACATTCTGGCATGTTGGAGTGTGAAATAGGACCTTTCCTAGTATAATCCTACCCATCCAAATATATTGGGACTATTGGCTTGGTCGCATAAAAAAATTAAAAAATTATACCACCTTACAACTTTACACTGTATGCATTTGATGTTTTTTCCATCAATTAAAAACTTGTCACAATGGGAAAATGGATTGGAGGTATAAAAAAATGAGAGAGGTTATATTAGAGGTACCCTACATGATCTTGTAACTTTAGATGGAATGTTTATAAGTGCCACGGTTTCCAAGTAATAACTTGTCAAAGTTTGTTACCCTTTTGCACTTTGGTCTATTAAGAGAAATTATCAGTGCAACATAGCCCGAAATGTTTTGGCATGCTGGGGTGTAAAAAAAAACATTGCCTAGCATAATACTACCCACCCAGACATGTTGATACTATCAATTTTGTTTCATGACAAAATAAAAATTACACCACCTTGCAACTTTACATAGTATGCATTTGACGCTTTTTCCATCAACCAAAAACTTGTCACCATGAGCAAATGGATTGGAGGTATGAAAAACTGAGAGAGGTTATTATAGATGGACCCTACGTGATCTTATACCTTTAGAAAAAAAATTCTAAGTGCCATGGTTTATGAGTAATAGCTTGTCAAAGTTTGGTGCCCTTTTGCACTTTGGTCTCTTATGAGAAATCATTGATGCTATGTAGCTTGGAACGTTCTAACATACTGGGGTGTGAAACATGACCTTTTCTAGCATAAACCTACCTACAAAAATGTGTTGGAACTATCATTTTGGTCACATTTAAAATAGAATGAAAATTACACCACCTTGCAACTTTACACTCCATGCATTTAACGCTTTTTCAATTGACTAAAAACTTGTCACCATGGGAAAATGGATTGGAGGTATGAAAAAATAAGAGATGTTATTATAGAGGGACCCTATATGACCATGTACCTTTAGGCGAAATGTTTCTAAGTTCCATAATTTTTTAGTAACAACTCATCAGATTTTTCTTCCCTTTTGCATTTTGGTATCTTATGAGAAATTGTCGATGCAATGTAGCCCGAGACGTTTTGGCATGCAAAGTTGCAAAACAAGATCTTTGAGCTAGTCAAATATTATGGATAGTGGTGAAGGATTTTCAATAATGAGTAGTTGTACTAGAAATGATGCAGCTACAATAGGAGAACTGATTGCTTTAATAAATTTAAAGATGAGATTAGTGGCTCCACGACATTATGAGGAATTCCTTGCCATTTCAATGGTGGCACCATGACATTGTGATGAATGCCTTGCCATTTCAATAGTGGCAACATAAAATTATGAGGAATGCATTGCTCTTTCAATAGTGGCATCGTGATATTATGAGGAATACCTTGTCATTTCAATAGTGGTGTTGTGATATTATGAGGAATGCCTTGTCATTTCAACAAAATTACCGTGACATTATAAAGAACTCCTTGTCATTTCAATAGGTGGTGTCACCTCTACCTCATTCACTCACAATCACTTCACCTAAATATTGTGAGATATGGTATAAGTAAGTTTTGAGTTGATGGAGAATAGATATATAGTGGGTATGATGTGAAGTGTGAAAGTGTGAAATATAGTGTGAGCTTTAATGTGTTTGGTGCAGGAGCACCTTGTCCATTGAATGCCTTCAAAAGGAAAAATTGTAAAATTTGAGTTTTCAAATGTAAAATCATGTAAAAGAGTCGTGTTGTGATCAATTTCAATGTATTTGAGTCCCTAGTAGGTCTTTCGGGGGTCAAAATAGTGAAAAGTGCAAAAATTGCAAAAGTTGCCAAACTTGTAAAATACAAAAAAGGTAAGAATATGAAGAGTCAAGTGGGAAAATGGAAGGTTTGAATGATGAAGGTGAAGGGGAAGTTATAAAAACTGATTCAGAACATCTATAGAAGCATTTGTAAGGTGAGAAAATGATCATTCATTGTAATCTTGAAGACTTTCTCTCAATAAAAGTACCTTGCTTTAGTAAATTCAGAGTTTCTTTCTATTGATTTTTAGTTGTACAGTCTACATAGTAGTATTAGGACTTAAATATTGTTGTTTCAAGTAGCATAGGGAATTAAATTTTATTTACATCCTTTTTGAGATTTGAATTGATTTTCCTTAACTCGGTTTGAAACCTTCAATATTGGGGTTTTGAGAGTCTAATAAAATTGTAATGACTACTCCACTATACTAGGCCCTATAGATTGGTGGAGTAGGTTAGGTTAGAATTTTTTGAGGTGTGTGTATATTGAAATGTGTAGGGGAAGGTGAGATTATAGATTGGATGTTGTTGTACCTATAGAAATACAGAGATTTCCTCACAAAAAGTATGGCTCCAAGGTGGTATTTGATGTGAAGGCATGCATGAAGGCTAGAAGATGGTTTTTATAATTGGTGCAGGAACATTCCAAGGTGTTGGAAGCATCTACAAGTTTTCTTGAGGTTTGGAGGTTTTACTTTCAATAAACCCATGTTTTGCTTGGTCAAGATTGACTAGAATGAGGGTTTTATAATATGTTGCAA
>VDFB02281492.1:303026844-303118081 GCA_007258455.2 Sequoia sempervirens
TATTTTGGAAAATTGACCTAATTTGGTGTATTTGGGCAATGGTATAGTCGTGTTTTTAGTTATTCTTTCAAAACAACAACATTTGAGTTTGTGATATGTTATAATGGGTTGAAATGGGTTTCAGAATATGCTTTTAGGTTGTAAAGATACAAAGTGGTTGGAGATGAATCGCCTGCTTTAGGGGTTTGGTGCCCTACTTGAAATATGGTGGTTTGATGGCTAGAAAGAGTGAATATGTTAAAACAGTGGAAAGAATGGGTTTTTATGTTTGGAAATATCATAATGATGTTGTTACAGATGTATCAATGTTTGGATATGGTTTAGATGGGAAACTTGTTTAATTTTACATCTTGAGCAATATGAACCTTATATGTAAAATGGTGTTTGACCTACAAGAATCTATGGATCTAATAGATTAGCATTTTGTGAGTATGTATTGGTTTGTTTCAAACTAAAATATGATTAATACAATGTCTTGGAAGTATGATAAAAGGTTTGTAGCATGAATGGTTGGTTTGTGGTTATTTTTCCTTGTGGAAACAAATTGGAATGAAGAGTAATATGGTGCAAGTTGAGTGTTTGATTTGGTTCAAATTTTTCTAAAGAGGTTATTGCTTTGGATCTGATAATTTGATGATGGCTAAGATGAGTTTAGGTATGGTAAAGGATAAAATTCAAATACTAATTGTTTGTGGCTTTATGAAAATAAAGAATTAAGTGAAATTGTGTGGATTTTGGATAAAAGCTTAAGTGAATCGACGTTGTTCTATAATTGATCTTCTCAGTTGTGCTTAGGGTTATAAGTACGCATGTTGGTTTGTGGTTTTTGGTAGATGCTCTACATCAATTTATGATTGCAAGAAAAATAAATTAAGTGAATGAAGAGATCTAAGTGATTTCTTTGTATTGTAATTGATAAAATAATGATGGTAAAGGTTCATCTAAGGTGTGGGAGAGGTTTGGATACAATACTTGTTGATTTGATGTGTTTGAGCAATATGAACCCTGTGTGCAAATGGTGTTTTGACTGCAAGAATCAAAGGATATGATAGATTAGTGTTAGGTGAGTATGTTCTTGGTTTGTTTCAATCATAATCATGATGAATACAGTGTCTTAGGGGTCAGATAAAAGGTTTGTAACAAGAATGCATGGTTTGATGTCATTTTGTATTGTGAAGTGAGTTGCATAGAAGAATAAATTTGGTGCATGTTGAATGGATGCATGGACATAAAGTTTCCTGATCAAATAGTTGCTTTGTTTCAATTAGTGTAATGTGGAAGAAAGTAATTTAAGGTCTGTTGAGAGATTTGAAGCTAGATTGAGTGAATGTTTTCTTTTTTCCTTAATGAAACAAGTTGAAATTTGGTGAATAGTGAATGGTTTAGTTGGTTCAATGTTTCTCATTGATATTACTCTATTGGTTTAGTAAATTTGATGTTGGTTAAGGTATGCTAGAGTCTGATAAAGGTTTGGAATGTTGATGTGGTGATTTGGATTATTGGTAGCCTTATAATTTCAAGTAATTTGATGGATTTTTGTTGAAATGAATAGTGAGTTTTTGGTGAATTGGCAATGGATCTTCTCAAGTTATGTTTAGGGTCAAAAGTACCCTTGAGGTTTGTGGTTTTTGAAGATGCTTTGTATTAGTGTTAGACTATTGGAAGTAGTGAGAAGAAGGTGTCTACATTCTTCATGGAGTATTTGAATGTTTTGGTGAAGTAGTGGTAGATCATTTTTTTTCTCTGAGATGGATTTATTATTGTAACAATCTTCGTTCTTCTTCTTTCTAATTTAGCAATGAGCAATTGGCAGTGATCCCTTCTTTTCTTTTCTAGATAGTGATCCCTTTGATAGTGAGCCTATTTTATTTGGTGTTGCAATTAATTTATATTGTGAGATAATCCTCACCATGGTTTTTCCCTTCTCGGGTTTTCCACACAAATCTAGTGTTCTCATGTGTTTGGATGTGTTTGCATTATTTTTTCTCATGTTTACATTCTACTAATGCTTGATAAGGGTTTAAGTGGTTGTTAAGGATTTAAGGACTAATGTAGATCTAAATATTAAAGAGGGTTTTTATGTTTTAATGTACAACTAATTCACCCCCCCTCAGTTATCTTGTGCATTCAACAATTGGTATCAGAGCAAGGTTCCTTAGAATAAAGATTAACCAATTGAGATAGATCTAGGATGTCGCATAAGAAGGAGGCTCCTCTATTTGATGGATCTGATTATCCATTTTAGAAGATGAGATTGGAAGGTTTTCTTATTTCCTTGGGATTTGGATTTTGGAAGTCTATTAAAACTAGATATATAATACTTACAAATGGTCTAAGTATTAATGATGAGATCAAGGAATATGAGAAAAAATGCAAAGCAAGGTATGCTCTTTTGAGTGGTCTTTCTAATTTAGAACTTGTGAAAGTTATGAGTCTTAAAAATGCTAGTGAAATTTAGAAAAAGTTGGAAAGTATATATGAAGGATATGATAAATTCAAGCAAGAAAAGATGCAAAATATGTAGAATAAATTTGAGACCTTGAGGATTACAAAAGATGAATATATTATAGGCTACATGCATAGAGTGGATGAAGTTGTCAATTCCATCAAAGATCTTGGAGGAAAGCTTGAAGAAGAAGAGGTGGTAAAGAAGGTACTAAGAACTCTTACTAAAGTTTATAGTCATAAAATTTATTCTATTGAATAACTTTAGAATTTAGATCTGTATTCTAGAGATAAGTTGTTTGGTATTTTAACTGCTGTTGAATTGAGAGAGTTTGGTCCAAGTGATATAAAAAAGGAGACTGCTTTTAAATTTGGAAAAGTAGAGAAGTATGAGGAATTTTATCTAGATGAGTTTGATGAGCTAGAAGTAAACACTATGAGGAAATTGAAAAAGGGCATTGGAAAATATAGAGGTGAGTTACCCTTGAATTTCATTAACTATGGAAATATTGGTCATTATGCTTCAAGATGTCTTGTTAAAGCTTCAAGAGATAGACCTAAGGAGAATAAAGGTCAGTCAATTAAGAAAATTTATAATGTTAAAGAAGATTCTAGAATATCTGATGGTCAAGATAATGAATGATTATTCATGGTTCTAAATGGTAGAACTAATTCTGCTAACTTTGAGAGATGTATGAAGGAAAGTGCTCCAAAAGCAAGTTTGGTGACTTCTTTTCATGCTCTAGAGAAAAGAAGAATAATTGGATCATTGATAGTGGATGCTCAAATCACATGACTGGTGATAAGAGTAATTTTATCAAGCACAAGAAGTTTGAAGGTGGTTTAGTTAAGTTTGGTGATGATACATATGCAAAGATATGTGGAAAAGGTTCAATCAATTTTGATGGAAAGCATAATACAGATGATGTTCTTTATGTTAAGGGTCTGCAACATAATATTTTGAGTGTAGGATAGATGTGTAGTAAAGGATATAATCCTTTGTTACAGAACAATGGTTGTGAGATCATAAAAGGCTCCAAAACTATGGTTGTTATAGGAAGAAGGACAGATGGAAATGTTTATTAGCTTAAAGGTGCTAATGGTATGTGTTTTATGACTCAAATTAATGAAATTTGGCTATGGTATATAAGAATGTGTCACATTAATTTTGATAGCCTAGTGAGGATAAGTTCAATTCAAGCTGTAAGAGATCTTCCAAAGATTACAAAGCCTATCGATGCAGTTTGTAAGGTATGTCAGATTGTAAAGCAAGCTAGAAAGAGTTTCAAAGTCAAAGAAAAATATTCTATCAGTGCATATAGATCTTTTTGGACCTAAAAGAATAAGAAGTTTTCAAGGTGATAGGTATTTCATGGTATTAATTGATGATTACTCTAAAATGACTTGGGTTACTTTTATCAAAGAAAAATCAAAAGCTTTAGATAAGTTTAAAACATTTAAAGCTATGGTAGAGGATGAAATGGATATGAAGACCAAATTTTTGAGATTTGATAGAGATGGATAGTTCACCTCCATTTAGTTTAAATATTTTTTGTGAAGTTCAAGGAATATGTTGGAATAATATGCCTCAATCTCACAGGCTATAACCTCTAGAAGAGCAAAGTCGGTGTGACATTCCTGTTGTCTGGTCGACTGGTAGTTTAACCTTGTGTATTACTCATGTCACTGAGACAATACTTCTGTCTTTCCAAATGGAGCTATTGCTATGACATGGAGACTCGGTGAGATCTCTTACCGATATGGAATGTCTCGCTGATAGAAGGGTTTGTTATCAGGTGCCTAGCATATGTCAGGGAGACTCATGGTGAACAATGGTCATCGAGGTAACTTGGAAACCTCGATAAGAAGCCTTATCGATGTGTGAATGTCTCACTGATAACATATGGCTATCGGGGTAACACAAAGGTCTCGAGGAGAAGTCTTAGTGATGAAGATAGGTCTCACCGATGGGGATATACTTGGTGTCTTCACAGTGACAAAAATACTTTGGTATGAAGTCTTGGCGACTTGGAGAGTCTCATCGATAGTCTTTGATATGACATATTCACTCGGTGAAAGGTCTTGGTGAAGTTCAAATTTCTTGCCAACTCGGTAAGACATGGGTGCTCGATGTGAGGTCTCGGTGAAAGACATAAGTCTTGTTGACTCGTAAGACTTTATTGGGTGATCGGTATGACTTCAGACCTTAGTGTGATGTCTTGCTGAAAGTGATAAGTCTCGCCGATTGTTGAATGCTTCGGTATAACGTGAAGAGATCGGTGTGACATCTTCACGAAAGACAATTGTCTCACCGAATGGAATTGTCATGTCGGCATGACTTGAAGACTTCGGTATGAGGTCTTGGCGATCTGCGGTAGTCTTGCCGATGGCAATATTGAGATCGATGTGACTTGAAGGCATCAGTATGATGTCTTGGTGAACTCGATTGTATTGTCAATGGGAATCCTAATGTCAGTATGACTCTTGGCGATTGCTTGGTGTTCGGTATGTCTTGAAGGCTCATTATGATGTCTTGGAGAATAGCGATAGTCTTGTTGATGGGATTGCTAAGATCGATGTGACTCTAGAGCCTCGGTATGATGTCTCATCGAATAATGATGTTCTTGGCAATAGCAATACAAGTGGTGATCATTGGTATGAGGTCTTGGAGACACAACAAAGTCTTAGCTATAGCTTTCTGGACTCGGTGTAACCTCTTGCCAATAGGGATGGCTCTTGGCGATATCGTTTGTCAAGTCTTGTGGCATCATGGAGACACAGATAGTGTCTCACCGAAATGTGACACAAGTTGATCATTGTTGACTAAGTGAAGGCTATCTAACGTGGTGCGTTTTGGACCAATTAGAGAAAGTAGGATGTGAACTATTTGTTGAACCGTTTTTGTGTGGAAGTTGGAAAACAAAAACATGAGGAAGTGGAAACATCTAATGATGCTGGGCTGGATGATTTGTTAGTTCTGATCTGATAGTTGGAAAAGAATGATTTCATAGAGCCTACAGAGAACGAATGTATATACGTATGCATTGGACGTTCTAAAGTAGAGAGTAGATAAGCCAAGGAGCTGAGACCAAGAGCCAGAGAGAGAATGATAGAGAGAGGACTGAGTGGCTGGCCGAAAGGCCAAGGCCATGAGGTCGAAGCAGAGGATTGAGAGGCAGAGTTAAGCAGCTGGAATCTCTCGTGATCATAATTGCTTTGGTTGATCTCTTAGGGATAGTTTGCTACTAGTTGTATTCAGAATGAAGAAGATGTAATCTCTAAAAGGCTAAGGGCCTGAAACTATATTGTAACTTTTTGTCGCTAAATAATACAATGGCTTAAACTTTGGAGAGTGGGTTTTTTCACCTAAAAGGGTTTTCCCCACATAAAATCTTTGTGTTCTTTTTTTCGTAGTATCTTTCATTTGTGTTGTTGCTTGTTTTCTTAGAAGGATCATTGTAGAAACAAACTGTGTCTGTTTCCACTTTAGGACATAGTTTTATGTGTCTTTGAGGCACCTAATCAAAATGAAAGTTACCGAAGGCACTACTGTTTGGAGTTTTCATTACATGCACTCCATTGATTTCCTTACTGAATAAAGAGGCATTTTTTAGCCTCTAAGACTCCTAAATAGTTTGGAGTGGTTGAAAGGAATAATAGGACTATTTAAGAAGTAGCAAGGATAATGATGAAGTAAATCTACCAGATGTGTATTGGAGAGAAGAAATTCATACAACAATATACATACTTAACAAAGCACAAGTAAGGACAAACAATTCAAAGAATCCCTATGATTTTGGTATGGAAGAACCCCTACTATGAAATATTTCAGAGTATTTGGAAGAAAATGTTACATTAGAAGAGATCAAGAAAGCTTAGGAAAGTTTGATGCAAGATATAATGAAAGAATCTTCCTTTGATATTCTACAAGAAGTAAGGATTACTGGTGCTACAACAAGAAGCTAAAAAGGATTGTTGAAGGTGCAAGTGTAAAAGTGGATGAAGACTTACATAAGAGTTCTATAAATATAGATGAATATGAATTAGATGAGTCCTCTTGTAGAGAAGAAGAGAAAGATAAAAGTAAGGAAAAAAGTGTAGATTGAGGATGAAGAAGCTCTGAAAAAGACCCCTAAAACCCCTATGTATGTGTAGAAGAATTATTAAAAATATTAGTTTATTAGTGATAAAATAAAATATGTATTGACAAGAATAAATGCTAATATGATCGAAGAACAAGTAAACATATGTTTAATTTCCAAATTTGAACCTAAAATAGTGATTGAGGCATGCAAAGATGGATATTGGATCAAGGATGTGGAGGAAGAATTGATGCAAGTTGAGAAGAATCAAACTTGGGAACTTGTCCCAAGACCAACAAAAAAGAATGTTATTAGAACTAAGTGGGTGTTTTGGAATAAACTAAATGAGAGTGGAGAAGTTCTTAGGAATAAGGAAAGGCTTGTGTGTAAAGGTTACTCACAAGTGGAAGGAATTTATTTTGAGGAGACATTTGATCCAGTGGCAAGGATGGAAGCTATTAAGATGTTTTTGGTTTTTGCAGTGCACAAAGATTTCAAAGTGTATCAGATGGATGTGAGCTATACATTCTTGAATGGTGAATTGGAAGAAGTTCACATTGAACAACCGAAAGGATTTTAGTTATCAGATAATCTTGATATGGTCTACAAATTGAAGAAGGAATTATATGGACTCAAGCAAGCTCCTAAAGCTTGGTATGCAAGATTAGATAGGTACTTATTGCAACAAGGATTTAATAAAGGTACCGTATATAGTAATCTTTATTTCAAAGTTGAAAAAGACAAAATTTTGATTGTGGCTATGTATGTTGATGACATAATCTTTGGAGGTAATGAAAGTATGTGCAAGAGATTTGAAGAAGATATGTAGAAAGAGTTTGAGATGTCTATGTTTCAGGAGATGAATTTCTTCATTGGACTAAACATCAATCAAACAAAGAAAGGGATATTTATTTCATAATCCATGTATGTCAAGGTAATATTAAAGTTTGGGATGGAAGACTCTAAACTGGTATGTACTCCTATGGTTACTGGTTGTAAACTAACCAAGAATGATGAATCTCCTAAGGATGATCATAGCAAGTATAGATCAATGATTGGAGGACTGCTATATATAACTACTACTAGACTAGATATCATCCATGCAGTTTTTCTTATGGCTAAATTTCAAGAAGATCATAAAGAGTCACATGTGCCAGTAGTAAAGAGGATATTCAAATACTTGAAGGGCACTCTAAAACATGATTTATGGTATCCAAAGGATACCAATTTCTCTCTAAGTTCTTATACAAATGCAAATTGGGTAGGTTGTGTAGATGAAAAAAAAGTAAAATTGGTGGTGCATTCTTTCTTGGAAGCAAGTTGGTGTCTTGGCTAAGAAAGAAGTAGGATTCAATGTCATTATCTATTATAGAGGTAGAATACATTATTGTAGCATCATGTTGCACATCTTTGTTATGGATGAAAAAAATCTTGAAGGATATCAAAGTGGTATATGATGAACCTAATTCTATGTTATGTGATAATACAAGTGCTATTAATATTTCAAAGAATCCATTAATACATTCAAGGATAAAGCATATTTCAATCTGGTATCACTTTCTGAGTGAGAGAGTTGTAAAGAATGAGGTGAAGTTGGAGTATGTGGCTACTAAGGATCAGGTTGCAAATATCTTTAAAAAGGATCATTTTAAGGATACTTTTGAGTATCCCTAGGGTAATTTAGGAGTTATTGAACCTACTTCTTTCAAATAGATGCATAAGGATATGCATCAATCTAGTAGATCTCAAGATTCATTCTTTTTTCTAGATTGATGTTGGTGGCTAACTCTTTGCAGGAGTAGGTAGTGGTATTGTTGGTTGTTATAGTGAGGGGGAGTAAGTGTTGTCATTGTATGGATATGTGTAGTGGTTTCTAGTTGGTGAAGTATTTTGTTTAGGGTGTAGATAAGGTGTGAAGAAACTGGAGTGCAATAAAAGAAAAGGCATTTGCAAAGTAGTTGTTGTCCCTTCTAGGTGTTTCCCTTGAGGGAGATAGTATTTATGTCAAAAGGGGGAAGATTCAAGTGTGTTGCCCTTTGTCATTGATTTCAAATAGGGAGATAGTAAATTGAAGGAGAGAGTAAGGTCAAAGGGGGGAGAGAGTTAATGAGAAAGTTAACTGAAAAACCTTATGTAGAAAGGGGGAGAAAGAGAATGTGTAAGGGATTAGTGTGCATTGTGGTGCAGTATGTTTTTTGATAATTAGATTTATTATTCTTATTGTTGGTAGTTTTTCACATCATGTCTTGTCATCAATGACAAAGGGGGATATTGTTGGAAGTATGAGTATCTTGTGTGTTGTCATTGATATCAATGGTTGTAGGTTGTTGCATTGATGTCAATAGGGCCATGGAGAGATTGTTAGAAGTTTATAATGATACTTTGATTGGTTGCATTATGTTGTCATTAGTACTATCACTAATATCAACCCCTATTGTTGATTTGATGAGTATGTGTGGTTGAGATGTTGTAGAGGTATTCCACATGATGAGTATGTATTTGTGGTGTTTGGTTTCCAAGTGCTTTTAAGAAAATTTGAATAAAAGAAGAAACAATGTGTTGTAGAGGTGTTCAATATAGTAGAATAGTGATATGTTTTTTCTCCACATTTCTTTTGTGTTGAAGTTTTGATTATGTAATTTAGATATGTTGATCAGAGTTATTCAAAAGTGTTATATATATAGAGTTTCAATTTCTAGATCATTGTGTAGAGAAAGTTGTACACGTTCACCCTAGTATGTGAGCAATGTATTATAGTAGCATTTGGGAGAAATATTTTTGCTCCACATTTATTTTCAGTATGGTTTCTAGTCTTGTAGATTTGAGGGTGTGCTTACTGTTCTCATATCTATCATCAGTCTGAGTTGTTTGATGTTTGGTGCTCTGCAAGGTTGGATTCATGTGTTATAGTATGAGGAAAGTTAATTGGGTATACAAGATGAGTATGCTTTTGAGTTGAAAGTTATTGTAATGGAATTTGTTGGATTTTAGGGTTTCTATGGAATATTCTAGATTATGTTCAAGTGATGTATGTTTTCCACCAGTCATCTTTGGATCAAATGAAGCGTGTAATTGAATGTTCAATGGTGTTTACACATGTTCGACCGACCTTGAATGTTTACACTAATTGTGGAAATAATTTGGTGTTTTTTGAAGCATGGTATGACATGTATGTGTTTACTTTGGTCCAAAATAAAGTGTGGTGTAGTCTGCTTTCATTTCTTTCCATCACAGGAATGCTTAGTGCCGAGCTAATTTGAATTTTCATAGTTGAGGTGCATAGCCGACCTTGTCAATTATTTTGAAGGTTTAGGATGGTATGAATAAGTGTTGAGTTGATGGAGAATTGATATATAGTGGGTGTGATGTGAAGTGCAAAACTGTGAAATGCAGTGTGAGCTTTCATGTGTTAGACTACTAGAAGCAGTGAATAGAAAGTGTCTACATTCTTTAGAGAGGCTGTGAATAATCTGATGAAGTAGTGGTAGATATTTCTAGGTAAAAGAAAGAAGTTGGGTCCATGAAGAGGGGAAGTTTCATCCATAAAAATTCCCATAGAAAACACATACGCATTATTAAAAAAATGTGTGTGTTATGCTTTGGGTGTTTGAGCCTAAAAACATGTGTATGCACTAAAAAATGTGTACGTGTTATAACACTTATCCATTTTATAACACATACGAGTCATTTATTTAAAATATTAAATTCATTTTAGAAACACGTACGTGTTTTTTAATGCATACACATTTTGAAACTCGTACGGGTTTTGTAATGCATGCGTGTTTCTAAAAAGTATTTAATTTTTAAATAATGAAGCAAATAAAGAACACATATGTGTTTTGTAATGAGTACATGTTTTTGAAATTTTGAATCCTCAACCCACATGCTACCTCGGTTTTATGCTCTAGAAAGACTTGGCAACCTGACCTTTAGCCTTTGACCTGCAACTAAAAAACTAAGGCAAGTTCAAGAGAAATGTCCAACTTTGGCAAAATGGTTGATTAAATTTTTTTCTGAATCAATCTATGAAATTAAAACCCATTAGAGAACATGCTTTCTAGTTTCCAAATATATAATTTTTTCAAATATTAGATTATATTTGTTATTTTTTAATTAATTTCTAAGCAAACTAGTCCATAAACTTAAAATATCACTTTTTTTGTTTTTAATAAATTTTTTTGTTAATTTCCTTGTAAAAAAATTATATGGCATCAATCTTCAAACAATTCTCTACACAATGACCAAAAAAAGATTCAAAAAATGTTTAGTTTAGGTCCAATTATGCTGTCTTTACACATTGATTTTTAAAAACAGCAATTAAGGCCAATAAAAAATATTTAGAATAAATTTACAAAAAAATATTCTTATCAATCTTCATGGTATTAGCTATCTTTCCCCAAAATGAATTAGAAAAATACCTTTATTTGGGTCAATAAGTGGTGTTCGTACATGTGCATGGTATGGTAAAAAAAAAAGGCTTTTAAAAAGTGGTTTTTATACATCCCTACCAAAATTCAATTTATATCATTTGGGTATTTGAATAAATTACATATTTGGAAACTAGATTCAAAATTCTAAATTTCATATTACTAACTTTTTATTAAGATTCATTGTGTAAGTGCCTCAAATTTTTAGTCCAAGTGTGAATTTTTTTGAAAAATAGCAAAAACACATCCACTTTTTGAGCTTTTTGTGGACCCAACTTCTTGCATCAACTCTTTTGTTGCTCTGAGATGGACTTCTCATTGTAAAAATATTCTTTCTTCTTCTTTCTAATATGGTAATGAGCCATTGGTAGTGAGCCCTTGTTTTCTTTTTTTGGGAAATGAGTATTGTATTCAATCTTGCAATTATTTTATATTGTGAGCTAATCCTCACTGTGGTTTTTCCCTTCTTGGGTTTTCTATGTAAATTTGGTGTTCTCATTTGTTTGGATGTGTTTGCATTATTGTTTCTCATATTTACATTCTACTAATGCTTGATAAGGGTTTAATTGGTTGTTAAGGATTTAAGGACTAATGCATATTTGAATATTAAAGAGGGTTTTAATATTTTAATGTACAACTGATTCACCCCCCTCTCAGTTGTCTTGTGTATTCAACATCATACTCATGGTGACCTAGCATAACATAGCTTGCTAGCTCGTAGATCCATGTATCTCATGAGCCACCTAGCATAACACAACTTTCTAGCATGTGTTGTACGTAACATTTATTTTATCAATCCATGGTCACCTAGCATAACACTTCTAGTTTGTGGTCCATGGGGGATTTTTAATATGTATGACCCTTGTTTGCATTGATTATTTTTATAATTCCTTTATCTGTTTGATCATTCGAGGGTTGACATGTGGTGTTGAGATAACCTTAGATAATGAGGTATCCTTACCTTGCTGACTTGAATCTTTAGTTTTACATAGTGTGTACTACTATTATTGTTATATATTATCTATGCTTCTTATTTGCTTCATGTTTACTTCATGTGCAGGTTGTGTTTGCTTCATGTGTGTATCATGTGTGCTTTGTGTATTCTGTGTGTTTTCCTTTTGTATTCCAAATTTTTTCATTGTGTATTCCACATGTTTTCCTCATGTATTCCACATGTTTTCTTCCTATATTCCTTGATTTCTTCATGCATTCCTTATATGATTTGTATTCTTTCTCATTTTATGACTTATTTATGATCAAATGCTTCCTTGTCTTTCCTATGATACATCTATTTTGTGTGACAGCCTATTTATCCTAACATTATGGATTGATAGGATCTTAAAATATGTGGGCTAACACATCCATCAAATTTTTGTCATCCTAGCTCTTTGACATTTTATAAATAATTTTTTCTTCTCCTTCCTATAGTGCGATGACTGTAAGTTCATACCCTAACTAAAGTGTTGGGAAAATACATTTAATTCCTTGACATCCCTAGGTTTTTTGGCCAAAAAATTCTTGGACATAGGCGTAGGCACCCTAGTCTTAAGGGTGTGATTTTAAATATCCATCACTTCGAGTATCACCCTTGGGTGTTTTAGAATGACCTCACATTGGCCTATATCCAAGAATGGTATTCATTTTGTGTTAATCATTTTGATTCGAAAGGCTTTCAAGGAATGAAATTTTATCTTATGTTTTGTTTGAATGATGATTTGCAATCTACTGTTAAAGTTTGCACTGTGAATGAATGAAGCTTTGTATCAATTACAAGTTAATTTTATTCTTCAGTTCTAGTTTAGGAATCCCTTGGAAGGCAACAAGTCTAATTAGTTGAATGAATCAACATTATTTTTAGTTTGAAAATCTTGATCTATCTTTTTCTATTTCTTTAAAACCAATGGTTAAAGTAGGTTTAGATAGATGTTTGATCTTGTAACAATCTAGAAGCTCAACACCAGCAGGCCCCTTGAACATTACAGCTATATTGACCACTTTGTGAAGTAGCAACATTGTGAACCAACATCAAAGACCATGGGAGGTGATTAGTTTGATTACTAATTGTCTCTTTCAATAGAGGTGAGATATTTTTACTTTTATCTTACTTGCATGTTGTGGGTCAATTTAGCACATCAACAAGAAACGAGCGCTAGAAGGAGGGCAAAAGAGCAAACTAGATAATATTGGGTTTTTCTCACCAGAGAGGTCCCATAGATTTCTTTGATCAACTGAAAACCCACCACCTTTGATAGAACTTGAGACCTCAATGAGACACAAGATTCACAGGGAAACCATTATACCACCCTTGTCAGCTCCACTCACTCCACCAGGCTTTCCACCAATACCCCAGTTGATACGTATGAATCCATCACCAAATCCACCTCAATTTCCATTACAACTGGTTTAGCCCATCCAACAGCTGGCTCAACCTCCACCACTTCCACCAATGGCCATTTTTATGAATAATCCCTCTCCATTGGGGACCATTCCTAGAGGATTTCATGATATTCCTAAGAATCCTGAGAGATTTTGTTCCAAATGCATTCATGGCGAATCAAGGAGTGTTGAGGAGCACATACAAGCTTTTAAGGATGCTTGTACTAGAGCTCAGATAGCTCACCATGATGTGGTTTGTAGGTTGCTCCCTTATTCCTTAGGGGATATGGGGTACAACTGGTACCTAAATCTCCCACAAGGTTCTATTCTGAGATGGACAGATCTAGAGAATGCTTTCATCAATCAGTTTAGAGTTTATGTGGATCCAGCCATTTTGTTCCATCAATTTTCTACAATTAGGAAGGAGCCATGTGAATCACTACCCTTGTTTAATACAAGATTTCAACGAATGTATAGGATATTGTAGGACCCCTATCTAGTTGCTGAGAATAGTGCCATTCAAGCATATTTTAGAGTTATAGACCCTTTTCTTGGCTTGTTCCTACAAAGGAATTATCAACCGATAGATATTGATTCTTTATCTAAAGTTTACCATCTAGCCATCAAGCTACAACAACAAACTGGCTCTCAACAAGGGAACTTTGGAGGAGGTTTTCCTTCTATGGGGTATTAGATGCCTAACCCAGCCCCTTTATTCAATATTGTCCCAGGGATGTCTCCTTCCCATTATGGACCTATGTCCGAGTTGCAGACTCAATCTCCTATTCCATTCTTTGCCAATGGAGCTCCTGACTTCTCTCAACAATCACAGGCTCATCACAGTCCACATGGTCATCATAATCAAGTTGGAATACCAAATCCTGTCGATCAGCCACTTGTTGCTAAGAATGTTGAGAATGAAAGGACAGTTCAACTCACAAACGAGGTGGAGACCCTAAAGAAAACTCTATCTCAAGTCACAAATGACATGGATCAACTTAAACTGAACCCCTATCAGAACCAAGGTAATTACCCTAATCAGAATAATAATAATCATAGGAATTATCAAGGCCAAAACTTCCCTAACCAAGGCTATCAAAATCAGAATAGGGGATATAACCAAAGGCCTAATAACAACAAAAAATGGAACACAAGACCAAATAATAGTGGAGTTTCTCACAATTATCAAGCTAACGAGGACAAGCCACATATTGCAAATGTGGCTAACCTCAATTTTATGACTAACTAGTGTAGGCTACATGATACTGCAACTCATTCTGAGGTGAACTGTCCTGAAATGGAGAAGGTTGTGAAGATGGCATAGGAAGATGCCCAAACATTCCAAGGGAATTCAAATAAAGGAGGTGGCTCAATGGATACAACAATGGCTTATGACCTCTTTAAAGAAGAACCTTCATTCCCAATGTAGAATGAGAATGAACTAGAGGAAGATGTTATGATGCCCAAGTGTTTCAGAAAAATGGAGGACACTTCCTGTGAAACCAGAGTAAGGGTCTGTTCACTACATCAGCACCACCTAACCACATGGTGCCTCCGAATTAGAGTGCTGATAACAACCCTCCTCCACCGAAGGGTCTGTCTGAATTCCCTAGCAAACGTAATTCATCTGGTGTTTTCAAATATAATGCAAGTTATAACACAAAATTTGATATTGTTTCTGAGATGCAAAAATAGAAAGCCTCTTTATCATACTTTGACATCCTAAAATGGTGCTTATCCCAATGAGATATAGTGCTAAAAGCTTTGGAAGAAACTGATAAATCAAAAGGGAAAACCAAGGTGGTACCTGTTATGGACATGAACGCAACTCTATTTACAAACAAGGTAGGGACCCCACCATTTCTTTTAAGTTTGAGAATCTGTGGGAAGAATCTACACAATTGTCTGCTAGATTTAGGGGCTTCTGGCAATGTTATGCCATTTTTTGTATGCAAGAAATTGGGATTGAATCTTTTCCAAACCAACAAGAAGATCATTCAACTTGATAAAACAGAGGTTAATGTGGTTGGAGAATTGAGAAATATACATGTACAAGTAGGGTCTAACCCTAGGATTCAAACCAATATGGATATTCAAATAGTAGACATTCCTGAGACTTACGTTATTCTTTTGAGCAGAGATCTAATGAAGAGTATAGGGGGATATCTCTCCCTCGACTTTTCACATATGTGGCTACCATGAAAGGGAATTCCCACATAGATTAGGATTGAGAGTGAACCTCTCCTCAAACATATCATCATTAAGTATGACTGTCCCAATGAGGTAGCTTATTTTGAAACTAAGATAGGGGTTTATAAAAGAGAGGAAATTTTGACTCTTTCGGTTCTTGATTCTAATGATTTTTCAAGACAAGAATTCCCTAATCCCATGATTAGTGTAAACCAGCAAGTATTGATCAGGAAGTTGCAACAGGATCAGTTGGTCTTAGGGGAAGATATCGATTTGTGTATTCTTCTACTCCCAAATTGGTGCAGGATGCACTACCAAAGTCATTCGGAATTGACCTGCCAACCCTGCATTAGTGTTCTAAATCATGTTTTCCAAATTGAAGAAACTAGCCCAAGTCACCTTGAGACCATTTCAGATCACTTCTCATTTGAAGCAAAAAATGCAATAATGTTAACTAGAGATAATATGCCTTTAGAGGAAGTCCCTCCTCAAACTAAACTTACCTCGGTCATAATACCAGACCAACATAGTTATGTTGAACAACCCCAAGGTTTGTTTAATACCCCTACACTCACAAGTATACCAAAACCCAGGGGGTTAATCAAAGATACACATAAATGTCAAAAAGATATCATAGGATTACATGATATACCTGAACGAGAATTGGCTATTGCACCTGATGAACCTATTGAACACCCATTCACAATATTTGATGCAAAAGATCAGGTGGCCCCACCTATGGTTCATCTTATCCAAGCACCCACAACAAGCTCAAAGAGATCAACCCCAGCTCAAAATCAGCTATGGACCCTCACATTTGATGGATCCAAATCTAAAACAGGTTGTGGTGCTAGAATTGAGTTAACCAACCCAGAAGGGAATTTTTTTTTTGCTTCTTACAGGTTATAATTTGGATGCACTAACAATATAGTAGAATATGAAGTGTTAGTCCAGGGACTAATGTATGCACATCAGAAGAAAGTTATTACCTTGATGGTTAAAGGAGATTCTGAAGTGATTATCAAGCAAGTACATAACCAATACACATGTCACAATAAAAAGGCTAGAAGCTTATAGAAATTGGGTGTGGAACCTAATCAAAGACTTTGATGCTTTTGGATTAGTTTAATCCCTAGAGAGAAGAATCAAATAGTTGATTCATTAGTTGTTGCAACAAGTACCCTGGAGCCCATGCAAGGATCCAAGCTCAAGAGATTCTCAGTCGAATTAATATCCACCTCGGTTGTCCTTGATAATGTTAGGAACTTTCAAGTCTTTGATGATGATCGACATATCCTTGCTTTTCTAGCAAGCTCAGATGTTTTTGAAAGACAAATCATTGATGAGTTTGACAGGGATCAAGGAGACTGAAATCCTGAAGACTGCGATACAAAGGGTGTCCTCAACTTAAAAATTAATAACATTCCCAAGGGAATGGTGGCCTTAGAAATAATTTTTGATTCAGATCCAAGGGCTCAAGAAAAGGTATCAACCAAAAATAATGGAGGTGAATATGAAACTGTTAACTTAGCTAACTCTAGCCCTGAAAGGAATTTTTACATAGGGAAAGCCTGCTGTGAAACAATTAGAGAAGATATATTGAAGGCACTGAAGAAAGATATTGCTGCAATAGCTTGGGGGTATGAAGATCTAAAAAAATTTGATACTTCTATGATAACTCATACTATTCCTTTGAAGCCTGAAGCTAGACCATTTTGGTAGAAACAACATCCTATCAATGCCCTGATTGAACCACTGATCTTTAAGGAAGTTCAGAAATTTCTTTCTGCAAGAATAATCTTCCTTGTATGACATTCAACATGGGTGGCTAACTTGGTTCCAGTCTGTAAAAAGAATGGGGAGATCAGACTATGTGTAGATTTCAAGAATCTGAATAGAGCTTCAGCAAAGGACAACTACCCACTTCCTTCTCTTGACAAAGTCTTGCAAACTATCAATGGGTCTCAGATGATGTCATTCCTAGATAGTTATTCTGGGTACAATCAAGTGATTGTTAATTATGAAGACAGAATGAAGACAACCTTCACTACTAACTGGGGAACATTTTCTTACAGGAGGATGCCATTTGGTTTGATAAACGCTGGAGCAACCTTTTAGCATACAATGGACGTAGTGTTCAAAGATTTTATTGGTAAGTGCATCATTATTTATATGGATGACCTGAAAGTATTCTCTAAAGATAGACTAAAACATGCTGTAGACTTGGCTAAATTTCTTGAAAGATGTATCTAATATGGTGTTTCTCTTAATCCTAAAAAGTGTGTGTTCGGGGTTTCTGAAGGGGAAATTTTGGGAAACATAATCTTGGAAAGAGGGATCAATAGATCTAGACCAAGTTGAGTCTATTTTCAAGTTAACCATGCCAGGAAGTAAGAAGGAGATGAGATCTTTCTTCGGAAAGATCAACTTTGTGAGGAAGTTTATCATAGGTTTTGCAGAAATTGTTAAACCTTTGAACCAAATGATGAAGAAAGATGCTAGAATATAATGGAGTAATGAGGCAAAGGCTACTTTTTCTTAGGTTAAGCAATCCATTTCAAAGGCGCTAGTCCTCACTAGTCCTAACTACTTGAAGCCATTTTATATTTATTCTTTTTCTTCTGAGCACTCATGTGCAGCTGTCCTGACACAGCAAAAAGAGGAGGCGGATGAAAGGCCAATTGCCTTCATGAAATCTCCATTTAAGAATGCTGAAGTCAAGTACCCACCTCTTGAGAAACAAGCTTTTGTTTTGGTCAGAGCTATCAAGAAGTTCAGGCATTATATCCTTTGAAGTTGGATCATTGTTGTAGTTCCTGATGCTACTATGAAGTCTCTACTTATGTAGAGTGAGTTGGGAGAATGAAGGGGGAAATGGAAGGGTATTTTGCCAGAGTTTGATCTAGAGATTCACCCTATGAAACTTTTCTAAGGTCAAGGTCTATCTAAAGCAATGGAAGATGCTGGTAAGAACATTACTTGTTAGCAGTACACAACACAGTCCTTTTCTAATGACTCTTGGTATGCTGATATTATTTATTTCATGCTCAATAATCGATGCCTAGAGGGAATGAATACAACTTAGAGGAGAGCACTAAGAATGAAAAGCTCCCATTATATGCTCAAAGGAGGATTGTTATATAGAAATAATTTTGAGGGGGTTTATCTATGATGCCTTGATCAACAAGAAGCTAAGCACACAATTGTTGAATTTCATGGGAAACATGGTTCTGTGGATTCTTTAGCACATCAGATCCATAGATCTGGTTATTAATGGCCATGTGTGTTCAAAGATGCCCACTAGCATGTAAGGACATGTCATATATGTCAAATTTCTACATCAAGATAGCATCATCCAACCATGCCATTGTAGCCTGTTTATGAGGTAAGGCCATTTGCCCAATGGGCACTTGATTTTATTGGGGTAATTAACCCAAATTCTTCTGCAGACATAAATTCATTTTGATTGCCATAGATTACTGCATGACATGGACAAAAGCTATACCTTGCAAGAATAGCACAATAGAGATAGTAATCAAGTTCCTCACTGAATGCATCACAACCAGGTTTGGAGTACCCTTTGCATTGGTATGTGACAATGGCCCTACCTTTTCTTTTGCTGAGTTCATTTCATGGGCTTATGATCATAATATTGTTTTAAAGAATTCTTCAAACTATTATCTGCAAGGAAATGGAGTTGCAGAATCAACTAATAAGAATCTTCTAGGAGTAATCAAAAAATTGTTAGAAAACAATCCTAGAGACTAGCATACCTAGTTAAGATTTGCATTATGGGCAGATAGGACTAGGATCAAGGCTGCATTGAAGACTTCACCATTTAAGCTAGTGTATGTCCAAGAGCCTATGTTCCCTATTCACTTGCAAATACCTATCCTGAAATTTATGCAAGAATTTTACTCTAGTGATGATAGGATTGAAGTAAGGTTAGTTGGCTTGCTCAAATTAGAAGAGCATAGAGATGCTGCTTTACAACAATTCTTTAGGCACCAGGCTATTGTCAAGCGATGGTTTGACAAAAGAGCCAAAGTCAAAGCTTTCGGGATATCAGATCTTGTCTTACTGTGGAATAAAGCCAATGAAAAGAAGGGTGACCATCAGAAGTTTGATAAGCTCTAGTTGGGTCCCTATCAAATTGTTGAAATCCTAGGAGAAAATTCTTTCCAGCTGAGTAGTTTAACAAGAGAACCTGTTCCATTACCTGTCAATGGACAGTTTCTCAGACATTATTTTGGGTCGTAAAAGGTCTAGTATTTTTGTTGGGTTGTATATATTTAAATAGTTTGTTGTTTCGTTCATTTGGTCCTTTCCTTGTGTTTGTTTTTTGCTTTTTGTTCCTTTGTTTGTTTGTGTGGGGGCCTTCATTTTATTCAATTGAGTAAAGGGGGGTTTTTATCTAAAGTGTACTTTGGTTACTAGGAAAGAAATTGGTTTAGATGTTTTCATGTTTTCTGATTGGATGATTTTGTTCTAAATTTATTGTTTTATGTCCATTGTCAATGAGAGTTGTGGAAAGTATTTAAGAACAAGGTGTAAAGTAAGCAATCTTCACTAACTATGATTAAATCTATCACAAATCATTAGAAACATCTCCTTTTGTAATGGTTTATTTTTCTTGGGATGATGTTGTTGCAATATTTGAGTGAAAAATCCGATTCCCCATATGTTGTTATTAGGTCCATGGTAGTTTTCAACCTAGTACAAATGTTCAGCATTTGACATATTGATAAGGAATTGAATGAGAAAGAGAAAAAGAAAAAAAAAGAGAAGAAAGAAAAGAGAACTATCTAAGAAAAGAAAGCTCAATACTGAATGGGTGATTCTAGTATCTCTACCGGGGCTATGGACACCTGACTGGCAGTAGAGCAATGATGCACGAGAAAACTAGAGGTATCTCCATCAGAGCTATGGATGGTTGACTAGCAGTGGAGCAATGCCTAGGATATCATTGCACAACAATTAAAGGGAATCAACTCATGTAGTTCAAATCTTGCGCATAATTGTTCAAAAGATGAGGAAAACTTTGTAAAAGGGTGATGCACAATCAAGCACACACATAGATTCAAGGGTAGCCAGCGTTGATTTACATTTGAGATTCTAGCTCAACCTTGTTTGCTAAAACTGACCTAACTAGAATTGTGATGTCCATAAACCAAGAGTTATCGGTAACTGAATCCCTCAATTTCCTAAAAATGGTTAAATCATTTTCCCAGCCAAGTTGCCAATTGTTATGCCTTGCATAACCACCCCATTTTAAGTTTGATTAAAATGGGACCCTCTTTTGTTTTTGCTCTTTGTGTTTTGCCCCCTTTGATTTTTGAGGTTTTTCTTTGCCTTGGCATGTGCTTAATATGTTTATCTCACTTTCCCAAGTGTTTTTCCCAAGTTGAATTTTGAAAATCTTATGTTTTGGGCTAAGTTCAGGTTTTCACCCTGGTTCAGGATTTTCTTGTCCGTTCGGATTTTCCCGAACTTCTTTCGAACTTCAGTTTCTTGCTGTCGTTCAGGTTTTTGAGCCAGTTCGGGATTATCCGCCTTGGTTGGATTTTCCTGATATGTCCGCCCCATCCAGATTTTCCTGGATTGCACTCAGAGTCCGATCGGACCTGTTTTACATTGCAATTTGGCAATTTTTGGCCTTCCCGAAATTCTTCTTGGGCTGAACTTTTCTAAATTTTCGTGTAGCCATTGAGTTTTTGAACTTGGTTTTTTTGAGCTTTTTGCCATTTTGCTTCATCATTTGTGTTCTCTTGAGTTGATATGTTCATCTTGTTGTGTTTTAAAAAGTTATGGTCTTGCTTGGTGTTCGAATTCCTGTGTGTTTGGGCATTTCATGGCTTACCTTGTGCATTCATAGTTAAAATCTAGGGTTTCATGCCTAGGGCATCATCATCTCATCTTTTTTTGGTTTCGATTGGGCCTAGGATTCAAAGAAGATCTGTAGGAGGCCCATGTTAAGTGATTTCCATGCCCAAGGTCCTCAAATTTATGACCTTTGGTCAATTTGAGTGAAGTCATTGTCAATTTTTGGGTTTTCTACCAACCTCGGGATATCCGTGCCTAATTAGATTTTCCTTGATCTCTTTAGCTTCCCGGAAGTGTGCTCTAAGTTTGAAGTTTTGCGCTCTTCGCGGAAATCTGGTCCAGCTGAATTTTTTTTGAATTCTCTATTGTGCCTTGTGGAATTTAGGAAGTTGGATCAAATTGGTAAATCTAATGATGAATGCTTGATATTATTTGCTTATTTTGATGAATTTCAAATGTTATATGCATTCCTTCTTCATTCAAGTGATCTCTTGGTATACCTTATTCTTGCTTTAGAATTCCCCGTTCTAGCCGAATTTTCCCAGTTTCCTTCAGTTTTCCTAAAGTGCAATGTCCTGAGTCATTTGCGGAAATCCGGTCCAGATGGACTTTTCTTGATTTTCTGGGAGGCACTGTGAAGCAAAGAAATTTGGTAAAATTGATGATTCTAGTGATGAATTCTTGTGTTTCCATTCTTTAATTTGGTAAAATTCACTGATGTATGCCGCTTATGTTCATTTTGATGGTCCAGTGTTGATGCTTAATGGCTAAATTAATAGTTTTTATCATGATTTTAAGCTAACACTTTGATGAAATGTTGTCAACAATCAGATTCTCACATTGGTGTTTAATGAATGCAGGCTAAGTCTAGCAAGGCAGTGGTTGGAATGGCTAAGAGAGACTGGGACAATACGATGGGATAGATTTGAAGAATAACAAATTGATGCCATTAAATGGTGAACTAGGGTTTTTCCTATGCAACTTGAGGATGGCTTGTAGAGGACATTGTTGATGATGAAGACCATAATGGAGTAAGGTATGGGCGACATGGAGGAAGTAGTTAATGCAAAGCTGCGTTGAAAGTCATGCTTCCCCATCATTTCACTCTGCCTCTTCTTCACACATTTTGGTCTGTTTCTTGCCTCGGGTTAGTGCCCTTGCATTTAATGTGTGTTGGAATTGTTTCAAACTCTTCTAGGGCTAACATGTTTTGTAATCGACTCATTCTGTAAACCCTAAACTGGGCCAACACATTTTTGATGCGTTTTATATATATGGAATTTTTCCTCTCTTGAAAAAAAAGGTCGTTGTTATTGTTAGACAAGTTATGGTTAAGAAGGGTGAAGAAGATTCAGAAGGTAGTAGAACAAAGGTTAAAGAGAAGCATGCTAGGGTTTTGCAATAAGCTAGACATTTTTTTTTTTTACAGTTCGCTAGGAAAGGGAGGTGATGTATCTTCTATATTTTCTTAGCATAGATGGAGATAATTTGAAGACATGGGTTTTCTATACACTAGTGATCTTTCCAAATTTGTAAATGCTACTTATCTGTTTCATCAATAGTAGGAGCAGCCAGATTTGAACCTTCTTTATACTATGCTCTAGAATGGTATTCATTTTGTGTTAATCATTTTGATTCGAAAAGCTTTCAAGGAATGAAATTTTATCTTATGTTTTGTTTGAATGATGATTTGCAATCTACTGTTAAAGTTTGCACTATGAATGAATGAACCTTTGTATCAATTACAAGTTAATTTTATTCTACAGTTCTAGTTTAGGAATCCCTTGGAAGGCAACAAGTCTGATTAGTTGAATGAATCAACATTATTTTTAGTTTGAAAACCTTGATCTATCTTTTTCTATTTCTTTAAAACCAATGGCTAAAGTAGGTTTAGTTAGATGTTTGATCTTGTAACAATCCAGAAGCTCAACACCAACAAGCCCCTTGAACATTACAGCTATATTGACCACTTTGTGAAGTAGCAACATTGTGAACCAACATCAAAGACCTTGGGAGGTGATTAGTTTGATTACTGATTGTCTCTTTCAAGAGAGGTGAGATATTTTTACTTTTATCTTAGCTGCATGTTGTGGGTCAATTTGGCACATCAACAAAATGCATATAAACAATTTTTCTCTCACTTGAACAAATGGGAACTATAATGACAAATCATGCACTACTATGCTCTAATTGTGAAGATACATGGGACATATTCTCTACATTCTCACTATAACAATATTTTTGTGTTATGTGGACTGACCCTTATAGGTGTGGAAGAAAATTCATACGTTCATCAATTATTTGTGGCAACCTATGGTGTGACATTACTTCAATAAGGGTTGTATGCCTAAGATACCATTATCAATTATTGCTAATTTATTATAGTCACTTATTATTTACTTAACCTTTTCTAGATCAAAGGTATGCAATTTTTACCATCATTATCATTATTTATGGAGGTGAGAACAACAACACAAGGGTTTTATTGAGGAAAAAAATTGTGCCTTTCCTCTCTTTTCATGTGTGCAAGTTAGATCCAAAACTTTCATCAGCAATAGGTTGCAAAAGAGCATAGAGCAGAGCATACTAGAGTGATCAGGAACTAAACAACTCAAAACCCTAGGAATAGGGTGCCCACACCTTTGTCCCTACATTTCAGGTTCAAATTTCATCATATGTGTCTCTTTGTTTGCACAATCCAAATCTATATCCATTTTTGTAATTTTTTGTTTTTTGTCTATGCTTTCATTCATATTTTTAGATCTAGAGTTTATGTCAATTAGATTAATTAATTACACACATAAAATATGTCCCCTTTGCAACAAAGAAACAAAATCTTAGCAAATTAGCTCTCTTTTGAGGTAATTATCCAATCATCAAATCTTAATTGATTTGTGTTTCAATATTAAACAACCAATAAAAAGCTAAATCCAAACTAATTCAAGATAGTTAGATCTTGAATCACTTTCCCACTTAACATAAATATATGCAATGTGAAAAATTATTCATTTCCCACAATGTTCCTTTCTTCCACCAAATCTAATAAAATACTACTTTCATTGGTTGTTTATCCTTTTATTCATAGTTCCATTTTGAACTGCTATTTTTTCCCTTGTATTTTAGCTGTGATTCTAACAAAAAACTTTATTTTCCCCTAAAAATAATAGTTGCCATAAATATGTTGGCTACAATGTAACATATGAGTCATAGAAAGTTATTTTACACTTTACCTTCAAAGTTAAATGAAACTAGTTATGTGGTCATGTGACCATGGAATTTTAAGGTTGGGATAATGCGTCGAATTGAAATATCAATCCATTTATATGGTAAAGCACAACTAAATTTTAAGAAGGGTGGTTGTATTATGGTGTGATGGAAGATTGTAAGAAATGAATAGGAAACATAAATTTAGTTTTGA
The DNA here is from genome assembly GCA_007258455.2 of Sequoia sempervirens. NCBI lineage: Eukaryota > Viridiplantae > Streptophyta > Pinopsida > Cupressales > Cupressaceae > Sequoia > Sequoia sempervirens. The sequence continues at coordinate 303,051,606 of VDFB02281492.1, forward strand.
ATGTGATTGATTCCTTCTTTTAGTATGGTAAGTTAAAAGTAGTCAAAGTGACGTGTATTGACTTCGAATTCCATCAAATTTTCTCATTGTCTGTCTTTCTTTCACACTTGGAGATTGAGTCATTTCCTCTCCACATGTTTTTCTACTATAATGTTGCATTTAACATTTTTCCACTTCATTTTCTATAGTTTCTCATCCTTAAGGAAAAGGAAAATGTCCCTTATCTACCTCTTATCACTTCATCTTTCTTGTTTTCTACCATCCAATGTCATTTTCAGACTGCTATTGTGCTTCTTTTTTTGCTTGCTAACAATTCTGATATCATGGCTCTCCTCTCATTGTGATGGAGCATGCAAGAAACCTTTCACATGTGGGTTATCTAGTTTGGGATATCCTTTTGGATGGAAGGACAGTGGCTACGGTGATCCCACACTTCAGCTCAACTGTGATTACTACTACGGTATGCCTCTAATTAATATTAGTAGACACCAATACTACATAATATGACTCCAACTCTATTCCATATACAATTCTAGCCAAAACATCACAATAATTGACAAAACACTCTTGGGAAATTCAAGTGACCTATCCTCTAGTGACAACACAATGCAGTTTTGGTCTAGCCCTCAATTTCATATGGTAAATGGCTAGACGAATATAACCCTAGGGAAACAGTGCAAAGAGGGGAAGTTACCCAATGACACATTCAAATTATGATTGGTATTATATACCTACTTCAAACTTTAGTTTGACTACAGGGTATTGTAAATCATTTTCTCAGATACTAGTGAAGATTAACCAAATACTACTTGGCTTCATTAGTCTGGATTAAATTCTCTAGTTGGGTTTCAAAATAATGTGGAATTTCAGTGAAGGTTGCAAGAATTGTGTGTTAAAAAATGGCACCTATCAGTACAACATTGCAACCATGGGGACATTTTTCCGTATGGATGCAATCACTAATCAGAGTAAGAGTCCCAATTCTGTTTCTTCCAATTTAAATAGAAATGAATAAAAATGGTATAGAAGAATAGGATTCAGGAAGTATTTTTTATGTTGCAGGCTCCATGACTTTCATCTTTGTTTTGGGTAAGCTTTGGTTTTTGGAATCGACCTAAAGAAGTTCTTTACTCATACTCTTTTTTTTAAGACACATTTGGTGATCTGGGACTCATATGCCACCTTGGGTGTATGGGTCCCACCTAGGTCTCAGTTCCTAATTTCAAATATTGCCTTGAACTTAAAACTTCTTGGAGTTTTTGTCCCGTGTTTAAGACATTGGGACTTATACACCCCAACTGGCGTATGAGTCCCACTTTAATTAGGACCTATTTTGAATCAAATTCTTGGGGGGATTTTATTATCTTAGATCTAATGTTAGCTTGTAGCATTGTGATTTCTATAAATTTTGCATAAACAAGTATAAATATAAGGTTATTTCACATAATTTCACCTAACAAGAACTAACAAGAACTAGAAATTTTCATGAGCAAGTGTGATCTAGCAATTCAAGTATTCAAGAGCATTCAAGAGTTGATTGTATTTTAGAAAATTATGCACTCTTGAAAAAAGAGGCAATTTCACAATTAATTTGGACCTATTTTGGCACCCTTTTATTAATTATCCTTTAAAATCACCATTTATAGGCCCCTAAGACCCATTATTTTGGATCTCGAGGCTCATTTCACTCAAAAATCATATAAAAGTGTTCAAATCCCCAAAAATCCTGAAAACCCACCTCAAAAAGCTAAGTTGGGACTCATTCGTAACCTTAGATGAATGAGTTCCCTTAGATGGGACCCATTCGTCAAGTGTGGTAAATGAGTCCCATTTGGGTCTTTTTCAAATTTGAGCAGGAATTGATCAATTTAATTCAAGTTTTTGGTGAATTTCGGCCTTTGGGATCTAAATAACGGTCAATTATGTGTCAATTCCTATAGAAGAAAGCTTCTAAGCCATTTTTCATAATCCAAGCATATCTCTAAGCACTTTGAGCAAGTATTTTCAAGTATCAAGCATCAAGAATCTTCAAGAAAGCTTTCACAAAGAGCATTCCAATTCCAAAAGTAAGCAAAGTTGAAGCATTGGAGCAACATTAAAGCATTTTTGCAAGTCTTCAAGCTCACTTTCAATCAAGATCTAGCATTTTTAAGGGTTGATTGTGGATGTCTATGGTGAATCATGATGGATTCTAGGTTGGGGAGGTGCAACTAGCCATCAAGCCAATCCTAAAGACTTGTTTCCTAAGTGATTCCATATTCCATTGCCACTCTACATTTAGCCTATGGAAGGTACAAGCATCATTAGAGCTCACTTGGGGTGATTAGAGATCATCACAAGTGAGTCTTTCATCTTTGCATTTCCATTATTGCATCATATTCTTGCACACTAGAATAGGATTGCATCATCTTTCTTTGTCTTAGACAAATTTAAGGCTATGTTTTTTATGCAAATTTCATTATTTTCCCATCAAGGTTTAATTACCAAACTAGGGGTTTGACCGAGGCAAACACCCCATTAGCAAATCAAGTTGAATTATCTTTTGTAGGTGTTTTTCTCAGATTCAGATCCAAAACTCAAGTTGGAAGGAAAGGGCAGGTGTTGGAGTGTAGATCAGAGCTTTCAATTTTTGAAAAAGTGGAATGGGACTGACTTTCCAAGAGTGGTGAATGAGTACCACTATAGTTGTTTGTCAGATCTGTTTGCAGATTTTGATACCCTTTTCTTGAAATAGAATCCCATACAAAAACCCTAATCTGTGACTGATTCACCCAAGTTGGTGAATGAGTCCCAATTCGCCAAAAAGTCAACATTTCAAAAATTTTAGAGCTATTTCTAGTCTCTTCAAGGTTTCTAGGTGCACATTATTTACATTTTTTCTTTCCTATTTTTTTTACTTGCATTTCTAAGGCATTTTCTAGGTTATTTGAATTACATATCAAACTGTGTTTTGCAATTTATTGTCTTTTCCAAGTTTACACTTGGTGGTGAGCCCCTAATTAGACATCATTCAATTCGTAGAATAGTTCCTTTTTCAGATTTCAATCTCCTTTGCATTGAAATCTCAGGGGTTTGTTATTGAGTGAATAGTATGGAAATTGTCTCTCCTTTTAGGTCCAAAACCCTAGAAGCAAAAGAGAGTACACCATTTTCTTCTTTTCATTTTGGTGAACCAGACGTGAACTTGCATATATAGAGAATTATAATTATGATTTCGAATGCATTTACATTATGAAGTGAAAGAGAGTACACCATTTTTCTTCTTTTCATTTTGGTGACCCTACATATAGAGCATTATAATTCTGATTTGGAGTGCATTTACATCCTAGATTTAACATTGCATTAGATTTTTGCATTGGTTAATTCACATTCTAAGGTTTTAATTCTTGCATTAGTGAAAATATCATTTAGGTTGCATTTTTGCACTTAATTTCATTAAAAAGTATTGAAAAACTGCATTTGCATCCTAGATCTAGGTCATACAGCATAGAAAACATAAAAAATAACCAAAAAAATCTAAATTTTTTGAAAAAAATCCCTATTGGAACTCATTCGCCACCTTGGGTGAATAAATCCCATTGCAAATTTTGAACTACTATTTATAGAGTTAAATTTCCCATTTTTAATCTTCTATTTGTCATAGCTGTTACTTTTTTGTTTCAATTTAGTTGCTTTCTGTTACATTGAAGTCATTAGAAATAACATTATTTACATTCATGGTAATTATGGATAGCATTAGATTTTTGCAATTTTCATTTTCACCATTAGTTCCTTGTTCACTTAGATCAGATTCATTAGAAAACGAAAACAAAAAACAAAAAACATCAAAAGAAATAATTAAAAAATGCTTAAATTTAGAAAAAGCATATCATCCAAGTCCTTTATTAGTGATGACTTAGACATGTTAGATGAAGCCCTTGATGACTTCATCTCACAAATCCCATCCACTAAGGCTTGTTGTGGGAAACCAAAAACAAGAGAAGTTATTGTGATTCAACCTCAACTTATCCTTTACCCACCTTCGCATAAACCGCAACCTAAAAACAAGCCTAAGTTTATCCTTTATCCACTTAAGAATAATGTCTTGCAGCAACCAAGTCATAATACCAGTGCTCATACATACAACACTAGAAATAATCTGCAACCAAAGCAACCAACCCTGACACCCTTACCTTTTCCTAATCCCATTTTTCCTAGTGCTCCTCATTTAACTTCGCATAGTAGGAAGGAGTATAATCTCATTGAACTTAAGAATACTCCCACAAAGATATCCCTATGGGACTTAATTCAGAATTCACCAAACTATTACAGTATGCTTGAAACAACCTTACAACAAATTAGTGGTTCCTCCTAGCATAAATGAAAATGATGTGGCAACTCTCATACAATGAATGAATACAGTTAATGTAGACATAACATTTCACCATGAGCTGTCCCCTTTGAATTGAGACAAAAAAATGAGGCCTTTATGGTAATTGCTCAATTTAATCGAATAGCCATAAAAGGGACCATGGTTGATAATGGCTCATCCCTTAATGTGTGCAGTGTGAAACTCTTAGATAGGCTACAAGTAGAAAAATCAATGATGAAACCTGACTCTTTATCAATTCGAGGATTTGACAATGTAGGAAGGCAATCACTCAGTGTGATTACTTTACCTATTATAGTTAGAAAGGTTACCTTACAAACTCCTATTCATGTTATGCCTCATGACCTTTCATACAATATTCTTTTGGGAAGACCCTGGATTCATGAGATGCATGTGGTTCCTTCGACTCTTCATATTATTATGAAATATGTTTATGACAACAAGGTATACCAAATTCAAATGGACCCCAAGCTTGAAAGTTTCTTACAAGTTGAAAAAGGAATGACAAGTCTTCTCAACACATTAATTCCAACATCCAACATAGAACCTTTAAAAGAATATAAGCAAGAAATGGAAACAATGTCAAAATTATTGGCTGATGATTGGAGTTCACACCCTCATTTATGGGATATAAGTTATACAACAAACTTTGATGAGATAGACTACCAACAACCACCAAACCTGAAAGAAATAACAAGAAATTTAGGTTCCTATAGAGCCTAACACACAAGAAACAAAGACTAGTTTGGGACATTGTCCTTCTAAAATTACACAAGCAATGAAGAGACCATCGTTAAACATCAATACTATCATGTACAAACCAAAAATCAACCTCACTATGAAGCATCCTGAATTTCTTGATATGGATCTACCACCATCATAGGAGTATTTTGAAGATGATGAAGCCTTGAAACAAAGGCTAGGAGTTTATGATAAACCATCTACTCCTCCTCAAAAGGAAAAATTTACATGTGCTATGATAAGCACTAAACAAAAAGATGGAGAGTGGTGAGATAGACATGAACAATGAAGAATATAATCCTAAATTTTTGAGATCAAATAGACTTCCTTTAGGGGATATAGTGGATATAGTAATGGACATCAACAATAAAGAGAAAGTCATTAAAATAGGAAAATTCCTCGAAGATGAAGAACAAGAGGATACTGCAACCCTGCTTCATGACTTTCCTGAACTTTTTGCTTGGAAATATTCATACATGTCAGGAATTGACCCTAAGATTATAACACACAACATAGTCCTCATTGAAAATGCTAATTCCGTTAGAAAGAAGATTCAAAAAATGAACCCTAAAATAGCCTTGATGGATAAGGATGAAATTGAAAAACTCCTTGACACTAGTTTCATAAGACCCATAGATTACTCCCCATGGATCTCAAACATTTTCATAGTCGAAAAACCTGACAATCGTATTAGGATGTGTACAGATTTTTGTGATTTGAATAAAGCATCTTTAAAAGATGACTTTCCCCTTCCTAATATTGACATGATAGTAGAATTGACTGTGGGACATGCTTTGTTGTCATTCATGGATGGATTTTCTAGATACAATCAAATCTTCATCAACCCTCAAGATTAGTACAAAACAACATTTACAAGTGTTTGGCGAACATTTGGTTGGGTTATGATGCCTTTTGGATTGCAAAATGTGGGTGCAACATATCAACGAGCTATGACACTGATATTCCATGATTATATACATAAGATTTTGGAAGATTATGTTGATGACATTCTCAAAAAATTGTTAACAAGAAAAGACAACGTGAATGTCCTTCAGAAAATATTTGAGCGAATGCAAAAATATAACATGAGATTGAATCAAAAAGAATGTGTCTAAGTTGGTGTATATAGTGGGAAACTTTTAGGTTTTATCATATCTCATAGAGGCATTGAGGTGGATACAAAGAATATTGATGCTATCGTCAACATGCCACCTCCTAAGAACATTTCTCAATTGTCCACCTTACAAGGAAGAATTCAAGCCATACGCCATTTTATCACATTCTTAGCTAGTTGAACATTACCATTTACACATCTCCTCAAAAAGGATGTGCACTTTGATTGGAATGAAGATTGTAAATAGGCTTTTGAGAGTTTGAAGGAATACCTTGCAACTCCACATGTTTTACAACATGCTATGCAAAACAACCATTCATACTATACATAGCTACATCAACTCATGCCCTCACAACATTGTTGTATTAACAAGACAAAAATAGTAAAGAGCATCCAGTCTATTACATTAGCTGAACCATGATAGATTATGAGGAATGATACACGACAATAGAAAAAAAAATTTTGGCTCTTGTATTCGCTACCAGTAAGTTGCGACATTATTTACTGAATGCAAAAATACATGTGATGACAAAATTTGATCCCCTCAAATATCTTTCAATAAAATAGATTTATCAGGATATCTAGCTAAGTGGGTAATGTTGTTGACTGAGTTTGACTTGAAGTTTGTTTCACAAAAAAATAATTAAGGGTCAAGCCTTAACCAACCAATTGGCTAATGCTCCTTCCCCATTGGAATTACCTAGCAATGACTCTTTCCTCGATGATAATGTGTTGACAATCGAAACTAATACATGGGAATTATACTTTGATGGATCTAAGTGTAGAACAGGCTTCGACACTAGGGTTATATTAATTCCGCCTATAGGAAATCCTATTCCCTTATCATATCGGTTAAAATTCCTATGGACAAAATACACTATTGAGTATGAAGCATTGCTCGCTGGGTTACATGATGCTTTAATCTTGGGTCCAAAAGACATTAAGATCTTTGGTGATTCACAATTAGTAATCAAACAAATAAATGGGAAATATCAAGCAAAACATGACAAATTATCAAAATACAAGGATCTCACAATGAACTTGTTAGAGAAGTTTGAATCATTTACCATTGAAAAAATCCCACAAAAATATAATTGGCATGTAGATGCAATGGTGAGTGTAGCTTCTCTTATATCACCTCAAGGTCCTTCAAAAGATTTCACATTTATTGTTCACCCAATCATGAAACCATCCATCGATGATAAACTTGAAGAAGTATTCACAACAACCATGTAAAACTCAGATGAATGATATGACACAATATTCAACTATTTGAAAGATGGTACTATTCCTAAGCTCACAACAAAGAACGCCTGATGTTTCTTACGAAAACTAGCAACCATGTACATCATTCTCACCGACATATTATATAGAAGATCCTTTAATGACATATTTCTTAGATGTCTTAATGAATCTAAAATCCCTATAAAACTTGAAGAGGCACATCTAGGCTCCTCTGGAGATCATTTTGGAGGAAGATCCTTAGTGAAAAAACTCATTCATATGGGATACTACTGGAGACATATGGAGAAAGATTGCTTTGCGTATATTAAGAGATGTAACAAATGCTAAGAACGTAGCAATTTGATTCATGCTCCTGCTTTTGAGCTCCATTCCTAAATCCCTATTTGGTCATTCTCAGTGTGGGGATTGGATCTAATTGGAAAAATTTCACCACCTTCATCCATTGGACATACGTTTATAATCACAACAATAGATTGTTTTATAAAATGGGTAGAAGCAATTCATCTTCAATCCATAACTACTGATTTAATATGTTGTTTTATATTGGAACACATTATTGATCACTTTTGAATTCCTTCCACGCTAGTTCAGATAATGGAACACCATTTAAGAACAATGATGTGAAGAAATTCCTTGACACATTTAATAGCCAACATCGCTTTTCAACACCTTACTACGCACGATCTAATGGAAAATCCAAAGCAACTAATAAGACTCTCAAAAAAATCCTAAGAAAAATAGTAAATAAACATAACAAGGATTGGCACATGCAACTGACATATGTGTTATGGGCTTACCGTACTAGCATCAAAAAATAAATTGGAACAACTCCCTATAACCTTGTCTATGGTACTGAGGCAGTTATGCCCTTGGAGTTAGAAATCCCCACATTAAGGATTTCTCTTCAAGGACTTATCGATGACAACACTTCCAAACAAAAAAGATTGCATCAGCTTGAGATGCTTGATGAACAACGCATTAACGCTCTTGAGCATCTCCAAGCCTATGCTAAGAAATTACAATGTAATTATACTGATCATGTCATCCCTCATGTATTTAGTAAAGGTGACTTAGTCTTGTACAACAATAAATGAAACATCAATGTTGAACTGACTAGAAAAAGGAAAATTCAATCCTAATTGGTTAGATTAATGAAAGGTATGGGTTCCATACATTCACATTAACATAAATGGATGGCACACCTCTTAAAGACCCTATCAATGTCATAGATCTATGTTTGTATTATGTCTAATCCCCTTGAATGGTAGGAATGATAAGCAATGTTGTTAGAGCTACTAGATTATATTCCATATGCATTCACATTACTTTGTTCTTGAAAAATAGTCATTTGAGTGTCTTGAAAACTAAAGTGGTTATTTAATTTATTTTTAAGTAATTTCTTTATTTTTCAAGCTATTCAAGTGCATCTTGTATGTTGTGTTATATTAGATCCTTATATCCATTTGATGTTCTTTAATTAAATCATAAGTGCATTCAATTTAGCGTAACACACTTCATCACAATGTTGCATCTAAGGGAAACTATAATAATTTTTTATTAGATCACATAAAACATGTTAAATCATGGAAGCATTAATTAAATAATCTTACAGAGGTTATTTAATTAATCACATTGAAATTTAACATTAAAAAAAAAATAATAAAACATCAAGTTCTCATATATATATATCAAAGCTTTGTGTACATGCCATCAATATATATAATACTACTGAGGCCAGTGAGTAGAAGATTCCTTGGGACCTAGTGGTAGTTTGTTGGGAGATAGTGGTGTGTGATCATGATCATAGTCTACTAAATGTACTAAGAGTAAACTATAATCCCTGTATCTGTCCAAGGACCTCTCGATGTGCTCTTGCTATCTAATCCCTCTCCACCTATAGCCTAGCTACCTCTATTTCTAGTCTCTTGAACTCTACTAGAGTCCAGGATGATTGTGCCTTAGGGGTAGCATCAGCTCGGTGGACGCACCTCCTCAAAATCTCATACATTGCCTATAGTCTAACATATGGCCTAAATGACTTTGGGTCCTAATCCACAATGGGTGAGGGAACATAGTCTAATTTTGTGGCCTCCTCGTCGTCTAATGGGAGCACTATCTCTGCAGCCACCCATCGATAGAGATCCTAAAAGTATCTCATAGATCTTGCAATATAGAAACAATTAAATATCAATAGACATCATGATATACATATAAAGTAAGCACAAGCATGAAGTATAACAATAAATAAAATATCATCGCCTATATCCCTAGCAGGATATGTAAAATCAACCTCATTGTGTATAGGGGGCATGGAGGATGTGCTAGCCTCTCCATGACTGTAGGTAATGGTGTCTAGTGTAGCTGCTACTCGTGATATAGTCATATGAATGGGAGAGAAATATTCCCACATGTTACCTACTGGATCCTCATCTATTGCCTCATCACCCTCACTCATGGACTACTCCTCCTCTTCCTCCTCATTCTCCTCATCATCCTCCTCATCTCCTCTATCCTGGTCATCATAGTCAAGATCTGCATCCTCATCGTAGTACTCATCTATGACATAGAGATCTATAAATATGTCTGCAACCCTGTAGTGTGTCTCCTTGACCCTATCCTCTACCTCATCTCCCTCATCTAGGAGTGGTACTGCATTACCTATCAGTCCCTCCATAGGAAACACGAGAGCTAGTTGTGATACTATCCACCACTCCTCATAGTCATATGCGGCACCGACATCATCCACATCAGAGACTGGAGGCATATCATGATCTAAGTACCTAGAGTCACTATGGAAAAAATCATCTATAGTGAACCATATAGTATCAACAGGTCTCAAGGCACTCCACACTGGTCTCCTAAGGAAGGGTCATGCCCTGGGTGCTATCTGTATTTTTCCAAACTATTGCATGACCCAATTGTAGTAGAAATGATGTACTACATAATCGTGTTTTTCAATCAAAAATATGTCAACCTATAATCTCCTCATCTGCCAAGTGTGATTTGGCCACTGAAGCACAAGCTGATAAGGTCTCCAAAGGATCTCATCCTCCTCCAGTCAATCAAATCACACTCTCCAAAAGTGTAAATCATCATACTGCCAAAACTATCATAGAGGATAGCTGAAGGCCTATGGATACCCCAAGGCTTTCAGACATGGGAAGCTGGTAGGTCTAGTACAAGTGATATGCTTAAGGCACCAAACCTATAGAAGTGTACAGTGTACCATACTATCCACCTCTCAAAAGACAAATCAACCAAGATCATAGTATAAGTGTGCTAGGATATAGTACCCCTAGGCATATACTGTCTAATGCTCTACCATCCCTCATATTAGGTTTATTAGTCCTCCCTCTAGGTGCACTCCCCAACCATCTGGGATGAGTACTAATGCAACTGTAAGCATCAAAATCTTTCTAACTAGTGGGGATCATGAATATAATAGCATCACCAGATCAATTTGTACCCTCACCGTCTTATCATTTAATGGTCCGCAAAGGAAATATTGGATGTTAGATTTCATCTCCTGGAATGTCTGCTCTACTCGAAACTCACCCTAAATAGGAACTCAGAGTATGCGATGAATGTCCTCTAATGTGATCGTCATCTCACCAATCACTAGATGAAATGTGCATGTATGAACATCCCAATGCTCCGCTAATACTATCAACATCTCATCATGGTACCTCATGGGGGTATGAGGTATTCCTAGTATAATCCAATAGTCTATAATAGCTTTGTATTCTCCACTAAAAGAGTGGGGGATAAATATCTAAGAAGGTTGATCTACTTGCCACCCAGATGCTGATGTAAGCAAGTGGGCACCTAAAAAAAAGTTAAAAATATGTCCTATAAGTAGTCTAATCTCCTCAATTTCTACATCAATAATCATAAAATTGCACTAAAGTTGTTCTAGTGTGCTTTACTAGAGGCCCGAGACACTTTAGAACCATTTTGGGATGCTTCGTGAAGAAATAAGACACTTTGCGATAGAGTGGGACACTTCGTGAACAAAAGGGACACTTTGCAAAAGATGAGACACTTTGCAAAAAAAGGGGATGCTTTGTGAACTTTTTTTCCAAGGCCTTAAATTAACCTAAAAATGTATAAAATCATAAAATTAATGCATAAGGAAAAAGTGAAGGCAATAGAATCAACTCACCTCTTAATGACGCTCATCGCGTGCCACCTAGTCTCATAGCACATCTAGTCTCATAGGTTTATAATCCTATCTGCTAGGCATATTCCACTCTTCTTCAATAACTTTTAAGATACACAAAGGTAAAAGATAAAATAAGCTAGAATTTACTTCACTTTTTTCTCTTATGTAAGTTAAAACTAAACTTTTGACTATATTAGGGTTAAAAAGTGGATTTTGCTAAAACAAACATAATGGGTGCTAGAGAGCTCCGTTTTTGAAGCCATTTGTTGTGTTGGAATTGTGATTCTGCTCCCGACATCATCAAACATATATCATTATGTGACATGGTACTTGGAAATTCCCTATGATATGACTTACCCTATTCGACGTGGCTAGATTGCTACCTTGATTCCACCTCCATAAAGCAAGTGAAATCAAGGGGGCATACATCTACCCTTGAATGCAATTTCTGGATAGAGGTTTGATAAGAGGATTTTTGGACAACAAACAGATTCATGTTGCAGGATGTGGTTCCTAACATTGTTGTTTTGCAGATGACTATAGTGGGGGCTTCATTCTCCCGTATCATAATTGAACTTACATGTGTATCCTTTTATGAAACAAAGGTCATCATTGGATTCCTTTAGCTTACATATGCATGTAGAGTCATATGGGTGCTAAAGTGGGGGCTAAATGTAGTGTAGAAAATTGTGCACTCTTGAAAAAAGAGGCAATTTCACAATTAATTTGGACCTATTTTGGCACCCTTGCATTAATTACCCTTTAAAATCACCATTTATAGGCCCGTAAGACCAATTATTTTGGATCTTGAGGCTCATTTCACTCAAAAATCATATAAAATAATTCAAATCGCCAAAAATCCTAAAAACCCACCTCAAAAAGCTAAGGTGGGACTCATTTGCCACCTTGGGTGAAGGAGCCCCCTTAGGTGGGACCCATTTGCCAAGTGTGGCGAATGAGTCCCATTTGGGGTATTTTTCAAATTTGAGTGGGAATTCATCAATTTAATTCAAGTTTTTGGTGAATGTCGGCCTTTGGGATCTAAATAATGGTCAATTAGGTGTCAATTCCTATAAAACCAAGCTTCTAAGGCATTTTTCACAATCCAAGCATATCTCTAAGCCCTTTGAGCAAGTATTTTCAAGTATCAAGCATCAAGAATCTTCAAGTAAGGTTTCAAAAGGAGCATTCCAATTCCAAAAGTAAGAAAAGTTGAAGCATTGGAGCAACATTAAAGCATTTTTGAAGGTCTTCAAGATCACTCTCAATCAAGATCTAGTATTGTCAAGGGTTGATTATGGATGTCTATGGAAAATCATGATGGATTCTAGGTTGGGGAGGTGCAACTAGCCATCAAGCCAATCCTAAAGACTTGTTTCCTAAGTGATTCCATCTTCCATTGTCACTCTACATTCAGCCTAAGGAAGGTACAAGAATCATTAGAGATCACTTGGGGTGATTAGAGATCATCACAAGTGAGTCTTTCACCTTTGCATTTCCATTATTGCATCATATTTTTGCACATTAGAATAGGATTGCATCAGATTTCTTAGTCTTAGACACACTTAAGGCTAGGGCTTTTATGAAAAATTCATTATTTTCCCATCAAGGTTTAATTACCAAACTAGGGGTTTGATTGAGGCAAACCATCCATTACCAAAACAAGTTGAATTCTATTTTGAAGGTGTTTTTCTCAAATTCAGATCTGTAACTCAAGTTGGAAGGAAACAAAAAGTGTTGGGGTGTAGTTCAGAGCTTTAAATTTCTAAAAAAGTGGAACGAGACTAATTCACCAAGAGTGGTGAATGATTCCCACTATAGTTGTTTGTCAAATCTATTTGCAGATTCTCATACCCTTTTTTCCCAAAATAGAATCCCATGTAGAAACCTTGATCTGGGACTGATTCGCCTAGTTGGTGAATGAGTCCCAGTTAGTCAAAAAGTCAACATTTCTATAATTTTAATGTTATTTCTAGTCTCTTGAAGGTTTCCATGTGCACACTATTTACATTTTTTCTTTCTTGTTCTATTTACTTGCATTTCTAGGGCATTTTCTAGGTCATTTTGCATATCACACTATGTTTTGCAATTCATTTTCTTTTCCAAGTTTACACTTGGTGTTGAACCCCTCATTGACATGATTCAATCCCTATAACAGTCCCTTTGCTAGATTTCAATCTCCTTTGCATTGAAATCTCAAGGGTTTGTTTTTGGAGTGACATTCAAGATTCAAGCATCATGCCAAATTCATCATGCATCATATGTGTTTTTGGGCTTACATTTGTGATGTAGGTTTTCATGATTCAAGCAAGAATTCAAAGAAATTGTCTCATATCAAGATCGAGAGTTAAGATCCACATCCATTGGAGCCATCTCACACAAGTTTTTCTCCTTTATTTCAAGAGTTTGGTGAGTTGTAACATTGCATATTATTCATTCATCATTCCTTCATTCTATTTTTTTTTATTTCAAGGTTTGATTACCAGAACGAGGTTTGACCAAGGCAAACCCCTATTCTTTGTAGGGAAAAATCAGTCATCTAAGAAAGAAACATCTAAGAACAACAGTGCCTTCAGTAATTTTAATTTTATCAAATTACCTCAAAGACACATACTACTATGCCATAAAGAAAAAAAAGACAGTTCATTTCCCACATTGATCCTTTTGAGAGAAACTCATGCAAATCAACTAGTTTCAAAATCATTAACAGATTCACCAAACAAAACCAACAACCATGAAAGATGAGACAAAAGGCATGAACACACAGATATACGTGGGGAAAACCCTTATGGGTAAAAAACCCCATACTCCAAAAGCGCAGATCACCATTGTATTATTCAACAACAAAATACAGTTACAATACAATATCAAGCTCATAGAATTTACAGAATATTTACATCTTGTTCCATTCTGGAGATAATCTGGGAGCATAACCCTCCTTGACCACCTCTCTCATTGAGAGACATCTCATTCGACTACACAGCCTCATGGCCTGACCATCAGCCTCTTAGCCTCACTATCACACATCTGTTCAACCTTCACCTTCTATGAGATTCATCCCTCCACTACGAGATAGTCTTACTCTCTCACTTGACTACTTAGCCTCTTGACTAGTTTGGTAACTGCCACTCTCACTGAATCTTCAACTACTGCACCCCTTAATGGTTACTTGTTCACCTCAAGCCACACTCCATCATCCATTATTTTAATTTTGGCCATCGAATAATCGGTCAAGCAAATATCCATCATTAAACTTAAGGTTATCCACCTAACACCATGCCACCTAGTCAAGGAGGCATGCATTACCATCTCACCGATGTTCACCGAGCACATGGGCCCACATGCAATCTATCCTCCATGTCATCGCCACCTATTGGCCTTTGTCACAATCCACCATCCTATCGGGTCCCACATTCATTAGCATCAAAGTCATTATATCGTTGAAAAACCAAAATTCAAAACCTCTTGTCAGAGGTTGTGAAGTATCTAGAACGCATGACTCATTGACAAAGGGATCTCTCTATTGCTCAAAACCCAAACTTTTGAACCTCATGTCAGAGGTT
Source organism: Sequoia sempervirens (assembly GCA_007258455.2). Taxonomy (NCBI): domain Eukaryota; kingdom Viridiplantae; phylum Streptophyta; class Pinopsida; order Cupressales; family Cupressaceae; genus Sequoia; species Sequoia sempervirens. The sequence goes on from VDFB02281492.1 coordinate 303,066,800, forward strand.
GTGAAGTTCTCAAAACCTACGACACCACGACAATAGAATCACTCTGTCACTCAAAACTTGAACTTCTAAACCTCATGTCAGAGTTCACAAATTTCTCAAAACTTGTGACATGCCGACACCAAAGGATGTAGCCCTCGCTTCACATTCACTAAGTTAGGAGGTTAAGAAACTTTAGAACCCCATGGCTTCAATGTTGAAAATTGAGGTGATTTAGTAGCTTAATACTTTGTAAAACTTTATTGTTGTTGATCTAAATATGTATTCTTTGTGGGTGATTAATATGATTAATTCATTTTACCATTTGTAGAATGAAGACAAAAGGTTGTAGAAGAATTAGACAGGATATTAGAAAATACACAACATATACTGTGGAGAAACACTTTCGAGGAAAAACTCCACTAAGAATCAATGTATTATTTAATCTCAGAATAAGATTACAATAATTCTAATCCTTGCTTGAGATGCTTCTTTTTCCTTTAGCCAATCTTCTTGACAACCTGCAATAAAACTGATACTAACTTTCTTCAACTTGCTTGAGATAAATAGGGCAATAATCAACTTTGTAAACTCCAAAGAGTTACAATTACAAAACTCAATCCATATCTCACAAAAGGTATGCCTATCTCTTGCAAGTATAGTTCTACCTTGAAGAACAATGTCAAAACATGTGATTCATCCATTTGGGCATCCCAAACTAAAGTCATAACCGAACCTTGATTCTACAGATATCTTCAAAGCTTATCCTTAAAGTTTGTGCTTAAGAATGAGCCCACTTAACTCAACCTTCTGAAATATCTTAGCATGCAAAAGTTTTAACTCCAAGAATCCAACTTGGATGCCCAAGGTGGGTCCAAGTCATTCTCTATTAATTGAAACATATCTCTCCACCATTCATGCAAGAATGGTCATTCCTTGTTAACTGAAGGTAGTCGCCTGTTATCTTTCATGCAACTCAAGTCATTAGTCATGCATTCCAAGTTAACTGAAGTCAACTAGCATTCAACTAAAACTAACTGAAGATAATTGAACCATAACTGAACTGAACTAAACCAAACTAAACTAAACTAAACTGATTCTAAACTGAATTGAACTGATGTGAATTGAACTGAACTGAACTTCATGCATGTAAACATCAATCTCTAACTTCTAGGATCTTTACATGCATTACAAAAGTGTTATATTTTACTCCAAACAATTAAATTAACTCAAGGTGGGTTCCACCTTCCATGTGGGCACTCCATGTGCCCCTATTATTTAGGAACTCATATTGGATGCCCTCACATGCTCCTAACATTTATAATTAATTACAAATGTCAATTAACATGATTATTTCATTCAATATAAATCTCTTTCTAATCCTAGTGTTGGGGAACACTTTTCAAGGACTTAGGAGATACATGAAATAAATAATGTTTAGGATTGCAATTAAATGGCATCGTATTTCCAACATTCTCCCACTTGAAATTATACATTGAAATTATTCTAAATAGGAATAATTATTATAAATCAACTATAGGACTCAAGGCCAATGGCCTTCCTACACCACGATAACTTATTTGTAGGAATTGGTTTCATAAGATATCTGCAACATTAATCAAAGTGTCAAATTTCTCAATTAATACCTTTCCACTCTCAACCATTTCTCACACAAATTGATACTAAACATCAACATGCTTAGTACAAGCATGTTACATAGGATGTTTGGCTAAACAAATAGCACTTTGACTATCACATTCAAGTCTAACTTTCTTGCAATTAAAACCAATACCTTTCCCAAGTCTTTGTAACCAAACTTCCTCTTTAGAGGCATGTGTGGCAACCATGTACTCTACTTCTATGGTGGAAAAATAAATTGTGGGCTGCCTCTTACTCATCTAGCTAACCACAACTCCAAACAAAGTGTACACATAGCCACTTGTCAACCTCCAACTATCCAGATCTTCTGCCCAATCTGAATCAACAAAACCCTATATGTCCAATGATCTATGCATAATATCAATGTCATTAGAACCATGATAAACCAAATAGTAATCATAAGTACCTCGTAAATATCTAAACACCCTCTTAACATAAGTCCAATGTTCTTTACAAGGGTTAGACATAAACCTACTAAGAACTCCCACTGCTTGGGCTATATCTAGTCTCGTACAAACCATTTCATACATTAAACTACCAATTGCACTAGCATATGGAATTTTAGACATTTCCTCATAATCAAAATCAGATTTAGTACTCATGTCCAAACTTAACTTTGTGCCATCTGGTAAATGAATATTAACTGGTTTACTATCCTATATGTTAAACTGTTTCAAAATAGTATCAACAGAATTGCTTTGACATAAGCAAAGCTTTTTGTTACCTCTATCTCTACTGATCTCCATACCAAGGATATATTTTTCAACCCCTAGATCTTTCATCTCAAATGTGCTCGAGAGTTGTGCTTTCAATTCTTTGATCATTACCTTTCTATTACAAATAAACAACATGTTATCAACATACAAGATAATAATTAAAAGCTGATCATCAATAACTTTTATGTAAACACAATGATCTTCCTCACTCCTAACATAAAAAAATTTCAATGCAAAAGCATCAAACTTCTGGTACCACATTTTGGGTGACTGTTTCAATCCATAGAAAGATCTCTTTAACCTATAAACGAATTCTTCTTTTCCTTTTACAACAAAACCATCTGGTTGCTTCATATAAATCTCCTCATCAAGATTCCCATGCAAAAAAGTAGTTTTCACATCCATTTGCTCTATCTCAAAATCATAAGAAGCAACAATAGATAAAAAGAATCTAATTGAAGTTAATTTAGCAACGGGAGAGAATATTTCATTAAAGTCAACTCACTCTCTTTGGGAGTAGCCCTTGGCTACTAATCTAGCCTTGTACCTTTTGAGATTACCATATGCTCCAATTTTCTTTTTAAAGATCCATTTACAACCAATGGCCTTTCTTCCTTTGGGAAAACTCACAAGATCCATGTGTCACATGTTTCTAAGCATTCCATTTCCTCATGCATAGCTTGTGACCAAAGCTTGTGTTCATCTGAAGACAAATCTTCCCCATAAGAACTGGGTTCATCATTAGTACTCATTAAAGAAAATATACAATGGAAATTAGGTGAACTATACCTATCAACGAGATTTTTTTGTCTTGTGGATCTTCTCAAAGGGGTTTCTACTTGTTCTTCAATATGCTCATCTTGAGCATCTATCTTAGAAGAACTCTGTGAACTCTCCTCATCCAATCCATCCAGTTGTTCTTCAACATGTGTATCTTCTTGCTTCTCATTATTTATCTCAAAATGCACTTTTCATGAAGTATCCTTCTCCTTTCATTGTTCTTCTCCTGAATAAGCTCTAAATTCCCTAAAAATCACATCTCTAGATAAAGTAATTTTTTGAGTTAGTGGATTCCAAAGCTTGTAACCTTTTATATTTTCACCATAACCTATGAATATGCATTTTTGTGCTTTAGGATCCAATTTAGATCACTTTTCTTGATGCACATGAACAAAAGCATCACAACCAAAGATCCTTAAATGTGTAACACTAGGCTTCCTACCTAACCACATTTCATAAGGATTTTTATCTTCAATAGATGAACTAGGGGATCTATTGATTAAATAACAAGAAGTACATGTAACCTTGGCCCAAAGGGACCAATCTAGCTTAGCACTACTTAACATACTCCTACCTCTTTCTTTTAAGGTTTGGTTCATCCTTTCTGCTACTCCATTTTGTTGAGGTGTATATGGAGTAGTTTTCTATCTCACTATTCCTACATGCTTACAATAATCATCAAATTCCCTAGAACAATATTCACCACCATTATTTGATCTCAACACTTTTAACTTATGATATAATTGTTTCTCAACCAAAGCCTTAAATTCTCTAAACTTATTAAACACATTAGATTTATTATGCATAAAATATATCCATGTGTATCTTGAGACATCATCAATAAATGTGACATAGTATCTAGATTTTCCAATAGAGTCAATATCCACAAGGCCCATTTCATCTGAATGAATAATCTCTAATAATCTTTTAGCTCTATTTGTACCACTAGGAAATTTTGATCTAGATTTCTTTCCAAACATAGTGCTCAAAAAAGTCATTTTTTCCAATATTATAATCAGGAATACCGTCAACCAATTTCTTATTAAGAATGATTCTAAGACCTTTTTCACCTATGTGGCCCAATATTTGGTGCCACAACATACATGTATTTTCAGCTTTACTTATATTGGCTAAATTATTTACATTGGAGGTATTCAGCTTAAACAAAATCCCAATCTGAGATCCTTTAGCAACCACCATATTCCCTTTCACCAATCTAGAACCACCTTTGTCAAATTTCACATGCATTCCAGAATCATTGAATTGAGAGATAAAAAGTAGATTTCTAGCAACTTGTCCTGGAATATGTAAAACATCATTAGGATCTTAACCCTACCATCACTGAAACACAAATTTACCTCTCCTTTTCCAACAACCTTTGTTGTGTTGTTGTCTCCAAAGAAGACATCCCCTCCATCATATGCAGTATACTTAGTGAACCACTCCCTTTTAGGAGTCATATGATAGGAGCAACTTGAATAAATAAGCCAAGAGTTATCAACAACAGTATTAGAAGAAATGACTAATGCATCATTACTACCATCTACGGATTTCTTTGTAGAAGCATCAAAACTCTTTTTCTTGCTTTTACAATCTTTCTTAATATGTCAAGGTTTTCCACAATTCCAACACTTTATCTTACTCTTACTAGGGGTTTTAGATTGTCCTTTGGACTTACCCTTTCCTTTCTTGTCTGCCATAGAATCCTTCTCTTTAGGCCTACCTCTTACAAACAAGGCATCTTGGGAGATAATTTTAGACTTCCACCTCATCTCCTCTAATAGGAGAGTAGGAATTATATTGTCCATCTTTGGATCTACACCACTACCACTAATAACAACAATTAGATTTTCCCAAGACTCTGGTAAAGAACAAAGTAACAAGATGCATTTATCTTCATCTAGTAGCTTTACATCTACATATGCTAACTGACTGAGAATCAAATTAAAATAATTTAAATGATGTGCTACAAAATCATCAGCTTTCATTTTTAAAGAATGCAACTGTACCTTTTCAAATACAACTTATTAGTAAGGCTTTTGGTTTGATAGATATCACCTATTATTTTCCATAATTTATATATAGTATTTTCATCTAAAACATTTAAGAGAACAACATCAACAAGAAATAATCTTATGGTTCCTCTTTCCTTCTTATCAAGCTTAGCCCAATCCTTATCTAACATAGTTGTAGGTGTCTTTGTCTGATTATTAAAAGCTAACCATTAATCTCTTTCTTCAAGGAGATCTTCCATTTTTAGTTTTCACATTTCATAGTTAGATCCATTGAACCTTTGAATATCTAAATGGGAATTCATTGTAACAAACTTATTTTCCAAAATCGGCAATAAAAATAAATAAAAAATCTCCCACTAAACCAAAAATATTTCAATCTTTTAAGAGAAAGCCATCCCAATACTCTACCCAACCTCAGCTCTGATACCAAATGTTGAAAATTGAGGTGATTTAGTAGCTTATTACTTTGTAAAAATTTTTGGTTGCTGATCTAAATATGTGTTCTTTGTTACAAATTCTTTGTGGGTGATTAATCATATTAATTCATTTTACCATTTGTAGAAGGAAGACAAAAGACTGTAAAAGAATTAAACATGATATTAGAAGATACAAAGCATATACTATGGAGAAACCCTTTCGAGAAAAAATTACACCAAGAATAAATGTATTAAATAATATCAGAATAAGATTACAATAATTCCAGTCCTTGCTTGAGATGCTTCTTTGTCCTTCAACCAATCTTCTTCACAACTTGCAATAAAATTGATACTAACTCTCTTCAACTTGCTTGAGATAAATAAGCAATAATCAACTTTGTAAACTCCAAAGAGTTACAATTACAAATCTCAATCCCTATCTCACAAAAGGTACACCTATCTTTGAAAGTAGAGTTCTATCATGAAGAACAATGTCAAAACATGTGCTTCATCCATTTGGGTGTCCCAAACTGAAGTCATAATTGAACCTTGATTCCATAGATATCTTCAAAGCTTATCCTAAAAGTTGGTGCCCAAGAATAGGACCACTTAACTCAACCTTCTGAAATATATTAGCATGTAAAATTGTTCACTCCAAGAATCCAACTTCGGTGCCCAAGGTGGGTCCAAGTCATTCTTTGTTAACTGAAACATATCTCTCCACCATTCATGCAAGAATGGTCATCCCATGTTAATTGAAGATAGTCACCTATTATCTGTCGTGCAACTCAAGTCATTAGTCATGCATTCCAAGTTAATTGAAGTCAACTGGCATTCAACTAAAACTAACTGAAGATAACTGAACCATAACTAAACTGAACTAAACTAAACTGAACTGAAATGAACTGAACTTCATGCATGTAAACATCAATCCCTAACTTCTAGGATCTTTACATGCATTACAAAAGTGTTATCTTTCACTCCAAATAGTTAACTTAACTCAAGGTGGGTTCCACCTTCCATGTGGGTGCCCCATGTGCCCCTATTATTTAGGAACTCATATTGGATTCCCTCACATGCTCCTAACATTTATAATTAATTACAAATGCCAAATAACATGATTATTTCATTCAATATTAATCTCTTTTTAATCCTAGTGTTGGGGAACACTTTCCAAGGACTTAGGAGATACATGAAATAAATAATTTTTAGGAATGCAATTAAATGGCATCCTATTTCCAACATTTAATTAGAAAAAATTGAAAACCAGTGACTTAACTCATGCCAATGAAGGAAGAAAACACAACTGCTCTAGGAAGTCAATCAATTAAATAAATTTGTGTCATATTTCTCAAATTTCTCCCACTTGATGAAGAAATTATTGGCTCCTTCCAAAGATAACTCAAGAATATTAAACAATGCTTCTGCACTCTAACCAAGACACTTGCAATGACATCTAAGGTGTCCACCAACTCAGGCAATGGTTCTAGCCATCCACCATAGGAAAAGAAATGAGCCAAGGTGTATATGCACCTGTCTTAAGAACATAAGCATCAGATCCAATAGAAAACAAAGGCTTCAACACTGCCACCACTCCATTGTACTCACATGCTATACATAAGCAATATCAACTTCAAAGCCCTCAACATGAACACAACTATGAAGTCATTCTTGACAAAGCAAGATAGAACATCAAGTAGAACAACAACTAGAAAACTAACTGCTCCCATCCAACTGATCAACCCACGTGACTAAAAATAGCACCCACATCAAGTGCTAATCCACCCAATCACACATACCTCCAAGGTATCAACATTAGTAAACTCATGCCACTCCATAACAGACCCATCAACAAGAAAAATACAAGCTCCATGTGCCAACTAGTCAAAGAAGACAAAACACATCTAGGAACTCCCACTGCATGGATAATAAATATGAAAAGATCAAGGCATACCAAGTCTACCAATAGCATAACATAGAGAGTGAAAACATTTAGTTTTGAGAAACCATCCAAAATGATATGCAAAAAAATTACATAACCTGTAAGAACAACTCTCACCACAAGTCTTCATAGTTTTCCCAAGTTCTCCACACCCAACAAAGGAAAGAGATAAAGAACAACCTCATACCAATGTAATGTGAAAACGAACACCCAAGAAGAGAACCAAGATAAAAAAGAGAACATCTACACATCATGTACCCATAGAAAATCCTCCTACATGCACCTCTAAATGTCAATTGTTTCAAGTATGATCTACTTCAAAACCTCATGAGAAAATCCTTAACACAATCCAACCGTTCAATCACCAAGATCAAACATAACATATATATCATGTAATCAACATGGATGTAAGCCTCTCAAAGAAGATCCAACTATTTCATTTCCCATTTCAGGAAATATGCCCAATGCATCTCCTAAATTCAACATTAATGAATGTAATCACAATGAATAAGGAGATAACATGCTATCCATCTCTCACAATGAATCCTTTAGAATCATCTAATAGCAGTTCAAGATCCATATCCATGCAAGAAAGCATAAAACACCTAAGAGAACCAATGGGCAATACCTCTTAAGTGATAAAATTTTGAGTAGACCAAGAGTGGGGAAAAATAATACTCCTTCAAGATACGCAAGCCATCATGACTCCTCCAAGATAAATCTCCTCATTGGTCTCTATTGAACTCACATCCAACCAAGGTGAAGGCTTCGTAGACTTTCTGCTGAAAACATCATCAAGAGTAGCCATCAACAGTTCTCTCCTCTTAAGAGAAATATAGCCTCACCTTATTCACCATGTATCCATGAGCATATGCACATGATCATCTCATGCTAAAATCCAAATGCATCACTGCACCATCATGAAGTTCTCAAGCATATGACCAATGCACCCAAAACACAGAAAATCACCAGACCACTGTTAAAGCTCTAATCATCTAAATCAGTAACTTATCATGAAAACATGACCTACCATCCCCTTTAGGAGATCCCATGCTCCAGGTGAACATAACATGGTCTCAAGAGCAATGTATCATGCCAAAAATATAAAGCATGGGCAAGAGTATACCATGACATAAAACAAACAAAATCTAAACCAACATCACCCGCCAAGCACTACTAACACCTCAACCAAAGACTCCAAGAATCCTCCATGGTTCTAAGATGTTTCACATCTTAAAATAGTTCCCATACAAATGAGAAAGAACCCTTCTGCAATAATGAGATCTAAGAGCTCCTCCTAGTAACATCTAGAACACTAGAGAAGACCATCCATCACCAAGTGATGAATCCATAGTAATTGCTAAAGCTCTGACTAAAACATGATACCAAGCTTTGCAAGCATCATGACCAAACATATTATAATCTGGAATTCCTTTAGGTCCACTCATTAACATATCCATCTGACAACAGTAACAACTAGCACCAAGATCTCCAAAACCAAGCAGACGAAACCATCATTGTAAAAATCTTACACAAAGTAGTGTATCCAAGATATCCATGACATCATGATTCACATGCTATAGGTCCCCATAACCAAATATTTTGGTACTCAACACCATCCATCCTCTCATCTCAAAGCAACCACACCAATGCACAAGTGATCATAGATAAGGCCAGCTAACAAGTCTACACCATCACAGGATCATATCTCGCAGATATAGATAATCCACTTCTGAGTTTTCTCACAACAAACATGTAGGTAAAGATAGCCCACACCATTGCACAACCCATAGATCCATTCAACGAAAACATGCAAACCAATTGTCACATTGAAAAATTCAAAACTGAGATCTAAAAGAGAATAACAACATAGACAACTTGACTCAAACATCAGATCAAGCTCAGATTTGATTTACCAAACATGTCCACTACTTGAGAACCATAGTCTAGAAACCAAAAGGCAACACCAAAATAATGTTAAGTGACATATCACATAACAACACTCCCATGCAGAGAAAGAATCGCACCTTCTCACATCATGTTGAGCTGTAACTATCTCATCTAGTCACACCCCAAAATCTAGGGTGTAGAAAATAGCTTAATAGTAGCTCCACATAACCACAAGTTTTTCTTGAACATGTAAAACCTAAAAAACCACAGAGCCATGCAAGTACAAAACATCCTTAAGAGGAAACAACAGTTCAGGAACACTAGGCTTATTTCAAGCCAGCTCCAAAACCACCAACATGCACATGCATTCGAGAAAGAGACAAGATATTTCAGATGCTTTCAGATCACCCAATGATCAAATCCATAGCCTACTAGCACTCGGGGTACCATAAGGTTGTGCCTTCCAATACTAGGAACAAACACCCAACATAAGCATATTACTACATGACTGAACAACAACCCAAGCTTCTCCATATCATCAGGGAGTCTCTCACACATACACCCAATATAAAAGCTTTTCTGCAACACAAACATAGCAAAAAATATTCCACCCCATGTATTAGGGTTATAACACTACCAACTAGGAACCTCATATCACAACATTCTAGTATGACCAGTCCCAATTACTCCATCCTCCCCATATTCTATGTTGCCTGTTGTCTTAGAAACTTAAACAAACGAGCAATAATTTTCATTCACCAAAGGATCAATACATCAGCTAATTCCTCCAAATTTCCTCAATCCTAACAGACTAAGAAACCTTCACAAAAGGAATACCCAGAACCAACAACACACTAGGGAGAAACATATCCTAGAAGAAGGCTCTGATACCACTTGTAGGGAAAAATTAGTCATCTCAAAAAGAAACATCCAAGGACAAAAATGCCTTTAGTAATTTTAATTTCATTAGATTACCTCAAAGACACATACTACCATGCCATAAAAATTAAGCAGACATAGTTCATTTCCCACATTGATCCTTTTGACAAAAACTCATGCAAATCAACCAATTTCAGTAACATCATTAATAGATTCAACAAAAAAAACCAAAAACCATGAAAGATGAGACAAAAGACATGAACACACAAATATACATGGGGAAATCTCTTATGGGTGAAAAACCCCATGCTCCAAAAGCCCATATCACCATTATATTATTTAGCAACAAAATACAGTTCCAATCCAATATCAAGCTCACAACATTTACAAGAGATTTACATCTTGTTCCATTCTGGAGATAATCTGATAGAATAACCCTTCTTGACCACCTCTCTCATCAAGATACATCTCATTCCACTACATAGCCTCATAGCTTGACCATCGGCCTCTTGGCCTCACTGTCACACAGTCTCTTAGCCTTCACCTTCTATGAGATTCATCCCTCCACTATGAGATAGGCTTACTCTCTCACTCAACTACCTAGCCTCTCGACCAGTCTGGTAACTGCCACTCTCTCACTAACTTTTCCACTACTGCACCCCTTAAGGGTTACCTATTCACCTCAAGCCACATGACATCATCCAGTGTTTTAGTTTTGACCTTCAGATAAGTGGTCCAACAAATCTCCATCATTGAACATAGGGTTATCCACCTAACACCATGTCACCTAGTCGAAGAGACATTCATTACCATCTCACTTATGTTTATCAAGCACATGGGCCCACATGCCATCCATCCTCCATGTCATCACCACCTATCGGCCTTCATGATGATCCACCATCTTATCACGTCACACATTCATCAACATCAAAGTTGCTATATCACTAAAAAACCAAAATTCAAGACCTCTTGTTAAATGTTGTGAAGTTCCCAGAACCCGCGACTCACTGACAAAGGGATCACTCTGTCACTCAAAACCTGAATTTCTCAACCTCATACCAAAGGTTGTGAAGCTCTCAAAACCCATGACAGGCCAACAAAAGAATCACTTTGTCGCTCAAAACCCGAATTTATGAACCTCATTTTAGAGGTTATGAAGTTCTCAAAACCCACGACACACCAACACCAAAGGACATAGCTCTTGCTTCATAGTCACTAAGTTGGGAGGTTAAGAAACTTTAGAACCACATGACTTCAATTAGAAAAAATTGAAAACCAATGACTTAACTTAGGCCGATGATGGAGGAAAACACAACTGCTCTAGGAAGTCGATCAAGCTAATAAATTTTAGTCACATTTCTCAAAATTCTCTAACACAACAAATTTTTTCCCTCTTCATGTGTGATTTCAGATCTAGGTGATTTGGAGCTTGAAGATCCATTGAAGACAAAGTTGCAAGATTGAAGAAAGTTGTCAAAGTTGTCAAGAAGTTGTCATCTTCATGGAAAATCGCCTATAGATCGGAATTCATACTTTTTCAGACTTGGAGGTTGGACAAGAAAAAAGCTATAGAAGATCACTTGAGGCTATAGAAGTTTCATTCAAGGGTTTATGAGTCCCAGTATACCCCTTTTCAATAGTTTTCTATAGATTCTGATTTGTCAGCAGAAGATTCTAGATTCTGCCCATATTCCAGTAGCATGACTAAATTTCCCAGTCTAGTGTATGAGTCCCTACACACATCAAAATTTAGAATTTCAGAATTGCATACCTTGGTTTGGACATCTCCAGTCTTCTAGGTGCTTCTTTGTTTATCGTCAATCTCTCAATTTGATTTGAAGTTTCCTTTTCTAGGTCACATAGTTAGTTTTGCATATTACTTTTATTTCTTTCTTTCTAAGAATTCGCTTAATGGTGAACCAAATTTTAATCACACCTAAGGAAAACCCCTTTTCCTTAAATCCTTCCCTCAATTGAATCATTGGGTTGAAGCCTCTAGGGTTTCCTTTAATGAACTAAGAGTGAAATGGCTCCTTTAATTCTATCTCCTAAAAGGTGGAACACCTATTTCCATTGGTTCATTTTGGAGAACCCAATCTTTGGACACTTTTTATTTTGATTTGGAGAAAATTTTAGTGCTAGATATAGCTTACATTAAATTTTCATTGTACATTTTCATTAGTTGAATTGCATTTAGGACTCTTAAATCTTGCATTAGTGGAAAGTTGCATATAAGTTGCATTTTTGCATCTTGCATCATTGGATTTCATTGGAAAACTATAATTGTAAATATTCAAGTCAACATAAAAGTTAGAAAGCTTTGAAAAAACTTAGAATTTTCTAAATTTGGTGTAAAAACCCTAATTTGGGACTCATTCACCCACCTAGGCCATTTAGTCCCTATACAAGTGGTTTTTCCAAATTTCTAGGAATTGTATGTTGTTTGTTTTTCAATAATTGAACCTTCTAGAAACCATAACTAGGACTCATTCATCCATCTAGGTGATTTAGTCCCGTGTCATACCTAAATCTACATTTTACAGCATTAAATACTTCATGTATGTGCTTCAATTTGCTGTTATTAAATCTCTTTCTCAGTCTGTCAAGTTTCTGTTTCATTCATTTCATTAGATCTAGCTTAATTTGGTTTCATTTCAAGTGCATTTATAAACATAAGAATTGGAACTAAAGCATATCGTTTATCTTATGCTCATTGCATTTATCTTAAATTCATCGATTTTACTCCTTTGTATGAGCTTTCCAACTTGGTGTCCTATTACTAATACTATAGTTCAAGACATAGTTTGAGACTCATATCATCTCGCAATAACACACTCATCATGGATCTTGGGTTATCTAACTCTCCCACTCATAGTGTTGACACTAGTTCACTAGGTATGGGCCATAACCTTGACAACTCTTTACCTTCAAGTAGTGAAACAATGGTTGCTAGTATCCCTCAAGAAAACATAATCCAAATCCATGAAGAATTAGCAAACCTACAACATCAAGTGAGTACTAAAAACATTTCCAACACTGCTATTGCTACCATAGATAACATACACCGCATGATTGAAAGTGAACAAAGAATAGAACTTGCACATAATGTAGCTCAGATTTTTGGCAAACATCTTACCTCAATGACTAGTTGTGCTCAAACTTTGAACAATGTTCAAAGTCAAGGAGGAACCCAAATTCCCCCTCCTACAACCATTGCCTCTATTCCTACCTATACCAACCCTCAAGTTACCACAACGATGCAACCTACTAGTAATGTCATTCCTACCTTGGGTATTTCCACTAGAAATCCTTGTACCTTTGTGGAATTTCACATCAAATCTCCTACCACTTTACCTCCCATAAGTGTTTCATTCACTTCCCCTTCAAACACATATACACCTCCACCATATTTACCTCCATCTCAAAACACAACCAATGACCTCATCCTTAACCAACTTTTGCAAAATGTTTCATCCCTTCAAAAACAAATTTCCACCATAAACAAAAATCAAAATGGCCAACCTTCACACTATGTCAAAATAAATCCTTTATCCTTGGGGATATTAAGAACATCGATACCACAAGGTATAGAGATTCCTAGGTTTGAGAAATATGGGGGGAAAGGAGATCCTTCTAACCATGTTTTCAATTACACTACCTTACGTAGTGATTTCATCCTTGAAGATAAGCTCTTGGCTAAGATTTTCCCTGAGTACTTGAAAGATATTGCTTTAGAATGGTTTTCCTCATTACCAAATAACTCAATTTGTTCATTAAATAAAATTTTTGAGGCCTTTATTAACCATATCCAAGTGCACATGATTCCTAAGATGACAATAGCTGATTTAATGAGATGTAAGCAAAAGGATGATGAAAAGGTTATTGATTTCATTTCATGCTACCAATTGCTTTATTCCTGATCCTCACCTTCAATGAATGTTCATTGAGAATTTACAAACTAATATGAAAGATAAGCTTGGTATGATGAAGTTTCCTTCCTTCCTACACTTGTGTATCATCCTTCGTGATTATCAAAACTTGGTTAGTAGTTGTGAGAAAAAAACCCACCTCTAGCCATCTTGAAAAGTATGAATCCACAACTTAAAAAAATTACCAACCTTTTAGGAAATAGAATAAAGGATTTATTCAACTAGATCCCCCTCAACCAACCCAACATGTTGATACCCAAGTGGCTATTGTAAAGAAGACAAATCCTTTTATATTTGGGGATCCAACTAGACAATTTACTCCCTTACTTAATACCCTCCATAACACCATGTTACAACTTCTAGAAAAGAACTTGATTTCCTTACCTCCCATTAGAACTCCTGATCCTAATAAGCCATTACCTCTGAACTTTAGATCAAATTCCAATTGTTATTTTCACCAATAAAATGGATACAATATAGAACATTGTAAGTATCTTAAACATCTTGTGCAAGACCTCATTAATTCCAATCGTATTCAAATTGGAGATGTTAATAATCAAGGTAATAATTTTGTAACCCCTCCCAACCAAAACTTGAAAATATTTACCAACCCTCTTCCAAATCATAGTAACTCATTTTTCAAAGCTAGTGAAACTAGTAAGAATGATGTGATGAATGTTGACACGGATGATGACAACATGGATACTAATGAAGAAATTCCTATGGATAGTATGGTTGGATTGATCAAAATTCAATCTCATAAGGGTCGAACTAAAATGCCTCTTGACATCACTTTCTCACAAAAATATATACTTAAACATGCACTTGATGGTCCTCTTTACATAACTAGCCCAATCAATGACAATCCCACTAATGGGATATTAATTGATCCTATCTATAGAGAGAATGTGATCACTAAAGAATTATTACTTGTGTATGAAATCTATCAAGATACATATGATAAACCAAAAGCATGGATAAAAATGAATAATGGTTTTGCTTGCCCTACGATTGGTTCAATCACCCTTCCTTTAAAACTTGGACTGAAAAAATTAGATGTCTCATTCTCCATCATCCCAACATCAGATCAATTTTGTGTGAATCTTGGTTACCCATGGCTATGCTCCATGGAATTAATCCCATCAATTGTGCATAAATGATTAAAGTTTCCCTTTGACAATGAAATATTTACTGTGCACCATAGTGGCTTTAATCTTGTGTCTTCCCATGGGAATTTTTCATTAGATTTCTTTTGGCCTGAACCTATTGAACCTATTAAACTTTGTGAAGATTTCTTTTTCAAATCCTATCAAAAGTTTAAGGAAAAAATGCATAGTAGAACTATCCCTTCGAAACATACCTCAACCTATGATTGAGCCTTCTATCCTTGAAGAAAACATGATATAACCAAAAACCATTCCAAATAACCAAGAACAACCCAAGACAAATCCCTTTCCTATATCCTACAAATGACCAAGAGACAACCAAAAAAATTATGTTATGCCTCCTAATATAAAACAAGTTTACAAAGCTAAAGAGAAAGCGGTTGGTTGAATAACCTCCTATGGTTCCTTTTGTTCCTCCCCTTAGGGAAGAAAAGAAACCTATGGTTGATAAAATCGCTCCTACAAAAATGTAACTTGAAAATTGTACTAAAAGAAATAGAAATGCTAGAGAGCATAGGCGTAAACTTCATGCTATTGCTCAAAGGTTAAACGAGGAAAACAACAAAGAAAATAAACATCCAAACTTAATTGAAGCAATACACGAGGAGTCTCCCTCTTCACCATAACAAAAATATCCTATATCACAACTACAACCAGAACTAGCACCTTCTTTGGATATTATCATTTGACCTCCCTTTGTGATTAACTTAGATGATGATGATGATGAGATTTCTAAAATTGATGAAGAAGTGCATAATTAATTGAATTTCTTGTTTTCCTCTTCTATGAGCTTAAATGACAATTCTCCTAAGAAGAGTGTTCGACTTGGTGATGCTCCTAGTACCACACTCATTGTTGTCCCTTTGGCTAGTTGTTTGCCTTTCGTATACAATGAACAAGATTGGGATGTAGACGACCTACTATAGGTTAACTTTCATGTTCCTTACTAGTCTTGCATTTGCTTTCTTTTTCATGTTTCTTTATGTGATTGCATGTGCATAATGTGATCCCTCATATAGTTTTTTTTGATGTATCTCTCTTTGTGCATTCCTCTATATGTACCTACATTCTTCTATATGTCGTAAATCCTTTATCTTTTATTTGTCTTGTATTTTCCTTTTGGGGATGTTGCAAGGCATTGAGACATTCAGGTCTCTTCCATGTTAACCCAAAATATTTTCTTTGTTTTCACTATCTTTGTGTCATTCTTCCTATTCCATGAGTATTTGTGGAATGATGACATTTTCGAGCTCTTTAAAAATATTGTAGAAAAGACATACTGACCCCGAATACATGGATCCCTTATGTGATTTTTTGGATTTCATTTTGGGGGCAACCTCTTTTCATGATGTAGCTTCATTTGGAAACATGTTACTTGGCATAGGGATTTCCAAATAAGCTCTCATGTCCCCTTTATTGTTAGAATTTATCATTTGCTACTTTAAATTAATTGCTCATAGCATGGTGTTTAGAAATTTCTTTAAAGTGGGGACATACATTGGCATTATTATTTTGTATAATTTTATAACTCATGTTCCATTGTGTGGTATTATTACTTTATGTGATGATTCTTTCTCTTTGTGGCAACATTGGGTGTGATTTCCTTGAAGAGTGTGATCTCTCTTAGCATATTATATTCCTCTTAGTGGCTTGATGTAACATATTGCATCCCCTAAGTTGTGAACTATTCTTTGATTAGTTATCTCTTGGAGACATTAGGCACAATGTTCCCTAATTTAAGACCTTACATGAACTAAGAAAAACCCCTTTGAATGTACCCTTACACTATTCTACATTTACAATTACTGTTATATGGCCACCTTGCATAACACACTTTGCTTGCCTGTGGAGCCATCCTATTTGTTCATGGGTGTTAGCATTCAGAGTTTCTCTTGCCTCATGAATTTCTATTGTTCATATTGTGTGCTGCCTTATGAAAGTTATCAAGAGGTATAGCTTTGGTATGGTTAGTGTATGGGAGCCAGACTTAGGCATGAATTTCCCATAGCCACTTGCTTGTTTGTGTGAGTGCATACCGGTTATGTGCATATGTGTCTGTGGGGGTGCACCTAGTGGATGATCTGAGGTTCCACTAGCCCTTGTGAGCATGTGTGATGTTTTCATAGTGGACATTGCATTCCACTTGTAATTTTTTTTGGAAAAACAACTCAAATCTGATCCACATCACGTTGGACAAATGGTCAACGCTTGATCCACCCCCTCTTTTTCTTTTTCTTTCTTCTTTATGTCTTTGGTAGTGTATGCTTGTATCTTGTTGTTGCTTCATACATCATTCATATGTTTGTTCCTTTGTGCCTATGTTGGTTTGATGTAGGATCTTGGATCTTGGGAGCTTCTCCACCTCCTTGATCTTTGTCATCCTATACCATCCGCATTGGTACACTTGGACCACTCTTGATGCGAACTTGTCTACTTTAGTGTGAGTTTGAAGCAAGTTCCTCCTCTCACTAAAGTGGGGGTAAATGTAGTGTAGAAAATTGTATCCCTTTACATTTTCACACTTGTTTGGGCCCTCCCTACTAAAATTGGGCTTATTTATGCCTTATTTGGTACTGTTTTGTATCCACAAGCCTTACTTAATGCATTTTTCTCAGGATAAACCTAACATATAACAATTGGAAAATCATGATCCAATGTTTGAGGTTGTGTGTTCCAGATTTGGTGATCCAAAACTCATACACCAGCTTGGGCTTATGGTTTTGTGTTGTGTGTTTAATGCACTAGGACTCATACACCCTAAAAAATAGGGGAAATGGGGATGCTTTATGACCTAGGTCATAGAACACCGCACTTCTCCAATTTCCACTAAAATATGTCTAAGGATCCCAAATTGGATTGACTATCAACCGCAAAGGTGAGTCAATTCTCAACAAGGAAGACCTAGGAGGGGGTTCTTTAAGGTTTGGGGGGTTCATTGCCAAGCAAAAGATTGGAAAAGACAACTTAACATTAAACTCACAAAACCTAGTAATGCAAGCCAAATGATGAGTGAAAATGATGAAATTAAGCAACAAGTTAGGATGTGTGTACCTAGGAAGTCTGGAAATGTAAAACTACTCTCAAAATATACCAAGGTGTGTTGCCACAATAGTGGTTTACACTTTATGGGAGATCTTAATTTTTGCTAAAATCACATATTTTTAGAAAATATAATGATTTAAGCCTTGAAAAGTTTCATTTAAAGGATTCCAATTGAATATGGCTTGATCAAACCACCTTATACCAAGCCTCCTTGGATAGAACCTTGCTAGTTTTAAACCATACCTATAACAGAGTCTCCTTTACACCTATCAAAATGCTAATAAAAAACCACTTTTGATTTACCTTTTGGGGGATCAAATGAATTCATTTAAAATTTAATTTTTGTAAGTATGTAGTCCTTATTATAAGCTTCCAAAAGTATAATTTTAATTAAATTTAATTTGATTATTATATTTATTTTTTTATTTCTTGTGAAGGTAGGTTTTTCACCAAAAATCAAGCTCTCTATACTACACATGTGGAAAAATAGAAGATTATGAATTTTTTTTTTTTGAAAAATATGAGTGCACCAGATATTAAAGTCCTTGATCCAACAAAATAATAATAATAATTTTGATACATACAAAAAAATTTGTGCGTTATACAGTCGCGCTATGTCTGAATTGCGATTGGTTTGACTTTGAAACTTGATTAAAGAAAAAATATTCAATAAAAGACTATCTAACCAAGTGGAAGAACTAGACATCAGAGTTACAAATATAAATTCAAAATAATTAGAATTTTATCCTTCGTGGAAAAAAGGTTATGCATTATATAGTGAGCTTCACTTTTTAAAAATGTTGTTTTCTGAAGAAAAAAAAACTAGATTTCGAGGGAGATAGAAAAAGAAGTGAAATTTGATTCCAAAAAATAAAAAATATATATATTTACAATCTACAGAAAAAATTTCATGAAACTCTAGTTTGCATCATCTTCAAATTCCTCACAGTTTAGCCGCTATAGGTGCCTGAAAGTGAAGATTTAGTTAAAAAAAAAATATTTCAATGTCCAGTTTGGCCAAAAATTGTAAACCACTATTGTGGGATCACCCCAAGGAGGACTAATATGCCCTTACTATTGTCTTAGTGCCACTATTTTTTTCAAGGCAGATGCAAAATCTTTGGATGTCAAAATAGAATCTGAAAGAATCTCTACAAAATGCCACTTGGAGGACTAAGATGCCCTTGTTGTTGACTGAGTCTCGTCTTGAATTTTTGAAATTGATGAATGTGATCCTAAGGCTCAATTTTTGCACTTCCTTCTTCTTAGATCTTAGGTTCTTAAACTTCCAGATCTGGCCTATAGGTGAGTTTTTGTGAAGATAACAACTTTGCAATCCAATTTATCTTCAACCTAAATTTGCAAACACAAACATGCAAGAGAGGAAAAACTTGTTGATTGTTAGTAAATGGGGTTTTACCTTGGTAAAACCCCTTGTTGGTAATTAAACCTTGGAATGAAATGAAATAATGGAGGAAAATGATGAATGAAAAACATGCAATGTTACAACTCACCAAACCCTTGTTATGAAATCTACAAACTTGTGTGAGATGGCTAGCTTGAATGTAGATCCTGAAATGCTTGAATGCTTGATAGATATTGACTTGAATTTCTTACTTGCATCAAAACCCTACATTACAAATGCTAGCTCAAAAACACACATGATGCAAGAATATCCTTGATATGACACTTGAATCTTCATGATGGCTCCAAATGCTTGATGAATGGCTCTTGAATGCTCTTGTGAACTCAATTATGCTATTAGGAATGCTCTCACAAAAATCTTATATTCTTGGATGATAAAATGAGTGAAAGAACCTTGTATTTATACTTATCCATGCTTAATATCCCAAAATTACACCACACCAAGCTAACATATGAATTCATTAATTAAAGGAGGCTGAATATTTCCAATATTTGAAATTAAATCCCAAAAAAAACCTAAGGGGGACTAAGATGCCCTAGGTGGCATCTTAGTCCTAAGGCATGAAACATGGGGCACAAACTCCAAAAAGCAGCCCAATTAAGGTTCCTTTGAAATCAAGGTTCCAAGACCTTTGGAGGATAAAGACAATCCTAGGTGGTGTCTTATTCTCAATTTAAAAATCAGGGACACAAGCAAAATCATTAAATTATTATTGACCTTTTGATGATTTTCGAGATTAGCCATAAAAAGATAAAATTTATTAGGCTTTTGGATGCAAAAATAGGACCAATTAAGACATAAATAAGGATAAATAAAGCAAGGAAAGCCCAAAAAAGGTGAAAATGAAAGGGTATGCATTTTCCTACACTACATTTAGCCCCCACTTTAGTGAGAGGATGAACTTGCTTCAAACTCACACTAAAGTAGCCAACCACGCAATCAAGAGGGGTTCAAATGTACAAATGTTAGTAAGATAGGATGAAAATAACAAAGAGGGTGGCCAAGCCCCCAAGATCAAGATCCTATGAAAAACCAACATAGGCACAAAGGAACACACTTGCGGATGATATTTGAAGCCATAACCAGATCGCAAACATACACCATAAAAGATAGGAGAAAGAAAAAGGAAAAAGAACAATGCAATAGATCAAGCTTCAACTAGCCTTCCAATGTGTTGTTGACCCTGTCTAGGCTATTTTTCCAAAAGAGGTTTACAAGTGGAATGCGCTACCCACTATGCAAACAAAATGCATGCTCACAAGGGCTAGTGAAGCTAGTTGTTGACTAGGTGATCCCCAAGAGGTCCATATCAAAGTCATACCTCCATGACTTTAAAAAGGACAAAAATAAAAATGCACGCTCACAAGGGCTAGTAAAGCTATTTTTTCACTAGGTCAGCCCTAGGGGACCATATCAAAGCCATACCTCCATGAATTTAATAAGGTACAAAAATAAAACACTCACTCACAAGGGATAGTGAAGCTAGTTGTTCATTCGGTGAGCCCCAAGGGACCTTATCAAATCCATACCTCCATGACTTTAATAAGGCACAAAAATAAAACGCAACAAGAAAGAGGGATGTTTGAAGGGATTTTTCTTAGTTCATTTGAGGTCTTAATCTTAGGGCACATTGTTCCTAATGTCTCCAAGGGAACACCAATCAATGGATAAAAGATTCACAACTTAGGGAATGCAGTGTGTCACATCACCACTAAGAGGAATGTAATATGGTAAGATAGATCAAGCTCTTGAAGGAAATTACTCCCAATGTCACCACAAAGAGAAAAACACATCGCATGAAGTAATAAAATCGCATCAAGGAACATGGAAAAAATGGCAATGAAATCATGCCAAAATAATTCCAATGTATGCGCCAACTTTAAATAAATTGCTAAACACTATGCTATGAGAAATTACTTTAAAGTAGCCAAAACACAAAAAAGAAAAAGGAAAAGAGGGTTTCCCCCCAGAAACAAATAAGGGATCTATGGATTCAAGGTTAGTATTTTTCTATGCTACAATGATATTAGAGAGATTGAAATTGTCATCATTCCCCAAATACACATAGAACTGGAAGAATGACACAAAGAGAGCGAAAACAAAGAAAAACATTTTGGGTCAACATGGAAGAGACATAGAGTGTCTTGATGCCTTGCGTCATCCCCAAAAGGAAAACACAATACAAAAATGAAAGGAAAAGAAAAGATAATGAAAAATATTTTGGGTCAACATGGAAGAGACATAGGGTGTCTCGATGCCTTGCATCATCCCCAAAAGGAAAACACAAGAAAAAAATGAAAAGGTAGATGAAAATGAAAGGTAAAGACCAAAGAAAAGGTAAAAATAGAGGAATCCACATAGAGAGGAAACATCAAACAATATGGGGGGTCACATTACACACATGAAATCAACCAAAAAAAAAGAAAAAAATAAAGCAAGAGAGGCTAGTAAAGCACATGCGAGTCAACCATCTAGTAGGCCATTTGCATCTGAGTCTTGTTCAACATATGCAGAATGTAGATCACTAGTGAGAGGGACAATGTTAGGTGCTCTACTAGGACAATAGCTAAGTTCAACATGTGGTGCATCACTTGGTTTAGGAAGATAACCATGGTTGTTATCGTCTAAGATCATAGAAGAGGAAAATAACAAATTAAACTCATTATGCATTTCCTCATCAATTTTAGTAGTTTCTTCATTGTCATCCAAGTTAATCACAATAGGAGGATGAATAATAATATCCATAGAAGGTGTTGGTTCTTTTTGTGTTGGAGATGTAAGATGTATTGGTTTTGGTAATGGAGGAGGCTCATCGTTTGTTGCTTCTGTCAAGTTCGAATTTTAATTTTCCATTTTTTTCTCTTCGTTCATTTTTTGAGCAATAACACGACATCTACACCTATACTCTCTAGCATTTTTGTTTCTTTTATTACAATTTTCAAGTTGCATTTGTGTAGGAGAAATTTTTTCAACCATAGGTTCATTTTCTTCTTCTGAGGGAAGAATAGAAGAAACCATGGAAGGTTGTTCAACCACTTTCTCTTTGGATTTATAAATTTTCTCAAGAGGCAGATTAGGACTTGTTTGGTTCTCTCTTGGCCTTTTGTAGGAAATAGACAAGGGATTTTTTTATGGATGGGTCTTGGTTAGTTAAAAGGGAATTAAGCTCAATATTGTTTTCTTCAAGGGGTGGAGGTTTGAGCATAGGTGGAGGCAGATTTTGAAGGGATAACTTGGCTATGCATTTTTCTTTGAACTTTTGGTAGGCTAAGAAAAGGAAGTTCTTGCGGGGTATTATAGGTTCCATGGGCTCAGGCTAAAAATAGTCATAGGAAAAAATTCCAGAAGAGACAGAGGTCTAAAGCCACTATGGTTCACAGTGAATATTTCATTGCCAATTGGAAACTTTAAGCACTTATGGACAATAGATGCGACCACATTCATGGAGCGAAGCCATTTGTAGCCTATCTTCACATGAAATTGATCCAAATTAGAGATGATGGAGAATTATACATTTGATTTCTTTGGTCCTACTTATAAAAGGAGTGTGATCGAGCCCATCGTAGCACAAGCAAAACCATCATGCATTTTAATCCATGCTTTCATTTTATCATATCTATCTTGAGTGAGCTCATGAACATATAAAATTTCTTCTATGATCACATTCTCTCCATAGAGAGGATCAATTAAAATCCCAAGAGTGGGCCTGCCATTGATTTTGATAGCTATATAAAGAGGATCATTAGGTGCATGTTTGATTGTTTCTTCTTGTGGACATCAAAAAAGTATCCCTTTTTCCTTGCTTGACTTGGGAGTAATTAATGATAAATTGGAATTAATTTCACCTTAATCTAGTGTTTTAATGTGGTTAAAACATTCACATTAGGTATTGGGACCTTGCAAATTGAATAAAATGCATGTATTGTAAAGGTGTTGTAAAGAATTGTAAATGAATTTCACACTTTTCTAGACTTTTATTAAGAATTTAAGTCTAATGGTCCTTTCCCCCCGCCCCACACTTTTGAATTAAATATTATTTTAATTCAAAAGTTAGCTTTTCCCTCTTCTTTTATAATTAAATAATTATTTCAATTATTTAATTATCCATTAGCCTTTTCTCTCTATAATTAAATAAATGTTATATTTATTTAATTATTTATCCTTTCTTTAACTCTCTAATTAAATAATTATTTTAATTATTTAATTATCCCTTCCCTCTCCATTAAATAATTGTTTTCAATTATTTAATGTTTAACACTCCACCTTTCCTCTATAATTAAATAATTATTTTTAATTATTTAATTATCTCATTTATTTTCTCACCTTTCTTTTTAAATAAATAAAATCAATATTTTATTTATTTCTCCTATGTTGGCCACCTAAATTAAATAATATTTATTATTTAATTTCTCCTATCACCTCTTTTTCTATGTCAATCTTATCTTCCTCCTCTTCAATCTTTATCTATCCATGTCTTTCTTCTCTCAATTAACCTCCATCCTTGATTAAATTATTTTCTAATTTAATCTTGACCCTTGATTGTGATCCTTATTCTAGCCATTCACTTAACACTCCTCTATTAAAGGAGACCTTTAAACACTAATTCATAATTTTATTAATAAATCATTCATCATACATTATCTCTCTCAAGTCAAGCAAGTTAGGGTTTTAACATCAAAATAGCATTCAAGCTCAATTCTAAGGCATTCAAGAGGAAGATTCTTCATCCATTGTTGCAGCAATTCAAGATCCTTCATCATGGAAAGTATCTAATTGCATTGTTTCATGTTTCATGTGTTATTATCTTATTTCATCATTTTGGTTTAATTACCTAAAAGGGGTTTGACCAAGGCAAACCCCCATGCACTAACAATCAAAATTTTCTCTTTCTTTGTGTGTTTATAGATTTAGGTACCTTGAAGAATTAGAAATACTTAAATAATAAGTTACAAACTTGTTGAAGATATCTCCTTATTGGCTAGGTCAAAATATCCACAAAAAGTCAATTTCAGGCCTAAATTTGGCAATTTCAGATTTAGACACCTGGAGGAATAGAAAGTGGAGACCGAGAGCTTCCATTTCCACCTTCAAGTTTTCAAAAAAGATAAAGTGGACTAAGTTGCCATCAGTGGTGAATCAGTCCCAGTGTACCTATTTTTCAAAAGTTTGTATAGTTCTAGATACCCTTTTGGCTAAAACTTCTTCCAGCATAATTTCCCCGAAACAGGACTAAGTTGCCCAGGTTAGCATAAGTGTCCCAGTTGGCTTCAACAGTGATTTCTATAGGATTATAGAGCTCTTCTCCACTGCTTTGTGGTTTCTAGGTGCACACCTTCAGTCTCACTAATTTATGTTACAATTTACTTTCATTTCTAGGTCATTTTGCATACAACATTGTGTTTTCAAACATTTTGCATTTCATTAGTTTTGCATTAATAATCAAAATATTTCATTAGTTTAGTGCATTTAGGACATTACATTTAGGCATATTTCATTCATATTTACATTATTCTTGAGTGGGGACATTGCAATTTTGGGCATACCTCTCTCCTTTTAGGTGAAAAACCCTAGAAGTGATAGAGAGCCTTGTGACGCTAAAATCTTTGTTCACACTTCTGAAGAGAAGGTAATGTCAATAGGAATTATGGTTTTTTGTTTGTGAGGCTCAATTTCAATCACTCCTATCATTGTACTAATATGATTTTGATCATTAGTATCAATAGGATTATGTTCATTATTATTCATGTTCTCATCATCCATGTCAATGCTCATCACATTAGGCTTAGTTTCACTAGCCTTAACAAATAAAATATTATGGTTAGGCATGGGATTGGTAAATATTTGCATGTTTTGGTTAGGAGGAGCTATAGGTTTATTACCTTTTTTATTCACACCTCTAATTTGGATATGATTAGAATCAATGAATTCTTGCACAAGATATTTAAGATGATTGCAATGTTCTATATCATGTCCTTTTTGTTGGTCATAAGAACAATAGGCATTATGTCTAAAGCTCAGAGGTAGGGCTTGCTAGGGTCAAGAGGTCAAAAAAGAGGTAAGGTAAGAATATTTTTTTTTAATAGCTGAGTCATGATGTTGTAAAGTGTGTCAGATAAGTGAGTAAATTGTCTTTCTGGATCCCCAAAGATATAAGGATTACTCTTCTTTATAGAAGCTACTTGGGTATCAACTTGTTAGGTAGGTTGGGAGGTGGAATTTAGTTGAAGGAAATTTTTATTTTGTCTTCTAAAGGGCTGGGAGGTGTTTTGGTTTGAAGGTTCAGACTTTTTAGGGAAGGTAGAGGGAGTTTTTGGTTCACAACTACCTACAAAATTTTGATAATCTCGAAGGGCAGTACACAAGTGCATGAAGGAAATTTCATCATGGTAAGCTTGTCTCGTATCTTACTTTGTAAATTTTCTATGAACATCTTTTGAAGGTGTGAAGTGTTTTTTCCTTAGTCATTTTCATTTTTGACTTACATAAATGTTTTTAGTTTCAGGTGTACCCATCCTCAAGTAGAATCATTGGAAAGATGCATAATGCACCACATGGTGGCTGTGCAACTTTCATCTTTCAACTTCCTTTCGGAAGAGAGTTCAGGAAACGTGTTGACTCGTCAGGCATTTTCTTAGGATCTATATTCATGAGCTCAGAAGTTTCCACCTTGTTGACACGTAACCTCTTCACCACAGGTAGTTTGCATCTCCTATGGAATGATATGATTGGGGAGTTTGTTGGAGTTAGTTGGCTTGTTTCTTTTCATGGTTTTTGGGATGGAAGTTTTGAGGCAGTGCCTTGGGGTGATGTGATTGGTCAACTGGATGTTTTTCCAGGCTGTTGTTTTTTGGATTTGATCATTTATGGGAATCTATCTTTGCTAAATATCTAAAGGGCATTAATGAAACAATTGAGAATTGATGAGCAAAGATCATTGCACCCTAACCAAAGATACACAATCAGATCATGTGTTATTAACTGTCAACACCTAGCAGTATCAATTTTTGTATTGAGGTGGTGTGTTTCCTTTTCTACAACTATATAAGGAGGCCGACAACACAATGGGGGGTTGGATTCCAAGTTACAGTTTCTTTGTTAAGAAAAGTTTCTTTAGTTTTCTTAAGGTTTTTTGAATTATTTTTAGAAGCAAGTTGCAGAACTACTTTACTTTGGCATGTTATATCTATTAAGGTTTAAACTATAGTTAGATTGGCACCTGACCTCTATTTCAAAGTTCATTTAATATTTAAAAGCATAGACTATTGTGGAGAAATTGTTGAGACTATGCATGTATGGCCTTTTTCAAGTTTTCTTTCTTTATATTATCATTTTGAATGAAACATTGCATCTTGCAAGCTAGATTTGAATAGTTTAAGTAGTGGATTTCTATGTTGTATGGTTGTATTGTAAAGTAATAGCTTGGGAAAACTCGACTATGTCATTGGACTTCTCTTTTTTTCTAAAAGTTGTTATTTTGTCATGCTATGTTGTATTAGGAGAAAGAGTTCATGTGATTTCTGAGATATTGTTCTATTACCCATAAGAAATATTTATGTTTGATCAAACCTTAATGAACACTGCCTATAGAAAGATTTAAAATTTTGCATTGTGCTTGAAGTTAGCCTTTGTTGTTCGTTCTCTTTCCAACAATGAAGGGTTGTGGCATTCTGTGTCTATTTATATCACTTGTAGGAATGATTTGGGTTTGAAAAGTTGTAAAAGCTTTTGCACATCAACTTTTATGTTTTATGCTTACATTTCTTTCTCCCCTTATCTCCAAACCCCAAAGAAGAGCCATCTTTCTATAAAAATCCCAGAGGAATTCAGTGAGATGCAATTTGTCCACCACTCGTTGAATTTCCCATAAGACTGTTGGAGAGGCGCAATCTTTGATAATCAATAGTTCTTTTTCTGGCATGCCCAGTGGGACAAGAATTTTTCCAAACGCCTGATTAGAAGTCAAAAATATTTCTTGAATCAGGCTAAGGAAGGAAACTAGAAGTTTTATGCCCAGATTCCAAATAAGAGCTTCTTTGAGAGGTCACTTCCAGTACTCTTAGTTACCTACCTTAGTACCCAAGAGGAGAAGACTTACAAGTTATGTATCACCTATAAGGAGCAATAGATTATGAAGTAAGAGCCCAGTATTTAGAGTTTTATCTACTCCACCTAGAGGCTTAAATTTCCATTTAGATTACTTGTATAACTAATTCATAGAAATCTTTTCTCTATGGCTCACCTACCTCCACCTACTCCTAGAAATTTCATAATGTGGGATAGTGGTAGTCTATTACAACCACCCACACCCCTAGATGTATGGCCTGACATACCTGCTAATGCGCTTAAGACTATTCCAAGATTCTCCAAAGAAGACTTTGAAGCCCCTTACGAACATCTTCAAGATATAGCAGAGGTGTGTAGGGTACATAACATATTAGAGGAGAACATCACGCTAAGACTGCTAGCTACCTCTTTTAAGGAAAAGGCCCAAGATTAGTATCAATCTTTGGATTTGGGTTATATCCTCTCATGGGACCAGCTTGGAGAGCACCTATTTGAATGCTTCTCAGAGAAAGGAGAGCGCTCCTCATTTTTGCAACAATTAATTACCATCAAGAGAGCTCCACATGAGGCCATGAGAGACTTCAACACCAGATTCCATAAGACCTAGCAAAGGATCGCCATGATTGCTCGACCTTAGACCACCATGGCATTCATGTTCTATCTGAAGGCCTCCAACCTGAACATCATAGTCATGATAACATCCATGGGAGGGGATATCCTACCCGACACATACGAGGTGGCAGTGCGAATAGAGAAAAATCTAATCGGTGCTGGAAAGCTTCCACCTCAGCCACCGATGCCAGTGTTTATAGAAATATCCAATGGTCATCTAGAAGAAGCCACTGCAAGCACTTCCAGAACATAATTAATGTTGGTCACCCAGCAGTCTATGAATGTGCATCCTACCGCTCAAGTAAACACGTTGGGATTTTCCTTAATGGCAACAGATATCATCAACATAAAGGATCTAATGAGAACTTTCGCTAATGATTTGGTCATTATAGAATGGCAGCAAGCGACGCCTCCAAAGTAGACCACACAAACCTATGGTAGAGGGAAGTCATTTTATCAATAGAATCCATATCACAGATCCTCTAGAGGAGGAGGTAAATCGATGTCGCTGGAAAATCAGATAGTTCTGACCACCATGCCACTATAGATAGCCAAGGATAGCTCGAGTAAAGAGCTAGTCCAAGGCTAGAGAAATTTGGTAGAAGATGAAAAATTTTGGTGCTTCTTGTACAATGATAGCCCTATGCCCTAAAATTTCCCAAGGGGGGAAATGCAGCAAAAGGTGGCAGAAAAAAGAAGCAAGGGAATGCTCCTAAATGTGGATGATTATGAATCATCTAAAATGTAGAATGCTCATTTTAGAGCACAAATGCAAGGGATGTCCCTGGAGTAGGAGCTAGACATTGTGCTCGACCAAGCTCTTTTCTTGTGGTTAGAAGAAGAAGAGGATATGTTTATAAATGAAACTTCGATGACTGGTGTTCCACAAGTGCAATTGGATTACAACACAAGATCAAAGAGAAGGCTTATGGGAGAGTACATACAACAAGCTTTTTCGTGTCCACAACCACGTCAACTATTCCCATAGGAAAAGTAGGCTTCATCGCTAGTCGTCCGACCTTTTTCATAGCCACATAACACACCATTGACGGAGAAAGAGATGAACAAAACACCAAGCCTAGTGACATAGGAACATTTTCTTCTAGAAATGAGAGAAATACCGCCATTTATGCCAAAGGACCAAACAATTGGGACACTTAACGTGGTGGAGCAATTGAAGAAGGATCCTACCAATGTATTATTGTGGGGCATCATATCAATTCTGGAACAAAAAATGTTGCTTCAAGAAGCATTAAAAGATGAAAAAGGCTTACAAGTAGATGTAACACATCCGTCCAATCAAAGCAGAGATAACAAATCTGTGTTACCCCCTCAGGCTTGGAAAGAAACAACTTATTCCAATGATGTAGGCAACACAAAAGAGAAAGAGGTAAGAAAAACAAAGCCCACACCTTTCTTTTTAACATTTATAGTGGGAGACAAACTGTTGCATAATAATATGATTGATTCGGGGGCTAGCACCATTGTTATGCCAAAACAAGTGGCAGATGCTTTGAAGCTTAAGTGTGACCCTCTTGAAAAGGGAATCATGGAACTGGATGGGAAGAAATTCCCAACCATTGGTCGGATAAAGGACTTGTCTCTGACCCTTTTCTCCTACCCAAGCCAAACAGTCATGTAGGAAGTGGTAGTGATAGACATTCCTCTGGTCTTTGGAATGTTTCTTTTAAGAGATTTCACTGCAAAGCTCAGCAGATACTTGGAACTTGATTGGTCACACTTAATATTGAGAACCAAGCACAGGGCGAACATGAAGATCTTTTCTAAATCCTTGTATCCCAAATATATTGTGGATGATGCAAATCTGTGCTTTGGGCTTGCACATACCTCTATCTCTCAGGAAGAG
Source organism: Sequoia sempervirens (assembly GCA_007258455.2). Taxonomy (NCBI): domain Eukaryota; kingdom Viridiplantae; phylum Streptophyta; class Pinopsida; order Cupressales; family Cupressaceae; genus Sequoia; species Sequoia sempervirens. The sequence continues at coordinate 303,097,179 of VDFB02281492.1, forward strand.
AGATATTGTGTAGAAATGCTAGAAGAAGAGGAAGATACAAGAAAGCGGACTCCCAAGGAAGAAGTTTTTCTCAACCAATTCATCAATTCTTATCCATTTGGCAACTTCCATGTGATAGGGCTAGGAACCTATGTAATTTTCAATGGTGATCAAGTTTTTTCGAAACTGATGAAGGATCAGGAAGAATCCAATGACCTAGATGATAATTGTTTATGGACCTTATGTTTTGATGTTTCCAAATGCAAAGCTATTTCTAAAGTGGGTTTTTGATTAGTGTCTCCAACAAGATCAAAGACCCCTAGGGTCTACCATTTTTAGTTCTCATGCTCCAACAACGATGTTGAATATGAAGCTTTGGTTCACGGGTTGATTCTAGTAGAAAAAATAGGCGTGAGGGGGATACAAGCTTTCGAAGATTTAGAACTAGTGGTAAGCTAGGTTTGTGGACAAGTGATTGAAAAGAATACAAGGATGAGATCTTACACATATAGGGTATGGGATCTTGTCAAGAGTCTCAAAGCTTTCAACATACAAGTGATTCTCTTATCACAAAATAATATTGCTAATCAGATGGCTCCTATCAGTCCACAATTTGAACCCGTTTCTGACTCGACAAAGCAAAACATGATGCCAATCATTGTCCAACCCTCAATTCCTGACAACGATCAAAATTGGCAGGTTTTGGGTGACAACATTCAAATAGCTTTCGACTATCCACCACAAGGGACATATCTTCCTGAAGATGCAAGGAATGGCAAGCAAAATTTTTTTGCAAATTCAAGGGATTATGAAGAACTTGATGTCGAAAGAGATAGAAAAATGAAAGTCGGAAGGGAAGCCCCTCACAAAGGACAATAGAAGGTTAAAGGATCTATGCTTCAAGTATGACATAAGAGAGTACAATTCAGGCATAATTCAATGTACCATTGACTTGGCAAAAGGATCCAAGCCTGTCTGACAAAAAAAAAGGTTAGTCAACCTAAAGGTTAAAGCCTTGATGGCGCAGGAGCTCACCAAGTGGATTGAATCAAAGGTCATATGCCCTATCAAATTTTCCACCTAGGTGTCAAACCTGGTCCTAGTTTGGAAAATAAATTGTTATATCTTACTTGGTGTCAATTTTAGGGACTTGAACAAGGTCTCAGTAAAAGATCATTACCCCTTGCCATTGATGGAATAGATTTTTTAGACTATGACCAGATTAGGGATTTTATCCTTGTTAGATAGTCTCTTAAGATACAATCAATTCTATTTGAAGGATCCCAACCAACATGGGATGACATTTACCACTAAGTGGGGAATGTTTGTATATTCAAATATGTCGTTTAAACTCTCTACTACTAATGAAATTTTTCAATAGGCACAAAGCAATGCTCTAGAAGGGTTGATCATCCAGATTATCTTCATATATCTGGGTGGCCTAATAGTCTTTCCTAGATCAAAAGATGGTCATTTCGATTATCTAAAAATGGTTTTCTAGGAATACAAACTATTTGGGATTTCTTTCAATCTAAAAAAATATGTCTTCAAAGTGCCTCAAAGAAAGCTTCTTGGCTTTGAAGTATCAGAGGAGGGGATAGCAATAGATCCCGAAAGGGTTTGAATGGAAAAAGGGTTGCAATCTTTCCTAGGAAAGATTGATTTTGTTAGTAAAATCATATCAAATTCTATGAGCATTGTGTGGCTAATCACCCTGATGTTTAAGAAGAACCTACCCTTCAAGTGGATTTCCAAGGGCACAACAACTTTCGAGCAATGAAAGATGGTCCTCTTTGAAGCCTCGACGTTGGTTAGCCCATATTTTTTTGAAGGCTTTCTACTCTATGAGAAAAGCGGTTGACATAATGTAGTTTCTATGCTCACTCAGAGGAATGAGGAAGGTAATGAAGAGCATCCTATTGCTTTCCATTGAAGGATCCTAAAAGGTTTCAAAGCCAGTATGCAAGAATACATCATCGAAGGGAAAATTGTCAATTTCCTTGGAGAGCTAATAGCCAGGTTTGGCCTACTCAAGATTGTTATATCTAACAATGCCCTAGTTTTTATGGAATTAGGGATATCAATTTCTTCTATCAAACATGATATTTTCCCAAAGGCTTCATCAAATTATTACTCACAAGGGAACGAGTTAGAGAAAGTATCCAACAAAAGCCTAATTAGGTTAAACAAGTGTATTGGGTCAGAATGACAAAAGGATTTCCATAAACATCTGTGAGCTGCTCTATGAGTAGACCGAATTACTCCCAAATAGATTTTAAAGATTTTTCATTACGATTTGGTGTACAAAAAAGAGGAAGTGATACCCATTTCCATAGAAATTCCTGCTTCACAGTTACTAAAAGCCCTGAAGATTGAAAAAAATTGTGGAATGGAAGTACGGTTGGCACAACTCATCAAATTTAAGGAAGACGAAGAAAGGGCTCATGGAGCCATGATCAATCACTGATAGAAAGTTAGGCGATGGTTCGAAAAAAATATTTCTAACCCAAAATTCAAAGACGGGAGCTTAGTGCCAAAGTGCGATGAACGTACTGCAAGAACAGGGCAACACACAAACTTTGAAGCACTGTGGAAAGGACCTTTTAGAATCAGTGTAGGTAAAGACAAGAACGCGTATGATCTTGAAGAAAAGGAGGGAAACACTTTAGATATACTGGTGAATGGTATTTATATGAATATTTTCCATTAAAATGCACAGTTCTTTGAAATTTTTTTAACTGTTATGTACCATATGTAAAAAAAATTATAAATATTTCAAAATTTTGAGAATAAATAGCTCAAGAGGAACACTAAAGAAACAAAAGGTTGTATTATATTATATTCATTAAGAATTTCCATATAATGCATGGACCAAGGCTTAAATTGAACATGACGCTCTCTCAGGCAAGACCTAAAAGAAGTACTGAATAAAAAGAAGCAAAATGGAGGGAATGAACAAAAAACAGTATAGCTAAGCCTCCAACCATTTCTGACAAAGAAAAAAGGGCTCGTTATTAGGTTCTTCCTCTTCTCTTTCAACAGGGGCTAAACACACAACACACGTGGGCCATATGGTGCAAACCTTGGATCTACTCACCGTGAATCTACACCATGAAGTCAAAGTGCTTCCTCTAGGTGATTCCTAAAACCCTCTCCACATCGTACTCCCGCAATAGAAAAGTGGTCACTGGCTGAGAGGAGCAGTGGTGCATCTCAACATCCATGGTGTAGAAATCAGTGAGGGGCAACTAGGGTACATCAATTCCAAAGTCCACATGCCTCAGAGGTCCATAGCGCTTGGAATACCAATGTCGGGGATGGCAACTCGCACTATCTTGCCAAGACCTTCAATCAATGAGGTGTCAAACATCTAGAACAGTTCAATTATCATGGGATTGGACACATTCAGGTCGAGCAATGAGGCCATGAAATAGAAAAGCACGTTGTCATTGCTCTGAAGCTGGTTCTCATCAGTAATATAGTATGCACCAAATACCCACTTGAACACTACCATCACAAGGGGGTCGCATTTCTTCACTAGGTGGTTGATTCGATCACTAGTGACCTCTCTCATGAAATAGTGTTGTGGTCTTTGTGGAAGGAGAAAAATAGGGGTGCCTAAGCCAACAACACATTCTAATAAAGCAATGAATTATGGAAAAAAGGGGAATAAGCAGAAGGCCAGCTAACTTAAGAGACTATATGTTCGAATGAATGTAGTAAAAGGTGGCGTAGCTATATATTGAAAAGGTGAGCTGACAAACTCAACCAATGGAATGTCTATTTTTGGCTAGATGGAAACAAATTTTTTTAAGATAGAATAAAGCGAGATAGATAAATCATACAAAGGATTTGATGGAATTCCTTGATAAATAAATTTGGGCGTTGAGAGTAAATTCTCTCCTACAACAATTGTTGACATGTGTCCTTTGCCATCATCAGTGCTAGCCAACTTACTAATAAGAAAAGACATGGATTAACATGTTAAAACTTTGACAAATTAATGGGCACATCTTTTCAAGAGTACCTTGTATCACCTCAACATGTTTCATATGATGAAAAGCACACTTTTCAATGCAATAAATTTATTTGCAAAAGAGGTAGTGAGGAGAATGTACCAATTCCATTCTCATGGCCTTCTTGGCATTCTTGAGGGATACAAATCTCATGTTCACATGTATTACCTTGATGGTAGCATAATAGACCAGCGATAGTGGTGTAGTCTTAACTACATGCACAAGTTAGAGAACTAATTGTAGGAAAAAGTATATTTTTCTAAAGAAGTGAAAGGAAAGTGGTTGTTATCACTTGAGAATATCTCTACAACTTTCTTGTATAGTCATGGCAAAAGCATCTACCTCTGGCATGAAAGCTGCATTTTCAAATAGAAGACCTGGTTAAGGTAATTTTTTTGGGTGCTACTCATTCGCCAATGCCCTAGTAGTAGAAGAATGGGCATTTGAGCATTGCAGGAAAGTACAACCTAATAAACACATCCAAAGAGAGGTGGTATGAGACATCATTGACAATGTTGTCAACCCTCAGTTATCAACCAATCTTAAAATTCTTAAGGAAGGTGTGTTTTAGAGGATGTTGAAGCATGAACCATTAGAAGGGTTTGTGTTTTGGCTCTAGAATAGTGGTCTACCACAACTTATGCTGCCTATTGTACATCCATGCCTGGAGCTAGTTGATGCATGTGCAAAAAGTCTTAACAAAAATACAGAGGCCATTGAGAGCCATGGGATCAATATTATCATTTCTACAAAATCTATACAAGATATGTTATGTTTCCTTATGAGCTAGGATGTTGAGCTTTTTGACGAGGAGAAAATGGATGCCCTAGGAGAAGACATGTTCAGGAAAAAAAATTGAACAAGGATGAGACAAAGGAAAGGCCATAGAGAGAAAATTCGTTGGCCCCTTTCTCACAAAAAATGAAGAAGGATACATAGTCTATGTTCTTGATGTTGGCCTAGGTTTTTGTTCTTGATGATGATGAGGAGGTCAACCCTTTCTAGTTTTCCCTAGGCCTTGCACTCAAAAGGGAAAAGGTTCTGAGGTACTATGATTTTGCTCAAATAATAGTTGGGAACATGAGGGAGCAGTTGAAGAACTACCATGTTGAGTCCAAATTTAGGTATTATTTTGTTCTGGTTCATTTACTTTTACATCAAAATTTTTAGTTGTTGGGAAGGAATGTATTGGTGTCTAGGCTAGATGGAAGAGGTTGTATCTAGCCAATTTCTATATGGAGACCTGTGCTTTAAAAGATAGGAGATTATTATCAGTTTGCAGACAATTTTCTAAGGCCAGTACTCTAGGATCTGTTACCTCACCCCATTGGCCATTTCTCTCAAGAGGTTATAGGATGGATAGAGAATCCACCTATCCCATTGTATTATTTCCTGGGTGAGGATTTCACATTTGTCAAATTTCATGACTTTCCCAAGGAGGTTTTCTGACTCCCCAATTTTGTGACTAATAGGGTCTTTGCACTAGAAGCATGCCGCCAAGTATCCATTGTCAATAGGGTTTATGGCACTAAAAGGAACAAAACAAAGCTTTATGATCTTTCTCTCATGATTTCTAAGAGCCAGGTAATACTGACTAAGCGGAAGGCTAAGGACGAGATCATGAATTTACTAGTGGCCTTGGGCTTGTTTCTCATTTGTGACAAGTGGAATTATAACCCGAATGAGATTTTTAGTTTAAGACATGAGGTTAGAGAATATTTCTAGAGAAGAAGGAACCTAGGCCAAGAGAGTGTGAAGGTATACATTAACCTATCTTACATTCTAGAAGAGCAGACAAAGTGGTTAAGTTTCTACACGCTGCAGGAAAAATATCAAAGAAATCTCTTGATGGGCAAGTCTCTCAATATGCAGTTGAAGAAAAGGGGTTGGTCAGAAAGAAAGAAGTCTAACTTCTGGAGATTTTGACATGAGATGAGATGTCCAAGTGCCCCGTTCAGTAACTTTCAGCTTGATGATGAATTTGAGGACTTATATGACAAGGAGGTTGATTCAAACAACAACAATCCCAACATGAGTCATGAAATTGATGAAGAAAGGGTTCCACCTCAGGATTCTAGGCCTCAAGAATTCGACAAACAAAGAGACTTGAGGTAGAGGGGTTTGCAAGATCTATCTACCTCCAGTGCCTGAAGTAAAGGAAAAGGGACCCAACGGTATCCAAGGTCATCCGTCACAGCTGTTGAAGGTCAAATTTCAAAGGACTCTTCAGCGAGAGGATTAGTATGTACTAGTTTTGGTCATATGAAATGAAGAAGGATCCAAGATCTAGGTGCTCCTAATGTACTGGTCCGACAAGAAGAAGTGGAGTATGTCCTGCAAAATGTTTCATCCACTACGACTCAGCTAAGTTTCTCTCCCCATTCTCTTCCTATTATTGCATCTCTAGTCAATCCCTTGCCTCCTCCCATGGAGAGGAATCCTCTGTCCTTAGCCACTGAAATGGTAATTCCAAATGTGACCCTTACCATTTTCAATGAATCCATTGAAACCATCCTGCATACCGAAGGAACGTCATCCACCACGGTCATTGTTGTGTCATTGAGCACCTTGTCAAGGGCCCCTATTGGAATGGCTGAAACCACCGCTTTTCTCACTACTTCCAGTCCATCTACTTATAGGAAGGCACTTCTCCATCAGCCTATTTCTGTGTTTACCCCTACTGGTTTTTCCCTTGCTCAATTTGGCATTCCACCCTTTTCCATGATCACGCTACCTTTTGCATCCCCCCATGCTCACACATCCAAAGTTTCCCCTATCATCACCTTTTTTGGGCTACCCCCTGGTGCTTCCATTGCAACACAAAGCATCAATATCCCTTAGACTCTTCAGGGCCATTTCAATGCTACTAAACAAGACTGAAAGGCCAAGAAGTAGAAAATATTGTCAAAAAATGCTGAGAAGCCCGCTACAAAGAAGACTAAAGCCTATTTCAATGAAGAGTGAAACTATCTACTTATTACCATTATGAAGCCACTCATTACAAAAAAATCCTTAACCCTAAACCCTAAACCCAAGGGAAAAATGCAAATGGAAGATTATGAAATTCATTTCGTAGGTTTGGACTTGAACAAAACTTGCTCGTGCGATAAATTTTTCCTAGGTAAAGCCACACAGAAGGTAGTATATGTTGATTATGAGAGGCTAGACAAGAAATTAAAGAAGTGTGAGGTGGAGTTCAAAAATATAAAAGAAATGGTAAGCAGACTGCAAAATGAGATCCAAGCTAGAGAGGCTGAAGTGACCCGCATGAGGAAAATTCAAGGCCAGCAAGGAGACGCGTCCAGGTTGGTTGCAGATGCTTGAAGTGAAAAGGTTCAACTTCATGCTGAAATTGAAAGTTTAAGAAGAAAGCTAAATGATTCTCGATCCCAAAATTTTGATGATCTTCGCAGGATCCAGGTGGAAGCAGAAGAGTGAAGGCAAGAAGTCAGAAGAATGAGTTTTGAATTGGTAAACATTCTTCAAGAGAAAAGTAAAATGGAAGAGAATACAAGGGAAAAAGAGGCTTGATATAACCAAGAGTTAACTATTGTATGAGAATCTAGACCCCTCCCTATAATGAAGAGGTCAATAGCAATGCATTGGGAGCATATTGTAGTTGGTGTGGTTGTTTTGGGACCCACCTTACAATTTCTAAGATATGTTCGAGAACTAAATGACAAGGTTAGTATGATGGCTGATCACTTTATGCAAAAATGTTCATCCCAAGTGGAGGATTCCCAAAGTTTTCATCTCCAAATTATGCATCGCCACTGATCAGGTCCTTGAAAGAGCAAGGATTTTGGATCAGCATATCACCTCCTTCAAATCCAATGACATTATCAACTATCATAGGGTTACAACAAAATGTAAAGATTTTCAAATAGTGTTGAATAAGCGGGTTGTCGAGATCAAGAAGGACTTTGGCATCTTAGTTAGTTTTGGGTTGCCTCCTCTTCTTTCACTAGATGAAGATGCACTAACAATGGAGCAGGTCAATGATGCAATCCAACACAAGTTCCAGACCTCAGCAGAAATTCCAAGTTCAAATGCCATGCCCACAGTTGATGATGTTGAGTGTGAGATCTATCCTCTTTCTCGATTCTATTATCACCTGCGTGTGATTTCTTCTAGATGGGGCCTCATCTCTTTTAAAGAGATTTTTTATCTTGAACAAGTATATAGGTAGATTCAAACCCTTGTCCTACCAACCGATGCAGATTGGGAGGCTCAATGTGCCGCTTTCATCAAACTCCAAGAATAACTAGAGGCCTAGGTTCGTATCTCCATAGAGCGAAGACCGCTGTGAGTCGCCAAAATTGTGAAGTGTTTTTTCCTTAGTCATTTTCATTTTCAGCTTACATAAATTTTTTCAGTTTTGGGTTTACCCACGCTCAATTAGAATCATTGAAAAGATGCACAATGTGCTACGTGGTGGTTGCGCAGCTTCCATCTTTCAACTTCCTTCCTAGATAGAGTTTGAGAAACATATTGATTCATCGGGCATTTTCTTAGGAGCTATATTCATGAGATCAAAAGTTTCTGCCTTGTTGACACACTGCCTCTTTGCCATGGGTAGTTTGCTTCTCCTATAGAGTGATATGAGTGGGGAGTTTGTCAGAGCTAGTTGGATTTTTTCTTTTCTTGGCTTTTGGGATGGAATTTTTGAGGTGGTTCCTTGGGGTGATGTGATCAGTCAACTGAACATTTTTCTGGGATGCTATTTTTAGGATTTGATCTTTTATGGGCCTCTATCTTTGCTAAATATCTAAAGGGAATTAATGCAGTAGTTGAGAATTGATGAACAAAGATCGTTACAACCTAACTAAAGATCTATGATCAGATCATGTACTATTAACTATCAACACTTGGCAGTATTGATTTTTGTGTTGAGGTAGTGCATTTCCTTTTCTGTAGCTATATAAGGAGGGCAATGACATAATGGGGGGTTGGATTCCAAGTTGCAGTTTCTTTGTTAAGAAAAGTTTCTTTAATTTTCTTAAGGTTTTTAGAATTATTTTTAAAAGAAAGTTGTAGAACTACTTTACTTTGGCATGTTATATCTATTAAGGTTTAAACTATTGTCTGATTGGAATTTGACCTCCATTTCAAAGTTCATTTAATATTTAAAAGCATGAACTATTGAGGAGAAATTGTTGAGATTGTGCATGTATGGCCTTTTTCAAGTTTTCTTTCTTTATATTATCATTTTGATTGAAACATTGTCTTGCAAGCTAGATCTGAATAGTTTAAGTAGCTAATTTCTATGTTGTATGCTTGTATGGTAAAGTAATAGATTAGGAAAACTGAACTATGTCATTGGACTTCTCTTTTTTTTCTGAAAGTTGTTATTTTGTCATGATATATTATATTAGGAGAAAGATTTCATGTGATTTTTGAGATATTGTTTTGTTACTCGTAAGAAATATTTATGTTTGATCGGACCATAATGAACATTTCCTGTGGAAAGATTTGAAAGTTTGCATTGTGCTTGAAGTTAGCCTATGTTGTTCATTCTCTTGCCAACAATGAAGGGTTGTGGCATTTTTTGTCTATTTATATCACTCATAGGAATGATTTGTGTTTGAAATGTTGTAAAAGCTTTAGCGCTTCTCCTTTTATGTTTTATGTTTACATTTCTTTCTCCCCTTATCTCCAAACCCCAAAGAAGAGCTAACTTTCTATAAAAATCTCAGAGGTATTCAGTGAGATGCAATTTGTCCCCAACTCGCTGAATTTCCAATAAGACTGTCAGAGAGGCACAAGCTTTGATTATCAATAGAAGGTGAGAATTGGGAATCTTTACACTAATTTGGGAATAAAGTGATTGGTAACGTGAAATAAATTTAGTGACTTTTTCACCCTCATTTTCCTTGCATCTCATCAAATCAACTAATGTCATTTCAAGAACCATATGCACTTGGAAATGGTTAATAAAGGCTTCAACAAGTTCATTAAATGAATGAATTGAGTTATTTGGTAATGCAGAAAACCAATCCAAGGCAACATCTTTCAAGGATCAAGGAAAAATCTTAGCCAAAAGTTTGTCCTCAAGGATAAAGTCACTACACAAGGTAGTAAAGGAATTAACATGATTAGTAGGATCTCCCTTTCCTCCATATTTCTCAATTCTAGGGATCTCTATACCTTGTGGCACCAAAGTTATCAATACCTCCAAAGATAGTGGGTTACTTTTGACATAGTATGAAGGTGGACCATTTTGATTTTGATTTATGGTGGAAACTTGACATTGAATGGATGAGAGACTTTGTAAAAGGTGGTTAATGATAGGGTCATTGTGTGTATTTTGAGATGGAGGTGAATATGGTAGTGATGTGTATCTATTGGGAGGAAAAGTGAATGGATTGCTTACGTGGGGATATATAAGGTTAGATGCCACATAGGTATAAGGAGCGCTAGTGGAAATGTTTGAGTTAGGAAAGATATTGCAAGTTGGTTGCATCATTGTGGTCACTTGAGGATTAGTATAGGTGGGAATGGAGGTTATGGTTGAAGGGGGAGGAATTTGAATTCCTCCTTGGCTTTGCACATTGTTTGAAGTTTGAGCACCATTGGTGGTAGAAGAAAGATTTTTTCCAAAGATGTGAGCTATTCTAGGCACAACTTCTAGTCCTTCATCGCTTTCCATCATGAGATGAATACTATCTATGATAGGTATAATAGTGTTGGAAATGTTTTTCGTACTCATGCTATCTTGTAAATGAGCTACATCTTAATGCATTTTTATTATGTTTTCTTGAGGGATATGATCAACCATTGTTTGAACACTTGGCGTAACACTTGTAGGTAAGGTAGTCATAGAAAAAGAGGTATCAAAGGTACAATCCATACCTAGTGAACTATTACAAACACTAGGAGTAAGAGAGCTAGATAACCCAAGATCCACAATGAGATTTTTTTCATGGGATGCCATGAGTCTCACACTTCATCTCACCATAGTATTGATAGTAGGACACCAAGTAGTACAACTCATGCAAGGGATAAAGCAAAGAAAGTGCAATGAACATGGTATCCTATTCTTACAATTACACTTAAAATGAAAGAAATGGAAATAACAGTAACTCTACAATTTGTAACAAGAAACTCAAAGTAGCAAACAAAAGCATAGAAAAGTAATTTCAAATCCCAAAAATTGGAAAGTCAAAGTTAATAGGAACTAAGATGCCAGCAAGGGTGTCTTGGTCCTACTGATGAAATTATGAGGTTCCAAAAATTGGAACATGAAGCAAACAACACAAATAGGGTTTTGAGCCAAAAACCCATAAAGGGACAAAGATGCCAGTAAGGGAGTTTTAGTCCCAGTAAAGGTTTTTTTTAGAAAAATAGCAAAATCTAGATTATTTACAATGTTCCCAAGTTTCCTATTCAGGGACCTGGTGTTGAGAAATAGAAAATTGTGCAAATGAATGCAAGAAAAAGTAACTAATGACAAGCAATTAGATGCAGAGTTAAATGTATTTTTTTCAATTTTGAATGCAATAACAATGTTTTTAAATGCAATTAGGATAATTGACAATGCACCTTTTTAGTTTTTCAATGAGACAAAATGATGCAAGAAATAAAAAATGAAAACTAATGCAAATGTAAGAAACCCTAGATGCACTTTCACTAATGCAAGATTTAATGTAAGAATGAATACAACCAAGATCTAGAACCTTAATGAACTCCAAATTAGAAAAAAAAAGAATGTTCTAAAATGTCGAGTTCACCAAAATGAATAATAGGGGAAATGGTTGCTTTATAAGCTAGGTCATAGAACACCACGCTTCACCAATTGTCATTCAAATATGTGCTAGGATCCCAAATCAGATTGACTATTAACCCCAAAGGTGAGTCAATTCTCAACAAGGAAGACCTAGGAGGGGGTTCTTTAAGCTTTGAGAGGTTCACCACCAAGCAAAAGCTTGGAAAAGACAACTTAACATTCAACTCAAAAAACCTAGTAATGCAAGCCAAATAATGATTGCAAATGATGAAATTAAGCAACAACAAGTTAGGATGTGTAGCTGGGAAGTTTGGAAATGTGATGAGGATTCTGGAAATGCAAAACTAATGTCAAAATATGTTAGGGAGGACTAAGATGACCTTACTGTTGCCTTATTCCCGCTGCTATTTTTCAAGGCAGATGTAGAATCTTTGGATGTTGGAACAAAATCTGAAATAATCTTTGCAAAATACCACTTCAAGGACAAAGATGCCCTTGTTGTCGACTTAGTCCCATCTTGAATTTTTGAAATCTCTAAATGTGATCTTGAGGCTCAATGTCTATGCTTCCTTCTCAGATCTCAGGTTCTGAAACTTTCAAATATTTCCTGTAGGTCAATTTCTATGAAGATAACAACTTTGCAACTTTGCACTCCAAATGATCTTCAACCTAAATCTACAAACACAAACATGCAAGAGAGGAAAAACTTGTTGATTGTTAGTATATGGGGGATTTCCTTGGTCAAACCCCTTGTTGGTAATTAAACCTTGGGATGAAATAAAATAATGGAGGGAAATGATGAATAAACAACATGCAATGTTACAACTCACCAAACCCTTGTTATGAAATCTACAAACTTGAGTGATATGGCTAGCTTAAATGTAGATCTTGAAATGCTTGAATACTTAATAGATATTGACTTGAATTTCTTACTTGAATCAAAACCCAACATCACAAATGTTAGCTCAAAAGCACACATGATGCAAGAATATCCTTGATATGACACTTGAATCTTGATGATGTCTCCAAATGATTGATGAATGGCTCTTGAATGCTCTTGTGAACTCAATTATGTTATTAGGAATTATCTCACAAAAGTCTTATATTCTTGGATGATAAAATGAGTGAAAGAACCTTGCATTTATACTTATCCATGCTTAATATCCCAAAATTACACCACACCAAGCCAACATATGAATTCATTAATTAAAGGAGGCTAAATCCTGCCAAGATTTGAAATTAAATCCTCAAAATAACCTAAGGGGGACTAAGATGCCCTAGGTGATGTCTTAGTCTTGAGGCATGAAACCTGGGGCACAAACTCCAAAAAGGGGCCCAATTAAGGTGCCTTTGAAATCAAGGTGCCAAGACTTTTGAGGGACAAGGATGTCATAGGTGGCATCTTAGTTTTGACCCAAAAATTAGGGACACACAACTAGAGTCATTAAATTATTATTTACCCTTTGATGATTGTCGGGATTAGCCATAAAAGATATAATTTATTAGGCTTATGGATGCAAAATAGGACCAATTAAGACATAAATAAGGATAAATAAAGCAAGGATGGCCCAAACAAGTGTGAAAATGCAAGGGTATGCATTTTCCTACTCTACACGCCCCAACTGGCATATGAGCCCCTATTTAACAAGAACTTATTTTGAATCAAATTTTTGGCATGATTTTATTATCCTAGATTTGATGTCGGATTGTAGCATTGAAATATCTAGTAATTTTGCATTAAAAAGTACAAATACAAGGCTATTTCACATAATTTCACCTAAAAAGAGCTAACAAGACTTATCAATTTTCATGAGCAAGTGTTATCTAGCAATTCAAGTATTCAAGAGCTAATTATCAAGCATTTGGAGCTACATTCAAGATTCAAGCATCATGTGTGTTTTTGAGCTAACATTTATGATGTATTTTTTTATGACTCAAGGAAGCATTCAAAGACATTATTTCATATCAAGATCAAGAGTCAAGATCCACATCCATTGGAGCCATCTCACACAATTTGTTTTCCTTTATTTCAAGGGTTTGGTGAGTTTCAACATTGCATATTGTTCATTCATCATTCCTTCATTCTATTTCATTTCATTTCAAGGTTTGATTACCCAAATAGGGTGTGACCAAGGCAAACCCCTATTCCCTAACACAACAACATTTTTCCCTCTTCATGTGAGATTGTCGATCTAGGTGATTTGGAGCTTGAAGATCCTTTGAAGAAAAAGTTGCAAGATTGAAGAAATTTGTCAAAGTTGTCATCTTCACAGAAACTCTCCTATAGATTGAAATTCAAACTTTTTGGACTTGGAGATTGGACAAGATGAAAGCTACAAAAGATCACTCAAGGCTATAGAAGTTTCAGTAAAACCCTATTATTGGGACTAAATCACCACCTTGGGTGTATGAGTTTGAGTACACCTCTTTTTAATAGTTTTCTATAGATCCTAATTTATCAGTAGAAGATTCTAGATTTTGCCTAGATTCTAGTAGTAGGACTAAATCACCCAGTCTAGCATATGAGTCCCAGTGCACATCAAAATTAAAAATTGAACCATGTTTTGGACATCTCTAGTCTTCTAGGTGCTTCTTTTTTTATCCTCAATCTCTCATTCTAATTTTAAGTTTCATTTTCTAGGTCACATAGTTAGGTTTGCATATTACTTTTATTTATTTCTTTCTAAGCATTCGCTTAGTGGTGAACCCGTTTTTAATCACACCTAAAGAAACCCCCTTGTTCTTGAATCCTTCCCTCAATTGAATCATTTGGTTGAGGGATCTAGGCTTTCCTTTAATGAACTAGGAGTGAAATAGGCCCTTTCGTTCCATCTCCCAGAAGGTGGAACCCTATTTCCTTTGGTTCACATAAAAATATGCCACTATCACCTTATATAATGCACTGGGTAAACCCAAAAAAGTGGTTTACAATTCTAGTGAGGAAAGAAAAGTTGCAAAAAATGACCATGAAAAAAAATCATTTTTGGGGATTCAAACGAACTTCTGGTTTGAGTGAACCCCCCTTTGAGTGAACCCATTAAATTTTGGGTCCCACATTTCTTGGAAAAATAACAAAAGGAAATGGTTGTGGAAAGGGGGTTCGCTCGAACCCCCCTGGTTCACTCAAACCGCCCTGGTTTGCTCAAACCCCCCTTTTCCCCCCTTCTCTCCCTTTAGCACCAAAAACTCCAAAAATTTTCCCTTCGAAGCTCGAGTTGAGGATGAAAATGGAGGAGACTTCATAGACCCAACTAGATGTTGGTAGTCCTTGGAACGAGCTATCCAATGAATATAATTTTAATATGTTTTGGTTTTATTATGTATTTGTTTTTCTAGTTTGATTAAACATAGTTTTTCCACCAAAAATCAAGGTCATTGTTCTACACATGTGGAAAATAGCAGATTATCAAAAAAAAAATTTGAAAAATATGAGAGAACTAGATATTGAAGTCCTTGATCCAACAAAAAAAAAATTAATTTTGATACATACAAAAAAATTTATGTTGTATATGGTCCGCCTATGTTTGAATTGTAATTGGTTTGACTTTGAAACTTGATTAAGGAAAAAAATTCAATAAAACACTATGAAACCAATTGGAAGCACTAGATATCATAGTTACAAATCTAAAATCAAAGAAAATAGAATTTTATCCTTCATGGAAAAAAAGTTACGTTGTATACGATGAGCGTCACTCCTTAAAAATAATGTTTACTGAAAAAAAAACTTGTTTTCGAAGGAGATGGAAAAAGAAGTGTAATCTGATTCCAAAAGTTTTGAAAAAAATATATTTAGAATCTATAGAAAAAATATCACAAATCACTAGTTTGCATCATCTTCAAATTTCTCACAATTTAGCCGCTATAGGTGCCTGAAAGTGAAGATTTAATTAGAAAAAATCAATTAAGTGTATAGAAGAAAAGAACTCCAATTTTACTGTAGTGTTCTAGCTCAATCTAGCCCTCTAAAAAGATGATCTCATCAAGGCCCATCGCGTCATAGCATGCATCCCTCCTGACATCCATGTCATAGATAACACGCTCTCCATGGACTAGCAATTGAAGTATACGCCACACATCCTCCAATGTCACTGTGGCCTTGCCTGTGGCGAAGTGGAAGGATGATGTCTCACTGTGCCATTGCTCTACGAGCGCTATCATCATGCCCAAATGTGTCCTCACTAGCACTGCATATGCAATGTACCAGAGGCCAATTGTCGCTAAGTGCTCTTGAAGTCGCTCGTGCATGCCAATCAATTTTTGAAGTATGGAGGATTTGTGCTCACGTGAATGAAGAATCTCTACCTCCTCCTACATCAAGAAATCCACCGCATTAAGTTTCATAAAAATCCATGATGCTTATTTACCCCAGTGTGCCTGAAACAACATATGCGTTGTTGTTTGTAGGTGCGATGCAATTTGAAAATTCCAAACTATGTCACTAGGCGCCCTAAACTCCCAAACTCCGCTACCACAATGCAATTTGAGCACACCTAGGTTTAATCAAAAACCCTAATTTTCAAAGTGGCCTGCCATGACACAATTCTCACATGCTGTCCAATTTGGAATTTGAACTGTAACTCCAAACTACAACATGGAGTCATTATTCACGATTGTGGCACAATTTGAGGCCACGTGGCACTGAAATAAAGTTTGAAGAGGTGCTATATTGGACCGTTGGGCTAAAGATAACTTCCTAAGCTATTAAATGCGCACGAAAATTTGAAAAATGAAGTCAGGTCAAGTTGACTCACTAGTGGTCCAGTGCCAGGAAGCCTCTGGTACACTTGTACTCGATCTGAGACATGTCATGGAAGTGGTTGTTGCACCATCTCTTATATGGGTTAGATCTCAAATCATAAAATCTCAAAGGGCTATGTGTGCAAATGAATTGGAAGTGGTCTCTCGAGGCCTATTTAAAACCTAAAAAATAGGGTTTTTTTACCCCATTTAGTCGTCCAGATAGGGTTTTGGACCCCTGATCCCATTTTTTCCCAATTGAAGGCCGTTTTGCATTGCTTTGTCACATTTTTTGGTGTCTTGGAGTCTTTCTGGACCCGTCAGGCACCTTGTCCTCTTTTTTCGCAATATCACATAAAAATCAAAATTTTCATCCAATCTCTTAAGGGAGCAATATATCGGCATGTTTCTTCTCACCGAGGTCGCAGTGGGGCAATTTTGAAAATTGAAAAAAAATTGAATTTTGATTGAGACAAGTTTTATTCTTTGAACCAACACAACAAGTACTTTACTTCAAAGAGGGGCAAAATGTAGACATGGAAAATATATCCACACACTTGATCTGGATTTACTAACATTGTTTCTTCTTGAATCATTTTCTTAGATAATCATCACCTTTCATCCCTTAATTGAATAAATCAGTTTTATCTAATTAAGTTGTCATCTTCCTGTTAATTAAATTAATCAATCTGATCTAATTAACCCTGTATCTCTATTTAATTAAATAATTCATTTTATTTGATTAAATCTCTAAAGTCATCTTATTAAATTAAATAAATTAAACCTTATTTGATATAATCTAACATCACCCCTCTTTAATTAAATAAATCAAAATCTTTTATTTAATTAAATATAAATCATATTCCTCTCAAATTTTATTTAAATCAATCCAAAAATATAAATCAAAATGTCACATTAACTAATCCCCTATTAAATTAATCAAATCCTAATTAATTTAATCCTAATCACCTGAATCCTCTCAATTTTGCAACTTGCACCAATAAATCATTTCTTTGATTTATTGATTCCCTAATTACTTTCAAAATGGCATAAAAAATGGAATATTCCTCCAAGTTTGAAAATCCCTCCAAATGGATTTTTCCTTCCAAAAAGGCATTCATTTCCTCTTACATGTCCTTGTGCATTGAGCCAAGTGGCATTTAATTCATTCCTTTCTCCCTCCAACAAGTCATTTCACAAATTTGAAATTCCACCTAATATCATTTATTGTGCACATTCATCAAAATGTGCTCAAGCTTCCTCCATTCACATCTTGAAAAGTGGCACTTTCCCATTAGATGTTGAATGATCCCACATTGCTTCATTTTGCTCACTCCTCCAACTTGTCTTTCTATAAATAGAAGGTTTTTCTTCTCATTTTGGATCCACAACTTAGAGCAAAGTTACTCTCTTCACATTGAGAGCTAATTTTAACCATTTCATACCATTTTTCGTCATCTTAAATAGGTTATTGCATATTTCACCAAGGATTTCATTGTTCTTCATCAACAAGTGGATCAATCTTCATCAAATCATCACAAAGTTTGCAAAGGAGTTGGGAAAGGGCCAATTTCTACATCAAATTGACACCAATTCCCCCATGAGATTGAGAGTTTGCATATTTAAATAGAATTTCATTGCTTTTCTTGTTTTGTTCTTCATTTTCCTTCCTATTTTGAGCATTGTAGATTAATTTCATTGGGAATCTTAGTTCTAACTTGCATTTGGATCTAATATTGTGTTTTGTTTTCTATGTTTGTGCAGGTCTAGGATTGGGATTCACACAAAGTGATTCTCTATTTTTATGCCTTTTTGAATTCTTCAATTCTTCAATAAATGATGTAAAATAGTCAATGAGACAAGTTTCTAGTGAGGAAAATAATTTATATGTTTTGACTTACTAGTGAGGATTTGCTTTGCTAGTGAGGCAATTTTTAGTGAGACATTGAATGTAACCAGTGAGGTTTTAATTTTCCAGTGAGGCTTAATGAAGTAAATTTTTAGAGTGGTTTTTTCTCCTTGTACAGGGTTTCCCACTCATAAATAATGTGTTGTGGCTCCTCTTGATTTTTTGTGTAAGTTGTCTAGAATCATAAGTTATAAGACTCAACCAAAAAGAAATTCAAACCAACAACATTTATTTTGGACCTCAATTAGATACACAAAAAACCATAGTTCACAACTGGTGAATATAACTCACACTATACGATGAATGAAAAGCCCAAAATTTGTATATAGCAACTTCCAACAAACATGATCAACATATCTAAACCACACTAACATAGGAGCAAAACACAAAGCAAAACTTAGAGCAACCACTGGACACCTGCAACCTTTCTTTATTACAATTTTCTCAATATCCTTGACATATACAACCAATAACCTACATCCATGACATCAATGACAACATCAACTAGTTGATAACCAATTGAGTAGTTGACATCAATGACAATACCTTCATTCTTGCAACAAATCCTTATAGGAACCAATCAATAGTCATCATCCTAAAAAAATTTATGCCTAGGCTTGAGGGGTGTAAATCTCAAAAACTAAAAATAAATAAAAAAATCCAAAATCCAAAAAATAAGAAAAAGGATTGAAAAAAATCGTTGTCTAGTGAAAACCACTTCAGTGGCGCTTTGGGCAAGTACCTTGGTGAAAACTTGGCAAACAGGAACCTTGGATAAATAAAGCACCTCCATCTATCTTTGGCTCTTTAGCTTATCATTCTTTGCATCGCATCCACCCATCACATCATTCAACCTATTTATTCCATCACGCATCCATGTTTATATCATATCTTGATATTTTTAAGTATCATGTCCCCTTTAACTAGTACTACTTAGCATATTCCTAAGGTCAACTTGTCTTGCATGTATCGAGGTAGTATATGGCATCAAACTAAGGGAAATTCATTATGGATTGGATCAGGTTCTTGCATATCTTAAGGTTATTTGAAATCTCATCAAAAATCCCAAAAAAATTCATAAAATCTCATCAAAAACCAAAAACATTCAAAATTCTATACAACTAAAATCCAAAAACATTCCTAAAATTGTAAAGTCAAAAATCCAAAACATCCAAAACACATCAAAAATCACTAAAAAGGTCAAAACATCGAAAATCCAAAAATAGTACCATGTTGGACTACATTGTCTTTGAGCTTAA
The DNA here is from genome assembly GCA_007258455.2 of Sequoia sempervirens. Lineage (NCBI taxonomy): Eukaryota > Viridiplantae > Streptophyta > Pinopsida > Cupressales > Cupressaceae > Sequoia > Sequoia sempervirens. The sequence goes on from VDFB02281492.1 coordinate 303,116,805, forward strand.
ACGTAGGCAAGGTGATCAATAATGCGTCCCTGAGACACTTTAGGTTAGGATTCCATCACAATAAACTAACATTCCATCAATTATTCATTTCTCATCAACAATAGGTGAAGATAGTTGAACTACGTTGTCTTTGTGTGTATAATGTAGGCAAGGCTCATGTTTGATAAGCCCTCGAGGCCCCTAGGATAGTCTTTTAGGTTAGGTTCTTGGTCAAAAATCATAAAAATCCAAAAACATTTGACAATTTAGAATAACACAAAAACATTTGAAAACTGAGAAAAACCCCTAAAGATTTGAAAAACTTAGAAAACTACAAAAACATTTGAAAACTTAGAAAAAACCCATGGGAAGCCTTGGAAGGCCTAAGCAACATCAAATAATTGAAAACCAAAACATTCACATAAACCTTTAAAAAGACCAAAAACAACCTCAAAACATTTTTGAAATATTCCAAAAATCCAAAACCATCCATCCCATTTCACTTCCACCCACAATAAGTTCCTTCATCCATAATAAATCAATTGTCATCTTCAAACTTTGGAAAAACAAATAGAAATCAAGTATCGCAAGTCAAAAAGTGAGAACCAAAGTGTCAAAATCTAAAGTCAAGATCATAGGTAAATGAGTCGGTGTATTTGTATCAACAACCTATCACACACCTAGTCTTAGTCAAAACATCTAATAAACTACCCTAGGATGCATCCTTCTGAAAATGGGCATCGACATCATAAGTCACCTTAGCTATGTTAAATTGGAAAGAGATATAGATAACACTAACTTTTTGTCTTTGATCTTTTCTTATTATTTATCTTAATGACCCAATTTGATGACCTATTTATGATGTCTCAATGATTTAGAGAGAAAGGAATGGGGCATCAATCATTATCTTTCGTTTGTTGTGCTTGTGGGTATTCTTGTAAAATAATCTTGGTGCATACTTTCTTAGTTGTGTGTAGGGAGGTTGTTTGGAGTAGCTTGTTAATTATTGCATATGCTTTGGTTTGAGAGATTCTAAACTTCTCAACTACATTTCAACGAGTTTTTCATATGCCAAGATGTGAACAAGAACTATCCTATCTATTTGCAGAGTCAAAGTCCATTATACTAGATACAACACTATCTTGGTTATCAATATCATGACGCATCATGTCTATGTGTTATATCAAACATAAGGAATGATGAAAAGTCCCAATCTCATATATGAACAAAATCACTGTTATGAAATAACTTGCACAATGGAAGAATATGATATGAAATATGCTGAAAATACTTGATAA
>VDFB02281492.1:303118181-303193780 GCA_007258455.2 Sequoia sempervirens
CATAAATGATGGTTCAAGGCCATCCAAAAGAAAGGCCCATACTTTCCTCTATCAAACACCTGGTTTTGCCTTAAGTTCATAAGATTCTGCTTGAAGATATTCATGCAGTATTCCCTGTCATAGTTATTGAAAGTTCTTAGAGAATCACCATGCTTAGCTTGGCCCAAATTCCCTTCACCATTATGTAGTTCAAATTCTCCATCATCATGGGGAAAATCTCTATTATCTTCAACATAAAAAGTATATGCATATTCAATGCAATATTTCTCATTATCCTTTTCACTGTTATGTATTGTAAAACACTCTCCCAACTGTACTAGAATTTCACCATCAAAGTGCTTCTCTTGAGAAACAAAAAATTATGTCATATCAACGTTGCTTGAGACAAACAAATCTAAAACCTTTTGCACCTCTTCGGTATCACCATTTGGAGACAACACTAGATTATGATTCATATCTTCAATATCATGCATGTATGAACCAATCAATGTTGTACTTCTATCACCCTTGGTATGCAAATAAATGTCTTCTCCACATAAATTATAAATTTCAAAATCACATACCTCTTCCTGAATTGACACATATTTTTTATCAGCTTCAGAGGTTTCTCCATCATTTCAAGAAATGCATTGGGAGTCATGTGAATTTTTATACAGAGTAATCTCACTATCAAAACAAATGTAAGCTGGACACAGGACTTCAAAATCATCCCTGTGTACATATCTCTAGTATTCAAGAGTTAGCAAATCTGAAATTTGCTCACTGCTGAGTGAACATGTCTCTACATTTTTATTACTACAGTTGTATTCTTCACTTTTAGCATCATCAAAAAGAGGTCCAAGATCCTCAGAGAGTGAGAAATCAGAAACATTACCAGCACAATTATTTGTTCCATAATTTGACATATCACTTTGTTTGTCTGAAAATATCTCTTCTTCATCAAATGTGTCTTCATGGCACTCAACCACGGCTAGAAGTGTTACTTGTTCACTATCAAATGGTTCCACATTTTCCATTGCTTCTTCTTCTTGAATATCACAAGAACTACAAGAATCACCTGATTGAAGATCACAATCCACGGGTTCCTCTTCACAATTTGAATACTCATTGGATCCCTCATAACATACACTGTTTTCCTTGTCATAATCTGTTATGCAGGAAAGAATTTCAATATCTTTGTCTTCCTCCTGTAGGTTGTCATAGGAATTGTTTTTACCTGCACCTATCCCATATTCTATTGGTTGTAGTGTTTGATTGATCTGTTGATACTCATTCGTGATATCACCCTTGTCTTCATACCTTTGTATGGTATCAATAAATTTGTTCACTAGATCAAAGGTATGTTGTTTTGATGACTCTGGCCAATAAATTGATTCAGGCTCCCCTACTCTTACAAAGTATTCAACAAACATGGCCCTTGTAGGCCTACAATGAGAAGGTATTTGCATACAATTTTTTGTCATTCTATTGTATAGAGAAATCATATATTCTCCTTCATACCTCCTTATGTCAAGAAATGCATCCAAGGGGAAAATTCTATACCCTGATTCTGTGATGGAGTCCTGGCTTTGAGTATATACATTTTCATCTTCTTCTTCTTCAAATTGTTGATTATGGCACACATATTGCTGCAAGTTCTGATTTTTTTGAATCTGTACAAACCCATGGGAAGCCCAATTTGATACAGAAAAATTTCCATAGTGCTCGAGAAATTGATCATGGAATCCTTGGAGAGAATTAATAGAAGCTATCAGTAGGCTATTGAACCAATCCCTAGCTTTATGAATGAGTGACATCATGAATAACCTCATATGTAAATCTTCATACGACACATCCAAATCTTGGATGAAAGAATTGAAACTCCTTAAATGATCTTCGGTAGAGATTGCACTGCTCCCCATAAACTTTGGAAAAAGACTTCTCCAACTTCCATCCAAAGGGTAAGGGTACCATTGAAACCCTATCAAGTCGAATTGTTCAATCATTGTTATGTATTGATGAGGGGGAGCATTAGGTGGGTATTGATACTGGTACGGTGGACTATTGTATTGTGCATGATGGTGTGGCATGTAATGCTAACCATGAGGTGGCTATGTATATGTATGTTGTGGGGGAATGTGTGGTGGATGGTTTGGATATTGATATTGATTCCCCATATGATTGTGAGGAGCCTTTGATGGGTCAAAAGGCCCTACACTATGATTTCCCTGCTTATGAGGTGGTACATACTTTGGGCAACCAGATGTCTGAATAGTATTTTGAGCTTTCTGCAATTTGAAATCTCTCATTGCTTGTATCATCTGGGATTTCTCCTATTCTTCTCTCTCCTTTCTCTGAGATTCAAACCATGCCTTGATTTCCTCATAAGTTAAAGAGTCAATCATCTTGAGGAGTTTTATGATCAATAGGATCATTTTGGTTACCCTTCATTCCTTGTTCACATTCCAGTTGATATTTGAGTCCCTCTGCTTCAAGTTTAGCATCAAACTCTGGTTGTTTTTGAGGATTATAAAATGGAAATGGATTTCTTTGTTCTTTAGGGGTACAAAGTTCTGCACTCGAATTATCTCTCCATGTATCATAGCAATCATATGTTTCACAATCTACCCTTGATGCCCTATCTTTGTTTGTTATGCACATTTCCTCACCTATCCTTTTTCCCTTATCAACCTTGTCATCCTTGTGTGTCCACTTATTGTTGCCAGCAGGACCTCCAATATGACCTCCCATGTATTGAGATCTTCTTCCATTCATGTTTGAACAAATGCAATGTTTTTGTTAGAGTCGCCACTCACTTTCTTAAAATGAGAAAATATTTGATATTTCTTATTCCTAGCAGAGTCTGTACAAAGTTCCTGACTCTATGATTAAGGTCCTGATTCTGAATTTAGCTCCCCAACAGAGTCACCAATTTGTTAGCTCTCAAAAATGTAGGCAGAATGCCTCAAGAGGTTGCCAATCTCCTGGTACACTTTAGGGTAACAAACAAAGCCAAATGATTTAAGCTTTCTACTCTTCAAGTGCTGCTAGACCTAGGCAGGTGTACTTATATGAGTGGAGCATACTTAACTTGTGCTTATCTCTTTTGAATTGTTTTTCCCACAATGGCAGATGAGAGTGGACAAATAAAACTAAATTTGGTATAAATTGTATAGCAATATTCACAACTAAATCCTTATATGTTTAGTTAACAAATGTAAGAAAATGAATGAATCTAAATGGTGAAAAATGCAGAGACTAGTGCCTTATTGGGTATGTGGAGTCAAATGAAATAGAAATGGGAAACCTCTTTCTAGAAAACACTCAAATTGTTTGTCATATGTTTTGTTTATAACTTCTATAAACATGCAAAATTGTGATTGCTAAGCTCTTCTTAATGATCCAAATGAATTTCCCTGATTACTGTGATCAACCAAAAGGATTTAATCATTTCTTGAAAGAACCAATCAATTAACCACACAAATACAACAAATGTGCACTGATAAATTGAATATAAACTTGTTATATAAATTTAAACAACCAAAAAGAATCAATCTTGGAGAAAACTTAGTAATACTTTCAATAAACACAACAAACAATTGACACCAAAAATGAGCTGCCACATCAACTAATTTTCATTGATATCTCCATTTTGAAATCATACATCATAGTCTCTGTTCTAAAATTTTTATTCTACTATATCCATTTCTGACCTATCTACTGTATATCTCTAATTTCTAATCTCTAATATCTCCTTTACAATTGAGAATGAATATTTATACATTGGCATTTGAAAAGACACATTGCTTCGTAATCACATGTCGGCGAGCAACTGTATTCGAGCTTCCATTAACATTCACCAAACACTTGCCAAGACATCCCGTAGTCACACCAAAGGCCAATGTCTCATGGATAGTTGTCCTTTCATCCTTTGTGTTTCATTGTGACATTATGTTGTCAGGGAGACATCCCATAGACAATACTTTGTCTTACCAAAACAATTCCTTAAGTTCAATTTTGATCGCCGTGACAATATCATTCTCTCACCGATGAAGCACACTTCGACGTGACAAAATGGGTCGGCAAGAATGTATAACTTTACCCTGATAATCTTTGATAGAGCTCATTCGCATTGTCGGCAAGATTGGAGCCACTTGCCAAGACTTTACTCTGATGCACTTTAGTCTTACCGATATGTATATCTTTATTGCCGGTCGGTAAGACACTATGAATTCACTAAGACCTCATCCTGAATACCTTTACTCTGGCCGAAATATGTCCACATGTTACAGTCAGTAAGACACAACCCAATCGGTGAGACCACATACCGAATACGTTTTGTTTGGCTGAAGTGTTTTCTCATTTCGTGCACTATTTGGTGAGACATAAAGAGTTTGCTATGACTTACTCTGATGAAAAGTTTCTCACTGATATGCTCCTTCAGTCACCAGTCGGTAAGACAATATAACTTTGTTGTGACTCATCCCGACGAAGACTCTATTGCCGATGGGAAACCCTTAGTTGTTGAAACAATAAAAGTGTCCTGCCGATAGGTGCCTATATATGAAATCTAATCGATGTGACATTAAAGAAGTCTTGCCGATAGACCTACAACAGATATATATTAGCAAAAATACATTATGAGTCAAGCAGACCTTGATAATCTCATGCCGATATGGACTATTATGTGAAATACTCAGACCTAGATGGATTTTATGGGACAAATATGGGAAAAATGTGAGCAAAATGTTATGAAGAGAGGCTCAGTGCATATGGTGACGATTATTTTGGAAACTCAGGTGTATGAAACAACTGTGAAATTATTTAGAATTTTATAGTTCTAACACTATCAAAGGAATGAAAGACCCCCTAGATTGCAAGATCACCCTTACAATACCAATTGGTATAATGGGAAGCCTATCTTAAATAGTTAGAGGAATACCCAAAACAATGTTCCTCTAGACCCTTTGCAAAAGAATTCAGGAAATTTTGTTGAAGATACTCCTTGGTGTATGACTTTCCAAATGCCACATTCCTCATAGTAATGTGCAGTAGCACAGATGGTGGAAGTAGAGGAGGACATACCCGGCGACTATGATCGACAAGATCAAGAGGATGATGATGTACTTATGATTATGGGTGATTCTGAACTTTCCTGCAGTGAATGTTCTTCTGATGAAGGTTCTTATGAAGTGGATGTAGATAATCAAAGTCAAATTGCTAATGCATATCATCAGCAAGTTCTTTCTAATGAGGATGAAACTAGTAATGTTGAGGCTTACAATTTGGAGGCAATTGAAGATGGTGTTTCATTAAGAAGACCTTCTACATAAGAGATTGCAAAATATACAATAGTCTTAGCTGCTCAAGCTAGGAGTTCTTATCATTTTAGGAATAGAATTGTTGGAGGTGAACAAGGTAATCTTGCTGGTCTATTCATCAAGGAACAAAATGCTAAGGGAAAAGAACATGAACCTGATGAAAAAGTAGAAGTAGTCAAAGCTAAAGAAGGCAAGGGAGATAAAATTTGGGCCAAGAGAGAAGACAAGCCAAAAGCTACTCATGGACACAAATTTCTTGCTGAGAAATTAAAGACACAGAAGCAAGTTCTTGATGCCATAAGGAAGGATGCTAAACACAAGGCTCAAGCAACCAAAAATCAATAGAAATATATTAGCAATGAACGAGGTATGCCTTCAATTGAACTCCCCAGTATACTCATGTTGATATGTTTCAGTTACTTAGCCAAGTTAAAGTGTCTATACCTTTTCTTGAAATGATGAGGATGAAGAACATAAACAAAAGGTAGTGGCCCTTATCATTGGTGCTTCTACATCCTATAAGGATTTAGTGGAGCTCACTCCATCCAAATTAAATGAAAAAGACAAGAAGGGTAAATACGTTGAGGGAGTGATTACTGAGATTCCCCATATTTTCCTAGGAAATTCTGTGAACCCTTGTCCAGATAAGATAGATCCATTTTTTCTTACCCTAGTAGTTGGGGGAAATTTTATAAAGAATTGTATTATTGACTCTAGTGCATCAAACAATATTATTCCAGTTAAAATCATGGATGCATTAGGGTTAAGGGTTGATAGCACTCATGGAAAGTGTTATGCCATGGATACCAGAGAGGTCCCTATGGTAGGTGTGATGAATGAGCTTCCATATATATTGGAAGCTTACCCTAACAAAGAGTTTAAAATGAGTGTGGTAGTGGTTGGTATCCCACCTAACTATGGAATATTATTCTCACAAAAATGGAGTGCATCTATGGGAGGCAATATGCAGTGTGACATGTCTTATGCCACATTTCCCATTGATGGTAAGAATCTCCAAGTAATGAGCAAATCTCAGATACCACATATGTTGGAACATGTTCCTAAAGATGACACAATTTGGTGCAGGAGCACCTTAAGGTCTTTTGGAAGATCTTAGTGATTTTTGGCTTGTAGGTGGTTCTAGCCAACCACCAAGGGAATAAGGACTATGATATAAAGTCCCTAGGTTTTTTTTGAGAGTGTGTTAGGGTAGGTTTGGTTTAGAGTCTTTAATTTCCTAGACAAATCTTGGCAATTTGAGCATTTTGGCAATGTTGCCTTGGCAATTTGGCCTAAAAGTTGAAAAATAGCATTAATGTTGTTCTAAGTCTGACCCAAGGGTCCTAGCACATTGGAGAAAGGTATATAAGGTCATCCAAACCATAATACCTGGGTTGGAAGTTCATTTTGATGAATTGAGACTTGGAGAGCATTTTTGTGTGATTGGAATTCAACAACTTTTGAGTGCATTTTTTTGTTTGAGCCTTCATCCAGTCAAGAATGGATTGAAAGGGATAACTTGATGCTTTCAGTGTTTCATTTGTTTCATTTACTTATTGTACCTAGCATTAGACTAGTCATTTAGACCAACTAGTTAAGGTTTTGCAAGTTTTTGGGTTTTTGGACTCACTGCCGATTTGGGCTAGTTTTTTGAATAATGAGTCCCACTTGAATTCCTGTGGCTTTCCTCTCATTTCCACTTGGAATAAATCTGGTGACTATGTAAATAATGTACATACAGGTTTAGGAGTCTTTGTTTGTAGGGGAAGTGAAGAAACTATCAAGCACTAGGCAAGTGCAAGTGCATTTTTGCTAGTGGCTTGGAGAGGACAGTAGTAAAGAAAGCTGCTAAATGGATTGGTTTGTGTCAATCAATAGCATGGGTGTGTGGGAACATGTATTCTAGACATTTTTGTGCAAGGAGGAGAGTTGAGGAGGTCATTGAAGCCCTCAAAGTTGGAAAAGGAGCTAAAACCCTTGAAATTAGGGAGGTATGAGGACAATCATATGAACGGCCACTTGGGAGACCTTACACCTAGTAAATATTGAAGCCTAGGGTACCACTAGAAATAATATCAAAAAATATTTGGGGGTTGTTAAGGCTGTTTTTGAGAAAAGCCAAGAAAACAAGTTCTAGGAGGCCTAGTTGGGGCAAAAGGCTACAAGGCCTAAAATGGAGTTTTTCAAGAAAGCAATGGGAGAATGGTGAAAGAATCCAATGAGATGGATCAGTGAGGTTTCAAATCAATGAAGAGATAGTATAATAACCTTTCCTAGCCCCTAGAGTGGTTAGGACACTTTGGGTCAGTTTGGAGCCTAGGGAAGCCTAGTGGCGAATTGAGAGTAATGGAGAAGAATTTGAAATTGGTGGAGAGTCTTATGAGGTGAGAGGGGTTTAGGAGAGATCCCTGAATAGGGTAGAGAGGAATACCCTAGAGAATAGGTCTTGGTAAGAGCAAGAGTTCTCTCGAAAGGTAAGTCTCCCCATCAAATTGGTATCAGAGCCATACAAGGCTTGGGAATTGATAAGTGAATGTCAGAAAGAAGTGAATCCATAGGAGAGAACACCATGGTGACCAATGTAGAGATAGCTAGAGACTTGATAGAGCAACAAGAAAAGAATAGGCATCTTGAAGAGGCTATGGAAGAGATGAAGCACAAACTAGAAGAGGTGGCAGAGACTACAAGCAAGATGAAGGTACAGTTAGGAGAGGATAAATATAAAGGTAAGAATCAAATAGAGGAAGACATAGAACCAGAACCTGACCTTCCATTAGCAGAGGAAACCTTCCTCAAATCATTGAAGGCTTTGAGTGGCAAGGAACTTGAAGGTATCCTTGTGTTCACAGGAAGAATGGATGCAGAGTTGGTTATGGAATGGATTGAGGGAATGGAGAATCACTTTGAATGTGATGGGATTACAAAGGCACAAAAGGTGAAGATAGCCAAATCAAGGCTAAGAGGACAAGCACTAACTTGGTGGAAGTTTCTACAAGAATAAAGAGAGAAGGAAGGCAAGAAACCCATTGGAAGTTGGAAAACTATGGTGGCTAAAGTGAAGGAGAACTATCTACCTGAAGACTATGATATTCAATTGCACAAGAAGAGACAAAATCTCAGACAAAGAGACCTAGATGTAGCTGCATATACAAAGGAGTTCCAAAAACTAAGCCTTAGATCTAGAGTGCAAGAAGTTGAAAGCATCAAGGTTGCTAGGTATCTAAACGGTTTTAGATGGAACATACAAGAGGAGTTGAGTCTTTTCACACTTACTACCCTCCATAGCTGCTATCAAATGGCTATTAAGGTGGAAGAGAAACTGAAAAAGAAACAAGATTCCAATACTAGAGGTAAAGGAAGAGGTAGAGACTCTAGAGGTGGACATAGAGGAGGTTTTGGTGGAAGAAGCCATGAGAACAAAGGTCAAGGGGATTCCAAGGTTGGAGAACAATCCCATGAGGCAAATAATAGAGGGGGATACAGAGGTAGAAGCTCTAACAATGGTGGAAGAGGCAGATCAGGAAGCTTTGGGAGAAGTTCACACTTTTCTTCCATGAAATGCTACAATTGTGGATAGTTGGGTCATCTGGCTTATAGGTGTCCAGATAAGCCAGCATCTTCACAAGGTGAGAGGAAGATTACATATGTCCAAGAAGAGGACTGCTCTAAAAACTCAGAAGTAAGTTTGGATTCAGAGAAAGGAGAACAACTCATGTGCAAGAAGAAGAAGAACACAAGCCAAGCCAGCATCTTCACAAGGTGAGAGGAAGATTACATATGTCCAAGAAGAGGACTGCTCTAAAAAATTAGAAGTAAGTTTGGAAGTAAGTTTGATCAAAGCACCTACTGACGATGAACACAAACAAAGGAGAGCTCTTTTTAGAGTCAAGTGCAAGATACAAGGTAAGGTTTGCAAGGTCATCATAGACTCAGGATCAACTGATAATGTCATCTCAGAGGAGGTAGTACAAAATTTGAAACTCATCAAGATACCCCATGTGTGTCCTTACAAGGTTACTTGGTTGAACAAAGGGTAGAATATATTGGTCAATGAACAAGTTTGGGTTGAGTTTGCTATAGGAAAGTATCAAGACAAGATACTATGTGATGTGTTACCAATGGATGCATGACATTTGTTACTTGGTAGACCATGGCAATATGACAGGGAGGCAGTACACCATCACAAGGAGAATAAGTACTCATTCAAGAAGGATGGAGTGACTTATAAAATTCAGTCTTTGATAGAAGAAAACACAGTGGAAAAGGAAGAAACTAGTGCACTTTTGATGAGTGGAAAGGGATTCATAAGGGACATAAAGGAGGAAGAAGGAGAGGCCTATGCAATCATGTTGAAGCCAAAGGAAGAGGAGTTATCTAATCAACTACCTATGACAGCAGAAGTGAAGTGACTATTTGGTCAGTTTAGGGACATCATTTGTGAAGGTACACTAGCTACACTACCACCCAAGAGAGCAATCAGTCATCAAATAGACTTTATACCAGGAGCAACACTACCTAACAAGGCTGCATACAAGATGACACCGGAGCAGAATAAGGAGATAGCAAGGCAAGTTCAAGAACTTTTGGACCAAGGGCTAATCAGAAAGAGCATAAATCCATGTGTTGTTCCAGTTGTGTTGGCACCTAAGAAGGGGGACAAGTGGAGGATGTGTACTGATTCTAGGGCCATAAATAGGATAACCATTAGATATAGGTTTCCTATTCCTAGGATAGAAGATCTAATGGATTGTTTAGGGGGTGCTAAGTTCTATTCTGAAATTGATTTGAAAAGTGGCTATTATCAAATTAGGATGAAAGAAGGATATGAATGGAATTCAACATTTAAAACCACAGAAGGGTTTTATGAATGGTTAGTGATGCCATTCGGGCTTACAAATGCACCTAGCACTTTTATGAGGGTGATGAATGAGGTCTTGAAGGACTACATAGGAGTCTTTGTGGTTGTCTACCTAGATGATATCCTCATCTTTAGCAAAACAAAAGAAGAACATATGAAGCACCTAGAACTTGTGTTGAGAAAACTTCAAGAGGAGAAGCTCACCATAAACCTTGAGAAGAGTGAGTTCATGAAGCAAGAATTGGTCTATCTAGGATTTGTAGTATCCCAAGGGAACTTGAAGATGGAAAAAAGCAAGGTTGAAGCCATTCTCAGTTGGCCTACTCCAAAGACAGGGACAGAAGTTAGGAGTTTCCATGGATTAGCTCAGTTCTATAGGAAATTTGTGAGAAGGTTTAGTGAAATTTTTGCACCGATTCTTGACACCATCAAAGGAGGACTGAAAACAAAGTTTGTGTGGACCAAAGAAGCCAATGAAGGATTTGAAAGGTTGAAGAGGGAGATAGCTACCCAACCTATCTTATTTTTACTAAGTTTTGACAAACCATTCATAGTAGAATGTGATGCAAGTAACATAGTAGTAGGAGTTGTCCTAAGCCAAGAAGGCAGGCCGGTGGCATTCTTTAGTGAAAGGTTGAATGAAGCAAAGTCTATGTACTCATCCTATGACTTAGAGTTGTATGCTTTAGTGCAGGCTCTTAAGAAGTGGAGGCACTACCTATTGCCAAAATAATTTGTGGTATACACTGACAATCAGGCCTTAAGTTACATCAACACTCAAGAGAAGCTCAGTTTGAGGCATATCAAGTGGATGGAGTTTTTGCAGTCATACACTTTTACCATCAAACATAAGAAGGGGGTTAAAAACAAGGTTGTCGATGCTCTTAGTAGGAGGTTTCTTATTGTCCAAGAGATATAGCTACAAAGCACGGGGGTTGAAGGATTCAAAGACCTATATGAAGGAGATTCTGATTTCTCATAAATATACAAGGTATGTACTGAATTTGAGAATCATTTTCACAGTGAATATGATGATTACACTTTGTGGAATGGTTTATTGTTTAAGGGGAAGCAATTGTGTGTTCCTAGAGGTTCCATGAGGGAGAATCTAATCCAAGAAAAGAATAATGGTAGTTTGAGTGGTCACTTTGGTTTGAAAAAGACACTAGACTTAGTGGAGAGGTTCTATTGGTGGCCTAAGATGCAAAGAGATGTAAGAAGATATGTAGAGCGATGTGGAGTGTGTCAAAAGGCAAAGGGAACATCAAAAAATGCAGGTCTTTATCAGCCATTACCCATCCCAAATAGACCATGGGAATGCATAAGCATGGACTTCATAGTAGGTCTACCTAGGACACCAACTGGTTTGGAAAGTGTGTTTGTTGTAGTGGATAGATTCAGCAAGATGAGCCATTTCATACCATGCAAAACAACACATGATGCTAGTCACATTGCACACATATTCTTTAAAGAGATAGTGAGGATACATGGGTTGCCAAAGAGCATAGTTGCAGATAGAGATATGAAGTTTATGGGACACTTTTGGAAAACTCTTTGGAAGAGGCTAGGAACCAACTTGTCTCATAGCTCAGTATTTCATCCTCAAACAGATGGATAGACAGAGGTGATAAATAGGGTACTTGGAAACTTGTTGAGATGCTTAACTAAGGAGTATGGACAAGGATGGGAACAAGTGATTCCACAAGCTGAATTTGCTTACAATGATAGCACAAATAGAACAACGGGTAAGAGTCCATTTGAAATAGTATATGGCTTACATCCAAGTGGTGTACTTGAGCTTAGGGATCTACAAGGATATGAAGGGATCAGTGGACATGCTGATGATTTTTCTCAGTCAATGAGAGAGGTTCATGAGTAGGTAAAGAAGACATTGATAGAGGCTAATCAAAAGTTGAAGGCTAAGAGAGATGAAGGGAGAAGGGAATTACAATTTGAGATAGGTGATTTGGTGATGGTATACTTGAACAAGGCAAGGTTATAGAAAGGAATACCAAGCAAGCTATAGATGAAAAGGATAGGGCCATGTAAAGTGTTGGCTAAGTATGGGTCAAATGCATACAAGGTGGAGTTACCCAAGGAGATGTCTATTTCTCCTATCTTCAATGTGAAGGACTTGGTGAAGTATAAAGGACCAGAAATGGATGAAGAACAGTACAATGCTGAGATAAACAAGGATGTGGAAGCACTCAAGGTACCAGATCAGATCATCCCACAAGTGGACAAGATTCTAGACTCAAGGGTGAAGAAGAAGACTAGGCACAAGACATACATGGAGCACCTAGTGAAGTGGAGACATCAACAAGAGTTAGAGGCTACTTGGATAGCAGAAGGTGACTTTAAGAAGCATGGAATTAGTGAGGAACTCTTGAGATCACAAGTTCCTTAACCTCTTTGTTGCAGGGGGAAATGGTGCAGGAGCACCTTAAGGTCTTTTGGAAGATCTTAGTGATTTTTGGATTGTAGGTGGTTCTAGCCAACCACCAAGGGAATAAGGACTATGATATAAAGTCCCTAGGTTTTTTTTGAGAGTGTGTTAGGGTAGGTTTGGTTTAGATTCTTTAACTTTATGAGTTCCTAGACAAATCTTGGCAATTTGAGCATCTTGGCAATGTTGCCTTGGCAATTTGGCCTAAAAGTTGAAAAATAGCATTAATGTTGTTCTAAGTCTGACCCAAGGGTCCTATCACATGGGAGAAAGGTATATAAGGTCAGAAAAACCCTAATACCTAGGTTGGAAGTTCATTTTCATGAATTGATACTTGGAGAGCACTTTTGTGTGATTGGAATTCAACAACTTTTGAGTGCATTTTTGTGTTTGAGCCTTCATCCAGTCAAGAATGGATTGAAAGGGATAACCTAATGCTTTGAGTGTTTCATTTGTGTCATTTACTTACTTTACCTATCATTAGATTAGTCATTTAGACCAATTGGTTAAGGTTTTACAAGTTTTTGGGTTTTTGGACTCATTGTCGATTTGGGCTAGTTTTGTGAATAATGAGTCCCACTTGAATTCACATGGATTTCCTATCATGGCCACTTGGAATAAAGTTGTGGAATGTGTAAATAATGTATATACAGGTGTAGGAGTCTTTTTTTGCGGGGAAAGTGAAGAAACTATCAAGCACTAGGCAAGTGCAAGTGCATTCTAGCTAGTGGCTTGGAGAGGACAACAGTAAAGAAAGCTGCTAAATGGATTGGTTTGTGCCAATAAAGAGCATGGGAGTGTGGTAACATGTATTCCAGACATGTTTGTGCAAGGAGGAGAGTTGAGGAGGTCATTGAAGCCCTCAAAGTTGGAAAAAGGAGCTAAAACCCTTGAAACCCTTGAAATTAGGGAGGTATGAGGACAGTCATATGAACGGCCACTTGGGAGACCTTACACCTGGTAAATATTGAAGCCTAGGGTACCAATAGAAAGAATATAAAAAAATATTTGGGGGTTGTTAAGACCATTTTTGAGAAAAGCCAAGAAAACAGGTTCTAGGAGGCCTAGTTGGGGCAAAAGGCTACAAGGCCTAAAATGGAGTTTTTCAAGAAAGCGATGGGAGAATGGTGAAAGAATCCAATGAGATGGATCAGTGAGGTTTCAAATCAAAAAAGAGATAGTAGAATAACCTTTCCTAGCCCCTGGAGTGGTTAGGACACTTTGGGTCAGTTTGGAGCCCAGGGAAGCCTAGTGGCGAATTGAGAGTAATGGAGAAGAATTTGAAATTGGTGGAGAGTCTTATGAGGTGAGAGGGGTTTAGGAGAGATCCCTGAATAGGGTAGAGAGGAATAACCTAGGAATACCAAAGAATAGGTCTTGGGAAGAGCAAGAGTGCTCTTGAAAGGTAAGTCTCCCCATCACAATTCTTTTCATAGATATCAATATTGGTGAGTTCAAGGTAGAAGAAGCGCCAAGAGAGATTGAGAGAGGTCCTACACCTATAGAAAATAAAGTTTCAAGAATTCCTAATAAAGAAGGACTGTGGAAAATGTACTTTGATGGTGCAAGTTCCAAACAAGGATCTAGTGCAAGAATTTTATTAGTATCACCTACTGGAAATTCTTATAAGTTCTCTTTTATGTTGTATTTTGTTTGTACGAATAATGTAGTAGAATATGAAGCTTTGTTATTGGGATTGAGACTTGCTGAAAAGTATGGAATTAGAAAGTTAATGGTGATTGGTGATTCTGAGCTTGTAATATCCCAAGTAAGAGCTAAATATTCTTGCAAAATAATAGACTGAAGCAATACATGAATGTTGTATGGGATTCTATTGAATAGTTTGATGCTTTTGGAATTGATTGGATGGAAATAAGACATAATAGAGTAGCTGATTTACTTGCTAATATTTCTTTAAGACTTGATGGTATAACCTTCATGGGAATTTCTAAGGTTGAGATACAAACAAGATCATCTATCCCTAATAATGTATACAATTGGAAAAAATTTAATGATGATGAGGATATCCTTAGATTCTTAAATTGTGTTGATAAATATGAAGGTCAGGACATTAATTTTAATGGATTTGTAGAGAATACTAATGGAAAGGATACGGTGTTTGGAAAAGAGGTCATCCAATTAAAGACAAATAAAATCCCCAAAGGCCTTGTAGCTCTTGAAAGGGTCTTTGATAGTCGAGATACAAACAAGGCCAAAACAATTGCTACTCACTCAGAGGACCTAGAAGAAGTGAACTTGGGAACTATAAATTCCCCAAAGAAAGTCTATATAGGAAATAATATGAAGCCAAAGGTAAAGGAAATATTAATCACCTTAGAAAATACAGACATGTCTTTGCTTGTTCATACGATGACTTGAAAGCTTACAGGAAGGAATTGTTTCAACATGAAATTCTTTAAAGGAAGATGAAAAACCCTTCAGGAAAAAGCAAAGACCAATCAATCCTACTTTAGCTCCCAAAATGCAAGAGGATTTGGTGAAGTTGAGGGATGTTGGTATTATTAAGCCCATTAGACACTCTTCATGGGTATCTAATCTAGTACCAGTAAGAAAAAAAAAATGGTGACATAAGACTATGCGTTGATTTTAGGAACTTGAATGTATCCTCATTAAAGGACAATTATCCATTACTGAACATGGAAAGTATGTTGCAAAAGGTGACTGGATGTGAACTACTATCAATGATGGATGGTTTTTCAAGATATAATCAAGTAAAAGTAATTGAGTCTGAGCAGTATAAGACTGCATTTACTACTCCTTGGGGTACCTATCTATATGTAAGGATTCCTTTTGGCTTAACAAATGCAAGTACCACTTTTCAAAAAGCTATGGATGTAGCTTTCTTAAATTTTATTGATTTATTTATGGTTGTATATCAAGATGACTTGACCACTTATTCTAAGAAAGAAGAGGATCATTGCATGCATTTAGAGAAGTTTTTATCAGGTCACTAAAATATGGAATATCTTTTAATCCAAAGAAATATGCCTCTAGGGTCATTGAGGGAAAATTGCTAGGGCATATTGTGTCCAAGGAAGGAGTAAGGATAGACCCTGAAAGAGTGGAAGCCATTGACAAGATCCCTCAGCCAAAAAATGTCAAGGGCTTCCAGTCATTTTTTGGGTAGATAAATCTTTTGAGAAGATTTGTAACCAACTTTGAAAAAATTACAAGACCTATTTCCAACATGTTGAAGGGTGAAAAGGTACTTTGGAGGAGCCTAGTCAGGCTTTCAAGAAAATAAAACAAGCTATTAAAGAGGCTCCAATTTTGAAGTCTCCTGATTTTTCTAAATGAATGCATATTTTCTCTTTTGCTTCTTTTCATACTATTGTTGTTGTCTTACTACAGAAAAATGAGTAAGGTTTTGAACAACCAATTTCATTTTTTAGTAAATCTTTACAAGCTACGAAATTGAAGTATGACACTAATGAGAAACAAGCATATGCTTTGGTAAAGGCTGTGAAGAATTTTAGTACTTACTTACAAGGGGCTATAGTTATGGCTTTTGTTCCAAGTGCAGCTGTGAAGGACATTTTTACTCAGCAAGAGACAATAGGCAAAAGGTGTAGATGGATCAATAGGATCCAAGAATTTAACATTGATGTTCAAATTACCAAGTTAGTAAGAGGATAGGACCTAGCCAAGTTAATGGAAAACGTAAATTTGGAAGCTAATCAAGTTAATCAGACTGAAGTAATTGATGTTGCACCTCTTTGTGATATGCAAACATGCGGATGGTATAGAAGAATTATCCAGTATTTACAAAATTTGCAATGTCCTACTTATATGGTTGACAATGAAAAAAGAACAAAGAAATTGCATGCTATCAAGTATGTGATTATTAACAATGAGTTATGGTGGAGAAGCTTGGATGGAGTACTTCTAAAGTGTGTAGATGGAAAACAAGCATTGGAACTTCAGTAGGAAATGCACAATGGGGTGTGTGGTGGTAATTACATGGAAAAGACTACTGCACACAAAATTTTGAGAGTTGGATTATGGTGGCCCACTATTTTTAAAGATGCTCACTAGTTTGTTAAAACTGGTGATTCCTGTCAACGATTTCCAGGAAAATTGAAGTTCTCAGGAAATTTACCACTCAGGCCCATGACAATTCAAGCCCCTTTCCAACAATGGGGAATTGATTTCATTAGGGAAATACTAGAAAAATATAGTGGAGGTCACTCATGGATTCTTGTTGCCACTGACTACTTTACAAAATGGGTGGAAGCAATACCTACAAAGAAGGCAACAAGTAAGGTGGTTGTTGATTTTTTGTTAAATAACATTTTTATCAGATTTAAAGTCCCTCAAAGGATTATCTCAAATAACTCTATGTGCTTTAGATCAAATGAATTCAAGGACTTTTGTGAAAGACATGGCATACAAGTCTCTTATTCTTCACCTTACCATCCTCAAGGAAATGGTCAAGCCGAGTCTAGTAATAAGAGCTTGATGAAGAGAATCAAGAGAGTTATGGAGAAAAATAAAAGGGCTTGGGACTCAAAATTAAAACTGGCACTCTAGGTAGATAGAGTGGTTGTGAAAAGGGCTACTAGTTATTCACCATTTGGCTTAGTATATGGTCTAGAGGCTAGATTTCCATAGAATAACCTACTCAAAATGTATAAGTTTGTGCAGGAATATGATGAAGAAATCTATGATGATATGCAACACAAAATAAATAATCTGATGGAATTAGATGAGTCTTAGAGGGAAGCTCAAGTTAAAAATTTGAAGATGCAACTACAAGTTAAGCATTTATATGACAAGAAAGCTTCTCCCAAAAAGTTTGAAGTAAATAGCATGGTGTTGGCCTAGAATGCAAGAGCTCTGGATAATGGCAAGCATGGGAAATTTGAAGCATTATGGATTGGCCCTTATCTGATAGTCAGCACTCACAGACTAGATTCATATTTCCTTCAGAGCCTAATAGGTGAACTTTTTGAACTGCCAGTACATGGACAGTTCTTAAAGCCATACTTCTCCTAAGTATGTTTTTCTCCATGTATGTTCTTTTTTGTATATTGTGTATATAAGTGTGTTTGCTTTTGTTTTGTTTTGGTCCTGCTACCTTGTTTGGATAGTTCCTAGGTTTGGTTCCTTTGGTTCTAATCCACATTTTGGTCTGCTTCAACCTAAGATTCTTGGGATCTCGCCATGCCTATAGGAGGCATACATCCCCAGTCAGAGCCACTGATGGAACCTTAATTTTCATGTCCCATCTCAAACCCTTGTTGCATTTAGGAGGTTTTATGATTCATCTTCTTAAAAGCACTTCAATGTTCTATTTTGTTGTTGACTCCCTATTACCCTTTATTGGTCACTGTTAAATTTTTTTGCATTTACTTTTATTATTTGGCAACCGATTCCCTAATCATAGTCCAGAAACTTTTTTTATAATGGTTTTGGGGTTTATTTAAGTCTTTTCCTATCCATTGTACTATCCTAGGAAGTCCCCTCCATTAAAAAAACTTATGAGCATGTGCCTAAATATTTTCACTTAAGATTCAATTGGCCTTCTGTCTTTACCGCTCATTGTTGATCACTTTTGAAATGTATGCTTTAAATCAGTGACGAGTGATGAGGTGATATCTCTTTGATATCACTCATCAAGAACAACTCCTTGAATTTCAAATTGTAAATAACGATGAGTGAGGTTCTTAGTACTATGAAGGGATCACTTATCGCTAATGATTTATGACCTCTTAGAATTATAATAGCGATGAGCAATGTCCTTTGGCTTTATGATTATATTTTTCATCACTTATTGCAAATATGTTATGAATTCATTGTTTTAAATCAACGACGAGCGAGGATGTGAATTTCCAATTACATCACTTCTCGCACATTTGTTTTGAGTGCTAAGTTCTTGATTAGCAATACGTGATATGTAATGATATTAGGATAATACCTCATCGCTAATTGCTTGCAAACCTTATGAGGAGGATTATCGATGAGCAATAAGATTCCCTTCAAGAAGGTTTCTCTCACTAACTTGAGTACTTATTTGCAAAATCTTTTTGTGCCATTCATTGTTTATATAGGTGTATGTGTCAAAATATGGTGTTTTCATCTCTTTTCGCTAATAAAAGCTAAGGTGCAAATTTGAATTAGCAAGGAGTGATGGAGATGAACGTGATTAGGAAATAGGCCATAGATCTAAAGGCTTAGATTTTTTTGCATAAAACACTTGCATCATTGATAGAGTTGGATGAGGATGAAGTAAATCAACGATGGGTGACAACCATTACAGGAAGGGGCAAAATGGAAAAATATTGAGGATTTCATATAAAGCAAAAGGGAAGGTAGTGAGATGGATTAATAACCAGTGATATTGTTTTAAAGCTAAAGGATCAACGATCAAGGTTTAAACTTGAATGACTAATTGTCAGTTTGCTCACATGATATTACTATCGAGTATTAATGGTGACACACTTCTCTCTTGGTTGTAGCAAAAATTAGACACCTGGTTGATCATGCCTACAAATTCATTGGTTGGAAGAAAGAATACCAGAAGTTGAACAAATTGTGAGGCAAGCCCTAGAATTTATGAGTAACCAAAGTGACACTGCTTTCACCTAGGTAAGCAAAATTGATATCTCCTTCTAATTGATGTAGTAAGGTGAATACCCTAGAAAGTTGGTAGGAAATTTGGGGAATTAGCAATTCATTCATTTATGGTAGTTTCAATTTGGTGATTGAGCACTATATAAATTGTGGAGAAAGGTGTCCTATTCAGTAGTAGTGTTTTGTCCTATCATAAATGTGAATGGTTTTATTTGGCCGTAAGATATTGTAAGCCCTAGTTCGATTTGCATTTCAAGCATGAGTGACCCAGAGCCTTGTTAGACTAGAAAGGAAACTAAAACAGATGAGGGTTAAAAGACTTAAAACTTAGAATGTTTTAGCTAAAGTTAAGCCTAAACCAATAATTGTGTGTAAAACTTCACCAAACACTCCTGCAACGTCCACTAGGTCTAGGAGTGCAAAGAAAGAAATAGAAAATTTTATGCAAGAGACCTTTGGAGGTATCAGAGGAGGGTCATGAATTGGTAAAGGCCCATAGAACAAGTTGTTGTGACCACCAGGTTGATTTATAATGCTGACGAAATTGGTAAAAAATGCCAACCCCCAAGTGGATGACAATTGTTTTGGTATGCTATCAATAGGTGAAATTCTAGCAGAATTGCATGCTATTTATGGGGGTTGAACCTTGGAAAGTTGGTGGTTTTGAATTTGTTTATAGAAGTTGATTTAATGATGGAGTTGTCCATACACTATAACCCTACTGATAGGACAATCAGAAGTAAAAATGGTGATATAGTTCTGGAGGTGACAAAGGATAAGATGATAGATGTATTTGGATTGAATCTCAATTATACTTCAAAGTTTTGACACGTTGACTTGTATGCTGAGTATGAAAAGAGAAAATTTGCATTCAAAGAAGTACTGCTTGTGCGACACAAAAGGAGCAAGGAAAAATTTACTACTAAGGATGCTGAGCCTTTTCAGTGTGAATAATTTGAAGATTATTTCAAAAACACTTATTACTGTTTAAATCAAGTACTGGCTCAGGATTTTGAGGTTAGGATAGCTCCTAATTTATTGGTAATGGTGGAGGATATAAAAAACTATAATCAAAACATTGGTTTTGATTATGCTAACTTTGTTGTTGAATGGATACATGAGGATTTTCTAAATTTGAAAAAGGAGATGCTCCCTTTGTCTTTCCCCCATTACTCTTTATTGATGCATATGCTCGTAAGGGAAGGTGATTATGAGTGGAAAAGGAAATTAAATATGAAGATTAAGGACAATGAAAATAATGCTATACCTGTACAAATGTGGACATACATTTGGGATCGAGATTGCTCCAATTCCAATTACATCTTGTTTGTCAATGTGGTAAGATATGGTATCTTAGAGTCATTGGGTGTAGCACCTAGATTCAAACTTTCTCCAAAAATCAGAAGCCTTATGCACCCAAAGGATGTACCAGGCTCTAAACCAACACATAATTGGCCTGACTGGTTTCTACATTCTGAATATACTTTGATCAGGTCTTATGGAGCTAAGGTGGCACCTCATTGTCTACCTTTGTATGTCTCAGACATATTGGCTTTCGTGGAGCTCATGTGGAAAATTGATGTCATGGATTATGAAATGTTTAGAAAAGACAAAAAGGGAACTGTAATAAATGCCTAATGTACTTTTTCTTACTTCAAGATCACTCCCCCTGAGGGGTATGAAAAGCTTGGCATTATGGTAAATAATCTCAGAATGCCTATTAATGAGATTAGAGTTTTTGATCCAAAATTTTTTGTGGCAAAAAGAAGGAAAAAGAACTTAGGCATCATACACCATGAATTTTTATATAGAGATGATGTACTAAGGAATTTGACAAGTGATGAGGCCATCATGGCTAGGAAAAAATAATGGACAACTATGACACACCTTGAGGAGAAGATTATGAAAAGGAATTCCTTCTACATTAGTTCATATAATGTAATTGCAAATCCCTTGGAGAGGGCCTTTACTATGATAAAGGATTATCAATCTGATGAGTTTAAGGTAAAGGTAAAGGAAGCTATAGCAAAGCCCAAGTCCTCTTAGAACAACAATGATAGCAACAAGCTATGGATATCCCAGAACAACCTGTAGATGTTTAGGAGGTCAGCAAAGAACAAGTGGAAGAGCATGTGCCATGAACTAAGGAGGTGGAGTAGAAATTTCCCCTTCCTCATATTGAAGAAACTTGTAGTTCAAATGTTCCTCCTAACAGGATCGTCAAGTGGCAGTATGACAGAGAAAATGATGATGATCCTAGGATTAGGGAGTGTGATGAGTTTTTGGCTGATGCTAAATTTGTGTAGACCAAAGAATTTTAGGAGTTTATGATTCGGCAGTGGAGTAAGGAAATAAAAGAGAGACTTGAATCAACCCAAGATAATGCCAAACCTTCTCATTAGGAGGAAGCTAAGAAAGTAGAGGAAGATGAAATTAAGGCTGAAATTGTAGCTATTACTCCCACTGAGGCTCGAAGGATTGTCAAAGATAGTGGAACTAAATGTTGTTACCAAGATGTACTATCATTGCTGCCATAGCATATGATGTAGTTAGGAGAGATCCTCAAGCTTTGATATCTGGGGATCAATTTGAGAATAAAGTATTTGGTTCTGGATATAGTCGAAAGTTTCATACTCTTGCAATTTGGTCTATGGCACCTAATACTAGTAAACATGAGGTTGCTAGGCCTATTGAAGAAGTTATTGGTTCACTTGTGGTTAAGAGAGCTACTAACATAACTCCTATCCAGATAGCTGAGTTAATTGCACATGTTGCAATGCTTAGTGTGGATATTGCACATATTTCTTAGAAGAGATATGAATCCTTGGTTAAATAATATATTAAGGCCTTGAATGAGTTGAATCAAATGAGAGCCACTGTTCAATCTATTCAGAAGGAAATGGCTCAACCATCTTCTTCTTCTTCTTCTTCATTTGATATGTTTACACAAGATAGTGAGACTTTGGCCCTAAGAATTGATGATTTGAAAGAAAACTTGACTGTTGAGAAGGAAAATGTCAAGCAAGCCAAACTGGAAATAGTTAGGGGGGCCAATGAAATTTTTGAGGATGTGTTAAGGTATAGGGTGACCAAGTTGGTCCACAAAGCTAATGATGTTTGGGCCACATATAAGAATATTCATGAGGCAAATACAAACTATTTTCAAGTACAGGAGACCTTCATGAATGAATGGAATAATTGGATTGCTAGGGTAATGCTTTGAAATAAATGATGCCAAAAATGAATGAAGACCCTGAGGAACCCAAAAATATTCTTGACATCCTGCAAACTATTGACTCAATAAATGAGATAACTACTTTACATGGAAATTTGGGTATACAACTCTAGAGTAAGTTGAAAATATTCAAGGAAATGGAAGAATGTGGCATGCCTCAAATATTGGATCTAAAAGGTGAAAGGCATCCATTTGACACCTGGAAAAAATATCTGGGAGGAATGCTTGGAACGACCCTTGTCTGTCACTGATTACATCTTGCTCAATTAAAATATTAACACAATGGTGGAAATTGAATAAAAAATGGATACGTTTGTTAAAGAGGCCAGGATTTTAGTTGATGCAAGGTATTCTTAGTACATTACTAAGGTGCAGGATTTGTCAAATATTAAATATCCCATTGAGGAGGAATACAACACTTGGTTGGAGAAAGACACAGAGTGAATTTGTGTAAGGATCAGTGAATGAGGAAAATAATGGACAAGAGAAGAATAATACATAGACCGAATACAGTATAGATTAGGCTTTTGGTATAACATGGTAAAATATTATTCTCTCCTTGAATTCATATGAATAGCACATGGTGCTAATGTGGATTGACAATTTTTGAAATTTTTATGCTTTCCTTGCCTTGCTTCGTAAGTTTTGTTGTTTTGATTCTCTCACAGTTAGCATTTGAACACATGGGGAATATCTTGTAACAAACTAATGATGTTTTTGAGTTGGGACCTATTTTCCACGAAGAGTTGAGGTTAATTTTGCCTCATGTTTATTTACTCCACTTGAATACTCAAGTGTAACTCAAAGAGGAGTATTGTTGCAAGTGGTCCAATGGGATCATGACATGTGTGTTATCTGGTCTGAGGCTTGTTTGCTCCTTCATCTCTATAAGAAGGAATTAAGGACCAGAAGCAAGGGAGTTGAATTTTTTTGATTTAATACTGTTAGATTGTCAAGATAATATGAAGCAAGTTTTAGAGTCTTTGTTTTAAGTTTCTTTTGGAGTTCATACTTATGCATATACAACTGATAATGATATTTAATTTATAATATAGAGTAATATCAGCTTCATGGTTATTGTCTCTCCTTGTATGTGTATTATGAGTTATGATTGAGAGTAATCAATGATTTCTTTCATTTGTCTCTGTCATTACCTGATGGATGTTTAGGTTCATGCTTGCTTGTTGATTCAATGAATTGATGTAGGTGCTTGTATGAGATTAATGACTTATAAGAATTATGTGCTAGGATATTTGTAAGAAGTAATAATCAAGAACGTCACAGAGGAATGTCGTAATGCAATATTTCTTGAGGTTATAGGTGCCATCATTTAAATTGTTATCAGGTTATATAGAAAGTTATTGACTCTATGCTTGGGATAAAACACTGGTTCTTGAGCAGAGTATTTGTGTTACACTATCAATATTGATTCATTAACTACTCAATCTTTAAATCATAAAATCTCAAGGGGATACTATTATCGTTGTTTTGTGTTTGAAGTCTACTCTCTCATATTCAATACATATAACATTGATACATAAGCTATCAACTTATTTGATGCATATTATTGAATGGTTTCATGAGAGATATTTATTATTGACAATGTATTTGAATATAATTGTGATAAGTCCTTAAATATGCATTGTGGGATCACCCTCCTAGGTTTCACAGAGCCCAAATAAGAGGAATAGAAGTTTAGTAACCTCTATTTGTTTGTTGGGAAATCCCTTTGGAATTAGTGATAATTGGAAATGGCAAAGTCCATAGGTATTTTGATGATCAGTTTGGTTCTTAAAAAATAACCAACATGTGGGAAGGTAAAAATAAAGAAAGGTAGGGTACAAATTGATATTTTGAGATCAAATCAAGATCATTCCCCACTATTCTGCTATGAAGAAATACAAGTTTATTAATTCCCATGGGTAAGTGGGTAATTACAACACAACAAGTTTTAATTGATGCTAAGTATGTGGTTGAAATATGTGTATAGAGTGGATGTATATCTACTTGGGGATTTTTTATTAGGAAAAGGCATTAACAAAACACAATTAAAGCTTGGTCATAATTGGTTGCACTGGTAATCTATCCAATGATTTATTTTTAAAACTTGATTAACAGTTGAGATTTTAAAAAATCAAATCAAACTATTGTCAACTCGTGCACGTAAGCTTTTCTTGAGTATTAATGGTTGGCACAATTGCATGACTCGATATAATGAGGATCAAAGGCCATATTTTTTCATTCAGAAATTGACAATTGAGTTTGAGTCCAAGAGTAGAGTTGGTGGGGGTTTTCTAGTTCTTCTTGTTCTAATCACTGAGAAGATGAGTAAATCAAGCAAGTCTATTTGGCCGGTCCGAAGGTCTAGGAGATTGAGTTTGCTTGAATCTGAGGAGAATGCTCCTAGGGATGAAATTGAGACACACGGAGCTCCTGAAACACCAAAGAGTAGAAAGGGATGCAAGAAATTAAAGAAATATGGTATCAGGAGTAATTACCACCTGAGGAGCCGAAATGTTTCAGAAGAACTGGTCAAGTTTAAGGGGAAAAGGATGGTTGAATATGAGAAGAAGGCACAGAAAAAGTGAAAGTATTGCAAGGCCTATCTATGAAGACATAATTCTCCCAGTGAGGTTTCTGATAGCCCTTCAGATAATGGAGGTGAAACCGATCCGGAGTGTGACCATTATCCCCTTTCCCTGGTACCTTATGAAGACTATAATGAGGAAGTGGTGACGGTTCCTCTAGTTCCACTATGAACAAGACAAGGGTTAGTATCCTCTAAGGCTGATGACTCTGAGTGATGACTTTGCCCCATTTTTGTTTTTGATGAAACCATAGCCCCCTTTTCAGGACTGTCCTGTTCAACATGTTTGTGGTTTTTTGTTTCTTGTGTTGATGGGGAAATTCTTTGAGATGATGTGTTGGAGAACTACCAGACTTCCCAACTTTAGCGGCATGTGTAATTTTTCCAAGTGGTATACACATTTTTGCTCGGGCTGTGAATGGAGAATCTTCTTCAGTCAACAAGGACAAGGTGATGCTACTGCAACAACAAACTTTGTCTTTGGTGGAGCTGGCGTGTCTTCATTCCAAGGATGTGGAATTTGGTCTTTTACTCTTCCATTTTTTGCAATGAGTACATGTAACTAACTAAGGAGTGTCTCAAATTATGGTGCAAATGATCTTCAAATTAAATGAAATGTAAATGTAATTGAGCCTAATGGTTGTTGCTCCCTTGTTCTATAAAAGGGATTTCAAGGCTCATTACAATGATCATATTTTTAAGTCTCAGCAAGGTTTAGGTGAAAGGATAAGTTCAGGAAAGGCATCTTGTAGAGAATATGGATGAATAGAATAGTAGATCGTCTTGGGTACGAATCTTGTATGTGATAGTTTTAAACAAGTTTCATAGAAGCTACTAATATTGAAACAAATCTTAGTCCAAAAACAAATACTCTCCTATGTATTTTTCTTACAAGTTATAAATGAAAATATTAATGGTGTTCTCATTTATCTTTAGTTGTTCCATTGAACCTATGATTTTGTTTTAGCATTAACTCAAAGAGTTGATTAAAATGCTTAAAGAGGGTTATAGATCTATAAGGAATTATATAATATTTGTAAGAAGTTATTATTTTTGGCATAATGAGTTTTATAGTACAAAGCACTATGGAATAGTCCACCCAATTCTAAATTAATTGCTTATATATATTACTGGTTCTTACATATTTGACTCTGTTGTCCCAATTGATGAAACACTAGTCTATTTGTTAGATAATCTTGCATAAAAATGAGCTATTAGCATATCTGGTCATGGATTTAAAATGAGAACAACATTCATAAAAGAAATATTTCAATTATAGTGTACAGGTTTGGAATACCCCTGATTCTTAGAAAATAGATATTCATTCATGCATAGGTCTGCCAAATCTTTAGTGAAGTGTATTTATTTGCAATAAATAAGAATCAATTTGTGTATAAATGTGTTATCAACTAGATATATAACCCATTTGAACACAATAAGGAATACCCTCCTAGGTCCCACAAAGCCTAAGTTGTAGGAGTAAAGACCTCATAATACTTTACTCGTTGTGTTGGCCACTAGCCTTATAGATTCTTTATTATAGGAGTTGGCTACTCTTTAGAGAATTGCAAGGTTATGCTAGAAAAATCACCAACAAAACCCAAAATGGCTTCAAAAGGGGTGATCTTCTTGGGTGTTAGAAATATGTCACAGGGACCCTAATGTGTTATGTCATGCTAGAAGAAGAATTTAAAAGGTTCTACTCATACTTGTTCCCCATGTCAAATCACTTAAGACATGACATTAAAATGAACTTTCCTTTTTGGATTTACAGTTCTCTTGAGGAGTCAATTGATAAGGTTTTAATTGGAAAAATAATTTTGCTATTCACCAAGGGCTCATATACTATTTCTATAGATTTCCATTAGTTTGAACCACTACCATCCCTTTTATCTTTATAATTTATGATCCGTCCTTGGTCCCTCCATGAGTCTTTATGGGTCCTTCAAAAAGTAAACCTCTTTATGGGTCCTTCAAAAAGTAAACTTGAGGCCTCTATGATTTAGAAAATCATACCGCCTAGGTGGTGCACATTATTATGTCCTCTTTCTAGTTGCAACCCTCACACTTTGCTAGTCCTCAAATTCATTTAGATAAGGAAAAACCATTGGCAAGGCTATCTCTACATTTATCCACACTGATACCTCTCTTAATAGTTTCAAGGAGACTCATACAATCCACCCCACAGTTAAGCCAAAAAAAGGATGGATTACCTTGAGCCCCACCTCTTCCATATCCATTGATAAAGAAATCATCCTTTTAGTGGACCATTCTACTTCTAACACCCTTGAAAAAGTGGGCCCCAAGTTCTATCTTATGGGAGGCTCTAAATCTCCAAACTCAAAAAGAACCTTTAAAAGAAATTTTCAAGGATTTCTCTATCATGAAGGAGAAATTGGGTAAACTACAAGAAAACCTCTAACTATAAAACAATATTCTAAGATATGAATGCTCATCCAACAACTAACAACCAAGAAAATATACAAGATGTAAATGAAAGTGTACAAATGCAATAAAGGCTAGAAAAGTGACAAGGTGGGTAAAGGAATTTTGGAGGAGGTGGTAAAGTTTGTTGTAAAGTTCAAAAAATGAGAGAATCTTCAATAGAGTGTGGAGGAATTAAGAAAAAACCATAAATAATTGAGAAATAGCTTTAATAAAGCAATGGCGTTCAATAGAGAGATGGTTAAAATTTTGGCCACTATAATTTATGTCCTACTGTTCGAGCTTTAGAAAAAGAAAGGGAAAGTGCTAGAAGGTCTAATTGAAAGAACTAAGGCTAAATTCATGGAGAAAAAGGCCTACATTTTGAAGGAAAAATTTAATGACAAGGACATAGTTTCTAAGCAGGTCTCCTTCACGGTGAAACTTGATTTTATTAGAATTGGATGGTAAGCAACTAGTAGTCTATAGAAGTTAGCAGGCCACTAGCCTCTTTATCTTATGCGTTGTTCTATTATCGTGGCTCTAAGATGTCTACCTATTGTGCTTCATATTCCTCTCTAGTCCTTTGTTTTATACTATGTTTATGTTTCCTTCTTTGATTTTAGTCTCACTCCTCATAAGACTCAAATTATCTACCTTTATGGCCTATTTGTTAAATAGGGTTCGAGCCCTTTAATCCCCCTGTTTACTAATATAAAAAATAAGATGTACTCTTATTAAACATCAAATATTCAATATAATAATTTTGCATCTCATCCATATAAAAAAGTGATGAATAATTATCCTATTTTTATTGGGAAAAAAATAACTTTGATTGCTAAATCATTTGATGTTTAAGAATAACCAACTAAATGACTATATATATATATATATATAAAGGTTGGAGTTGGTAAGACAACTAAACTTTGAATTATTAAATAATTAAGAATTGGTTTATTGAAGAGAATATAAAAGATCTAGGAAGAGAGCTCTTGCCATACTTAAATATCTTATTGGAAGAGACTCAAACCTCAATGAAAAATGACTAATAAGTTCATTACAAAGGCCAAGGTTAACTAAGTAAATACCAAATGAAGATTTAAAAAATTATACTATTTTGCTAGGTATTTTGTAATAAATCAAAATCACAATAAAATAATGCCAAAGAATAGTTTATGAGAGCATTATTTACTAGTGAGACATTTTTTTTTCTTTTCAAAATAAATGTTATTTATTACTTTTGGCATTGATGAGATGATTGGAGGATTGTTCAAATTGTTTATTAATTTTATATCTAAATTGTAATGGTGAAATTTTATACCCATGCCAATTCCTATTTAGTTTTGGGTCCATATTACATATCAACAAATGGGAGTAATTCCTTGATTTTTCACCCCACTCCATTTATATTCATTTCCATATACTTGACCTTATCTTATTTGTATCTATACACATTCATATACATAAAGCATTTATTATGCATATACATGTGTTTAATCCCTTATATTTGACCTTTCACTTGTACATTAGCTCTTTCCTATCGTAGGTTGTTTACATAATTTAGATGATTGATCTTGCACCTTAGGATTTAATTCCAAAAATTAAAATTTAAAATTTAAAATTCAAATATTAATCAACTATCACCTATTCTATTAGCTGTTATGAGTTGCCTTGATACAAATTTGTACAATTACTTTCCATGTTTTGCTTCTAAAGGCATTAGATATGCATTCATTATATAATCCAACTTAAGGAAACAAAATTATGCATAGCAAAAAGGAATCATTATAGGAATATTTTGATTTAGAGCACCAAAAATAATATAATAAGCATTAAAGTCATCTATATTAGTTGCATTTCTTGAGATTATTGTCATTGATTATTTTCATGATCATAAAGTTGGTTTAAACAAACCTAGGAGAACATGACTTTTGTGATCTAGAGATCTCCTCAATGTAGTCTTGAATTCTACCAATATTTAACAATTAGAAAAATGTATAGAGATCATAGTGAACTATAGAACAAAAGTGGACATTTCACTAGATCATATCCAAGTTGCATGATAGATCTATACTATGCAAAAGTAATATAGAATTATGAGGTCAACCTACATAGAAATTAAGGGCTATAATATCAAGACATTTATCACATAGTGAAGATTCATTTTTAGTCTCAAGACAAATAGATTTTAATTTGAGATCATATTATATTCTTTGACATTATTCCTATAATAAAATTCTAATTCTCTTATATTTAAGTTTTATTATCTAATTGTTTATTCCTAACTAATAATTCAATTGAATTTCTTTTTTTACCAATATTAACAATACTATAATTTAATAACTAATATGAAATTTTAATACTAATAGTTATATTAATAGAGTTCAAAATTTTAATTTTAATTTTTTTCAAATTTAATAAAATCATATTCCAATAATTGTTATAATATTTATTGATTTAATGTCCAATATTCTTAACAATTTTGTACCAATAGTTGTGATTTTAAAGTTGTTAGTCTTGATGATGATTACCTATAAGTGAATGAAATGTATTCCTTAGATTTAAAAACAACAAATCATGTGATGCCACATCAACACACTAATAAAACACAACTTAATGCACAACTATTGGTCTAACTATTTTTTGAATCTTTTTGGACACCTCAACAAAATATATACTATCGTCCCACCATATTTGATGATATGACCTTGAAACCTTATTTATTTATAAATAAGAGACTTGTGAAATAAATTACTATAAAAAGATACTCAACTACTATTGTTTATGTGACTGATTATTTTTCCGCATTTCCAAAGTTTGTTCTAAGGGTAACAAATCCGAAGACAGTTTAGCAGGCCCTGACAGGCCTTTAGAGTAGTTCCTCGAAAACCTAGCTCATGAAGCTTCCTTGTATTGTAGAATAGATGTAACGCTTGTTGTAATTAATTTCCCGCCATTAAAGCGGATATTGTCTATTGCCGTGTCAATGCTGTCACAGGGGCAGTTTCTTTCCGATGCGGAACCCACGCCGTGGTTGTTACGTTAGAAAAGTCGAGAACAAATGTCCAAAATCACGATGCTTGATTCAGTGTGGGCAACGACTATTCCAAGCCATTATGCAGCTTGACTTGACTTCATTTTTGTGGGGACAATCGAGACGAACACGAATTGACTCGGGAAATAGCTCAGATTTCCCTCGATCTTCCCACCTTTATGTCACATTGACATTTATTTCCCACTCGTCCCATCAACTGCTATTTGACGTGATAACGACCTCCAAGCCGATAAAGCAAGTAATTTCTTTTGTTTTCAACGAGCCAGTGAATTTTGAAATTAACTAAGCGTTTGTGCGATAGTTGAGTACTATATTTAATAATAAGGGTATGGTCTCATGGAGGGGGCTTCCTTAAAAATTTCAGCATATGCTGTTTAGCTTTTTAAGGAATATTTTAAAGTTTTTGGTCCCATGGATTTAATCTTGAAATTCTGCTTAGAATTTTAAGCTCCAAAATTTAAGGAATGAACTGAAGTGCTTTGATAAAAAATAATAAATAAATGAAAATTCTCTCATTTTTATTTTCTAATAAGAATTTAAAAATCTATATGAGAGACAAGTGGCATAAAAAACTCCTAAGCTGTAGGGGCAATTTCTAGCCCCACCCCAATTTCACCAGCCTGAAATATTCATTTCTATACTTTAGGGGCTCCTAGGCTCCTATTTTTCTGGAAAAGATTCTAGTTAATCCTATAGCAATTTTTTTTTTCCCCATGGGACCTCCTGCTTCATGAAAATAGAAGCCCAAGCCCCCATCAGACTATACAGTAATAATAATAATAATTAGCTGATAGGCTCTACCTTGGCACTAGCTATTGAGGCAACAAAATGCATGGGCACCATGGGCTTATGCATGCATTTCCTGCACCATTATAACGGTTCCTGTCAGGGTACTATAGACGGGTACTATTATCAGCTTCTCAACCGTGATGCCTCAAGCGTCGCCATCAACTTGGCCATGCCTGCCAACTTCACCGTAAATGCTTTGATTTAATGCGACTACCAAACTATGCTACCACCTTCAATGTCATTTTTGCGATCATTTTGAAAATAGGTTGTGTCGTCCATTTTCAATTCTGTTGCACAATTGAGAGAGGACATTCATACACAGTCGATTTAGGCATTAGCAGAGGAGCGCCCAACGTGAGCTGCACCAAACGAACAACGCAACACCAGGTCCCTTTCAATATTTTCTTTTTTGTCTTCTCTTTTTCCGACTGTTCCAAACAGAGTTTGTGATCATAATTGGGATTAGTTAATCAACAATTTTGTTAATTTCATGGCTTTATTTCTGCATATTAAATTTGTATCCATTAAATTTGAATTGGTCTCATCCCTATCTCTCGAGCTCTCTTTGTATTGGGTTTTTTTTTTGTCTGCTTCTTCACTGTGCCCCTCCACGAACTGTTCCCTCACCTCTGTTCTTCATTTGTTGCCACACAGAATGTCTTGAATTTGTTAAGGTACGCGGCAGAAACAAATCCCCCAACTAGTGACAACAGAAGCATAGTTAAACTTGTTCCCCCATATTCCAAATGAGACCCACCATCCTCACTGATCTCCACAGCAGCAATCCCCTGTTTTGGCTGGACCTTAGTCCTACTTTGAGGACAATTAGAATATATCAATAAATAACATTTCAATGCAGTCAACAGGGAAAGCGTGCTTACAATTGGGAAGAAGCCTACCCTTGTCATTCTCCTCAAACACACACAAACAAACAACATAATATAGACCTTCATAGCCACTCTGCAATCTATAAACAAACAGAGGCAGGGCATCTATGATGGCCTTTTCCATACTAACAGTTATATTCACTAAGAGATAATTGTATCATTTTAAAATCCCATTTTTAACCCTAGGGAAATGCCACCATATAGAGCTTATAATATAGTAGTTGATGTTCAAATAATTTAATGAAAGTCTAATACTTATCTTAAGATGATAAAATAAGGCAATCATATATGTTTTGGTATATCCTACTTAGAGTTATAGGCATATAATTTTTTTGTGGAGTTATATGCATAGAAAATTCATAACTACAAATTTAGATTTGTGTATAAGGTTCAAATTAATGAATTTTTAATACAATCTAGATTATTTTTATAATTTGTGAATTTGATCTAATTAAGTTTAAGAATGATCTAATATAGTTTTTTATTTTATTTCTTACACATGATTAAGAATAAGTGAATTTGAATTAGTTCAAAAGTTATGATCAAAGTAGTAGATAGCTAACTTTTGAATTCTAAAATCAACTTGTATCTTTATTTCTTTTAATTTCTATGATATGACTTATTGTAACTTGAAATTAGATTAATTCAATTTTATTTCTTGTTATGTTCCTTAAACCTAATTTTTCATACAAAGATGAATTGTATTTCCTCAAATTTAAATGAACCCAACACTCAAAACCTTCTAAAATTTTGCCAGGTTTTGACTTTTCTTATATCTGTAATTTTTAGATTTGATATTTTCATTACTGTCATTTATTCTAGATTTTATTAGAGTCTTGGGCTTTCATTATTTTATATATATCCCATGACCACCATCTCATATTTTGATTGTTTGAGTCTCATTATTATATCATTTACCATGGATCCTTACAAATTTTTATTTTGGGATTTCCCTCATGCATACATCATGGATTATGAGCTATTTTCATTCTTTCTTGATTCTCCTCCTTTTATCCTTAATTATTTTTCCTTATTTTATGACATAAATGATCCTACATGTTTCATGCATAAGATTGTAAAGTATTTGAGAAATGTTCCATCCTTTATAGACTTATGCATGCCTACCCATCTATATTAGAGGATTTTACTTTATTTATCTCCATGACTCGTCATGATTCTTCATCTCATGAGATAAAAGATGGTGATACTTTAGTTCTAATTTCCCATAATACATATAGGTATATTCCTTCATATGGTGATGTTTCCTAGTAAGTATATATTATACAATGCATCTCATCTCCCATAAGATATCTAGGGATATTCCTTCATGTGGTGATATTTTCTAGTAAGCATATATTTTGTACATCTCAAAAAAACTTTCCTTTTACCTCTATTGGTTTTCCTACATGTGTCTCTCTTTCTCTAATACACATGTTTTACCTTCATACAAGATTGGTATTCTTTCTTGTCATTCATGTTGCTCATGTTATATTGATGATATATTAAGTGACTATCATGGTGACAATTCTTTATTTTTTAATGATAATTCTCATGACTCTTATAAAAATGTTACACATAGTTCTAGTTCTTCACATTTTGGTGTCCTTTCCTTGGGAGTCTCATAGATATGTCCATGCATATCATGATGTTATATGCCTTTTTTATAACAATGGTTTCTCCTTCAAATCCTTTTATGCCTTTATATGATATATATTTGTGTAATTGTGGAGTACCTTCTCTTACATATCATATTGAGAAAACACATGGAGTATACATTCATTGAGTAAGAGAACTATGTAAAGATCTCTTAGATTATTTATTTAGCTCACGTGCAACTATTTAGTGATTTATCTCTTAAATCCTCCCCTACTAGTACTAGTGATTTATCTACACATCAAGCTATTGGACATGTTGAGCATGATATTTCACATTATTGGCACTCCACCATGAGTATGTTCGAAAATCTAGATGGTATATTTATCATTATGAGAAAATATTTAAAAATAAATTATAGTAATGGAATATTACGTAATCCTTCAAAATATGGTATTTCGCCCTTTCCCTCACCAAGTAGATTTCTAGAACCATGTTTATAAGTATAATGGTAGATCTAATCCATTAATAGAATTATAATCCTTGAAAACTTCATGCTACTTATTTTCATAAGGACAAGTTATTTGCTAGATTGTTTCCAACAAGCTTGAATGACCAAGCATTCACATGATTATTTATTGCCTCATTCTATTATTATATCAAACATTCTCATTATGATATTGAATCCATGACAAATGATTCTAAAATTATGCAATGCAAGAAAGAAAAATACTAACTAGTTCATGTGATTATATGTTAAGATTTCAAGTTTTGATTACTAATATGAGTTTCACATTAAAATAAGATGAGGTTCAAGGATTTTTTCATTAATTATTTACAAACACATATTGAAAGAAAATTTTCATACAAGCCTTACCCTTCCTTTTAATATATATGCACTATTGTGTACAAATGAGAGCATGCTTTATTATAAAATCCTTATCTACCCCATTGGTGAGGCCAAAAAAACACTTAAAATTAGGATCCTCCACATTGGACGTGAACTCTCCCACAAGAACAAAATTCACTAGAATATGAAATAGCAAGGGCATATAAAATATATTAAAATGAGCATTAGGAATGTAAAGTTGAGACACCTTTTCCTATCACTAATGGATCTTTTACTATCAATATCACCAGTGTCCTTTACCAATAGCCTCATTTCTTTTACTATCTTTAACTATTCTTGAACATATGTTCATATCCAACAATTTTATGTCCATTTGGAAAATATAATAAATCTACCATGTGTTAATTTTTTTATTAACATTGTCAATTCTTCATCCATAGCCTCTTTCCAAGAATCTACATCATTAATACCAATAGCTTCCTTTACAATCCTAGGCTTATGAACTTGTTAGTGTATAAAGAAATTTCACAAA
This sequence comes from Sequoia sempervirens, assembly GCA_007258455.2. Classification (NCBI taxonomy): domain Eukaryota; kingdom Viridiplantae; phylum Streptophyta; class Pinopsida; order Cupressales; family Cupressaceae; genus Sequoia; species Sequoia sempervirens. The sequence goes on from VDFB02281492.1 coordinate 303,153,332, forward strand.
TTTATCCAAGTAATAATGTGTTGTGTCAATGGAATTGAAGTCATTGTATAAAATAATTGTATGTTTGGTTTGGATCATTGATGCCATTGTTAAGGGTACAAGTAGGTATATTATTAAGACACCATGTTAATGTAAAAATTATACAGTGGGAACAAATCATGTAGTTTAAATCATGCCAACCTATAATGCAAAATCTAAACATCATCCCAAATCAAAACATTGTCCCATATAATCTTATTTGTAAATTGATTTTGTGGTAAAAGTCATTTTTAGTGAAATGATCTTATTTGTAAACTCATTGGGGTTCAATTGAATATTAGGATGATAATAATTCCCATGTTTGTTTATATTCTTCAATTTATGGTAGAAGATTTAATTTTTTAAATACATATTTGAACAAGATAGAGGTCCACTAACCATCTTAATATTATTTAGAATGGGTAGGCCGAATAAATGAGAATCACTTATTTCTCTAGATGTGCAAGACATTCCCAACTAGGGAAATCATTTCTCAAGTGTTGACCTTGAATGGACACCTATTGGAGGTGGAAATAGTGAGATAGACATGTGTTGCAATCCCTCTTGAAAGACTCCCTCAGTTTGTCAAAGGAGAAGGTTTATTGGATAGTACATAGATGAAATTTGTATGCAAATTGAATAGAAAGACCGACTTGATACAACCTAATGACCAAGCAATGAAGATGTACTCAAGGTTTGCTTATATTTAATATAATAATGAAGCATGTCAAAACTTATATTTTCTATTTGTTATATTAATTAATATATATATTTTGTACATGTGAAAATAGTTATTGGTGTGCTTTTGGCCTCGAGGACAAAAGAAATAACTCTGAAAACAACTCTGATGAGAGTTCAACTTTGAAAATAACTCTGAAAAACAAGAAAAGGAAACAAAGGTTTATCCAAAAAAGGGGTTGTCAAACCCACTTTCTTGTTAAGGTTATGTATGGTAGACCAGATGTTGTGGTTATTACATATAATGATTTCAGTCATTGTGATGCTAAAGGTGAATTTTGTCATGGAAAAGATGACCCTTCTGGTGATCCAAGGAGTAGTGTTGCACCAAGGTTTTCAAATGAATGCAAATCGTATATTGAATCCTTATTGCTAATGGGGGTGGGAATTGACACAATATGTGAACAACACTATTTAGACCCTAGTTTGACTCAGTTGATGAATAAGAGGGACACATATTTGTTAAGGAAAGATGTTTTGAATGCATGGAATAGAGTACACTCACTTTGATCCCAAAAGAATGAAGATGATGCAAAAAGTGTAAGCATGTGGCATATAGAGGAGAAAGACAACTTTTTTTTATTATAAAAGACCAAACAATGTGGAAAATATTCCATTTATGGTAGGCATCCAAACTCCATGGATGCAAGAAATGATGGTGAAACATTCACATAATGCAATTATTGCTATGGATTCCACATTCTCAACGAATAAATATGGTGTAAGTAAAACAATTTTAATTGTATTTATGGATCTTAATGAAATCATTAATTTCTTCTACTAAAAATATAATAATTTATGGTTTATTCATGTGTAGTATCAGTTATATACTTTGCTTGTATTCGATGAACAAGAGGCTGGTATACTTGTTGCATGGGCCATATCCTCAAGAAATAAAGTGAGGATATAAATGAATGGCTGATAGAAGTTTATAAAAGAGGGAAACAATGTAAAGAAGATTGGAATGTCAATGCATTTATGACAGACGATGCTAGTGCCGAGATTGAAGCAATCAGGTTTTTATTGGCCTTAATCTTTTATTTAAACTGAAGTTAACTCGTTGTAATTGCTTAATATTTAGTCTATAAAAAGCTGAACATTACACTTATCCTCGTAACTTGTAGATTATCCTTTGATTGCCGGGTACTTTTATGTATTTGGCATGTACGTAGGGCATGGTTGAAGAATGTATACAGGTAAGTCAATCTTTTATTAAAATACATGGAATACCTGAACATTACATGTTCGAATTTCATAGCTTGATATTATGTTTTATAATCTAGGTATGTCAGTAATAAGGATGTTGGGACTAATATGTTCAATAGATTGGGTGAGATAATGTATGCAATGAGTGATGATGAAGACATCACTACTCATCTAATAACAAATTTCATGGAGGAATTCAAAGAGGAGAAGAAATTTATTGATTACTTTCAACAAACTTGGTGTCATGATGAAACTCGTATTGGTAAGCTCATTGAATTATTCATTATGATTTTGTATGCATTTATATTGTTTAACTTGTTTTTTATTTATACTAAGACATCATTTTGTGGGTTTGTATAGCAATGTGGGCAAAAAATTATAGAGGTTTCCCTCATGCAAATCAAGAAACCAATGCTTCCATAGAGTCATACCACTGCCACATCAAGAGTCACTATTTAAGTGATCGTGCTGAGAGGTGCATGAGAAGAATGGATCGGATTATCCATACACTTCTTCATATGGTAGAGCCATTCTACAAAAATAAAAGATATTTGCAATTATCCGGGTTTCTGACTAACTTCAAAAAAGAATGATATTACACAACTGCATTAGAGAGGTAAAAAAAAATACCAGATATAGATTGTTGCCCATATGATCTCCTCCTTAACACATACCAGATAAGAAGCCAAACAACTCCAACAAAATGGTACCTTGTTAGAAAATATGGACCAGATTTGCATGTGTGTGACTGTCAGTGGGAAAAGAAGGGAAACACATGCAAACATGTGTTAAAAATTTTAGATCTTCTAAAGAGAAACAAAATAAATGAGCAAGATCAAGTTGTTGGTAAGGGTCATTTGAGATTTAAGTTCAATATTTATATGTTAAATGATTATTATTTTTTTTCAAAAATAACTAAATTAATCTCATTGAATTATAGATGGCGCTACTCCATTGCTTGATGATGATGAGAATGTCAAAGGGAGTTTCAGTCATGGAAACAATACCATTGGTAATATTGATATGGTATTTACAATTAAATATTAGTTTTTTTTATGGTTCACAAAATTAATTAAATCTTAAAATCAAATTATAGATGGTTGCAATCAAATAGAAGATCAAGATGTGCTTGGGATTGCCATTGGTGAAGACAAGAGAAGACGTAAATCTCAATGTCACCATTTTATAATAAAATATTAAGATATTTTTAGATTTAATCATTTTTATTTGTATTATAGATGGCTAGAAATCATTTGATGCTTCAAATGATAACTTTCAAAATTCTATTGATTATTTAAATCATCTACTCCAAAATTTACCAACTAGTGAAGATGAAAAAGAAACTTTTTGTCAATGTATTGAGAGATTGCGAAAAGATATTCATACATCTCTTCCTTTCGCTTCCACATTTACATCAATCCTTGGTTCATCTAACATGTCTACGAGATGAATATCACCATGGTTCAGTCCAAGAAAAATGTGTAAACATTGTTCAATTCATCAAAGAGACAATGCCATTTCTGACGACTTGAATGAAACAATTAAGGACTATGAAAATTTTCAATTCACCTCTACATGATGTAGAAAGAAAAAGAAAAAAAGGGTCATTAAACGCTCAGGCATCACAATAGAAGAAGAAAGAGTTAGTATTATGCAACAACACAGTAAGTATTTCTTTTTTAAAGAATTTTAGTAATTTGCATAACAATACTTCTTGTTTTTATTTCATATGTTAAATACATGTCATTGTAGGTTTGGATGATCAAGGAAGTACTCAATGACATCAATTACCTTTCTCTATTGATCTAAACCAAACAATAACGAATGAAATACATATTAAGTGTATTTATTATCTTTATAGGCCATTAGTCAATTCCTATCTCTAATCAAATTTCTAATCTTTATAAATTTACTATTGTTTATATTAATTACATAATGTAGTTTTACACTTGAAAACCTTATCTATGTTGATCTGTTAAATATGTGTGTCATTGCAGCTTCAGAGGATCAACAAAATAGTAGAGAATATATGTTATCTTTTTCTATTGATCTTAACCAAGAAATGACAATGGAGAGAGTGCAAAGTGGAGATGATATAAGAATTATAGAATACACTTCAATCAATTTTATGTTTTTAATTTGTAAATTATTTTTTTCTACATTGATGTCTTAAATGTGCATGTTATTGTGACTTTAGATGATCAACAAAACACCCAACGACATATGTTACCATTTTCTATTGATCTTAACCAAGAAGCAACAACAATGGATGTAATGCAAAATAAAGATGGTAACAATATGGTAATTTGAAAATTTTAAATTATAGATAAGTTTTTATTTGGTGGTCTAATTTATTTACCATTTAGGTAATTAATCAAATTTATGGTTTGACTTGTTATTGTGTAGTCAACTTTTCATCCATCAAGTGGCATGAGGAGGCTAGATTTTGATGATCCACCACAAATGTAAGATTTGTTTGAGACATAAGATCAGTTGGACTATTGGAATGTGTAGTTATTCTACATAAACTTGGTATGTAGATCTTGAGATGGCATATGTAACATTTTGTAAAAAAATATTTTGAGTTGGTATAAATGCCAATTTTGTATTTGTGTAGAGAATTATTCTACAATTTTATATATAAAAGTCTACATACAATATAATTTTTGTTGACCCCTTTGACATAGCTTTTGGAATTGATGTGAAAGGTTGATTTTGACACTTATAGTGTTGGCATATATTCTGAGCTATTATATATTTAATGATCATCAAGGTTCAGTTTGGTTTGGTACATTTCTGGTAATACCTTTTTGCATACATTTTTGTAATTCATTGAAGGCTCAGTTCTATTGGTTTGGTCACAAAGGAAACATAAATTGTTTAGTCACAAAAGGTAGTTTTTATATTGCATTATAGTTTTAAAATTCATTAGCCATTATCTTTGCTTATTTTATCAAGATTCACTGTATTCTATAAAGTTGTTAACTAATCTCAGTTGTTCTTCAAACTGTCAAATTCTTTATTTTCAAACTACATTTAGATCACTACTAAGTCTGTTGTTATATAGTGTCTTTCTTATTGTTTGGGTGCTACATTGTCATCTTAATGTCTAAGAGAAGATTTATTATGGCACCTTTTTGTTGAACTCTTAAGTCCATGAAACAAGAGTAAAATGGTGCTTACCTCGAGAGAGAAACTCAAGTTCAAATCTGAAAAGAATGTTGGTTTGAATGTAAGAGGAATGGTTGCAATTTGGTTTGAATGTAAGAGGAATGGTAGCAATTTGTAATAATATGATGTGCTGCAAAATATAAATCATTATTGTGCCTAAATGGAGCTTTGAAACAAGATATAAATATCCATCAAAGCATAGAAAATGCATGACAACATCCCTGAAAGAATGTGATCTATGGATTGTAATATTGCGGGATATGCACAAAATGGTTTGTTGAAAAGGTGGTGCAGGAGCACCTTATCATGAACATGCCTCAAGGAGGCAAATTCAAATTTTTTATTTAGGTTTAATTTCATAGTGTTTTCATAAATGACCACATTAGGTGTGTTTTGAGTCATATTTGGTCATTTTGGGCCTTAAGTGTAAAAAGTGCAAAATTGACAAATTGTTGTCATGTTTAAAAATTGTAAAAAAAAATGCAACAAAATGCCAAATTCGAGAATATGAAGGTTAAGTAGTTAGGTAGTTAGTTAAAGGCATTGGAAATTATTTTTAAAGGCATTTTATCAATCTCAAAGGTCGAGGAAGGTCTGGTGAAGGTGTATGATTGAAGAATCAATAAAAATACTCAGTTTTTAGTGAATTTTTTATGTTTTCAGAGTTGTAGGCCATTGTACGACCAAATTTTATATGATCAAAAAACTTTCCTCCTCCATTATAGAATATATCCACATGAGTCTACTTGTAAATTCATTTTGTTTCATTAAAAATCATATAATTTTGAGAAAGTTATGAGGTTTTTGCTTCAGGTGGGTGAAATCCTCATTAGGGTTAACAGTGAGAAGATTAATTCATGTTTCTCTTTTATTTGGTGGTGAAAATCCTTGGTTTTTGGTGAGAATATCTTATTGTGATTCAAAACTTGGATCCAAACAAACAAGCACATTTACATCCAGGAAAATTACATCGAATATATTAAGTTCACTCAAAATCTTATTATAGAGAGATACATTCTCTCTTATTCTCTTACAAAATATGTTTAGTTGTCTCTTGGATCTTACTCACAATCATTCCTACCATGCATGTTAATAGTTTCCATTGCATCCTTCTCTTGGAGGTGGAGTATTATGCTTTGGAATGTGAACATTAAGTTAAGTAATAGTTTTAGCATCAAATTCGAAGTACTTAGATTGATTGTGAATGTTACTTTTTCAGCTATACAGTGATTGCTTTAGGTTGATCTGGATATATTGAGTGTACTGTATTCTCTGTATCATATTTTGGACTTTCTCCTTGTATTAGAAGTTTGTGGGCATGTTGTATTGGCTCTTCTGTCTTCTGTTGATTCTCTACACCCTCTTTTTAAACTTTCTCCTTCTATCAGTAGCCTGTAAACATGTTCTAAACACTTTTGCATAATTATAATGTTTTAGGGAAACCTCCCAAATGTCTCCATCTCCTTTCATTCCCTTAGGGATTAGGTAAGGCTAGTGCCCTTTCAAACAGATACATTTATCACGTGGTCATTTTGTACTACCAAAATGCATTCACTTACCAAAACTTGCCTTTAGTTTTATCACCATGGTCAAAGCTATGGTTCTTTAGGGTGCCCTTTCAAACAGAGAAATTTATCACGTGTTCTTTATGTACTACCAAAATGCATTCACTTACCATAACCATGGTCAAAGTTGTGCTTCTTTAGGATTCCTCACATTACCCTCAAAATATGCCAAAGCAAATTCTCAGAAGTAGCTTGCAATTTTTGTTGTATCTTCTATCTTTTGGAACATTCTCCCTTGGTAATGTTTTGATATTTGTGTGTTTTGGCTTTAAGCTATATAGAGGAATGTAATATAGTTTGTTTAGTTGATTCTATGTAATTTAATTAAGAAATGTAATTAGATTATATGATAATAAAAAAAAATTAAAGTGAGAATTTAAAAGAGTGAAATGATTTAATTTATTTTGATGTTTGGTAGGTAGTTTTTATTTTGATCATAGTTTTAGAGTTCTAGTTTAGAATCATTTATATTTTTATGTATTTAAAGTAGAACAATGAAAATATAAACTTTTTTTTTGTGTATTCGGTCAATTATATGGGAGAGCTTTTATAGGGGAGAGGATCCAGTAGTTGATCATGTTTCAATAGTTGTGATAGTAATTTTTTATATGATAGTAGTTGTTTCAAAATTATAAGTGAAGAAAGTTATATCTCAAGAAAAAAGTTTAGAGAATTTTTTCATAGTAAACCAATAAAAATACACCAGAAGTTTTTAGTATTTTTTTTGTGTTTCCAGAGTTGCAGGCCATTGTACAACCACATTTTATATTAGAAAAAATTCCTCCTCCATTATAGAAGATAGCCACATGATTCTACTTGTAAATGCATTTTGTTTCATTAAAAATCATTAAATTTTGAGAAAGTTATGAGGTTTTTGCTTCAGGTGGGTGAAATCCTCATTAGAGTTAACAATGAGAAGATTAATTCATGTTTCTCTTTTGTTTGGTGGTGAAACTCCTTGGTTTTTGGTGAGAATATCTTATTGTGTATATTATTTCATATTTTCTTGGTGTCAATTCTTCATGGCAAGGATTTCATGGTGAAAAGTTAAGATTTTTGACTGAAAATTTGTACACAGTCAGTTACAATAGGACTTTAAGAGATTTTGGCCTAGGGTTTGTCAAAGTAAGCACAAACATTAAATTTTCATAAATTAATGAGAATGATCAAGTCTAAATACACCTGTTTGAGGCATTAGAATAGTCAGTTGCTGCTTGGAAGCATGATATCCATTAACCCTGTTCTCTATTTTGTCTGCATCAAAAGGCTTTAGAAACTTTCAAGCAAATGCAATTGGCAGGTGTAAAGCCAAATTCCACAACCTTTTCCAGCACCTTCACTGTCTATAATAAAATGGGAGCTTTGGAATAGGGTATGTACATCCATCAAAGCATAACAGAAGGTGGATTTCTATCAAATATCATGGTTGGAAATGCAAAATGTGGAAGCACTGGCAAGGCTTATGAATTGTTTGACAAATGCCTCAAAGAGATGTCATCTCATAGAATGCAACAATTGTAGGTTTTGGAAAAAAATGATTTGTTGAAAAGGATTTAGAAACTTTCAAACAAATATAATTGGCAAGTATAAAGCCAAGTTATTTGTCATAATCCTCCCTGCTTGTGCCAAAATGGGAGCTTTGGGATGGGCTATGAACATACGCCAGAGCATTATGGTAGGGGAATTTTTTCCAGATGTTATAGTTGAATATGGTTTGGTAGGCATATATGCAAGATGTGGAATCATAGAAAAAATAGAATGTGGGATGAGCTATGATTGCAGAATTTGCACAAAATGTGGGAAAGATGCTGCAACAGTCTTGGGATGATTGTAATAAACATTAAGTAAAAGTCTTGAATCTGGAAATACCCTACTACCTTCATTCGCCTAGCCAATTTCTCCAACTTTGCATAGCTCTCCAAGTGTTGCTGGAATAATCGACTTATATTCATATATGATCCATGGAATAATTCCATTGCAATTGTAGAATCTATTATGTGTTTTCTTGCTGATTTGTGACTTTTTTAGTGGGTTGATTATATTGCCGGGTTTGATTTATATGGAATAATTTAAATCTTTCACAAGTTAAGACACAATTTTGTGATATTTTTGAATTTTTGGTTCAAAATTTGGGATTTTTGAATTCTTGAGTGTGGATTTTGGATTTTTTTTTTTATTATTATTTTATTTATTTATTTATTTATTTTTTTCTGTTAGATTGATATTCTTGACACTTCCCTACTGATAACCTTCCCTTTATTTTTCTTTCAATATTTTTTTCTTTGTTTATGTAGAAGTTTGGTGCTATGCATTATCATTTATGAATATAGGCTGATTATTCCAACAACATTTGGAGAGCTATGCAAAGTTGGAGAAATTGGCTAGGCGAATGAAGGTAGTAGGGTATTTCCAGATTCAATACTTTTACTTAATGCTTATTACAAGAGGAGTTTCCAAATTCAAGAGGAGTTTATTACAATGAGCCCAAAACTGTTGCAACATCTTTCCAAAGCTTTGGGGGTGTTTTGTTTATGAGGTTTGAAGTGCTCTTTCCTTGTAAAAAGTGTTTGGTGGTGTTTGGGAATGAAATGATGGGTATTTACTATTTTTGAGTGAAATCCTTTTATGTCTAGCCCTAAAAACAACATAGCCCTGAATCTTCAAAAATGAGCATAACTCTCATACCATATAACAACATACAATTAAGCTTTAAACTGGAAAAATAAGTTTGGTGATGAGGAGATAGTTAATGCAAATTGAAATGTACCTCTCTCTTAAGACACTTGTTGATCAAGTTTCTCAACACTCATCTCTTCATCATAGGGCTATATGTTGATCTAAATTTTTTAGATGTACAGTGGATGCCAAATAGCCCATGAATATCATTAATTTTTTTAAAAAATGACTGTCATGGGATGGTAACAATCATTAAAATTTTATAAAATGATTCTCATGGGCTATAGATAGTCATTAAAAATCAAAATGTTAAAATTAAAACTTAAAACAAAATAGCTTAAAAGCTAAAAATTCAAAACGTCATAATACATACCTGCACAAAAGAATGAAAGGAAGAAATTAGAATGAACGTATGAGTAATGATAATATCTGAATTTTTGAAAGTTTGCATACCCAAACAATAATGAAAATCTAAACATGAGTTAAATTTAGTGAAAGCCATCTACATAAGCATGCTAAAATAGAATGCACTCAAAAAGAAGAATAGATTTGACCCAAAACCAAGCAAGGGACTACTTTTTGTTCTATAAAAAGCATGTTTGGTAAACTCTTATCAACTTCATTTGTCAAGATAATAAAATAATATCAGTCTTTTCAACCAAAACCTTATCACTTAATTATTCTTAATCATAAGCAAGCATTGAATGCCCTTTCAAGGCCCCCCTCTCCACCACTTTTATATATTATTCTCCATTTTTTTTATTGAAGAAGGTATAAGGTAGAGATTGCCACGTAGCTTAGATGGGGGTAAGTAGAAACATTAGGAATGGAACAATATAGCCAATAATGAGAAAGAGAAAAGATACCTAATTGAAGAATAACTCCTATTTGAGGATGTTGGTGGAAGGTTTGTTGAGTTACTCTTCTTTATTAATATATTTATCTATTGACTTGTGTATATTTTTAACTATTTAGTTTTGGGTTTGTCTTTTTTTAAGGTAGATTAGATGAAATTTTTATTGGGGTTTCAGTTTATATAATATTATCATGATTTATATGTAGAATTATAAATATAATCTATATGTTATTTTAAAAGAATATACATATTAAAAGGTATTAATATATGAATATTTTACATAACAAATAAAAAATAAAATTTGATGAATCATTTTCATATAATTCTTTATTTTTTAATATTTTTTGTTGCATTTTTATAGTCTATCACATATTTTTCTCTCCATGTCAATATTATGGGAGCACCACTCAATTGAATGTTGTTTTGAACTTCAACTAAAAGTAGTGAGAAACGTAGACCAAAATGCATGTCTTTTTTATTACAAGTATAGTGAATAAATTGTCATAGAAATTTAAAAAAATAAAAAATTCTCAAGTTCTACATAGCCATTATGGTGGGTGTCTCATAGACTAACCAAAACTTTACTAGTATCAAAGCAATATTCCCTTAGGATTTCTACTTTTTAATGAAGATCCTTTATGTCTTCATTCCTAATGACATAGTTGCAAATGGACTTATTTTTATGGAACTAATTAATATAATTATATATCAACAAATGGAATACATTTCTATAAAGTTGGAATCATTTTTCCATCATGTTATTTGTTCCTATTTATACATTCTATTACACTTGGCTCCATGTTATCAATGTCCACACATATTATTGCATATCTAACTTTTATTATCCCCTTTATTGTCACCCATATCTACAAATTCATTCTCTACCTAGATACTATTACTTCCATGTCCTAAACCAATCACATACATACAAGATTGATCCTACACCTATGGATTTGACCCCTAAATTTTTAAAATTTAAATTAAAAATTTGGTTGAATCCTTACTATTTCTTTCTCACGTTGATCCAACTTGGTTCAAATTTGGAGTGATTTAGTACTATATACTTATATTCCAAGGAATTCAATTGTATTTATTTAATCATCCTCTTATATCCAATAAACATTCACAAAATCCTATGAAATGGATAAAAGAATCATTTGAGGAATACTTTAACTAGAGCATGAAAACAAACTAATCCTACATTATCATTCTAGAACATATACATGTCTAAATATTATTGTTCTCAAGAATTTCCACAAGTGTAAAGAATGGTATTTCTAGGAGGTTGACCTATTGGTTTTTTCCTTGCTTACTGTGGTTATACCTTTCATTGGATAAACCCTATTCATTTCAATATACCTTGTAGCTCAATTAGTTTAAAGCACACATCACTTACTCTAGCTTATCTTTTAACACATGGGATTTTCTTCTCTATAATTTGTCCTAAGGAAAAATCATCATCTCACTCATCTTATGCATTTTTCCTTTATTAGCCCTTAATGTTCATAGTAATCTTAAAGGGCTCCCTTAATGTGTAGGGATCCTCATCCCTTAACAAATAGTTTATCTTGGCACAATAAGTATTGCAATATAGGGAAAGGAACATAGAACCATTTGGTCTCATGTATGCAATCCACTTGTGTGCCTATTCCTCGGGGTTAGATTTCTAACTTTTTAAACCTTGAGATTTGTTTGTGCATTGTGTTTTAAGGATTTTTTTCCCTAATTTTATTGTAACTTTTTGGAACCCACTCTCTTATCTTTCTTTCATTTTAAAATTTAGTCATGGCTTGTAATCAACACTTGTCCTTGGTCTATGACTATTCCTATATCAAATATCTTCACATGTTTTCAAAATTGGTTGCATCTTTTCCATGAATCCTTGAGAAAATTATATTCTTTTAACAAAGAGACGGTGCTCCACACCCCATGGATACATGTTGGTGTAAATAGGTAATTTTCCTAACTAGTTAATTAGTGGAGTCTTATTTATATGTCAAGGCCACTTAGGTCCTAGGAATATTCAAGTCATTTAGATAAGATTTTATATTTTTAGATTTTATTAAATATTAGTGTCTTAGGTCATTTAATGATGGCTAATGTCATTTAATAATGACACAAGTCATTTAATGTTTTGGAATTTGGAGCTTCATCACACCTTTTCTATATAAGCAAGGTCATCATACACTCTTGTAACATACCTTATCATCATTGGAACGAGGCATTGGAAAAGGTGTTGCATGAAGTCGAGGTCAACCTCAAGTGGGCTAAAGAACATTGAGCAGACAACAAAGGTTATATCCAATTAATGACTGATAAAAATATGTTTGTCAAGGAACTAGATGTGGAAAAAGTTAAAGAATATTTCCATAAGAAGATGGAGGAGAGTGCAATGGACAACATATCTTCGCTCTTCATGGATTTTGTTGCTAGGGAATTCGCTTGATCAAAACAAATGGTGGAAGCTGTATCAAAATATACCAAGCATGGAGAAGAGATGGCTGGTAGATGCCTTCTTGGTCCATACTTTTGGTTGTTTATTGATGACATACAATTGTGTAAAGTTAGCCTGGACTTAGATTAACAACTGCTCTAAATTTCTATTGTTTGTTCATTCTTATGGTGAATGAATAATTGAATATCTATAGTCCTTTGAAGCTTGCACAAATTTCATGAGACTGTGTAGTAATCTGGTTCAGTGAAATTCTATTTTAGGAAGGTTGTCCATAGTAAAATCCTCCATGATCATTGTTCATTGTTGAATTTTAGGTCTAGGAACCTTCTCTCTTCCTTTCCCTTTTCCTTTTTTTTTAATAAGTAACCTATGCTAAGGTTCATTGCACATTGTAAAGCCAAATCTTAAGCTAAATATAGGAGTTCAAACTGATGTTCGAACCTGCAGCAAATTGCACACTAACTTCCCACTTCGAGGAACTCCATTTTGTGATCCTACTTCCTTCTAGCCTAACTTCATGAGTCCACCCTGTGATTACCACTTATTACAAGATTTTCTTCTAGCCTAACTTCCTTCTAGCCTAACTTCAGAGAAATTGGCTTGGCAAATGAAGGTAGTAGGGTATTTCTAGATTCAATACTTTTACTTGATGCTTATTACAAGAGGAGTTTCCAGATTCAAGAGGAGTTTATTACAATGAGCCCAAGACTGTTGCAGCATCTTTCCAAAGCTTTGGGGGTGTTTGTTTATGAGGTTTGAAGTTCTCTTTCCTTGTTAAAAGTGTTTGGTGGTGTTTGGGAATGAAATGATGGATATTTACTATTTTTGAGTGAAATCCTTTTATGTCTAGCCCTGAAAACAACATAGCCCCAAATCTCCAAAAATTTAGCATAGCTCTCATACCATATAACATCATACACATAAGCTTTAAACTGGAAAAAGAAATTTGGTGATTTGTAGATAATTTATGCAAATTGAAATATACCTCCCTCTTAAGACACCTATTAATCAAGTTTCTCAGCACTCATCTCTTCATCATAGGGCTATATGTTGATCTAAATTTTTTAGATTTACAACGGATGTTAGATAGCCCATGAATATCATTAATTTTTAAAACAATGATTGTCATGGGATGGTAACAGTCATTAAAATTTTATAAAATGATTGTCATGGGCTATAGATAGTCATTAAAAAGATTTTTCTTTCCATATTTTTTAATTTATTTTTATATTTTGTATTTTTAAAAAATTGACATCCCAAAGCAAAGAGAAATGACTTTGAGAAAATTCCAAGCTTTTGAACATATTTTATGTTTTCATAATTTGAAATCATCTAAAACTAATTGCAACTCCAACAAGGTGGTTGGTTTAAGAGGAGGTCTTGGATTAGATCTTGGCATGAGGTATGAACGTATCAAACATATGTTTGGTTTATTGATTTATGTGCATTAAATGATTTTCTTTGAAGTATAAGTGTGTTATGTGGTAAGTAAGTATATGGTAGCAGTGTATATCCTCACCATTATCTCATGAATGGACAATCAGACTATGGATATACTTTAGAAGGTGGAATTCACTAAGTATTATGTATGATGGATTGTGAGATGAGGTAATGTTTAAAAAGAGCTTTGAAGTTGGGACATATATGAATGTAATAGCTCTCCACACTAACTCATTTGACTACAAAATCCGATGAAATTTTTTGACGAAATATGTATAATTTGATGTATCGTCGGGTGCTTGTAAAATTTGATGTGTAATTTTCAAATTTTTAAAAGTTTATCCCTGACGTTTGTTGAAATTTTGACGAACCTGGGTTTCGTCAAAATTTTTACTAGCAGTTTTGCCAAAATTTTGACAAACATGAAAAATAAGAAAAAAAAAAAATTGTGGTCGACATAAAGAAAAGTGAGTTGGCTGATTTATTGCGGTAGTGTTTTGCTTTACTTGAGATAGTTTGTGGAGAACTAAGGATGATTTTCTTGGGAAAAATAAAAAAAAATTCAAGAAGATATCGCCAAGTTGAGGGTAGTCATTGTCTTTTTGTAGAATTCAGTTGTGAAGTTAGATTTGTAGTTCCAGGTTTGAAAATCATATTTTAAAGCAACATCTCATTAGATTTCATTTTTAGAGGTTTAAGGTTTTAAGAATTTCATGTCTAGATTTTGTTGTGTGGAATCACCATAAGATCAAAACCAAGGAACAAATTCTTGTGACTATAATTATGTGATCCATAACTCTATTGTTCATGTGGTATAGTTGTGCTATAAGAAATACAGGATGCATTCATGTGTGACCCAAGTTTAATGTGGCTATGTTGTGATAGAAATGGAGGAAATCATATAATGTAGTTAATTTAGGTTGTATAATGTAGGTGTCAATCATCATTGGGTGCATTCAGGTTGTCTCAAGTTTAACAGGTTATGATGTAATTATAGCATGATCCAAGAGTGATTACCTCTTGCTGCAATAAAGAGCCTATAACTTTGGTTGTTATGCAGAGTGGTTGTGTTAAATATCAATTATGTAGTGCATTCAAGCACAACCTATGTTTAATGGGCTATTCTAGAGAGTGATCAAGATTTTCTAAACCTTATGAATGTTACTTAAAAGTGTATAGCTTAAACTACAAACCAAGTTTGTTACATACTTGAATGCAATCTTGGGTTACCGCAAACTATAATAATGTGATTTGCTAATAACCATTATGCAAAGTATTAAAGCAAGACCCATACTATGTAGGATACATTTCCTTGATCAAGTTTACATACCTTAATGATCAAACACAAGCTTCCCACACACTCTAGGATACAATCCAAGATCATACCACAATTTTGTCAAGACAACTAATTTTCTGACCCAAGATTTAAGGTTGTTTTTTAATACCAATAGAAACATTGGTAAGAGCATGATTAGGGTACAAACCCTAGGCCTCCATAGAAACATAAACAATAACTCTAGTGGATTAGTGAGGTTGCAATACTAGAAAGATTGAGACATTGTAGCTAATAACAAAATCTTGCAATCTAAAGATCGCAGCCAATAACAAGCACACTATGCAGCTTAATGACATTTGTAATGCAATCTATGGTAAGACGAATGAAAGTCACTTGAGATATGACAACCAAAAAGAGGCGAGCAGTGACAAGATAATAAAGCTCAAACCTTGCATAGTAAAGTGGAGATTTTAATAGTGAGTTTCCTTACCCCCTTGCTGACCTTAAGGGTTTTTCAAATTCTTTTGGTAGTGTTAGACAAGGCAAATGCAATTAGGGAATGACTGCCCAAATGAAGTAACAATGGTAATCATAGGTTCAATGTTTCTTCTTAGCCATTAATGTATAATGGAGGTAGTGGATTACATGTTTGTATAGTGTTTAAGACTCATCAAAGATGGGAGAATAGTGAATAATACCTTGTGGACTGTGAAGTAGTGTCAATAAATTTGAAGGATCTTAAGATCTACAATACCATGAAACAATGAGTCCCCTATAGTAAGTAGGTAGTCTATAGGGCGTAGTTTGATTTTATAGAAGGATGCTCATGAAAGGAATCTTCAAGTGATAGTGAGTGAGTTGTTTGAGATTGTAGCTAGGGATGTAATACCCAATCTTAAAGGAAGTTAGCAAAGCAGTAAATGTGCAAGAAAATCAAATCGTACACAACAAACAATTCACAATGTTATCTTGCATAATGCCTTGAGTTTGAAGAAAAAAATCTCATTGTATCTTGATGAAAGTCTTGACCTTAATGGTCAATCATTGGAAACCATGATTTTAAAACATGTTATTGTCCTTATGGAGGCAACATTTTAAGCAAGGCAGTGAGTGGTGGTTTGGAACAATGGCAGGTATTAAGGACTTTCTTTATATGCATACTATGTAGTCTAGCTTAAGACAACTTTCTTAGAAGAGATTGAAGGTGGATTATGGAACTCAAGGGTTACCATGAAAAGGATTAAAACAAAGAATGAGATCTATTTAAAGCCATGGTCATGAAGATATTAAAGATGTCACATGCAAAACCCTGGTAGCTGGAGTAATGAATACAGTGCCAAAGAGGATAGTGTGCTAGGGCAGATTTAGGAGATCTCCACATTATCTAATTACAGGGAAATACATCATTTATTTATTTTTTTAATTAAAAGAAATCATTCTAAACCCTATATAAGATACATTGAATCCTATGCCTCCTTTCACGCACATCTCCTCATTGTTCTCTATCATTCTTTACTGAAACACTTCTCCATTTTGGTGTTCTATGGTTGAAAATAATGTTTTGACGAAGGTTTTAGAGTATGTTTATTAAAATGAAAACTCCATTCTGCTGGGCTATGCCTGAAAATAAGATTTTGACAAAAATTTTAGGGTATGTTTATTAAAGTTTTAGAGTATTTTGGCGAGCTATATTCTTGATTCCTTAAATGATTTATTCAAATGGATTATGACTAAATATTTATGACTAACTATTTAGTTATTTTTATTTGTGTGACTAAATAATTTTTAATCAACGACCAAACTAGTAATTTATTTACTCATTTATAGCTGAGTTGCAAAAAATGATCATAATTTAGTCATTTTTAGTTGTTGTGACTAAAAATTTTAGTCACCTAGTCATTTATTTGCCAAATTCTACTAGTGTGTGCTTCCTTGTGTGATTAGGGCTCTCTCAATGTTGGGGGCCCTAGGGATAAGCTCGTCATAAGAAGTGACACATGGCATCTTTAACTAAAAGGATAAATCCGTATTCACATTAGCAATGATGATTCCAACTTGTTGCTCCTTAGGAATGGGTCACTTGCTCTTACTAGCTCGGTACCTCCATCGTTGTAGGAAGTTTGCAATCAAGTTCAATATTCTGATTTTAGGAGTCTAACGGTTGGAAATCATAGTAAAATCAGAATTTAATCAGTTTTGGAATTAGCATTTTAAAGTGTTTTTTGGGGTCATTAACTTTAGACTATCTTCTCTTTTGCAGGGGTGGTTGCATGCCAAATTTTTTTAGTGTAAAATATCAGAATTATTAGATTTGGTTACCTGTCTATGAATAAAAATTATTGGAGTGTGAGTTTGATATTTTTTGAAGATCTAAATATTCAAGCTTGGTAAAGAAAAGTCATGTAAGATAATATTAGTCTAGAACAAAATGAAGAGATAATTGATAGATTGTGGGCTAGATTGAAAAGAAAGGGTGATGGGAAATGTTATTGTCCTTGCAATAATTGCAAGGGCTTAAAGACGAGATGAATTTTAATCACAACAACTGAGAAACATTGTAGGAAGCAAGGTCACATTGAAGGGGGCATGATTATCATCCATTGGTAAGTTGTTCATTATATGTGTTTATATTGATTGAATTTGTAAATGTTTATATCATTTTAACATTATATATATATATATATATATATATAATCACTTGATCATGATCATGGTTTATTTGTGTCTATCATTATTATAAAGGTGGGGCACCCTAGGGCACATGATATGGATTATCACAGCCTGGAGATTGTGGTTTTGCAAGCAGACGAACATGGAGTTGTGAAATATCAAAGATGAAGTTAATGATCCTATGGAAGAAGATGACCATGCACTAGAAAACATAGTTGAAGATGATGGTACAGATACATTGATCCATGACACATTTAGTGGCAGAGCTGATCATGATGATCAAGATGACTTTGATGATGTTCATGATTTACCTATACTTGAGAAGGCATGCGAGCCCCTTTCTGAAGGCTCCCAAACAAATCTTCTTTCTGTTGTATTTTTGCTATTGAACTTGAAGGTTATGAATGGTTTATCAAACATAGAAATCTCACGAATGTTAAGGTATGTCATATATGTCATCTTTTTTCATCTATTTTAATTGTTGTTAGTTCATCACTAGTAAATAAATGATGAAATATGTACCATTAATATTCTTTATATTAAAAAATTATTTTTTGTTGTAGATTGATTAGTGAATTTTGTTACTACCATCAAATATTTTACCTTGCTTCAATACCGAGATTTATCTGGCATTATGAAAGATATTATAATGGAGTATCAAGCAATAGATGCATGTCCCAATGATCATATTATATATCATAAACAACATGAATTTGCAACAGAATGCCCAGAATGTCATATCAGTAGATATCGAAGATATCAACTAACAAAAAAGGTGCCTCACAAGGTTCTTAGTTATATTCCCATTATTCTATGTATGCAACGATTATTTAGGTGCGAAAGCTTAGCGCAATTTATGGATTACCATGCATGGAGTAGAAGTGGAGATGACATTCTTTGAATGCCTGTGGATGGTTCTACATTTAGGGACATGGAGGAAAAATGGCCACACTTTAAAGAAGAACCTCGTAATCTCAGGCTTTCATTGGGAGCGGATAGTGTCAATCCATTTGGAAGCTGGGATCTATTTACTCGGTGTGGCTTGTTTTTGTTATCAACAATAACATTCCTCCATGGATATCAATAAAGAGGGAGCATGTAATGCCCCACCATGCAACCCTAGGGGAAGTTGCAATTCACTAACCAAATGCAACAATTTTTTTTTTTAAAAGGAGTAATAACGTACAAGTACACTACACATTGCCAACATCCCCTAAGGCTATGAGGTGAAGATTACTTCACCCCAAAATAAACAACCAAGGAAAGAAAACATAACATCATTCAATTAAGGAATTAAAGTACATACATTCCATACATGCTATAACATCAAGGAAAAATCAATACATCACGTTATCCACTAACAATTGTTTACATTAAAATTACATCACTCATTCCCCGAATGAGGTAAATCAAATAAATCTGATAATTTATTACAATATCCACCTCGATACAAATGAGGGGTAAAGAAATACAAGAAATACAGAAGTGTAGAACTAGAGGAGTAACTGGATCCAACGAACTCTCCAACATGAAAGTCTCGTCCACCCAATCACGAACAAAGCCAATGATGTAAGGTGCACGTTCCACCCAACCAAGTGAAACCCAAAGGCTCACCCCCCATGCTAGGAGATAGTAACAAGGATTTCTAGTCAAGACCAACTACCTCTAGACAGGCTGACATAACTGAACCGACTCAAATACCCACATCACTTAACATAGTAAGAAAACTCACAAGACAATACATTGCTTCTAGGTTACATAGAACAAGTACACCCTCGTACAACACACAATAACGGACTAACTGTTGATGTAGGGAGAGTGTAATACATAAATTGCCATGAGTTACCCTAGCTCAACCTTCCTAGGCTACCGGACCCCCATCATGGGTTACCCTGGCTTGCCTCTACCGGCCCCGGACCCTCACGCAAAACTATGTGTCTCATCTCATCTCGAGTTGTAACAATGCATGTTCCATGAGAGAGGCATTCTTTAACTTTATTAGTGTGAAGTTCCCCATTAATTCTTTTAAATTATCACTTGATTAAACCCTAGGTGAGTTACCCTGACACCACTTTGGGCGTCGGACCCTCACAAAGGGCCACTCTCCTACTGACAACACTGGGATACAAACCCCCCCCCAATCCAAGGGTAGACAACATGCACAAACTGAAAAACCAATTTCTAACCTTAACACATAAGGTCACATATCCCATTCATAGTACACGGGAACCAAAACATATCACAGATCCCATCCATGCTAATCGGTGATAACACAACTACAACAACATGCACTACCCCAAACAAGACATAGGTTTGACTGACATACCGACAACCCTTACTCTTAATATGACAACCTCAATGGAAGACTTTCATAAGCAAAGATTAAATAGCCCAACATCGAGAATACCGGAAACAACACTAGAGGAGTAGTACATGCATTTTTAGAAAAACACTAATATTAGGATTTCGTAAATCCAATTCACTCATCAACATAGTGTATTTAACTAATTAATTAAATCATATTCTTTTCACCCTCATGTGAATGAGAATTCAAATTACGCTATATAACATTACTGAATCTCAAACTAAACACTTACTTTTCATATACTTGATCAAACAAACGAATTTAAATACAATCTCTTCAACTAAAATAACATTTTATTTCTAATTATTTCTTTCTCATCTAATCTGATAATACTCACAAAATACCCCTATTTAATGCATGGATATATATTAATTACTAATTAAACAAAATATTTTAACTACAAATGTGAAGTAATAATTTTATTTTCTTTATTTTAAATATTTTTATTATTTAATATATTTAATGTACATATATCATATATATAATATTTCATTATTATATATATAATACATATATTTTAAATATATTTAAATAATAATAATAATAATAAAATAATAAAAAATAATTTACAACTAAAATACCACAAAGTAAAAAAATATAATATAATATATATTACATATATATATATATTATAAATAATTTATAATATATAATATATATATATATATAATATTATATATATTAAAGTAACAAAACAAAAAGAAGTCACATAACCCACGACCGAGCCTTAAACCATGGGCGCGGCCATGTTTACACAGGGGCTGACCGCCATTACTGGGGGCCGCGGCCTATGAGGGCAGCGCTCCCCAGTGATGGGGGCACCCATGGGGCCGAAACCCCCACAAACCCTGCACTAAAAAAAAACATTATTATAACATAATTCCGCCATTACGAAAAAAAAAAACATAAATGCGTTTCTGGTAAAAAAAACCCAGACGCGAAAATAGAAATCCGAGCCAGGGTTTCTATTGAAAACGCATAAATATATATATTTATATATATATATATATATGGAAGTATATATATATTTTTTATCCAAGATATATATGCATATATATATATATTATATATATAAGTTTAGTTTGCTAAAAAAAATAGTTAAATTGAAGAAATTTTCTACATAAACAAAATATCCATCAGATTCCAAATTTGCAAGCACAATTTTAATTTCAAACACAATAGGAACCATCTTTTGTTCATGTTTTCAAATTCCAAATAAGATTTTGGCATGGGTTTTCTCATTGTAATCACAAGAGTTTGTTTCAAATTTTAGGCACAAATCTAAGATGGGTTTTCCAAAGAGATTAAATCTTTCAAGGAAATTTTCTACCAAATGAAAATAAGAAAAAGAAGTAGAACCTTGTGTTTTCTCCACAACTTGCAAGCTTCAACAATCGAGATCTTTCCTTTGCTTTTCCAATTTAGCTCCACCCAAATCTTCAATCTCTCCTTTCAATTTCCTCCAAGAGTTTCCATACAAGTTTTCTCTCCCAATTTTCCAATTAAATTCAAAAATAAAAATCCCAATTACCTTATGCAAAACCTCTCCAAATTTGTCAAAGCCCTAAAATGGACTCACCCAACAACATTTATTGCTAATTTAGATATTTTCTATTTTGTAATTTTCAAACAATTTCTATTTTCAAATGAAATTTGCATAATATCTTTTAAATAAAATTACATTTTCAACCCAAATGACAATTTACATTTTCTTTTAACCAAATTGAATTCAACAATTCATAAGGGAATTCTTTTCAACTTCATTTCTATTTTTTCCATTTAAATCAAAATATCACATTAAGCCAACCAACTAATCTGATTTAATTTATCCTTATTAATTTAATTAGTCAATAAAATAACCCAATTCAAATTTAGATTATTTTATTAATTAAATTAAATTAATTAATTAATCACTAATTTTCCAACATTTCCATAAGGAAAAACAAACATCATTTATAAATTTCAAAAGTCATTTAATCACTTTTAACTTGCAATTTTAAATATAAAGCAAATGGGGAAACTAACAACATAAAACACTGAACCCGACTAAAACCGACGACACACTATGGCTAGGGTAATGGTTTGACACCGAAATCCTAGTTACTATCTCCCAATCGATACCATTGGTCGATGGACACGCTCAGACCTGTGAAACCAGGTGGAGTCGATGTCCTATACCTGCATCCTGCACACAATACAAGTGTCGAAACATGCATATAATATATTAAAACACACCGTGGAGAGGAAATCACGGAATCCCAGGGCACTTGCATGCGAGTGATGTGATCCCGTCCCCTTCACCAATACAATAACACTAACTAACGCATCTAATAATCCATGATATAATCAAAACATAAAGCATCAGTAATTCACATACATGCTAATGTAATCCATAACATGAAATAATAATAACATCTGAATAAAGTACCATCACGCCAAAACATAATGTTTACATCGCTTAACAGATAGCGATTAAAATAACTAAGTTCCATAATCACAATGCAATAGAAATAAAACATATCATAAGCAAACACTGTTCGATCAAAGAGCAAAATGGAGGGGTGTTACATCCTCCCCCCTAGGGTCTGGCTTACTCCTGGAAGCCTGCAAACAAGAAGGGATAAAGCTCCCTCAAACACACTCAAAATCTAGATCCCTGAGGATGAACTCCTGACGTAGAAGGGTGACCTACCTCCTCATGCCCGGCCTAACGGGTATCCACTGCAGCAAGTACCCTATTCGATATTCCCGCATCACCTACCATTGGCTCATAAGCCAACGGTCTCTGACTAACACCAGAAGCACCCCGTTGAGGACACTGACAAGCAATGTGGCCCTGCTAACCACAAGCGAAACATCCTATCCCTCTACTAAACTCCCTAACATCCAGAGATGCACTAGGCCGCGAAAAGCCACCTCCACTATACGCTGACTAGGAACTCTGAGCTGGCTGATCGTAGCAATCACGATGAGCTCGAATCCAATTCTGATCCCTCTTCCTCTGTTTCCAACTACCACCGTGCTGGGACTGAGAATTCTATTGCCCTGACTGCGAAGGTTGATGTTGTCCACTCTTTGTGGTTTCTTGATTCCCCTTGGGAACGCCTGCAACCTGAGACTGACCACCCTGAGATCCAACACCAAAGGAAGGTGCACTACCAAACTAAACTCCTGACTGACCACCGTAAGCCAAAGCTAAATTTTCCTCCACAATTCGAGCCTTATCCACAGCTACCTCCATGGTCTTCGGCTCAAATATTCAAACTCCACTGCTGATCTGGGCATTCAAGCCCCTAACAAAATGCTGCACAAGCATACCCTCATCGTCACCTATACCGGCATACTGCTTGAGCTCATAAAAATGACGCTCATAATGATCTACTGTCATATCCATCTACCACAAGGCATGGAACTCGTCTCCTCGATGCTGCCTCCAATACTCTAAAAGAAATCTAGCTCGGAACCTCTCCAGAAACAACTCCCAAGATACTGTACCAATATCCATGTGGAGCTTCTGCTCCTCCAATCTCCACCAAGTGGAGGCAAATCCCCTCAAGTGCATGATAGCGCACCTAGCTCGAGTGTTGCTACTATATGGGTGCATAGCAAAACACCTAGTCAAGTCAATGAGCCATGTCTCTACCTCCAAACCACTGCCTGATCCATCAAATATGGGTGGTCGTGCCCTAAGCAAGTCCCTCATATGGGCTGCTACCTCTGCATCAGACTGATCTGGTACTCATCTCTCTCTAACCACAACTGGCTCAACCTCCTGCCTAGGCCCAAGACGAGCAAGGGTCTCCTCTAACAACTGACGCAACTGAGCATCCTCGATCCCTCATGGATCTGGATTCTGATTACCCTCTCCCTGAATATTCTGAGAAGCCTGTTGCTCCTCATGATCAGGCTCATGAGGAACACGCAGAGATAAGTCCTGTTGTTCCCCAACGCGATCGTCTAAACGACCACGTCTCAGCCCTCCACCTCTTCCGCGTCTAGGAGGCATACTCCTGCATAGACACCTCAAGGTATTAGGCCAGACACACCACTCAAACCTACACACTACAAGCATAATGGGTCCACCATAATCCCATAGTACCCAGTGTTTAAACCTGGGCTCTGATACCATGTGTAATGCCCCGCCACGCAACCCTAGGGGAAGTTGCAATTCACTAACCAAATGCAACAATTTTTTTTTTAAAAGGAGTAATAACGTAAAAGTACGCTACACATTGCCAACATCCCCTAAGGCTATGAGGCAAAGATTACTTCACCCCGAAATAAACAACCAAGGAAAGAAAACATAACATCATTCAATTAAGGAATTAAAGTACATACATTCCATACATGCTATAACATCAAGGACAAATCGATACATCACGTTATCCACTAACAATTGTTTACATTAAAATTACATCACTCATTCCCCGAATGAGGTAAATCAAATAAATCTGATAATTTATTACAATATCCACCTCGATACAAATGAGGGGTAAAGAAATACAAGAAATACAGAAGTGTAGAACTAGAGGAGTAACTGGATCCAACGATCTCTCCAACATGAAAGTCTCGTCCACCCGATCACGAACAAAGCCAACGGTGTAAGGTGCACGTTCCACCCAACCAAGTGAAACCCAAAGGCTCACCCCCCGTGCTAGGAGATAGTAACAAGGATTTCTAGTCAAGACCAACTACCTCTAGACAGGCTGACATAACTGAACCGACTCAAATACCCACATAACATAACATAGTAAGAAAACTCACAAGACAATACATTGCTTCTAGGTTACATAGAACAAGTACACCCTCGTACAACACACAATAACGGACTAACTATTGACGTAGGGAGAGTGTAATACATGAATTGCCATGAGTTACCCTAGCTCAACCTTCCTAGGCTACCGGACCCCCATCATGGGTTACCCTGGCTTGCCTCTACCGGCGCCGGACCCTCACGTAAAACTATGCGTCTCATCTCATCTCGAGTCGTAACAATGCATGTTCCATGAGAGAGGCATTCTTTAACTTTATTAGTGTGAAGTTCCCCATTAATTCTTTTAAATTATCACTTGATTAAACCCTAGGTGAGTTACCCTGACACCACTTTGGGCGTCGGACCCTCACAAAGGGCCACTCTCCTACTGACAACACTGGGATACAAAACCCCCCCAATCCAAGGGTAGACAACATCCACAAACTGAAAAACCAATTTCTAACCTTAACACATATGGTCACATATCCCATTCATAGTACACGGGAACCAAAACATATCATAGATCCCGTCCATGCTAACCGGTGATAACACAACTACAACCACGTGCACTACCCCAAACAAGACACAGGTTTGACTGACATACCGACAACCCTTACTCTTAATATGACAACCTCAATGGAAGACTTTCATAAGCAAAGATTAAATAGCCCAACATCGAGAATACCGGAAACAACACTAGAGGAGTAGTACATGCATTTTTAGAAAAACACTAATATTAGGATTTCGTAAATCCAATTCACTCATCAACATAGTGTATTTAACTAATTAATTAAATCATATTCTTTTCACCCTCATGTGAACGAGAATTCAAATTACGCTATATAACATTACTAAATCTCAAACTAAACACTTACTTTTCATATACTTGATCAGACAAACGAATTTAAATACAATCTCTTCAAATAAAATAACATTTTATTTCTAATTATTTCTTTCTCATCTAATCTTATAATACTCACAAAATACCCCTATTTAATGCATGGATATATATTAATTATTAATTAAACAAAATATTTTAACTACAAATGTGAAGTAATAATTTTATTTTCTTTATTTTAAATATTTTTATTATTTAATATATTTAATGTACATATATCGTATATATAATATTTCATTATTATATATATAATACATATATTTTAAATATATTTAAATAATAATCATAATAATAAAATAATAAAAAATAATTTACAACTAAAATACCACAAAGTAAAAAAATATAATATAATATATATTACATATATATATTATATATAATTTATAATATATAATATATATATATAACAATATTATATATATTAAAGTAACAAAACAAAAAGAAGTCAACATAACCCACGACCGAGCCCTAAACCATGGGCGCGACCCTGTTTACACAGGGGCACAGTCGCCATTATTGGGGGCCGCAGCCTGTGAGGGCAGCGCTTGCGCTGCCTTCACAGGCAGTGCTCCCCAGTGATGGGGGCGCCCATGGGGGCCGAAACCCCCACAAACCCTGCACTAAAAAAAAAATTATTATAACATAATTCCGCCATTACGAAAAAAAAACATAAACGCGTTTCTGGAAAAAAAAACCCAGACGCGAAAATAGAAATCCGAGCCAGGGTTTCTATTGAAAACGCATAAATATATATATTTATATATATATGGAAGTATATATATATTTTTTTATCCAAGATATATATGCATATATATATATATATATATATATTATATATATAAGTTTAGTTTGCTAAAAAAAAATAGTTAAATTGAAGAAATTTTCTTCATAAACAAAATATCCAGCAGATTCCAAATTTGCAAGCACAATTTTAATTTCAAACACAATAGGAACCATCTTTTGTTCATGTTTTCAAATTCCAAATAAGATTTTGGCATGGGTTTTCTCATTGTAATCACAAGAGTTTGTTTCAAATTTTAGGCACAAATCTAAGATGGGTTTTCCAAAGAGATTAAATCTTTCAAGGAAATTTTCTACCAAATGAAAATAAGAAAAAGAAGTAGAACCTTGTGTTTTCTCCACAACTTGCAAGCTTCAACAATCGAGATCTTTCCTTTGCTTTTCCAATTTAGCTCCACCCAAATCTTCAATCTCTCCTTTCAATTTCCTCCAAGAGTTTCCATACAAGTTTTCTCTCCCAATTTTCCAATTAAATTCAAAAATAAAAATCCCAATTACCTTATGCAAAACCTCTCCAAATTTGTCAAAGCCCTAAAATGGACTCACCCAACAACATTTATTGCTAATTTAGATATTTTCTATTTTGTAATTTTCAAACAATTTCTATTTTCAAATGAAATTTGCATAATATCTTTTAAATAAAATTACATTTTCAACCCAAATGACAATTTACATTTTCTTTTAACCAAATTGAATTCAACAATTCATAAGGGAATTCTTTTCAACTTCATTTCTATTTTTTCCATTTAAATCAAAATATCACATTAAGCCAACCAACTAATCTGATTTAATTTATCCTTATTAATTTAATTAGTCAATAAAATAACCCAATTCAAATTTAGATTATTTTATTAATTAAATTAAATTAATTAATTAATCACTAATTTTCCAACATTTCAATAAGGCAAAAAAAACATCATTTATAAATTTCAAAAGTCATTTAATCACTTTTAACTTGCAATTTTAAATATAAAGCAAATGGGGAAACTAACAACATAAAACACTGAACCCGACTAAAACCGACGACACACTATGGCTAGGGTAATGGTTTGACACCGAAATCCTAGTTACTATCTCCCAATCGATACCGTTGGTCGATGGACACGCTCAGACTTGTGAAACCAGGTGGAGTCGATATCCTATACCTACATCCTGCACACAATACAAGTGTCGAAACATGCATATAATATATTAAAACACACCGTGAAGAGGAAATCACAGAATCCCAGGGCACTCGCATGCGAGTGATGTGATCTTGTCCCCTTCACCAATACAATAACACTAACCGACGCATCTAATCATCCATGATATAATCAAAACATAAAGCATCAGTAATTCACATACATGCTAATGTAATCCATAACATGAAATAATAACAACATCTGAATAAAGTACCATCACGTCAAAACATAATGTTTACATCGCTTAACAGATAGCGGTTAAAATAACTATGTTCCATAGTCACAATGCAACAGAAATAAAACATATCATAAGCAAACACTGTTCGATCAAAGAGCAAAATGGATGGGTGTTATAGAGCACATAATGTTGTCAATGATTGTTCCAGGTATTTGTTTACATCAATTTTCTTTAACGTAGTAGCATCTCATTTGTCTTATTTGTTGCATAATGACTTATATTTTCTTCATTCAATAGTCATATACATTAATTTATATATATTTTAGTAAAATGGTTATAATAATTATGTAATGTTTATGTTCATTCAACTAGGTAAGTACCAAGTTAAAGATATGAATGTATATATCGAGCCTCTTATCGACGAGTTACTAAAGTTATGGAATGGCGTCACTATGTATGACGTCTCTAGACCAATAGGACAAAGACAATTTAATTCCATGCAATGCTTGTATGGACAATTCATGATGCCCCAGGGCTAACACATTTTTGTGGTATGTTATAACCTTCGACTACACTTTAACAATACTTAATTTTATGAAGTGTATATCATGCATGTTTTTTAAATAATCTATTCATTATATATAATTATAAAAATTGACATATTTAATCCAATTATATATGATCTTATAGGTCTTTAAACAAAGGGAAAATTCGTATGTCCAATTTGTGGTCCAAAGATGAAATCTCGTCCATAGGCACTTCCTCCATAGAAATCATAAGTATCGAACTACTAGAAAACATCTTTTCAATGGGAAAGAAGAGACTCCATCAAAACCACGAAGAATGACACCTCGCCTATGGAAGTTGGAATATAATAGAATTAATTGTCAAGGTTATACATCAGATCAAATTGTTTATCTGTCATATATGATATGTTTTGAATTTATATTTTGATATTGTGTTGTGTTTACTCATGCTGTAATTGACAATGATTGTCGTTGTTAATTTGTTTAACTTATATGCTTCATGAAGGTCATCAAGGCTTTAATGACCAGCTTCCACAGGGACTGAAAAGTTATCTTAGAATATTTAGTAGGTTGCCCTACTATGAGCAGCTACAAATTGTGCATTTTTTTGATACAATGCATATAAGAAAGTGGTGATCCCACAATAGTGGTTTACAATTTTTGGCCAAACTGGACACTAATTTTTTTTTTAATTAAATATTCACATTCGGGAACCTATAGCGGTTAAATCGTGAGAAATTTGAAGATGATGAAAACTAGAGTCTTGTCACATTTTTTCTGTAGATTCTAAAAATATTTTTTTCAAAATTTTTGGAATTAGATTGCACTTCTTTTTCCATCTCCCACCAAAACTAGTTTTTTTCAAAAAACAACATTTTTAAAAAGTGATGCACACCGTATAACGCATAACTTTTTTTCCTTGAAAGATAAAATTATAATTCTTTTGAATTTAGAGTTGTAACTCCAATATCTATTGCTTCCACTTGGTTAGATAGTTTTTTATTGAATATTATTTCTTTAATCAAGTTTCAAAGTCAAATCAATTACAATTCAGACAACGCGATCGTATAATGCATAACTTTTAATGTATGTATCAATTTTTTATTTTTTTGCTGGATCAAGGACTCCAATATTTGATGCTCTCATATTTTTCAATTTTTTTTTGGATAATCTTCTATTTTTCCACATGTACAGAACAAAGAGGTTTGTTTTGGGTGAAAAACCTATATTTAATAAAACTTAAAAAAAATAGATAATATAATCAAAACATATTAAAATTATATTCGTTGGATAGCTCGTTTTGAGGGCAACCTGATACTAGTTGGGTTTATGAGATCTCCTCCATTTTCATTCTCAAATCAAGCTTCAAAGTGCAAAATTCTGAGCAATTTTGGTGCCTGAGAGGATGTGGGTGAAAATGAGGGGGTTCGATCGAACCATTGTTCAGTCGAACATAAATTAAATGTTCAGTCAAATGGGGGTTCGATCGAACTAGTGTTCGACCAAACTAGTGTTCGATCGAACTAGTGTTCGACCGAACTAGTGTTCGATCGAACTAGTGTTCGACCGAACTAGTGTTCGACCGAACTAGTGTTCGACATACAATAAAAAAATAGATTCAAATGGGGTTCGGTTGAATGTGCTAATCATGTTTGGTCGAATCCCCTCTATTAAAAATTAATATTTAATATTAATATAAATATAAATTATATTATCTTTAAATTATAATAAATAATATACCTATTATTGCAATATATTTTAATATTTATATTATTATTATAATATATAACTATTATTATAATATTAAAAGTATATAATTAAAAACTATATATATTATAATTATTATAATATTAAAATTATATAGTTAAAAACTATATATTAATTTTTTCTAATCATGGCTTTTCAAATCTTGGATTTTTAGGCTCAACATGAGTGTCATGAAAACACTCTTGTCATGTAGGATAACGAGAAGCTTCGCTTGGAGAACATGGAAATTAAAGAAGCCATGAGAAATACCATATGCACCAATTGCAGAGCACCTATTGTTATTGTAGAAGTCAATCTTCAAGAGCAGCAACTGCGTATTGAGAATATTTAGTTGAAAGATGAAGTCTATTTGAACAACCTAACTAATTTGATGATCTGCATATTCCAAATTTTTGTATTCTCAAAATGTAAACTGTGGTTAAAAGGATTATGAGTCACTCCTTTTTTAGTTGTTCATATTTTGATTCTAATGTATTTACAACCCTACGAACCTCCTAGATTTTATTTTCTCTAGAAATCTTTTTAGTGTAGTGATTTTCCCACAATGATGAAATTGCTTCATATCATATAATGAATAAGATTTAGAGACCCAGAAGGTTATTTTATTCTAATGCTTTAAATCACCTGAGCAATGAAGTTGAAGATTCGTTAGCTTTGTGCTTATGGGAATTCTTTAACTATTCTTATGTTTTTTTTTAATGGCCCTGAATGGAATTTTTCAGTTGGAGACAATGGCAAGTATGGCTAGGAAATTTTATGGAAGGCCCATATCATTGAATTGGGAGAGGGATATGGATGGAGTGGGAGAGAAAGGGAGCATGGGGGTAGGAGGGAGAGACTTGAGAGAGAGAGAGAGAGGGAGGAGTGGGAGAGAGATAAAGGGTAGGGGGTATAAGGGTAGAGGGGAGAGAGGGAGAGGGGGTAGGAGGGAGAGATTTGAGAGGGGGGGAGTGGGAGAGAGATAAAGTGGTGTATGTTAACCTCCAAGGTGTGCTTGCACTCCAACTAGAAGACCTTTCTCTCTGTCTTCACTCATGAACCTGATGGCTACAAGGTTTTAAACTGACTAAGATCACTAACTAAGCCCTCCTTTAACTCTGTCACAAGAGTTACTATCCTTGTGCTTACCTTAGAGGCTTCAACACTCTTTAAAATTGCTGTCTCCTTCACAATCACCACTTGAAATTTCAATCTTTCACACTACACCTAGAAGAGTCCAGATGCCAACTTCACCATCTGACCTGAACTCATTGCAGGGGAGATAAATGCTCTGTTTCCATTCATTTCAACACCAATGGGATGCATCTTTTTGGTTCTTTAAACTTTACTTTACCCGATTTCCAAATCTTGCTTGGAAGAGGCCTAGTTTCTACTAGCCCTTACCAGTCCGTTTTTGGCTTTTCCTGCTCAAAATCTCCACACAACCCAGCAAACAAAAAACATTTTCTGACACCCTTTTGGGACTTTTAAATCTTGCATAGGTTGTCAGGTCTCTATCAGTACCGTACAAGGGTTTCCTATGATCTTGGAGAGGAGGCCTAATTGCCCTCTCTTCTAGGATTTTTCTGTTTCTTCCTTCAAATCTGCCTATGATGGATTGATGAAAGCCTCAATCCTTTTGAACTGTGAAGGTACTGTCTTACTCCACCTGGAAATGTACGGATTCTGTACAATGTTCTATTCCCCTGCTTGAGTCCTTAGCTTTTATTCTCTCAAACACCTAACCATGCATTCCTAGCTCGCCTAGGGTTTGAGATAACACATATTTGCTTGGATTTCTAAAATCCCTAATTCTAAGTATATACAAATGTGTGGCTCCCCTTTCATAATCTACTAGTCTCAGGGAAAACCCGTGGACAGAGCTTAGAGGGGAGCCATTTATTTATTTGACTGTTCAAAACAAAATTTCTATTCCCTACACTCTAGTCTATGAAATAGAAACAAGAACCCTACTCTAAGCTACCTAACTTCCAAGTGAAAAATGTTCAAAGATATTCTATAAATCTAAATACAGTGGCAAAACAATATTTACAATGGCTTTTAAAGTCACTATTTCCAAAGTCTCACGGGTACCACAGAATAACATAGAAATATGCCAAAATAGAAATAAAAACTTTTACAACCTTTTCTATGGATAAAAAACACTATCACCACTCATAGCAAACTACTTATACAAAGAAAAATACCTAAACTACACTGTGAACATGCATACCAATGCCAAATCAACGCATTTAACACATTATATATAACTGTTCTGAAAACACACTGGGTTTGCAGGAAAACACAGAAAATACAAAAATCTCCAAAAACCCATCTTCTATTCACACCAAATATTTTGTTACAATGTTCAAACTGCTCTCTCTCGAGCCACACACTCTACATTGATGCCTTTTCCACCTTTCAAGGGTAGTTAATCGCGCATTATCCCTGATTCCAAGGGATTCCCAATGCAAAATAGGTTGCATGTATTTCCACAAAATTTGCCATGCAATTTTTACAAACCTTTTGTAACTTACCAACATGTTATGGTCCTAAAGTTAAGGACCTCAACCTCCTTACTCTGAACCATCAACTCCATAACTATGTTTTGGCATCTTTTAAAAAAGACCATGTGTTTAAAACACATTAACTGCCCTATATACAACATAGGCAGTCTAAAACTAATAAAGCCAAAATTTAAAAGCATGATTAAACTAGAATGACAACAATGATAATAATTAATTCAACACACCTACACAAGACCTTCTAAGGTCCAATTCAAACACACCAAAATCCTTGACTTGGCTAAAGTCAAAAACAAGCCAAAATTGTGAACAAACTTGGTGGAGGTCAGCCTAGGTGCTCCTGCACCATCCTCCCCAAAACAGAAAGATTCAATCCATCCTTGGATTGAGCAAGTTAGGATCAACTCCCAACTTCTTGAACTCTGCCTCCTTGATCCAGATTGCATCAACTTCAAATTGTCCTTGTCTTTGGATCAAATGTTCCTTGTATTCCTTTGTCCTGGTTTTCTTGTAAACTCTAGTGTCCAATACCTTATCAGCTTGTTTGACTGTAGTGGAGGGCAGTTTGAGTTCTTCTACATCCTAACTGACTTCCTGGAAGGTCTGATCTTTGTTTACTAGTGGTCCTCTATAATGTACAAGGTATGCAACATTAAAAATAGGGGACAGTCCACTATCCTCTGGTAATTGCACTTTGACTGCATTGCTGCCATATTTCTCCAAGATAGGACAGGGACCTATCCTCTTCATCTGCAGTTTGTGAGGAACTCCCTTCTGCAATCTAGCCTTGTTCAAATGCACCATCACTAGGTCACCAACATTAAACTGAACCTCTCTCCTATGCTCATCCACTTTGGTTTTATGTTTCAAGATATTCTCTGTCAAGGTTTTTCTGACTGTCTCAATAATTTCCTGCATTGCATAAGCAAAATCATCTGCATAGCCACTTCCCTTGACTCCATCCTTCAGCTCTCTCAACTCATAAACACCTCTAGGGTGCAATCCATAAACAACTTCAAAGGGACTCTTCCCTGTTGACCTATTCACTATATCATTATATGCATATTCAGCCTGCCCAATAATCTGATCCCATTGTTGACCATACTCCTTGGTCAAGCATCTTAGAAGGTTTCCAAGTGTCCTATTTACAACTTCGGTCTGACCATCAGTTTGGGGATGGTATGCAGATCCAAAGGACAGATTGGTGCCCATTCTTTGCCAAAGAGTCTTCCAAAAATGACTCATAAACTTGGTATCCCTGTCTGAGACAATGCTGATTGGTAAGCCATGAATTCTGACTATCTCTTTGAAGAAAAGAGAGGCTATTTGACTGGCATCATTGGTTGTTTTTCAGGGTATAAAGTGAGCCATTTTGCTGAATCTATCAACAACAACATAAACACTGTCCATACCTTGCCTTGTCTTGGGTAAACCAACTCCAAAGTCCATGCTCAAGCATTCCCATGGCCTAGAAGGGATAGGTAGTGGCTGGTATAGGCCTACATTTGAGGAAGTGTCTTTGGCCTTTTGACATACCACACAACTCTCTACATATTTCCTGACATCTAGGTTCATCTTAGGCCAAAAATAAAACCTTTGGACAAGCTCTTGAGTTTTGGTGATCCCAAAATGACCACTCAATGCACCATTATGATTTTCTTGAATTAAGTTCTCCCTAATAGAACCTCTAGGAACACAAAGCTGATTCCCTTTAAACAACAAATCACTTTGCAAGGTGTATTCAGCATACTTGCTATGGAAATGGTTCTTAAACTCAAGGCATACCTTATAAATTTTTGCAAAGTCTTCATCATCTGCATATAGATCTTTGAAGTGATCTATTCCCATGCTCTTCAACTGGATTTCTTGAATGGTAAGAACTCTCCTGCTCAATGCATCAACAACTTTGTTGAGAGCTCCTTTCTTGTGCTTGATGTTGAAGGTGTAAGCTTGCAAGTACTCCACCCACTTCATGTGCCTGTGACTCAACTTCTCTTGGGAATTTAGAAAACTGAGTGCTTGATTGTCTGAGTACACAATGAATTCTTTGGGAAGCAAGTAGTGCCTCCATTTCCTTAGTGCTTGGACCAATGCATACATCTCAAGGTCATAAGAAGAGTACTTCTTCTTGGCTTCACTTAGCTTCTCTGAATGAAAAGCCACCGGTCTGCCCTCTTGGCTGAGAACAGCTCCAATTTCTACATTACTTGCATCACATTCAATGGTAAATAGTTTCTCAAAACTTGGCAACACCAAAATAGGTTGGGTAGCTATCTTTTCCTTTAGCAACTCAAAAATCTTGTTAGCTTGCTCATTCCACACAAACTTGGTTTTCATGCCTCCCTTAATGGTATCCAACATAGGAGCACAAATTGCACTAAACTGTTTGATGAATTTCCTATAATACTGAGCAAGACCATGGAAGCTTCTTACTTCTATTGTTGTCTTTGGAGTAGGCCAATTGAGAATGGCTTCTACCTTGCTGCTGTCCATCTTCAAGTTGCCATGTGATAGCACAAAACCAAGGTACACCAACTCTATTTTGATGAACTCACACTTTTCCAGATTGATCTTCAGTTTCTCCTCCTGCAGCTTCTTGAAAATTAACTCAATGTGTTGGAGGTGCTCTTCTTTTGTTCTGCTATAGATTAGTATATCATCAAGATACACTACTACAAACTTGCCAATGTAGTCCTTGAGGATTTCATTCATGAGTCTCATGAATGTGGAGGGAGCATTAGATAATCTAAATGGCATAACTAGCCACTCATAAAGACCCTCATTGGTTTTGAAGGCTATTTTCCATTCATCACCCTCATGTATTCTAATTTGGTGGTATCCACTCTTTAAATCTATCTTGGTATAGTACCTAGCTTCACCTAGACAGTCCATGAGATCTTCAATCCTAGGGATAGGGAACCTATACCTGATGGTTATCTTGTTGATTGCTATGGAATCGGTACAAAGCCTCCATTCTCCTCCTTTCTTGGGTGCTAAGACAGTTGGTACTGCACAAGGGCTAATGCTTTTCCTAATAAGACCTTGGTCAAGAAGTTCTTGAATTTGCCTGGCTATTTCCTCATTTTTTTGAGGTGTCATCTTGTAGGCTGCCTTGTTTGGAAGGGTGGCTCTTGGTATCAAATCTATCCTATGACTTATGGCTCTTTTAGGAGGTAAGGTTGCTGGTTGACCACTACTTACAATGCTTTCATAGGTCTGCAAAAAATCTTGGATCTCCTTTGGTAGTTCTTGCTTTTCAACTGTCTTCTTTTTGCTTACTTCTCTTGGTTTGATCATTACTGCATAGCCAACGCCTTCTCCTTCTTATAAAGCCTTTAAGAACTCTTTTCCACCGGCTAATAGCAGCTTAGAACCTGCTTTCTGCACTTCAGTATCTTCCAACAAAGATTGAATCTTGTAGGTTACATTGTCCTTCTTGAAGGTATAT
Source organism: Sequoia sempervirens (assembly GCA_007258455.2). Lineage (NCBI taxonomy): Eukaryota > Viridiplantae > Streptophyta > Pinopsida > Cupressales > Cupressaceae > Sequoia > Sequoia sempervirens. Next base: position 303,189,825 of record VDFB02281492.1, read on the forward strand.
GAATTCTTAGCTCCATCATGCACAACTTGACGGTCAAATTGCCATGGCCTACCTAGGAGAAAGTGGCATGCATCCATAGGTAATACATCACACAATACCTTGTCTTTGTACTTGCCAATTGAGAACTCCACCCATGCTTGTTCATTCACCAAGACATGCTGACCCTTATTGAGCCATGTAACCTTGTAAGGATTACTATGAGGTATCCTTGTCAATTTTAGTTTGCTGACTGCCTCCTCTGACACAATATTGTCAGTTGAACCTGAGTCTATAATGACCTTGCACACTTTCCCCATCATCTTGCACTTTATCCTAAACAAAGATCTTCTTTGGCTTGGCTCTTCTTTGACTGGTTCTTTGATTAAAGTCCTTCTCATCATGAGATTTTCACCTTCCTCTGAGTTCAAGGGTACTTCTGATTGTTTATTTGTTGCAGTTGTTTCATCTTGAATCAGATTGGTTCTCTTGTCTCCTCCATGAGAAGTGCTACCTTTCTCAGGACATCTATAGGCTGGGTGTCCCAACTGGTTGCAATGATAGCATTTCATGTTGGTGAAATAGCTGCCTCTTCCTTGTCCACCACTTCTTCCTCTGGAGCTGAAACCTCTTCCTCTACCACCTCTACTGGAACTTCCTTCTTGCTGTTCAGAAAATATGACTTCTCCTTGGGCTCTTGATTCTGAGCTTCTTCCACTATAGCTTCCTCTTTGTCCTCTGCTGTCTTTCCCTTTACCTCTGCTTTTGGGATTTTTCTCTTGTTTCTTTTTACCTTTCTCTTCTATTTTCAAAACCATTTGATAACATTGGTGGACTGTCTTGAAGTTCACCAAACTCATATCTTCTTGAATAGACCACTTGAGTCCATTTAGGTACCTTGCTAACCTGATACTCTCATCTTCAACCAGTTTTGATCTAAGGTACAATGTTTGAAATTCCTCTGTATATGTTTGGACATCCATGTCCTTTTGCCTCAGATTGCGTCTTCTCCTGTGCAACTGGACTTCATAATCATCAGGGAGATAAGTCTGCCTTATCTTGGTCACCATTCCTCTCCATGAAACTATGGGACTTTTGCCTTCTTTTTCTCTTTCAGATTGCACAAACTTCCACCATGTGAGAGCTGCTCCTCTCAACCTTGACTTAGCCACCTTTACCTTTTGTGCCTCTATTATGCCATCACACTCAAAGTGATTTTCAATGCTCTCAATCCAGTCCATAACTGAATCAGGGTCCATTTTTCCACTAAAAAGTGGCACACCATCCAATGCTTTACCACTCAAGGCCTGCAATGCCTTCAAGAATCGTTCCTCTGCAAGAACAGGATCAGGATTTGGAGCTTCCTCCTCTAATTCCACTTCTTTTTCCTTGGCTTCCTGCTCTTCCTTTTTCTTAATCTTGTCCTTCACAGTATCTGCTGTTTCTTAGACTTCATCTAGGAGTCTCTCCATCTGAGATATCCTTTCTCTGAGCAACCGGTTATCTTCCTCTTGCTCTTCTACCTTCTTTGCTAGCTTTGCATTTGTCACCATGGCTTCTTCCTCTGGTGTATTCTCTCCAATTGACTTAGTGGTTTGGCTCATTAATCACAAGCCTTGAATCCAACTCAAAGCTCTGATACCAATATGGTGTATGTTAACCTCCAAGGTGTGCTTGCACTCCAACTAGAAGACCTTTCTCTCTGTCTTCACTCATGAACCTGATGGCTACAAGGTTATAAACTAACTTAGATCACTATTTAATCCCTCCTTTAACTCTTTCACAAGAGTTACTATCCTTGTGCTTACCTTAGAGGCTTCAACACTCTTTAAAATTGCTGTCTCCTTCACAATCACCACTTGAAATTTCAATCTTTCACACTACACCTAGAAGATTCTAGATGCCAACTTCACCATCTGACCTGAACTCATTGTAGGGGAGATAAATTCTCTGTTTCCATTCATTTCAACACCAATGGGATGCATATTTGTGGTTCTTTAACCTTTACTTTACCCGATTTCCAAATCTTGCTTGGAAGAGGCCTAGTCTCTACTAGCCCTTACCAGTCCATTTTTGGCTTTTCCTGCTCAAAATCTCCACACAACCCAGCAAAAAAAAGACATTTTCTGACACCCTTTTGGGACTTTTAAATCTTGCATAGGTTTTTAGGTCTCTATCAGTACCGTACAAGGGTTTCCTATGATCTTGGAGAGGAGGCCTAATTGCCCTCTCTTCTAGGATTTTTCTGTTTCTTCCTTCAAATCTGCCTATGATGGATTGATGAAAGCCTCAATCCATTTGAACTGTGAAGGTACTATCTTACTCCACCTGGAAATGTATGGATTCCATACAATGGTCTATTCCCTTGCTTGAGTCCTTAGCTTTTATTCTCTCAAACACCTAACCATGCATTCCTAGCTCGCCTAGGGTTTGAGATAACACATATTTGCTTGGCTTTCTAAAATCCCTAATTCTAAGTATATACAAATGTGTGGCTCCCATTTCATAGTCTACTAGTCTTAGGGAAAAACCGTGGATAGAGCTTAGAGGGGAGCCATTTATTTATTTGACTGTTCAAAACAAAATTTATATTCCCTACACTCTAGTCTATGAAATAGAAACAAGAACCCTACTCTAAGCTACCTAACTTCCAAGTGAAAAACGTTCAAATATATTCTATAAATCTAAATATAGTGGCAAAACAATATTTACAATGGCTTTTAAAGTCACTATTTCCAAAGACTCACGGGTACCACAGAATAACATAGAAATCTGCCAAAACAGAAATAAAAACTTTTACAACCTTTTCTATGGATACAAAACACTGTCACCACTCATAGAAAACTGCTTATACAAAGAAAAATACCTAAACTACACTATGAACACGCATACCAATGCCAAATCAACGCATTTAACACATTATATATAACTGTTCTGAAAACACACTGGGTTTGCAGGAAAACACAGAAAATATAGAAATCTCCAAAAACCCGTCTTCTATTCACACCAAATCTTTTGTTACAATGTTCAAACTGCTCTCTCTCGAGCCACACACTCTACATTGATGCCTTTTCCACCTTTCAAGGGCAGTTAATCACGCATTATCCCTGATTCCAAGGGATTCCCAACGTAAAATAGGTTGCATGTTTTTCCACAAAATTTGCCATGCAATTTTTACAAACCTTTTGTAACTTACCAACATGTTATGGTCCTGAAGTTAAGGACCTCAACCTCCTTACTCCAAACCATCAACTCCATAACTATGTTTTGGCATCTTTTAACAAAGACCATGTGTTTAAAACACATTAACTGCCCTATATACAACATAGGCAGTCTAAAACTAATAAAGCCAAAATTTAAAAGCATGATTAAACTAGAATGACAACTATGCTAATAATTAATTCAACACACCTACACAAGACCTTCTAAGGTCCAATTCAAACACACCAATATCCCTGACTTGGCTAAAGTAAAAAACAAGCCAAAATTGTGAACAAACTTGGTGGAGGTTAGCCTAGGTGCTCCTGCACCATCCTCCCCAAAACAGAAAGATTCAATCCATCCTTGGATTGAGCAAGTTAGGATCAACTCCCAACTTCTTGAACTCTGCCTCCTTGATCCAGATTGCATCAACTTCAGATTGTCCTTTTCTTTGGATCAGATGTTCCTTGTATTTCTTTGTCTTAGTTTTCTTGTAAACTCTAGTGTCCAATACCTTATCATCTTGTTTGACTGTAGTGGAGGGTAGTTTGAGTTCTTCTACATCTTGAATGACTTCTTGGAAGGTCTGATATTTGTTTACTGGTGGTCCTCTGTAATGTACAAGGTCTGCAACATTAAAAATAGGGGATAGTCCACTATCCTCTGGTAATTGCACTTTGACTGCATTGCTGCCATATTTCTCCAAGATAGGACAGGGACCTATCCTCTTCATCTGCAGTTTGTGAGGAACTCCCTTCTACAATCTAGCCTTGTTCAAA
>VDFB02281492.1:303196189-303228102 GCA_007258455.2 Sequoia sempervirens
TAACTAGATATATATAATAATTAAATTATTGAAAAACTTACACGTGTACCTTTTCTAACCAATCCTGAAATATGGTCATAATCAATTGAAATCAAAGGAATGTCTTCAAATCTTTCTTCCTCGTCTTCATCATATGTTTCTGAAACAAGTAGTGGCATTGTATCCCATTTAGCAACATATCCAAGTTCTTGATTGTTACATGCATAATCAGAGTTTCCCTCAATGCACTCAGTGCAAAAACAAGAGTAATCCCTTGTGTCTAATATCCATCCATGGCAACTATATGAACTCCTAACACAATGCAAAGATCTTGTTTTTTCTACCCTCTTGCATCCATGCATCGATCTTCTATCCACACCTAGATACATATGTACAACAAAAAACTTATGTGAACAAATATGTATATATATATATTAAATTTAAATAAATTCAAATTTTTTATTTAATGTAATTTATACATACCCTATATCTCCCAAAACACTCTATGTGGAATGTGTTGGTTTGTTCTTGAAGATGTGTTGACCACATTTGATGCAAAGTGTTTCTTGCACCATTCAACAACATCATGCATTGTCTAGACAATCTTCTGGATAACGCATTTGATGCTTTCTTAAAGCTCATTTGATGCAAGCTTCTGCTCCATCATGCTCACCCTTTGCATGCCCACTCTCAAAAAAACTCCAAACATGTGGTATTTTGTAGATTTTATGATATCTACAAAGTGCATAGAATGGCTATGAAGATTTGAATTGTGTCGCACATCCATCTGACCATACAAAATGATTTTCAAATTTTACACCCCTGCTTCTCAAATTCTCAAAAAATATTGTAAAGAAATGTTGGACAAAAAGTGTGTCATGCTCTTTATCATCACTAATATAAAAGTGATATTCTTTTTTAATGACTCGTTCTTCATCTATACTCTCAACACCATCCAATTCTGATTGTGCATGTCGATAACACAAATGAACCATAATAGTGATCTGCTTTGAAAAGTAATACTCTGATTGAATCTCCTTTTGATGTACAAAGGAGTAATTTTGTGCAAAGTCAACTACTAATAGAACTGTTCCACATGGGAAATTATCTCTCAATGTTTGGAATTGTTGTGCTTGCCACTTAGCAAAAAAGGAATGATGTATGTATGGTCGTATCAATTTTTGAAAATCTTCCATAAATTTTCCAATGGGAATCTCCTCTTCTACATAGTTCAACCTTGTGGATTCTTTCCCAAAATTTGTTTGTAACTTTACATACTTGTACCTGTGTCAATAAAATATGTGAATAACTAATAAACCACACTTGATCAATGAAACATTACATCAAAGAGAATCCAAATAACTTGATCTATGAGAAATTGAAACAAATAAACTCTCTAAAAATAGTACTTACCTCTTGCAATTTACTATCTTTGTTAGGTCAGTATCCTCAATTCTTGAAGGAAATTTAGCTAAATTTCCACATGTCTCACAAATTCCTTTTATGCAATTTATTTGAGGTCCATTTTCATGATCACATAATATAGACTTTATGAACAAACTTTCCTATTTAGGAGGTGCATTTTGAAACCCACATCTTTCTTCTCTCATCTTTTGAAACACCTGATAGTAGAGATCAAATTCAATATGATAACGGCAACAAGTTTCAAAAAACTTGTTTATCTTCACATAATATGGCTTTAACCTTTGAAACATTATTTTCCCAATCTTTATATGAGGATATGCATTACAAAAGTTCATATACATCTCAAATTGTGTAATTTCTAGCCAAAGTTTTATATGATTTTAATAAATACTAGGTCCAATCCTGTGTCTTATAACATCTCTAGTATTTGATGATGGATGAGTATGATCATACCAAAAACCTGAGACCAAGTTCCTAACAACATCTTCAATCTTGTCAGAATGGGGAGCTCTACACATAATTGCCCAATTTCCTTCTAAACTCTCATCCAAAAACTTTCTCTTTTTCTCATATTTTATCAATGTGGTTCTACTATAACCAATTTCAGTTGAAAGTGCAGACGTTTTTCTTTTTCTTGCTATATCTTGATGTACAATAGATGTCAACATCACCCTTCTTGTAGTGGCCTTATCCACCGATCGAGATCCATGGAATCTAAACCCTTTTTAACATTTTGAACAATATCATTTTGTAATCCCATGTGTTTCTTCTTATTTGATGCCGAATGTACACCCAACAATTGTAATGACTCTTTGAGCTCATCGCAAAGAAGTAAACGTGATAACAATTGGGTTTTTTCAAGTGTATCAAGATGATTGAAATGATGATTGATCATTCTATTTACAGATTTAGTCATTGACCTCTTTCTCTTATTATAAGGCTCGTTGGCATAATATTTTAGTTTCTCCATATCCATTTCAAGTAAATGATCTAAATTTCTATGAGAAATTTGTTTCCTCACCTTCTCAGCTAGTTTTATATGCTCATCCATACCAGTAGGAGGAAGTGATCCTGACCGCTCTCCAACATGCATTGTTTGAAATTGTGCCTCCTCCCTATCTTCAAGGACCATACGTTCTTGAGCGGATTCATTTGATCCAATGTCTAGTTTGGCTCGACTTGAGCATGAAAAATTTTTGCTTGTTGAGCCCTTCCTACATGTCACAAAATATTTTTCAAAAAAAATTGAGAGATGATGTTATATAAGTGAAGTTTATGTATGCAAGCAAACAAATTGATAAGACATGATACTATAAGTGAGAGAAGTTTAGGCTAGTTTTATATGCTCATCCATACCAGTAGAAGCAAGTGATCTTGACCCCTCTCCAACAAGAATTGTTTTAACCTGGGTCTCCTCCCTAACTTCAAGGTTCATGTGTTCTTCAACATATTTGTTTGATCCAATATATAGATTTGGCTTGACCCCAGCTTGAGGAATCCCTAGAGCATAAAACATAAAAATAATGAGAACATTGAAGTGATGAAAAGAAAAGACCAAAGACACAAAACAACTACATGCACATGTATGAAAACAAATCCATAAATTTATAGCCAAGGATAGGATACACATAGGTCAAATTCCATGCCAAGTATCAAAGTTTGAGGATTATGCATACAAGTGACTTAGAAATTTTAGGCTAGTGATATAGCAAAGGAAACCCTTAGAGTATAACAAGGTGATCCAAAGAACCCCAACAAAATTGGGCTATAAGATGTTTCAAGGTTTCAAATAAATTTCCAATATCATGCTAAGATGAAAAAAGTTAAAAATTTATGGGACATAAAACACAACCCAAATAATCAACTAAAACCAAACACAAATATTGAAACAAAAAGAATTGTCTTAAGGAATTGGAGTCAAGGATCAAATAAACATTGCAACTTGCATGACCAAGATGACTTGAGGACATTTAAAAGTATTTATAGTCATTCAAGTGCAATAAAACTTGAAATTTTGAAAAAGCACAAAATAAGTTCAAAATGAAGAAGAAAAGAAAGACAATATAAAAACAAGACCTAATAAAAATGAAAAGGAAACAAAGAAACAAAAAATGTAACTTAGGGGAGTCTTTATATTGTCCAAGAAAAATGAGACATATGTGCAAGGACAACAAATCTCTCCTATTCTTTCAATTAGGATTTCTTGGTCTTGGATGTATATCTCCACAGTGAAATCTTACAAAAACTTCAAGATGGATAATTGTAAACTAATAGGTACTCCAATAAATGATGGTAAGAAACCTTCAAAACAAATGTGTGTTAAGACATAAAAAGAATAATCTATCATATAACTATTATTCCTTGGCACCATATAGCTTGAGTTTTGATGTATACATGTGTTAGTCTCTAGAAAACCCGACATTGCATTGGCTTTAAGTATAATTTGAGTTCGAATTTTCAAATAATTCTAGAGCTTAGAATTGGGCATTTATTAAAATATTAAAAAATATTTTTATGAACCATTGATCATTAGATTAAATTCAACGGGAGTTTAGAAAAATCTTAAGCTAATTAGATGTTGCAATGTAGATTGGATAGGGGATATTGATCACCAAATATCAACAATAGAATGCTACTTAGTTGTACATTAAGGTGTAGTTTCATGAATAATTAAGAAAAAATAATGGTTTATTTCAAAGTGCAAAGTTAGAATATATAGGAATTTGCAAAAGCCATAAAAATAATTAATGTGGTTGAAAAAATTATGAAAATCAAAGTGGCGTAGTGAGGGACACAAAATTTAAGGTTTCATTGAAGAACTAAGCATGTATTGAAGTACACTATCATTTTCTTCATGAACAAAGTAAAGAGAAAATTGTGTAGATGCAATACTCAACAATGATAATGTGATGCCAAAAAAATTAAACAAAGGTATTGGTAAAAGATAAGTGTAAGGTTTGTAGGGAAGGATTTAATGTACAATATTTTTATAATCCATTTGCTCTCGAGGCTGAATTGGCAATAAACGTTTTCGAAAAGACTGTTGATTTGGAGAAAATCGCTTGGATGCATTCCGAAAAGATGACTTAGATGTATTTTGAAAAGATGGCTTAGATGTATTCCGAAAAGATGGCTTAGATGTATTTCGAAAAGATGGCTTAGATGTTTTATGAAAAGATGATTTAGATGTTTTATGAAAAGGTGATTTAGATGTATTCCGAAAAGATGGTTTCATTTTATTCATAGTTTGTTTTATGAACCTTTCAAATACTATTTTTTCAAAATATTTCGAAAAGAAATATTGATAGTGACATATTTTTTGAAAATACAAAGAAAGAGAAATATCTTTGATATATTTATATATCTGGGTAGGAATGGTAAATTCTTATTTTTGTAGATTCAATCTATTTTTTTATTTCTCCGTGAATAGTATGCTTGTAACAATAAGGACAAAATTTCTTTAATTCCAATCGAAGAGGAGTATTGCGGCGATTTTTTCGAGTCGTATATCTCGAAATACCCGGCGATTTTTTATCAACACTATCTTGGGTACAACTAGTACATTCTAAAGTAATTGTTACTCTTACATTTCCACCCTTGGCCATATAACTTACTTTGGATATTGTATCTACTTCTTTTCTTTTCAATTTGGAAAAAAGAGAAGAAAGAGAAAGGGATAGAAGTTTTCGAAGAATGATTAAAGATTTTATTACGAGAATGAATTAAGTAATAAAATCTTTAATTAAGAGTTTTCAGTAGTTTACTATTTGTGGAAGCAACTTTTGGATCTAGATTTCTATTTTGTCTTATTCTAACTTCACCCTCCCTTGAATTCTAAAGAGATTGAATTTCATTTATTTTCTTTATCCAAGAAGAAAAGGAAATAAATCTAACATCATTTTTTTCTTTCGGGTTCGCAGGAGAGGAAAATTAAAACGAAAAAAAGGGAAAAGTCAGGGCATCTGGGAAAAAACGATTTATCTCAATTAATAAACCGGCTAAAAATCCCAACCATAAAGTAGCTAACACATGCGCTGTGGAAAGATATGTTTTTATATCTTGCATTGTTCGTAAGTTCTCCTTCTCAATCGTGATGAATATATTATATGGTCAACTACAACTGTAGTTTATGAGTCCCTTAAGAAACTGTAAACAGATATTTGTACAAGCTTTTTTTATGGATGGAACAGAACATGTGATATTAATCAAGTACTGTCAATAAATAGACATCTTATAGATGATATCTTACGTGTATACAGCCTATTCACGAAACCAAATGGGAATCAAAGCGGATAAATGTGGAAAGCAAAATAAATTTTATTGTAATATGAAAATATCGAATAAAAATACTCACAATTAAAAGGGATGTAGCGCAGCTTGGTAGTACATTTGTTTTGGGTACAAAATGTCACAGGTTCGAATCCTGTCATCCCTACCTAGTACTCTTCCTCCTATAAAAAAAATTCAAGTGATATTTATTCAATGAAACATGAATAATCAGTGATTGGAGCATACCGCATGCAAAAATGTTTTAAGAGTAAAAAGCGCCCTTCTTTACTTTCTTTCAAAAAAAAAAAGCGCTCTTAGTTTAGTTTGGTAGAATGCAGGTCTCCAAAACCTAATGTCGTAGGTTCAAATCCTACAGAGCGTGATCCTTCTTTTTTGCTCTTAGTTCAGTTTGGTAGAACGCAGGTCTCCAAAACTTGATGTCATAGGTTCAAATCCTACATAGCAAGATCCTTCTTTTTTTATTTTATCCGATCTTCTTGTCACTTGAACTGAAACAGCTAATGGGATCTGATCCCTCAGAATTAGTAGGAGACCTGTTCATACCATAATATGGTCCTAAATCAAATATCCAATTGATCACCGTGTCGGTACTGTAAATATGCAGTTACAAATAATCCAACCAAAGTTATAGCAATTAGACCTAACACAATTCTGGATAACAAAACTTCAATCATATTTTTATTTATTAAAAAAGAATAGGTAAGGATTCATAGCTAATCTATATAGTACCTCAAATTGACTCGAAATCTCAATTCCTATTTAGGGTTTTATTTTATTTCAAATAAGTCATATACTGCTTAACCCAATGAATAGGACTGAGGTGAAAATAAGCAAAGCTAATAAAAAACCAAAATAACTAATTATAGTAAGCATGGAAGGAATCAATGAAAAAAAAACAATGATTGATACGTATTTTTGTCAGGAAATTACCTCAATTTTTCTCTAGGAACAGAAAGAAAAAATCATTTAAATAAATAGAAACCAATTTATAATTGAATATCTAACAATTGTTAATGTTGTGAAAAAACATGGAGGGAATAGACGATAAAAAGATATTTTTTATATTTTCTAAAAAAAAAGTGAATGTGATGCCAAAAAAATTAAACAAAGGTATTGGTAAAAGATAAGTGTAAGGTTTGTAGGGAAGGATTTAATGTACAATATTTTAGTTTAAGAGTACATTTTAAGTTGGGGTATTGTAAGTTGAAAAATGGTCATACATTAAAAATTTCTAATTTTAATAAGAAAGCCAATGCAAACTATATGCACATACAAATTTATGTTTAGGTACATACTAACCAAATTATTGGGTGGAGTAATGCACATTATGGATTCCATCCCATCAAATGAATACTCATGTTTTTTCAAAGTAAAATTCCTAAACACACACTTGAGAGTGAGAGAGAAGAAACAAGCATGTACCTTGTTTCTTTCTATGATAATTTTCCAAGTTTTGTTCATGCCTCTTTTGTTCTTCTTCTTTTGACAATTTTTGTTGAGACACATTTTTTCTTTTTATTTGTTGTCCCATTTTATTCTTCAACTTAAAGATGACTCAAAATAGGTCCTCTACCAACTTACTTAAATTCTCCTCCAAATTTTTCCTTGATTGATAAAAATGAAAAGTTGTCGAGCTCCAATATTTGCCTCCTTGATAAATGTGCAAAAAAATCTCCAAAATCTGCACTCCAAGTGATATAAATGAGAATTAATCTTGCAATTTGATATCCAAAATAATGAAAAATAAGCTTCTATTTATATACATATGGGTGATCCCACAAAGCTGGTTTACAATTTCTGGGAGGAACTGATTTTTGCTAAAATCACATATTTTTAGAAAATATAATTATTTAAGCCTTAAAATGTTCCATTTAAATAATTCCAATTGAAGAGGGTTTGATCAAATTACCTTAAATCAAACCCCCTTGGATAGAACCCCGCTAGTTTTAAACCATACCTATAATGGAGTCTCCTTTACATCTATCAAAATGTTGATAAAAACCACTTTTGATTTACCTTTTGGGGGATCAAATGAATTCATTTAATTTTTTTTTTTTTAAGTATGTAGTCCTTATTATAAGCTTCCCAAAAATTAAAATTTTAAATAAACTTAATTTAATTATTATATTTATTTTTATTTCTCATGAATGTAGGTTTTCACTAAAATCGAGCCTTTGTCTCTACACATGTGGAAAAATAGTAGATTATTAATATATATATATATATATATATATATATATATATATATATATATATATATTTGTGCACCAAATATTGAATTCCTTGATCCAACAAAGAAAACAAATTTGAATTTTGATACATAGAAAAAAACTTACGCGTTATATAGTTGCGCCATGTCTAAATTATAATTGGTTTGAATTCAAAAACTAGATTAAGGAAAAAATATTCAATAAAAAAATATATAACCAAGTGGAAGCACTAGATATCAGAGTTATGAATCTAAATTCAAAAGAATTAGAATTTTATCCTTCATGGAAAAACAGTTATGCATTATACGATGAGCGTCACTTTTTAAAAATGTTGTTTCTGAAAAAACTAGTTTTTGAGGGAGATGGAAAAATAAGTGCAATTTGATTCCAAAATTTTGAAAAATATATTTAGAATCTATAGACAAAATGTCATGAAACTCTAGTTTGTATCATCTTCAAATTTCATGATTTAGCCAGCCATAGGTGCCCTAAGTGAAGATTTAGTTAAAAAATAATAATTTCAGCTGTCCAATTTGGCAAAATTGTAAACCACTATTGTGGGATCACCCATTATATGGGATGGGAAAAAAAATTATTCTAGTTTACATGAATAACTAGATCCTAGTTTAAATGAATCAAGTAGTAAGCAAACAAGTTATTTCATTGTGGAGTTTGTTGTTATTTAATTCATAGGTATGCACAACATATCTAGTAATTTTAGAATTTTGTTAAAGTGTCAAAAATGTATATTAGAGGTATAATTTGAATTGAATTTTCTTAATTATATTTGAATTGAATTTCAAGTTACTTGTCAAAAATGTATAATAGAGGTATAATTTGAATTAAATTTTCTTAATTATATTTGAATTGAATTTCAAGTTACTTGTCAAAAATGTATAATCTAGAGGTATAATTTGAATTGAATTTTCTTAATTATATTTGAATTGAATTTCAAGTTACTTGTCAAAAAGATTATATCTTACGTTCTCAACTCAATGGTTCATGTTGCTTAAGTCATTTAAAAAAAAAAAATTATTGTGATCAACATGAATGAACTTAATTATAAAGTGGCATTGATTTCCTAAAATTCTACTAGAGATCAAATGTATATTGAATATAAGGAAATGTAAGTTGTAAGAGATCATAAAATAAAAAACATGTATGTATATTGAATATTTAAAGCAAATGCATACATATATTATGTGTAAACATGTTTAAACCATAAGCAAACACATGTACATACATGTAAAGGGATTCAATGTATAAACATAACACATATTATAAGCAAAGAGGAAAATGTATGTATATATCATATAAGAAAATATATCTACATATATCATATAAGAAAAATGTAAATTAAAGATCATCAAATGTCAAATACTAAAGATCAACAAATAAGCAAATGTATATATATCATATAAGCAAATGTAATTTAGAGATCATCAAATCTTAAATACTAAAGATCATCATATATAAGCAAATACATGTGGTAAAGATCATAAATCTAGTGTCTAGGGCCTAATATGAATGTCCACTCCCAGTCAAATGACCATCTGAATGAGAACGGTCCTACTCTGATGGATGTGCTAAGCCCTGCAAATAAAATTGTGTACATGATGTGTTAAATACATATAATTTATATTAAATAAATTTTATGAAAGTTATTTTTAAATGAACTTGTATTTTTAAATATCAATCTATATCTATGCATAGATAAATATTGCACGTACATATACATGTGTGATTATATAAAAATGTAAAACTCACATGTCCACTGGTAGTAGATTCATCCACAGAGTCACGTCGATCATGCACAAGATTTGGACCAAGGCTAGGAGTGATATGAGGTATGTCCACCTGTAACAATATATATACATATATATATCAACTTACATGAATATCTAGTTAAAAAATAATAATTAAAAATAATGAAAAAAGAATTGAAATATGCACATGCACACATACATGCACATCATTTGATATCAGATGACCTAAGTCCTCTGCAAGGGCCGCCTCCACCATATCTACCACACGGTCAAGTGATGAATCAACATCTGCATCCATTTGATTTATCCCATGTCGTGCCATAAATGATGAATGTAGAGGACTATGAAGGTGAGATGGAATCGGCGATGATGAACCAGAACCAATCAACATATCAGTAAAACCCATAGTCTGTGCAGCTGTCGAATGATCTGTAGGTGGATCCTGACGTGCACTAGTGCTGAGCTGAGAGTGATGGGATCCTAGAACTAAATGACCTCTACATCTCAAATGATCTCTAACATGCTCTATATCGATCCCATTATACGATGCAATGTGGGCATATGCCTCCAACAAGTCCTCAACCAAACAATGTAGAGTCATGCATGCCATATCTCCTGTAAGTGCATTAAGCTATGTAGGAGTAGGGATCTCGACCACTGTAAAAGGATCCATGGTGGTCCACTGTGCTAAAAATGGCATGGATTGGGAATATGTGGACATCAAATACTGACCTACATGATCATCAGATATCCTAGTGGTAGCAGCCGCAATGTCACCTACAGTGTCAATTGCTTCCTTTTGGGAAGCAATGACAACCTCATCTACTATGGGGGCTAGAGCTGTGGTGAGAGTAGGAGACCTTTGACCAACCAATACCTTAAACACTGGGGGTGGTCTATTTGCTTAACAATAGGTGGGCCTATTAGCAATTGATGAGGGCGTAGCCCAAGACACAAAAAATAACCCACAAACAAGAGAATAATTTTATTATTCAGAAAATGGAGCTTCTTACATACAGAGGATCTCAAATCCCCAAGTCCTACAACACATGCAAGTTACAGAAAGCTACAAAATAACCCTTTCACAATATGCGAACTTGTCCCCCAAAAAGTTGCCCAAAAAATTAGAAGCCCACCCATAAATAGAGCTCTTCTTTCATTTGGAGCAAAAAAAACATTAAAATTTGAGATTTGGTAGTTTGGCACCGAAATTTACAACTTGAAGTTCAAACTTCAAAAGAACATTTGCAATTGTATCTTCTAGAAAGTGCGCCAATTTCCCGAGGCCATAACTTTTGATCCAGGGCTCCGATTTGCAAACCGTTTGAACCGTTGGAAAGGTCTCGAAGTTAAGAACATGCTCAAAATTTTCTATGACAATTTTGGCAAGTTTTGGGGCCATTCCAAAAGCTCTAAGTGCCTCAAATCCCACTCAAAAGATTTTTAGGTGCAAATTTGGAAAACTAAAACTATAATATCTTTCAACCCAGGAATAGAAAAAAAAAACTATAAATTGGGAATTTCATTATGGCAAAAAGGGTATCCAAAAATGTAAAAATACCTAAAAACTGAGAAACTTGAAATTTAGCTATTTTTGGGTGATGCAAGATTGCCCTTACACCACTGGATGCTCATGCATCAGACACCCAGGGTAATTTGAGAAGTGACCCCATCACTCTCAGATGGTTGAGGAAAACCCAACCGGTCAACCACTGCCTTAGATAGCTAGAATGAATCTTCCACATGCCTTCCTCTCCATTTCACCAGATATTCTTCATATTGCCTATTTCTGGTACTCCTTCCCACACGACTATCCAAGATTGCTTCAATCTCCCTTTCTGAAGTAGGTGCTGGAATGTCATACTACCCTACTGTTGGTGCTTCCTCTGTTCCACCTTCATGATACTCTATTAAATCTAAAATATTGAACACAAGGGAAATGTTGATTCCATCAGGCAACTCTACCTCATATGCGTTCCATGAATCATGCTTCTTCAAAATCTTACAGGGGCCAAATTTCTTCATCTTCAATTTATTATACGTTCCCACGGGAAACCTTTCTTTCCTCAAGTGGACCATTACTTCATTGCCAATCTGAAACTCCTTATACCTCCTCTTCTGATCTACCTTAGCCTTATACTACATATTCATCTTGTTAATATGTTCTCTTACCTTCTAATGTATATCCTTGATGTGTTTTGCAAAATCTTTGGCTTCAACACTTATTTTCTTCTCTTGGTCCATCTTCCTCAATTCTGGAGCTGTTCTGGGGCTACCTCCATACACAATCTAGAATGGTGATCTACCAGTGCTTCTATTGACAGAATTGTTGTAAGAAAATTTTCCTGGGGTAAGCTAAAGTCCCATCCCTTGGGTTTATCTCCTACCAAACATCTCAGTAGGTTACCCAAGACTCCTGTTAACAACCTCTGTCTGCCCATCTATTTGTGGATGGTGTGCAGAATTAAACTTCAACTCTATCTTCAGCTTCTTCCACAAGGTCCTCCACAAGTACCCACAAATTTAGTGTCACGATCTAAAACAATACTCTTTGGTAGACCATGTAGCCTCACCACCTCTTTGAAGAACAAGTCAGCAATGTGGACTGCATCATGGGTCTTCCGACATGGAATGAAATGTACCATCTTGAAAACCTATCAACCACCACAAAGTACTGAATCATTCCCTCGTTGTGTCCTTGGAAAACCAAGCAAAGTCCATGCCTTATATCCTCCCATGGCCTCTTTGGTATAGGTAAGGGCTGATATAAGCCCTGTATTTTGGCTCACTCCTTTAGCCATCTGACATACCCTACAACTTTGTACAAACTTCTTCACATCTTGTGACAACTGAGGCCAATAATAATGCTCACTGATAATGGCAATGGTCTTATCCCGACCAAAATGTCCTGCCATTCCTCCACTATGCTTCTCCTTTATCGGGTTCTCCCTCATGGAACTCCTTGGGATACACAATTGACTTCCTTAAATAACATGCCATCCTAGATTATGAAATCCACCACCTTGTCCTGTCCATGTAACAGGTTCCTTGCAAGCTTTCCAAGCTCTACAAAATCAGGATCATCTAAGATATAGTGTCTTTGAGTTCATTGAACCCAACCACTTCAATCTGCATCTTTGTCATCAATGTATGCCTCCTACTTAAGGCATCTGCAACCCTATTTGACTTCCCACTCCTATGTTTCAAAACAAAGGTATAACTCTGCAAAAACTCTACCCATTTCATATGCCTCTGATTTAATTTTTCTTGACTATTTAGGTACTGCAAGGCCTGATGATCAGTATATAGAACAAATTTCTTTGGCAACAAATAATGTTTCTATTTCTTTAATGCTTAAACTATTGCATAAAATTCTTGATCATATACATAATACTTTCTCTTGGCATCATTTAACTTTTCACTGAAATAGGCAATGGGCTTTACCTTCTTGGCTCAATACTACTCCAATGACACAACCACTGGCATCACAATCCACCTGAAACAACTTGTTAAATCTGGGAGGGCTAGAATAGGTTGCTCTGTCACCTTCTGCTTCAACAGTTCAAAACTTTTTGCCACTCCAGTGCTCCACTTGAATTCTTTTCTATCCCCTCTCATTGTTTCAGTTAGGGGCCACAAATACTCTTGAAGTTTCTAATGAACTTTCTATAAAAACTAGCCAAACTATGAAAAGATCTCACCTCAGTAGCAGTTCTTGGGGTAGGCCATTCCAGAATAGCATTCACCTTCTCTGGGTCCATCTTGAGACCTACTACTAAGACAACAAACCCCAAGTACACTAACTCCCTCTTCACAAAACTGCACTTCTTCAGATTAATCAACAATTTCTCTTCTCTTAACTTCTCAAAGGCTCTCTAAATATGCATCAAATGCTCATCCAACGTCTTACTGAAAATCAAAATATCATCTAAATACACAATAACAAAACTTCCCAAAAATTCTTTTAGTACCTCGTTCATGAGCCGCATGAATGTGCTCGGTGCATTAGTTAGCCCAAAATGCATGACTAACCACTCGTATAGGCCCTCTTTGGTCTTGAAGGCAGTCTTCCATTCATCTCCCTCTCAAATCTAGATCTGGTGAAATCCACTCTTCAAATCAATCTTTGTGAAATACTGAGCTCCACTCAAACAGTCCATCAAGTCATCCATCCTTGGCAAGGGAAATCTGTACTTAATTGTTATCTTGTTTATGGCTCGGGAATCCGTACACATCCTCCACTCCCCATCCTTCTTTGGTGCTAGTACTGCAGGTACTGCACATGGACTCAAACTCTTCCATATCAAACCCTTTCTCAACAACTCTTGAACTTGTCTGTTCAACTCCTCATTTTCTGCTGGAGTCATTCTATGAGCTGCCTTATTTGAAAAATTGGTTCCAAGAATCAAGTCAATCTGATGACTGATCTTCCTTATTGGTGGTAAACCCTCAGGTACATTATCAGAAACAATATCTTGAAACTCATCCAACATCCTAGAAACTTCTTCTGGAACCTTCTCACTATCCTCCTTACTCACTCTAGGAATCAATGCATAACACACATGCTCATGCTTCATACCTTTTAAAAATTTCTTCCATCTACATAAAATTCTAGCACTATTGCATACCTTTTCTTCTCCCTTCGGGGTTCCAACTTGTGCGAACCCCATCCTTTGTCAAGGAATAAGTGTTTGCATGGCCATCATGTATAGCTCGCCTATCGAACTGCCACGACCTCCCCAACAACATGTGACATGCATCCATGGGGATGATATCACAGAGTACCTCATCATGGTAGTTCCCGATCTTGAACTTTACTAGGCACTACTCATTAACCAAAAATTTGTGGTCTTTCTGCAACCAAGCAATCTGATATGGATGCAGGTGACTTTCCCTCTTCAACTTCAACTTTGTGACCATCTCCTCTAACACCAGATTATCAGTGCTCCCACCGTCAATAATGACATCACAACATTTTCCTTCACACTTGCACCTTATGCAAAACAAATTCTTCCTCTGTTCTGGTTCCTTTTCTTCAGTCACTAGGGCTCTCCTAATCACTAGGGTTTCTCCCCTTTCAACATCATCTGAATGTTTAAATTGGGCCTCCTCATTTGCATGTGCAACCCTTCCATAACCTTCTGGCCTTTTGTCTGCCCTTCCTTGGTGTTGTGGACATTCATAGGCTCGATGCCCTTCTTCACCACACTGGAAACACGTTCCTATGAAACCACCTCTTTCAGATCCTTGTCCATATCTCCCTCATCCTCTACCTCTTTGATCACCACTATTTTGATCACGAGGGTGGTAGAAGTTGTCATTATTTTGGCTTCGGATGGTACCCACATCTTCACTTTTATTTTCATCATCAGTTAGGCTTCCTGAAGGTCTTCCACTGCCCCTTCCGCTTTGACCTCCTCATCCTTTTTGCTTTCCATTAAATATTTTGTTCAGCTTCTCTTCCACCTTCAAAGCAAACTAATACACATCCTCAATGGTGGTCATTCTGACTAGGCTTAACTCCTCTTGAATGCTCGATCGTAACCCATTAAGATATTGGGCTACCTTCTCCTTATTGGCCTCTGTGTGACCCGTTCTGATGATTATCTTATGAAAATCTTTAGTATATTCTTTCACAAATCTGCTTCCTTGCTTCAACCCTTGCAATTTCTTCAACAGATCTAACTCGTAGTCTACTGGTATGAACTGCTTCTTCAGTTTCTCTACCATGTGATCCCATTTGGTGATCTTGACTTTTCTTCTTTGTTTTCTTTCTAACTGGACCTCTTTCCACCAAATACTGGCATGGCCCTTCAGCTTCATTTTCGTAAACTTAACCCGATCTAGGTCCTCTATTTCCTCATACTCAAAATATTCTTCTAGCTCATTGATCCAGTCGATCAACTCTTCCGGGTTCAGACTTCCAGAATAACTGGGGACTTCTGCTCTGAGTCTTTTCCTGATCTTTGAAATGGCCCTTATTAGCTGCATTTGGTCTTGATCAATTGCTTCTTCTTCCTCTTGTACATCTTAACCTTCTTCCTCTCCTTCATCCTCACTTTCCTCCCTCAGGTTTAACCCTCTTCTCAACTGCTCTTGTAACGCATCAATATGTCTCTGGAGGGCTGCCAGTGCATCTCTTCGACCAGCATCTCTGCTGCCTTGACTACCTCTGGCACCACCACGCCTACCAAGCATCACTCTTGGAGGCATCTTTCTTGACCTCGACCCACAACCACGGTCCTGGTGCGAACTGCCTCACGATCAACGATTTGTCCACACGCTCAAGAAAACCCGCTCTGATACCACTTGATGAGGGCGTAGCCTGAGACATAGAAAATAACCCAAAAATGAGAGAATAATTTTATTATTCAAAAAATGGAGCTTCTTACATGCAGTGGATCTCAAATCCCCAAGTCCTACAACACGTGCAAGTTACAGAAAGCTACAAAATAACCCTTTCGCAATATGCAAATTTGTCCCCCAAAAAGTTGCCCAAAAAATTAGAAGCCCGCCCATAAATAGAGCTCCTCTTTCATTTGGAGCCAAAACAACATTAAAAATTGAGTTTTGGCGGTTTGGTGCCAAAAATTACAACTTGAAGTTCAAATTGCAAAAGAACATTTGCAATTGTATCTTCTAGAAAGTGCGCCAACTTCCCGGGGCCATAACTTTTGATCCGGGGCTCCGATTCGCGAATTGTTTGAACCGTTGGAAAGGTCTTGAAGTCAAGAACGCGCTCAAAATTAGCTACACCAATTTTAGCAAGTTTCGGGGCCATTCTGGAAGCTCTAAGTGCCTCAAATCCCACTCAGAAGATTTTCAAGTGCAAATCTGGAAAACTAAAACTGCAATATCTTTCAACCCAGGAATAGAAAATAAAAACCATAAATTGGGAATTTCATTATGACAAAAAGGGTATCCAAAAATGTAAAAATACCTAAAAAATAAGAAACTTGAAATTTAGCTATTTTTGGGTGATGCAAGATTGCCCTTACACCATTAGATGCTCCTGCATCAGCAATCCTACCACACCCCTAACTAGCATATGGTGGAACATCCAGATAGTTTACTTTGAGGCCCAAATGGACCTCAACATACAACTGCTGAAAAAAATACAATGGAATCTAGTCATTGTTTGGGTATAGACCATGTGCTGTGAGAAATCGTGGGTAGATCAATGAGGCCATAGCATGATTGACACATCTAGTGACCTGGTATCCCCTAACCTTACGCACATTTTGATAAAATGGAAAACAAGTGGATTTTATCACTTCTTTGGTCACACTATCCTATATTTGTTTAAGGGGAATGTCACCATGTACTTCTTCCCGCTTGCGGGAAAAAATAGTAGCTACTCTATTTGGGGAATATGCACTAGTCCTCTCAAGTTCATCTTTTAGTTTTTCTAGACTATGCAATATTAACATGCATGGTTCACTATATATCCTCAGGTTTGCACCCTTTTCTAATGAAGCTCTCAATTTTTTAATCTCATTAGTGGTGTTTGCAAACAAAGAATCTGGCACAGGTGGAACATGATCTACATTTTCCATGTTATATATATATACAGTACACCTAAAAGAGAAATGAGACTTTGGTAAATAATATATCTAGATAAAGGGAATACAAATCTAAAATAGTTGTAATAATTCATCTACTCATCAATAATATTTTTATACCATTAAAAATTTAAAAAGAATTGGAAGACAACTATAATCTATAACATAGCATCCTTAAATGGTTCAAATTTTAAATGAAACGATGAAAGAAAGAATAAGAAAACAAAGATTAGTGTAAAATTATTTGAAAATAATTGTGGATAAAAATATTTAATCTAATAGTTGTTAACATAAATGAACTTCAAAATAGGATTATGTAAGTGAAAAAAGTTCTATTGCCTTCATTGAACCTAAATTTATCTAGTTAAGATATGTCTAAAATTAAGAATTCACACTAGAATATCAATATTCCATAAGAATCTCATAAAGAGGATGAATTTAATGGAAGATAATATAAAATCCTCCATATGAGGATGAATTTTATCATTACATTATGAGTGAATCATCTCAATTATATAGCCAAGAGCATAAAAAAATTATAGATTGGAAAGCAAAATAATTAGACATTTATCATATTTTTATATGTATAAAGTTTAGATACCATCAAACTATTTAAACTTATAGATTGCATAAAGCTATAAAGTGAATCATTAAAACTAATTTATTAAGAATAAAATCTAATAAAGTTTGACTTCATATTGCATACTTGTTATAAATATCTCACTAATCCAACCATACATTTTATATATGGTAAAAAATATATAATTGTTATGCCCATTATTTTTCACTAAAAAAAACCAATAATTTTTTTTTTTGAATCCTTTAATTACGCTAATTAATGCTTTAAGCATTTATGATGCAACAATAACCATCTCCAATAGAATTAACATCATTTCTTTAATTAATTTGTTGGTTTAACTTGCTAATGCAATACTATTAGTAATCCATCTCTCACTATTAACTATACTTTAAATATTAAATTTGCAAGTATCACAATTTAATGGCTACACTAATAATATTCTCATTATAATGGTTATGCCTTCGTAACCCACAATGAGTTGTTCCTACTCCTATTTCTTGTTGACAGTAAGGTCAATATGGTATTATGATCCTCTTGACCCAATGATGGAATTTAAAGTACTAAATATGTAACTTTTGATGGTAATAACAACATGAATAATTATATGGTTTGAATTTATTTATTTATTTTCCTCTCACATTTCAACAACTATAAAAGGTTTTCCAAAAATGTTATCCAATTATCGATGAGCATTAATAAGGTTAAGTATGCTAAAATTAGTATTAAGGTAACTATTGATATGAATATATTGATAAGAGTATTAACAATACTCGAGGATATTAAGGCTCCCTCTACAATTAATACAAACATTCTATCAATTTTATTACTCACAAATAATATTAAACTTTACTCATAATAGAAATGTTAATGTGATAGTGACATCATGTTTACATATACCCTCATTTATACTATTACAAATACCATCCATTAATACCCATCTCAATACTATAATAAAATTTATTAATAATATTGGTAGGGGCCCTAGCTTGGTTGGCTAAGTAATTCCGTTGCGGCTCTACTGGTCACAAGTTCTAGTCTCCCCCCGTCCCGTGGTACCGGAGGGCGTGTCGCGCCAGCGCTGCCGGTCACGTTAAAAAGTTTACCAGGCGTTCTAAATAAAAAATAAAAAAATTATTAATAATATTAATAATGTATATATATTTACAATAGCAAATAAACACTATTATTTGTTAGCTCATTGTTGCTTGCAAAACTTTTATTACCATCTTAGCACCCCTAATAAGATTATAAATAAAATACTTTTCTTACTCAGGTGATTTTATTTGCAACTTATTTTAGTATGACGATCCCCTTTTATATTATCCTCAATAATATTATCACTATTTGTTATTAATATATTTAATTTTAATTCTTTTATCTAACTCTTATATATTGTTATAACATTTATTTAATTATTCATCTCTATTACAAAAATAATTATATGATTAAATATATTGCATACTTGTTATAAATATCTCACTAATCAAACCATACATTTTATATATGTTAAAAAAATATAATTTAACAATTTATACAATTTTTAATTATGATAAAGACAAGAATCTTAATCTATACCATTATTTTGAGTTTGGTTTAATAGAAATTGAAAAAAATTATAATCATAAAAAAAACAATGAATAAACTAAGGATCATTTTAACAATGGTGAATTAGTGCCTAAAGATTGGCCTTAAAAATTACAATATTCAACATTCTCATCACAAATTATATATGAAAACTAAGGATCATTTGGTTATATATATTTTCATAGATTTAAAATTTGAATATTTATTACTATAACATGTTCATTACAATTAGATTTTTAAATAATATTGTAATAATTTATTATGTCTTTGAAATTTGTTTTGTGGATTTTAATGTTGTTTTTTAAATTTAAGTTAGAGTAAGTAGAATCTAATGAGATACCTTAAAAAGATTCAAGTTTTATAATTTAAATCTCCCTCTTATATAAATATAGTTTTTTCTAGTCTTACAATTTCTTGTGTCATCTGTTCAATTATTTTAGCTATGGATTTAGCCGCAATCTTGTAGGAGGTATTAAGAAGAGTAATTAGTATCCACCCTCAAATAAAAAAAAAAATTCCTTTAGGAATTAATTTATCAACCCTTGATTAATAGAATTTAAATGATGGATCCCTTTGATAAAGCTACTTTTTATACCTCATAGAGTCCTCCTTGATGAATGGACATATTGTTTTAAGGAATTGTGTAGCTAAACCATATATTCCAAGAATTTTTGAGTATTCAAATCCTTTAAGGAAATATCAACCTCCTCAAGGGTGAATAAATTATCTAAATGTGCCTATTTTTTGAGACCAATTATTTTGGGTATGCAAGTGCCAATCAATTCCTCAACTATATCTTGAAGTGGATCTCCTTCAACTAGATCAATTAAAAATTATTTGTAATGTTGGAGGAAAATGGATTTAATATCATTAGAGTTGTCATGGAACTACCTCTCTTGATCAACGATAGATATTATCCACTCTTGAGAATGTAAATATGTTCGAGATAAATAAAAAATAATTTGTATCCCTTATATCCTTTCATCCAATGTAGCCTATCTCTTAATTGAGATCCTCTACCACAATTAAGTTCAAATCTTCTAAGTTTTATTTCAAAGGAAGCAACCACTCATTGTAGAAAAGTTATTAGTAAGTGCTAAAGCCAAAACAAGTTTATTTTTTATTTGGATCCATATTTTTTTTCCATTCTAGATCTCTTTCTAGCCATATTCTTATTGTAAAATCATAGTAAGGTAGTGTGTAATAGATTTAATTGCATCATTCCACAATTGTATCCACTTACCATTTTGAAGAGGTCTAGGAACATCAACCAAAGGGATATTAGGGAAGCAAGGTGATCAATTTGATTGAGGTGGGAAGTGTTGAGCTTGAAGGATAGATTATTAGGTATGAGGAATAAGAAGTTTGAAAAGTTTAAAGAATTGGGAGGTGATATGTGAGATAGGTTTAATAGAATCTACTTAAATAAGGGTGTTTTGTGGAGAGGGGACAATGGAAAGAGAAGTAACTAAGTAAAATCTATCAATACAACTAAGTTTCCCTTAGTTCACCATCTCTTTTGTTGGTCCAAGTGAACTAGTGACGAGTATAAGAATATTTTTTGTCTAAAATGGGATATAAACCCCTCATGGTATTTCTAGTTAGGATGTAGGAATTCAATTATTTTTTAGAGAGTCTATGAGAACTTAACCAACTTGTATCTTGGTTTTTTCCACCATATCATATTCACCTCCTTGTAGCCATTAGTCATAGGGAGGGCATAAAAATCCATTTCCACAATTTAACTTGAGATGAGGAGTCATTAGGCATACAATAAAGAAAAAATGAATAGGTATTCCTTGGATTAGTAGTAAGCACTACGCACAATTGTTGTTGGGATCCACTCCTCAATAGATGATAAACTTAGCCAAGTATTGGGAAAGGTGGGTCAACCTTGCATCCTAATATTTTGATTTATTATTTTGTCCTCATATTAGGAAACGAGGCATCTCACTTTGTGTTGGTAGTTATTTGTCATTTTTTGAATGCTTTGGGAGGTGTCTAAGATGTTCTAAGAGCATATAATATCATTATAGCTTTATAAGATGAAACCCTCTTATGACATTTAAGAGCATGACTATAGAATATTTACAGTAAGTATTGACCAACATTATGAAAAATCATAAGAAATATTTTAATGGGTTTGAATATATAAAAGTGGAATACAAAAATTGTGGTTGAATTATTTTCACTCATGGTTTCAATAAACCACTTTTTATGTATAGTTTCAAAACATCCCATTTATTAGTGCTTGAGTATATAATATCACATGATTCATATGATTGGCTTGTAGGTATTGTTAGTGCTTGAGTATATAATATCCCATTTATTAGTGTAGGAATATTTTTACACGACTACTTTATTTCATTTGGTATTAAGCCTTGGTCATCTTACATTCTAGGTATTACGGGTATAGTTTTTTTGTACTAATATTGGAGTGAGTGGGACCTTGCATAAAAGAAAATCTTGTTGTAGGAAAAATAGCAACTGTGTCAAGGAAAAAGATGTGGACATTTACAAGAATTTTTTTTTTAAGAAAAAGTGGGAGACCACTTATAATTTTATTTATATATAATATTTTCCATATAGCTAGTTTAGGTGGACATACTAGCGGGAAAGAACCAGCAAGAAAACCCCCAGTTGTAGTCTAAGTAACAAATTTTACAAAATATCAAAAAGACCAGTGAGGTCCCAGTACAAATGACCAATTTTCTGATTATAGTGCTACATAAGCACATTGGTTGAATACATCAGTACATATGCACATTCTCTTATGCACCCAATATACCCAAAAGAAGACATCATACTAGATATACCCATGACCCGAATATATAACACTGGAGATTACAAAACCTTACTAAACATAAGATTGATAAGCTGGGAAGCCACTTTCAAAAAGATGCAGATTTTCCACCAACATGTTGAAAGCCATTAATCGAGCTTTCTTCTGTTTTCACTCGTTTACCTTTGTGTTGGTGATCATGCTCAAAAGAAGGTTTTTATTTGTTAATATCAGGCACATAACGATAAAATTTTTCTTTTTGGATGAAGATGGAAGTTGCAAATCATGAATGCAAACATGACTTCTCAAGAAAGAAATGGCATGATATTTTCTTTTTAAATCATCAATCTCCTCCATGGAAATGGTAGATCTATATCTGTTTAGAACTTGGTAGAGATGTGAAGAAGTTTCATGCATTGTGGATAATAACATGACTTGGAATATGTCAGCATACCTCTTCTTATGAAACAAAACCTTCTTTCAATAATTAACATTATAAATTAATACTTGGCTCACATTGTATAATCACACTAGAAACCAACAATGGAAGATTGAGAGTCTCAACTAAGAATTCCACCTTATAGATAACATTCATACTAGAAGCCAACAACTAAAGACCAAATTTCATAAATAAATAACTTTCATGTGTTCTATATCATGCCTTTGAGGGGTCCACAAGTACCATGAGCCTTTTGAAATCCTTCTCCATCTAAATGCATCCATTCCAAGACCATTGGGAGGTGGGTATACAATATGAGCCAAGTATTAATTTCTAATGTTAATTATTTAAAGAAGGTATATAAATTATTTGAGCATCTTAATTCTCATACAAAGTTACATCTTAGTCAATTTCTCAATGTATGAGTTCCATATATTTGTAAATTTTTCTTAATATAAAAACATATTTTATTTCATTAATTAAAATATCTATTCCATCTTACAAAGGATGCTCTTATTGTAAATTATAAGTATATAATTCAAAATTAATTAGTAATTTTCAAGATAGAGTACACACAATTTCTTTAGTTAAAATAAAATAATATTCTTATTTCCATGTGAGTTATGTAGAATGGTAGTTTGATGTCTCAAAAATATTTCTTTCATGTACATACTAAATTTTCATCATTACATTAAATGAGTGAATCATCTCAATTATATAGCCAAGCACATCAAAAATTTATAGATTGGAAAGAAAAATAATCACACATTTATCATATTTTTATATATATATAAAGTTTCTAATATCAAACTATTTATACTTATAAATTAAATTATTTTTGAATTTGGTTATTTGGGTTCAACATGTCATGCTATAGTATTTTCTTGTGTTTTCACCATGTTGTCATGTGTAGATAGCTATGCATTTTATAGGTTTAGGAATTTTAGAGGAAGGAAAGGTTGAACAAAATTCATAAGGATGAGATGGAGCCTTGTTTACCTTAGTATTTTGTTGAGGCTCCCTTTGAGCATAATCAATGGGTGGTTGGTCCTCTTGTAGACATGACTAATTTAGAAGGTCTTGTCAAGAGAAATTTAGAGGAGATTGGTAGAGACAAGAATCATGTTATAGATGTATTAGTTGGAGTTCATTGCCTCTACCATTCTATTGAATTGCAACATTCACCTCTTGGTGTTTCTTCTAATAATTTAAAAATATGAAGAAGGTTCAAGTTTAGAATATTATAGGAACCCTTTATTCCCTTTGGTCTCAAGTTTGGAAACTAAAGATGGAAACTCCATTACAAAGCTCAACTAGGTTCATTCATGGAAAAGGATAAGGTTGACAATAATATATAGTTCGTTGAAGAATTTTGGATTCAAGTTGTGAAATGATAGATCTACTAATGTTTTTGGGAAAATGACCCTCTTTATTAGATACATTGCCACTATTGGTGGAGTATTTCTAATTGGATGTTATTTTTCTAACTTACAACTATATTTTTCTTGGTGTTGTTCCATGCCAACATGATTGATCATTTTTTGTTTCTTTATTGGTCTTTGTAAAAGGGTGGGGCTCTTTCAAAATTTCTATTTCTAATTCATAAACTCAACCAAAGTATTTACCCTAAAATTAAAATATAAATTTAAAATTTAAAAGAGCATTTACTCCAATTAATGGTATTGTCATTTGTTCCAAAATTGGAAATTTTTAATGTTTAACAACATTACTATTTGTTTCTCCAAGGTCATGCCCTAAAACCAACAATAAAAGAAATATTTATTAGTGCTTTCTCTTAATGCGAATGGTTTTCTTTGTTATACATTGGGCACTGTATATTGGATAATAACACTTGCAACGCTTATATTACTAATATACAACAACATTATTATCATTTCATAACATTAATGGTAAATACTATTATTGCAATATTAAAATTTACTCTAATAATATTACTATTTATAATACATACTAACATTTCCCTTGCATGTTTATATGAAATAAGTTTTAATTTATTATGTTTTTTTATAATTATTATCCATTATATAATATTTTCGTCAATGTTAATATTTGTATTTATGATACATAATGTGATTATAACCCAATTATTAGTGTTAAGTATGTTATTGGAGATGATATTCCTTAATATAAATATTACCTATTAGTATTATTTTCTTTTATCTTGTAACCACAATATTATTTCATTTACAACCTTACTATTAAATATTAATAGAGTTTATTCATCTACTCAAAGAAATAAGTTTTACCTGATTTATATTAAAAAAAAAATCCTAATATGTAGTTCATCCTCTAATATTCAATGCTGATTTGAAAGAGTGTGTGTGTATATATATATCCTATTATTCATTATGTTTAATTTCAAAATTTTAATGCTCTCAAGTATAGGTTACAAGTGCATTCTTTACATTTTTTCTCTTTCTTTTGTACTATTTTGTATGGGTGTCTTATATGCATTGCCTCAAACATATAATTTTAATTTCAATTTAGCTTTCAAATGCAAGATTTAAACTTAAGCTTGTACTTAAATAATATCATGTTATCCTTGCAAATGGGTTTGTTGAAAAGACTTTAGAAACTTTCAAGCAAATGCAATTGACAATTGTAAAGCCAAATTCCACAACCTTCCCCCTGCTTGTGCCAAAATGGGAGCTTTGGACAGGTATGGACATCAATCAAATCATCAAGGGGGAATTTTACTAGATGTTGTAGTTGCAATTGCAAGTGCCCTGGTAGACATGTATGCAAAATGTGGAAGGCACATGAACTGTTTGATATAATGCCTCAAAAAAATCTGTTAACAAAGTAAGGCTTTAGAAACATTCAAGCAAATGCAATTGGCAGTGCCTTGGTAGAAATGTATGCAAAATGTGGAAGCATAGACAAGGCACGTTAATTTTTTGAATTTTTTTTAAAATGGGTATGCAAAATCTTTCAAACAAATGGACTGCAAAGTCAAATTTGACACTCCCTGCCTGTGCCAAAATTGGAGCTTTAAAAGACAGTATGAACATTCATCAAAGCATAATAGAAATTAAGTTTGTTGTTCTTGAAAGGCTTTAAAAACTTTCAAGAAAATGCAATTTCAATTTCAACAAACTTAATTTCAAATCTGCTATAAATTTTAACCATTTCATTCCATTTAGGGTTTAAATTTTTTTAAAAATAAATTCAATTTGAAACGCAATTTCAATCACCAACCTATTGCTCACTATGGCTTGGTTAAGAGGTTGATGAACTTAGAAATGTGGTGCACACTTTTCCCCTAGGTTCGCCACCTTCATTGTTCACATTCGTTGTCCTCCTCTGTTCATGTTTACTGCTTTACAAACAGTCATGTGGCAGTGACAGTGGTTCGGTCGAACATATAATAGTGTCGATCGAACCTATAAGTTCAGTCGAACCCCTTGATATGGTGAAAACAAAAATAAATGAGAATTCCTTCCTCAAAATAATTGTAAACCACTATTATGCTTTAACCAAAAGAATATAACAAAAACGTTATGGAAAATATTGGATGGAAGGCATGACAAAGAAAAAAATTTCAAAATTTGTTGTGACATTTAGGAAGCCAGTCATGCAATGAAAAATGTAATTCAATTAAATAGCGATGGAGACCAAATTAATATAAGTTCCCTTCCTTGGTTATTAACGAAGCAACAAAGTAATGCTATAAAAGAAGTCATACGAAAAATTCAATTTCCCACAGGATTTGCTACAAACATAAACAATATAATAACAAAGAAAGGTGAATTTGGGTCAAGGATGAAAACGCATGATTGGCATACCTTTATTAAGGTAATTATTCTAGTATATTATATGCACTTGTATAATGAATGTACTTTTCAGTGTATTATGTTTACTACTTTTGGAAAAATAATGAAAAGATCATTTTATAATTGTTGTAGTACATTCTACCTCTATCTCTCCCAGAAAACTTCAACAACAATGTCAAGCAAGTTATATATGATCTTGGAAAATACATGAGGTAATTAGTGATCTATTTGTTCAATTTTTTATATATATCTTATAATTGCAATTTTTTTTTACTTGTTATGTAATATACTGTATAATTTTGTTAAATATCATTAATATATTTGCGCCTTGAATCACTTGTAGATGGCTGTCATCCAAAGAAATCCATAAAGAAGATATAAATTATTGGAAGAGAAAAATTCCTCATCTAATGTGTGAAATGAAAAAGTGTCTACTTTTGACATTTTTCAATGCACAAGAACAAGACCTCATACACCAAGTTGAGGAGATTGAATTGTGTGGACCTGTACACACAAGGTCAATGTGGATGGTTGAGAGGCACTTGAAATATTTGAAGGCTTTGGTTAGACAAAGAGCACATCCTGAGGGTTCTATGGTGGAGGGATATATGGTATACTAGACCATGGTGTACATTAGTGAATATCTTCCTAAGTTTGTAGCAAAGATCCATGTAGATCACATTTGAGATCCCAACTCCATTAACAAATTCAAAGGGGAGTACCTGATGGGGAAAGGTAGATTGAGGAAGGTGAGAGGTAATTATAAGAAGGTCATGGAGATTAATTGGAATACATTTTACATATGGTTTTTATGTATATTGTACTTATTTAATTTTTAATCTTCAATATGCAACAATTATAAATTAAGGTCATATACTATGGTATTTAACTAATTATACGTCGTTTGTGAATTTCAATTTTTTTTTATACAGTTGGTCGAGAGTGGGGATGCACTAAATTTGTACATCGCAAATAATCTTGATTGGATGATGGTATGGATTGAATGATGTCAACAATCTGGTTGTACATTAACATGGGAAGGTGTGGCTTCATTGATTAAAGAAACTCATTGTAATGGAGATTCCAATGTTACACAAAGGGAAATTGATTCAACATATGGTTTAAGAGATAAACAGGTATGTATAAATATATTAATCACCCATATGCAGATATGACTTTAAATTTTTTAATTATAGTCCAATAAGATACACATGAAAAGAATAACAAAAAAGAGAAATGAACACATACACAATTGGACACCAAATTTACGTGGGAAAACCCTTACGGGAGAAAAACCCACCACACCAAGAAAAGTCTCTTTGTATTATAGTAAAAAAAAAATTACATAAAGAGATCAAACTTAACTTTTTGATGTCAATTTACCACATCAACATTCACTAATCAATCTTCTATAGAACATTAATTTCACAATGCTCTCAGACACATACAATGAACCCACTCAGATCAATCCATGTTCAATCGAACAACTCTATGCCATCGAACTATTCACCATTATATATATATATATATATTTTTAGACTACAGGAATCGGGTAGCACGACCCCCTATAAACTGCAGTGCGCCTGGTAAACTTTTTAACGTGACCGATGGCGCTGGTGCGACACGCCCTCCGGTACCACGGGATGGGGGAGACTAGAACTCGTGACCAGTAGAGCCGCAACAGAATTACTTAGCCAACCGAGCTAGGGCCCCCGCCCAACTATTCACCATTATTGACCATTATAGAGGGTAATCATTTTCCTCACAATCTATTCATCTTCCACACAGGAACGGTCACAACAGTCCAACTTCCAACTATTCACATTCCACTTCGCTCATTGGCTCAAAACACACCACATAGGATAGATATTTGGTCAAAATGTTCAATTGTATTGCATGTTGGTGAGACACTAGACTGTGTCTCCCTGATGCCAAAATGACCAATCACATAGCTATCAACAAGACCAAAGGTATCAGCAACACCCTAATAAGTCAAACCGATAACAAAATAAGTCTCCCCGATATCAATAGAAAACCAACTGTCCATCGAAAAGATTCTAGGATATTTCATCGATAGTTAATGTTACTTTGATATGTCCATCGGTAGGACCAAGACCATCAGCCAGACCCACTCTATCGGAAAGACATCTCACTTATGTCCAATGCAAAACCATCAGTTAGGCCCACTCTATCAGCAAGACATCTGACCGATGTTTAGTGCATAACCATCAGCAATACCATCGATGTTACTAAGACTTCACACTGATGTTCAACTCATGTAGCTCTATCGATAATACCATCGCTATTGGAAAGACATCATACCGAACAAAAAATTTTGGTGAGAGAAACACTATCGCCAAGAGTTCATACCAAATGCACCTGCCCATTGGTGAGGGAAACATCCATCGGCAAGAGTTCTCACCGAAGGTATACTTGTCGGTGAGACCTCCACTTTTGCTTAGACTCTTATCGATTCTTCATGTCACCCCGATGACTTCATGTGTAAAACCATCAGTGAGACATACTCTATCAAAATGAGTCTTTCCAAAGGTTCACGTCTCTCCCCGATTCCACTCATCACCAAGAGTCTCCCAGATAATCACCAGGAATCAACCCATCGGCAAGAGGTTTGCCCAGACGAAAAGAGATAGGAATTTCACAATGATAGACATGTCTTTCTGATGAATCCCATTGGAAAGACAGAACCAAAGTCTTAGTGACTTTAATCTTTTCAGAAGTTTAGAACACAACTACTAGTTGGTAATACATTCTGAGGGTCTCACCAATTTTTCTCTTTCAAGAGTTTTCATGTCAATAAGCTTGAGGCACATTTTCCAACAATTATATTCATTTGTGAATTTCAAATTTTTTTGATACAGTTGGTCGAGAGTGGGATGCACTACATTTGTATGTCACAAACAATATTGATTGGATGACTATATGGATTGAACGATGTCAACAATCTGGTCATGCATTAACATGGGAAGGTGTGGCTTCATTGGTTAAAGAAGCTCATTGTAATGGAGATTCCAATGTTACACAAAGGAAAATTGATTCAACATATAGTTTAAGAGATAAACAGGTATGCATAAGTATATTAATTAGTCATATTATTTAATTATTTTCAATTATATTGATGTATATATATGTTGAGATTGTTTTCTTTGCATACATTCGGCCAAAAATAAATATGTTTATCAACTAACGATATTGCTTTAATTTTTACATGTTTGACATATTGCAGGTGAAACACCACAAGGCTATGTGGTGCAATGGTTGTAAATTTTGAATCAAAATGTTGGATGACATGAAGAAAACTTGTGATTCTGGTATAACTGCAGTCTTTCAGGTGACTAATGTTTCATCCAGAAGTATTAGAAAATTGATACTATGAGATTTTGGATGATATACTTCAGTGTGACTTTAAGTCCTTCAAATTAATTATGTTCATCATCCTATAGTATACGCTATTATTGAATGAAAATGATCATGAGAGAACTGTTATTGAACACGATAATGGGTTTACCATGGTTAATACAAGGTCAATTGAGTGAGCTGGAAACATTTGAGCCCTATGTTCTTCCAAGCCAATGTGAGAAGGTATTTTACTCAGAGGTTCCAGGTAAATCGGGTTGGTCATTTGTTGTTAGACATGATCCAAGAGGAAGCCTAGTAAAGTATAATTTGGTGGAAGAAGAAGATACCAAAGAACTAGAAGATAATGTAGATGATGATCAGGATCAACAGCTAGTTGATGATGTCCTTGACGAAGATGTCGAAGAGGAGGAACTAGCTAATGATGATGTAAGAGTTAATGTTCATGAAGATGATATCCATGTGGATGATGACATTATCAAAACTAATATTGATGACAATGATGATGATATGACCAATCATTACAATGTTGAATCTGGATCAGATGATACAGACAAAGAGTTGGATGAAGAGAAGATCAATGACATTGAAATGTATGAGTTATGCGATTATATTATCTATTTGATATTAATTTATTGATAGAATTATATTTGTCTTATGTGGTTACATAATTAATTCATGATATTTTTAATTTTGATGCCATTACATAATTAATTTAATGATGTACTTTTTAATGTTTGAAAGGTCAAAAAATTAAAACATTTCAATAGTGATGTTAACAACCTTGAAATTAGTGTGTTTTATGTTTCATGTGATCATAAAAGATTAAAAATCTAGTTGTAGAGGTGGTTGTTTAGTATTTGATGTGTAAAGGCCTTTAAAAGGCATAAAGTGATCATTGTAATGGTTGTTGATGGTTGAGGATTTAAAATACAAGCTCTTGACATTTGAAAATCTGTGTTTTTCTTCAAAATTTATGTATTTTTCCTATTATGCAGCACTTTATGGTCACATGCATCCATATTTTGATGTGAAATAAATTTCAGGTCATGAATATATGTGTTAGATTTGATTTGAATCTAATTTGAGGGCTTAAAGCGTTGATTTGAGTTAGAAAGCTTCATTTCTTTGCATACAGCCCAGTTACCCTATTTTTGAGGGTTTTGTAGTCCAAACATGATATAAAGGGGCTCTTACACTTTTTTTGATTATTGTAGCTTGTGTAAGAGGCCACATAGATACTTTTTTAATTGTAGGATGCATGAATAGGGTGTAGGATGAGAAATAAAGAAGGTATAGCTGTTGTACTCAAGATTTTTGTGAAGAAAAGCATGTGAAATGAGAGGTACTTTCTGGTTCGATGCTTGTTTTCTCCTTCATTTTCTATAAGAAGGATTTCAAAGCTAGAAGTATGGGTTAGCAAGTTAGATATTTTTTGGTCGAGTCTAGGTAGAGTTGCAGAGAAAATTGTAAAGTTCGATGGTTTTAAGCAAAATGCAATTTAAGTTTTGATTCATTCTATAGTAGGTTTTGAATTCATGGGGATTTTTTGTTTTATGACAGTACTAGCATTTGAATTGAAATGATTAATTCAAACTCATGTCTTTCCATTGTACATGCATACCTAAATTTTGAATAAGATAATCAAGGGTTGTCTCGTTCATCTCACTATTGTGGTGTGTATGATTTCTGTTTTGGCTTTAATTCAAGGAATTAATTAAATTTTTTGAATGGGATTGTAGGTGGATATGTTTTGTATAAGGATTTGATAAGTAGTATTGGGTTAGAATACATTTTGATGAAATTGTAAAGCAATGTTCTCAAGGATTTTATATGCTATGTGTTAAATCTGTCATAAACCCTTAGATGTTTATGAATTTGACTCCCTCAATGGATATATGAGACTGATCTAAGTTGTACTTATTTTTATGGTTTAGTATTTTGTTTGTCTTTATCTATCACTTGCTACAAATTACAAATCAATGACTATTTTACACTATGGAATGTGTTGTAGTTATTTCATGCTCCAAATAGTTGATATTACTGATGAACAACCAATTCTATTTAGTATTATCCTATTATGTTAACCTATTAAATGAGATTATCTGTTGTTGTTAATGTTGTTTA
>VDFB02281492.1:303236311-303400507 GCA_007258455.2 Sequoia sempervirens
TTGATTCTTATGTTCTTTGGATTAGTGCCTCTTCACCTTAGCTTATTTTTTTTATTCTATATGTGGTATGTTGGAGGATGAGAGAATTTATTTCTTGAAATGATAGTCACCTTGGATGTTATTGTAGATATCTTGACAAAATATGAGAGTGTGCTAGCGATTAATGTGGTTTCATGGATGGATATGATGATGAATTTGATTGATTGATACTTATGAAATGTATACAACAAGTGGGAGAATATTAGGAAAAATAGTGTTGCATACCTTGTACAAGAAAACATATTTTAATTATATACAATATGTATTTATATTTCAACCTTGGAGATGTGTTTAGCCACATTAAATATTTTATTTGGTTTGTTTGTAAAGTTATATTATAATATTTTCTAGATATTTTATGTGTGCCCGTTATACATTGGAAAACTACACAATATTGAAAAATTAGTATCAAAAAGTAAATGTTAGAGGTTGATAGTTTTTTTATCTTATCGTTTTGAGATATATGGTTTAATCAATATTTTTTGGTGGTTTTATGTGAGCTTTATTCTCTAAAAGTAATAATTTATATAGGGGTTGGGTTCATTGTCATTTGTGTTGAGCTCTCTTATAGAGTGCATATGTAAAGCATGACATGGAATGTGTGGTTGCATGGTTACGAGCACATGGAGGATGTGTTGGAAAGGAGCTTCATGTGTAGAATTATTCCTCAAAACTTTGTAAGTTTATTGTAATGAATAATAAATTGAGTATAAATGCCATGATATATTTGTCTATTCTTTTATTTAATAGATTCTAAATACTTTGCATATTTTTTCTTTTAGAGTTATGTGGGATTTTTTATTGTTACAATATTTTCCTTTCACTTTATGGGTATGCCTTCTTACCACCCACTTTTTTAATGAATATTATACTATTATCTTTATAATTAATTTGAAAAACTTAATAGACTTATAAAAAAATAGATAAAATATTTGAAATAAATGATAATGAATAAAATATTTAAACATTCAAAATTTTACAATAACTTTCTATACAAAAATAAAAGTTTCAAAAATAAAATTTTAATATAGAAAAAAAATAAAATACTCTAAAGAAGAACTATAAGAATTTATCTACAATAAAAATCATTAAAAGAATTAATTCTATCTTCTTACATGCAATAATAGACATGATGCACAACTTGAAATGCATCTAAATTCAAAGAAAAATAGCTTACATGAGATAATATGATTGTGGAAGCAATATTCCCAACTTACACTATAATTTGTAATTAAGACTCAAAATAATACTTCTATTTTGAATATTGAAGATAACAAAAATATTAATTATGCTGAGAGGTGTTCTACAGTCATAGAATGGGGTGGAAAGAGTCTATGTAAAGTTTTTGAAACTACATTTAAAATGACATGCAAATGGCAGTAAAATGACATACACGTGGTGGTTGAATTGGGAGGTGAGGCATTTATCTTTGTTGGATGATAGTGAGAAGGCGCACATAACTAACACAATCAAAATAATCACAAATGATTCCATTACCTTGCATGTGAACCATTTCAAAACATCTTTGCTAGCACTATAACACATCTTTATAGAAACAGAGTAACATATTGCCCTGATTTTTGTCAAAGAGATATCGCTCTCCTTTTGATCTCTCAACTATAACAGGCCATCTACAGAATCCTTTGCTACCTCTCTTTCATCACCCATTTTTGTCTTGCTCCTTTCCACTTGATTGCTTATCCCATGCCATCAAGATGTAGATACCCAAGCCACCCTGTTACCAGTTTGGGAGGATGATTGAGAGGAAATTGTGCAACCCACATCTTGAAAGAAATATAATCGAGGGGGGCTGTGAGGCCAAGCAATCCCTCTCACTCAATCTTAGCAAGAATACCAAGGGCGAGGAAATATCAGTCCCTCAAGAATTTATAAAGTGGATTTACCATTGTTGGTCCTGTCCAAAGAATGGGGGTCTCAACTTTGTAAGTTTTGTTTGCTTAATTTTTTCCATCAAATTTATTCAAGATCTATACTTTATGTCTACCATTTACTTTAGTATTTAACATTTAGATAATTTTTAGCTAGTTTTAAAACTAAATTCTATGGCCTCATGGATTTTTATACTGGAGTTCTCCCCTAGGTGAAACTACTACAATTCACATCTACCAAATGAATAGTTAACAAGTTTGCTAAATCCTTGGTGGTTCTATTTTCTTACAGGATAGTGGAGATCGCTAATGTTGTTTTCTACTACTCTTACTTTAATAAAATTCTCTCTATTAATAAATATGCATTGGAAGATTCTTTCTATAAGACTTAGGATTTATTTATTTATCATATTGATTCATCCTTTCTTTGGAAGGAGAGCTCTTATGCAGTCAAAGAATGTGTGTCCATGCAATATTTTGGTGAATATGGAATCTTTTGATACATTCTAGAGATTTACATTTCAATTCTGATTTGAAGGATGTTGGTAATATTTGTGTGAAATTTTTAAATCTCTTTCAATAAATCCATTTTCATTCATTTTCACCAAGTTTGAAGAGACTTAGAGGGTTTTTACAAAAAGTGGTCTGAAAACCCTAAGTTAAGAGGGTTTGAGTGAAAAAATGAATTATTGAACCATTCCACCGATGGAAACCTCTGCAAATTGGTGGAATGATATTAGCTAGGGTGTTTTTCATTTTTTTTAGGTTTGTAGATGTAGGAAATGGAGGTAGGGTAGTGTTTGATCAAGCCCTATCCTAATATCTCAATGTATTAGGCTTAGGAGTAGTGGTTAGAAGTAGGGTTTTGTTGATTGAAGGATTTGTTCATGTTCCTGATGATAAAAGTTGGTGATTCAGACCTTATGTGACCTATTCAAAGCCTTGGAATGTAAGTTTGTGGCTGGAGAGTATTTAGGTTGAAGTTGGTTTGAAAAATAGGGCTAATTAGGCCACTTTTTAGCATTGTAGTCAATTTTAGAGGGTGTTGTTACAAAAAAAGCGTATCCTCAAATTTAATATGTTGGAAAAGAGCATAAAGGGTGTTAGGAATGGTAATTCAATTGTGAGTTTGAAATATCCTTTGAAAGATATGGTGAAAATTCATTGTTTGGAGTACTACAAGCAAGATTGAAGAGAAATTGTGAACAATACACTAGGTTAGGGTTCCCAAGTTGAAAAGTTTGTTGAATCCAGGTTGGAATGAGAATCTCCACCCTACTCTACATCAAATTGGTATCAGAGCATAGGTTTTGGTCATTTGATAAAAATTTGCAATTTGAAGGAAACAAGATGCCTCCAACAAGAAGTGTAGTCATTGCTAGGGAAATAAAATTGATGGAGTCTCAGGAAGCTCTTTTAGCCAGACTTGCAACACTTGAAACAAACAAAAGAAGGGGTAAGGCCACTGCATATGAGAGTGACCGAGAGGAAGAGGGTGAGAATGAAAATCCTCAAGGAGGATCTCATGAGGAAGAGTTGGATCCTGAAGAGATGAGGATGGTTAAGATGTTGAAGGCTCTCAAAGGAGACATTCCTAAGGTGAAGATGGATTTTCCAATGTATGGAGGAAAGTTAGATAGTGAAGAAGTGCTAGGTTGGATTGATGCACTTGACAACTATTTGAATATGAAGAGGTAGCAGATGACCAATGGGTGAAGTTTGTCAAAACTAAGTTGAAAGGCCCTACTCTAACCTAGTGGAATTATGTGTAGGAAGAGAGAGTGAAAAATAAAAAACCCAAGATCAATTCATGGGACAAAATGGTGTCCAAAATCAAGAGTCAATGCTTACCCAGTGACCATGCAATTCAAACATTCAGGAAGTTGCAAAACCTCAAACAAAAAGAAATGGATGTCTTGGCTTATACAAAGGAGTTTCATAAACTGAGTATTATAGTAGGTCATGTTGAGGATGAAGTTGAGAAGATAGCAAGGTATATAAATGTGTTAAGATTCAATATCCAAGATGAATTGAGTCTTGCCACCCCTAGAATAGTGGAAGAGTGCTTTCAATTAGCAGTTAGGGTAGAATAGAAGTTGAAAAGAAGGTAGGAAAAACAAAGTAAAGGTAGAGCAAAGAACTTTAGAGGTAGAGGAACATTTGGAGGAAGAGGACAATCACAAAAAGCACAAGGAGAGTCAAGAGGGCAACAAGAACAAATCTCAGAGTCAAGAGGAAATTTTAGGGTGGAAGATCAAACAATAGAGGCAGATTTGGAGTACAAGGTAGAGGTTCAAATACCTTCTCAAGGAGATGCTACTAATGTAATCAATTTTTCCATCAAGCATGGAAGTTCCCAGAAAAACAATCTTCTACATCACATGGTGGTGAAAGAAGAACACTATTGGTGCAAGAGGAAGATTGTGAGAGTGTTAACTCTCCTTCTCAACATGTTGCTCCAGAGGTTGGAAAATCTCTCATGATGAGGAGGACACTACTCAAGGTTCTTGTGGTGAAGGAGCCTTCACAAAGAAAGTCATCGTTTAGAACCACTTGCAAATCTCAAGGCAAGGTATGTAAGGTTGTTGTTGATTCTGATTCTACTAATAATTTGGTTTCTTTAGAGATGGTTGAAAAGTTAAAGATGAAAAGAACCCCACACCTCACACCTTACAACGTTTCTTGGCTGAACAAGGGTCAACAAGTCCTAGCGAATGAGAAAACATGGGTTGAATTCAATATTGGGGGGTATAAAGATAAGATATTGTGTGACATCATCTCAATGGATTTTTGTCATCTACTATTAGGAAGACCCTGGTGGTATGATAGAAAAGCAAAAAATGATGGACAAAAAAATGCATATGTGATTGAAAAGGATGGAGTTTCATTTACCCTCACCCCTTTACAAAATAAAAATGTAGACACACAAGTTGGGTCAAGTGTCATGTTAGTTTGGGAAAAAGAATTCTTGAAAACCATGAAAGAAGAAGGTGGATAGGGGTATGCAATCATAATCTAACCTAAATCTACTATGACAACAACCAAGGTTGAAGGTGTGCCTCAAGAAGTTCAATCCTTGTTGAACAAATACCAAGACATTGTTGTAGATGAATTCCCTAGTTCTTTACCACCAATAAGGGATGTGAGCCACCACACAAACTTTATACCAGGATCAAACCTACCTAATAAGGATGCATACAAAATAACTCCTCAACAAAATGAAGAGATAAGGAAACAAATACAAGAATTGCTTGATAAAGGCCTCATAAGAGAAAGGTTAAGTCCATGTATTGTCCGGACTATGTTGGCACCTAACAAAGGTGAAGATTGGAGAATGTACACCAATTCAAGGGAAATTAATAAGATAACAATAAGGCATAGGTTTGTCGTACCTAGAATGGAGGATTTGATGGACTGTTTAGGAGAGGCTTGTTATTTTTCAAAGATTGACCTTAAAAGTGGCAACCATCGGATTAGGATAAGAAAAGGGGATGGGTGGAAAACTACCTTTAAAACCAGTGAGGAGTTGTATGAATGAATGGTAATGTTGTTTGGGCTTTCAAATGCACCAATCACTTTTATGAGACTAATGAATGAAGTTTTGAAACCTTTCATAGGAAAGTTTGTAGGTATACTTGGATGATATTCTTGTGTTTAGTAAGAAGAAAGAGGAACACTTGCAGAATTTAGACATGGTTTTGAAAAGGTTGAATGAAGAGAAGTTGATGATCAAATTGAAGAAGTGTGAATTCATGAAAGAGGAGTTGGTTTATCTTGGATTTGTGATCTCAAAAGGTTCTTTGAAGATGGACCTCAGAAAGGTAGAAGCAATTTTAAGCTGGCCTACTCCAACTCTAGTTAGTGAGGTAAGAAGTTTCCACAATCTTGCTAGTTTCTACAGAAAAATTGTAGCAGTCTTGAGCCAAGAGGGCAGAATTGTAGCATTTTTCAGTGAGAAACTTAATGAGGCCAAGAAGAAGTATTCTTATTATGACTTGGAATTGTATGCCATGGTACAATCATTGAAGAAGTGAAGACACTATCTCCTTCCTAAAGAGTTTATTGTTTTTACTGACAATTTGTTAGTTCTCCAAAACAACATATCAATTGAATCCTAAAGACTAGCCACTTTCTTATGTTCAGATTCAAAGGTGGATTTGGCCAATTGACAAGAAATGGGATTAACACACATTTCCCCTACACTTCAGGCTCTGTAGGACCTAGGGGGTGACCCTTCAGCAACATCTAAAGGTTTACACATACAATTAACATGATATTGCTTAACAGATTATGCTCTCACAAAATTATGCTGAGAAACATAAAATATCACTCAATATTGGCTAAGACATTGAGTAAATTTCACTAACCAACATGGAGAACATGACAAACACATAACTTAGCATGCAAGATTGAAATGGTTTATGATTCAAAGAATTGGGACCAAGCTGAAAACAACAAAAGCATAATAATTGACCAATGCCAGAAAATGGGCCATGGAATCATATAACAAGCATTTCATCCTACAATATTGGACATGTTCTGAAGATCTTTGCAACTGCTATTAAATTATGACAACAAGATCACTGAAGCTTTTTTTGGTAACCATTCTTACAAATCCACCCGAAACACCACTCCTGTCACATTTGTTGAAGCAATTACACTATCCCCTGAATAATAGGCAATAATAAATGCAACTTGTGATTCATTAAAGCAATTACATCACTTACAAAATATAAGGGAATAACAGATGTAACTCAAATGCAACAAATGTGCATGAAAAGACTTAGATAATTTTCATTATTGAATTCAAAAGAGCATTACATCTCAACAATGGAGACAATTATCAAATAAAATAAACATGAAAGTATAATTCATAACACACACTTCAGATTTAATGACTCGATTATAATTCTCCCTAACTTTACAATCTACCCAGAGCTTCTGCCTGACTTGTAGAGCTTTCAGAAATTTTGAACCTAGAATTAGAACCCTTTACAATGAGAGAAGAATGAGAATAAATGAGAAATATAAACAACCCTAAAACCAATTTGTTGTAGACACATGGTAGCCTCTTCCACCATTCATCAACAACAATGAAAAGAATCTCTCATCTCTCTTCCCTTTGCAACAAGAAATTTTGCCTCTCAATTTTCCCTTTGCCTCTCAATTTTCCCTTTGCCTCAAATTGTTTTGCAACTGAAAATTTTAACATGTGGAAAAATTCATCCCGTGCTAGAAAATATCTATGCTCCTATGAAAATCCTTTATTTTCATGTTCTTTGCTACACTCTACTTTATGTTTTAGCACCCAACAATAAAATATTTTATTCTTCACATTTTATTCCCAGCGGGGAATACTTCACGTGCATATTTCACCCTCAGTTCACACTATATTTTGCATTTTACCTCCATGTACCATTTAAAATAGTAAAAGTTTTACAAAATCATTGTTAGAGTGAAAATTAAATTGAACCCCAGCCTTTCTTTATCACTTAAAATAAAACTTGCTAGGGCATTATTTTTACTCGCCACACTTTATTTTACACCTATGTGTAAAATATCCATCTTTCATTTAAAAGCCTTTCCTTTAAATGTGGACCCACTTGATTTTATTAAGCTCACCTTTTTACCCAGCATTTCGTATTGAACTATATATGAAAGCCCATTCCTTTAAAATATTCAACCTTCACATTTTACGGGCCCACTCGAAGCATTTCCGCACAAACATTTAATTTTAAATGTTTTGCCAAAGCCTTGTCTTTTTAAAATTTTAAAACTATCGGGCAATTGTTTTATTTTTCCAACCTTTCATTCTCCCGGACGCACACCCACGTGCCTTTCTCTCGCCAACCCCGCGGCCTTATTGTATGTGCATCTTCAAGGCGCGAGATAGCAGCGGACGACCAAGATCTGGCTGGAGTTTCACTTTTAATCTTCACCGTTCATTATATTTTGTCCCTCACAGTTGCCCTAATTTGCTTTTCTCGAGCTTTCACCGTGCTGTATTCTCATAACAATGGCGGATGATTCCTCCTTTGCAACCTGTGCGTTGATGGATTTCCATACCCTTCAAAGTTTCGAAGGACTTTTCAACAAATATGTTTTTCTTTAGATATTCTGCAGGTGCGTTTCATGGAGTTACATTTGTTGAGGGATTTGCCAAACAGTTCATACGCCCTTTCAGCTGTGCAGTGGCACCTCTTTCTGTAAATCAATCCCCTTTGTTTGCTGGTGGCGCCCAACCTCTTCTGCTTGAAAATTTCTAAAGACTTTCATCAAATGTATTTCGTGTTGGCTGCCTTTATGGCGTTGACTCCTCTATACTTTCATGGCATTGCATGAGATTTCATTCATTCTGCAAGCAACTTGCCGCACCCCTCAATTTCATCTACTTGAAAGTTTGTAAAATCTTTTCCTCAGGGTGCGGGCTGCTTCATTTGCAGCGCACCACTATTCTTTGATGGGTGTCCACACGCCTCTGCTTTTAGCGTGCCCTTCACTATGGCTTTCCTTTCAGCTTTAATG
Organism: Sequoia sempervirens; assembly: GCA_007258455.2. Lineage (NCBI taxonomy): Eukaryota > Viridiplantae > Streptophyta > Pinopsida > Cupressales > Cupressaceae > Sequoia > Sequoia sempervirens. The sequence continues at coordinate 303,244,765 of VDFB02281492.1, forward strand.
GTGTTTTCTTCATTTGATGATGGCGCTCACACCCCCTGTCTCTGATGGGTGTGCATACCCTTCTGTCTGCTGCGGGGGCTTGGGAGTTGCATTTACGTGAAAGTTAATAGAGGCTTCCTTTGATTGGCGCAGAGGCTACTAAGCCACACCCCATTTGCATTTGTTTTAAAGTTTCTATAGCCCTTTTAACAGATCTTGCGATGTACAGGCTATTTCTTAAGCCTTTTCAACAAATTTATTTTGTGCACAGCAGCAATCATAGCGCCCCTGTTTGTTAGTGTTGCAGACCTTTCAACATATCAATCTTGTACATATCCTGCAATGTTGGCGCCTGGTCCATGAAATTACATTCATTTGGGCATTTTGTCAAATTTACATGCCTAACAATTCAAATCAGCACCTCTCCTTACTGTATAAAACCACGCTAATGAAATCTCTTCAAACATTGTTTTTTGATGCGTCCTCACAGCCAGGGCCAACCTCCAGCCGAATGGAGGCATTCCTCAAATCTTTTGCCTGATAGTTTTTAGTGACATAGCATGCCTCCTTTGTATTAGTCACCTCCTCAATAGATACGTTGTGGCAAGCTATCATTTAATGCATTTGCAGTGCATTTGAATTTTCATGATTGTAGGCTTAAGGAATGCCTACTATATCCCTTAAATGTTTGATAGTATTTCCTCCATCCTTTATGTCTTCAATAACATGGATTGATTTCCACATTGCGTGAATGGCCTACTTCTAATAATGTTCTCTAACAATCTTACCCTTACACCATAAGGACAATATTCTTTCAAATGATTCCTTTTCAATCAAGGAGATTGTCTTCCCCCCATAATCATATAGCTTTTCAAACAACCAAGACACCATATGATTAAAAAAACCATGTCCTTTGCTAGACAAGACTTTGTGAAGAGCTTGTATCTTCAAAAGCTATGTTTGACAATACCTTTTAATAATGCACCTACGAGCCATGGATGAAAATTCAAAGTGTGAGACTCACTTACGATATTTAGATTCTTGGGTGCTATCCTCAAAGGTTTCTTTTATAGGATGCATTGCAAACTGGAAAGCATTTGAAACAACCATTCATAGATTCTCATATCTCAATTGACCAAACTCAACATTTACAACCTCATAGTAATGCAAAGCATGTCAGGCCCCATGTGGCCCGACTAAAAAAGTTTTCATTTTCAAACAACTTTCAGGCTCAAATTGACTTGATGCAGCTTCTGAATCTGAAGTTGGAAAAATGAACTGGTTTGCTATTAAAATCTGCTTTCTAGCACATTTGGAAAATGGTGAAAACTAGCCAAGTAAGCTTTGGAATCAGCTTTGAAAACTAGGCAAATGACCTCATGCAGACATAAAAACTTGCAAGCATGTAGACATTGGTCCAAAGATTTGAACACAACAAACAAATAAGCAAAAGAGATCATGAGGCGAAAGATATTCGCTGTCAAAGTTGCTCATTTGAACTTTCTGAAACAAACAACCATTCTAAACCAATTAAAACTTATCTAATCACTTCTTTGCAAAAATATCAAATCAACTCCTAGCGAGGTGCCATTGGACACATCAGATCATTTCGGCATACTAGAAATGTGTGTAAGAGGATTTAGCTTGAATCATCACCCATCAAAAGATATTGACGGTCAAAGTTGACTTCCCTGAAATGTTGTTAGGAATGCAGATTCAAAACAGGAGAAATTGCATTGGTTTTGACCTACTAAAAATAGCAAATCAGATCATGAGGCCTTGGAACTTGACATGTGAGGTCATTTAGATATGGAGACTTGAGAGCAACAATCAATTTGACTTGATAGTCATTTGGTTGCAAAATGCAAATTCGAATGGGAAGCCACTTTGCAAAATTGAAAGTTTGCAAACAACAGAAAAATGACAAAACCCTCCAGCTTTGCTTTTCAAAACCCTGACAAAACTTATCGTGGGAAGCTGAAAATTGACAAGCATGCTCATATATGTCACACGAGTGGGTCTATAAATTGGTTTTGCATGAAAATCAACAAGCATCAAGATATGACCCTCCAAAGTAGGTCATTCAAGCAGATTTATCGGGTGCACTTCTAAAAGTGTATAAGGCAAATTTTTTGAAATGGGCACTTCAAATTTGCAAAATTTGAGAGTTCCAACACAATCATGCTTTGAGTTTCTTAAATAGCCAAGAAAAACTCAGCCACAGGCATGTGAAGTGGGTGGAATACCTCCAAAACATCACTTTCACCATCAAGCACGAAAAAGGACATACAAACAAGGTGGCAGATGCTTTGAGCAGAAGACAAATGTTGGTGCAAGAATTTCAACTCCAAAGTGTGGGTATTGATGATTTGAAAGGTATGTATGAAGGAAATGATGATTTCAAGGATGTTTATGTTGTTTGTAATTAGTTCAATGACACTTTCCATGAAGAATATTCCGATTTCTTGATACAAGAAGGATTATTGTTTAAGGGAGCTCAGTTGTGCATTCCAAAGTGCTCTATGAGGGATAATCTAATTAAAGAAAAGCATTGTGAAAGCTTAGGGGGTCATTTTGGTGTGGACAAAACCATGGAGTAGGTAATTAAGAATGTATTATTATTGGCCTAAAATGCAAAGTGACATCAGAAAATTTGTTGAAAAGTGTAGTTTGTCAAAAAGCAAAGGGTTCAAGCACAAATGCAGGTCTTTAGCAGCCTTTTCCAATTCCAAACAGGCCATGGGAAACGATTAGTGATCCAAGAGGATCTATGAACCTTGAAAAAACAATTGTCTCCAATGCTAGAGAAGTCGACACCATGGCGTAGAGCTTAGAATCCTGATTCCGATGCCATTCATTTCGTCAAAAATGGAGTCGATATGCCAAAGTTACGCCAAGTCAAAGTTTTAGTCAAAGGGGTTGACTAGTCAAAATGATGATGTTAGCATGTGACATGGCAGTGGTGACGTGGCAGGTGGTGATGTCAACATGGTGACATGGCATAAATATGGATTGAACCATAATTATTAAAGGAAAAGAATGTATGGTTTAAAATAATAAAATAAGGAGGATTTCGTGGGATATGACCCCTTAACCCATGCCTTAAAATCCTCTTGCCTTACCTTTCTCCATGATAAAAGGAAAACCCCTCTGTATATATAAATCTTTAAATAAGATTTAATTCTCCTAAATTTAAAAGACTTAACCCCTATTAATAAAACTGATCCCTTTTAAATTATAAGAGCTAAGAAAAATATTTTAAGATATTTTAAAAGATATTAAAGGGATATTAAGGATTTTTGTGAGATTTTTAAGGGGTCCTTTTACTTTCCCAAGGATTATATTGTAAAGCCCAAAATTATAAGGGCCATAAATTTAAAGGGGTAGGATTATTTTCAAAGATTTTTCTATGTAAAAAAGGAGGATATTCCTTGATTTGTAAATCTTATGGTTTTACACCATAAAAGGAAAAATGCAAGTATAGAACGGGGAAGATAGGAGGCTTTTGAAATCATCACATTCTTGGATGGAATTCTCAAGCATCCAAGTGAGGAGAGAATTTGAGGAGGAATAGAGGATTTTTGATGTAATAATGCTCTAATTTTGTACCAGAGCCTTTAGGCAAAGTCTTTTCTTGCTCTTAATAAATCAGCCTTTTGGCATTTTGAAAGCCTTTGTGCGAGGTGATTTGAGTGAGGAATTTTGTACGATGAATTTATGGACAAGCTACAGAAGATTGTGAAGCAGTTTCCAAGAGACTCTTTTCAGAGATTGTACTGCATTTGGAGCATTGTTAATACATTGGTCACTCAGTTGAGATAAACCTGGAGACGTAGTCCACTCAAACGAACTTTGTAATCAATCTTGTGTCCTCTTTTCTCTCTCTTTCTTTTGTGTTATAATTCTCTTTTTATTGTTCCTATTGCTCCATTAATTAATGTCTTTTTAGTTAAGCTTTAGGCATTAAGGATGTGTTCACCTTTATGCACATTCGCTTTAGCAACGTTTGTTATAGATCCCTTCCACATCAGATCAATTAGCATGGATTTTGTGTTGGGTTTACCCAAAACTCAGAGAGGGTTTGATAGTGTATTTGTTGTTGTTGACCAATTTAGCAAAATGGCTCATTTTATACTATGTAAATGCACAAGTGATGCTTCTTACATTGCAGGGTTGTTTTTCAAAGAGGTAGTTAGGATTCATGGACTACCATTGACAATTGTTTCTGATAGGGATAGCAAGTTTGTAGGTCACTTTTGGAGAACTCTTTAGAAGAAGTTGGGAACAAACTTGACATTTAGTTCTGCCTATCATCCATAAACAGATGGGAAAACTGAAGTTGGCAATAGGAGCCTTGGGAATCTTCTCAGATGTTTGACAAAAGAGCATTCACAACAATGTGATCTCATTCTTCCACAAGCTAAGGTTGTATATATAATGAATCTATCAATATAAGTGTTGGGAAAATCCCATTTGAAATTTTCTATGGATTGAAGCCTAGGGGAGTCTTTGAACTCAGAGATTTGAGTGGTATGGAGAGAAGGAGTGTTGAAGGAGAAGAATTTGCAGTAGCAATGAAGGATATACATCAACAAGTTAAGGAAAATCTTCAAAAGAGTGGAAAAGTACAAGCAACATGCAAATTTGAAGAGGAGAAAACTTCATTTCAAAGTGGGAGACTTGGTATTGGATCATTTAAGGAAAGAAAGACTACCAAAGGGGAAGTATACAAAGTTGCAAATGAAGAAGATTGGTCCATGTAGGGTGGTCCACAAATTTGGTGCAAATTCTTATGAGATAGAACTCCCTCCTTGAGTGGCTATCTCTCCAATTTTCAATGTTTCTGACCTTTATTCTTTTAAAGGATCTATGATTGTAGGTGAAGAAGCAGGTACATTAGGAGTTCCAGATGAAGATTAGGTCAAGGACTTACAACCAAGTCAACCATTGAGTCTTGAAAGCATCTTAGATACCAAAGAGGCTAAAAGAACCAGGCATAAGGTGTATAATGAATACCTAGTGAAATGGAAAGGTCTCCCTAATGAAGATGCAACATGGATGACAGAGGAAGACATTAAAAAGCATGGCATAATGGTTCAATAGTTGACCTCAAGTGGAACTTGAGATTCTCTTCTCCCCGAGTGTATGGTGTAGGGGCACCTAGCTTCATCATGTAAATAGGGGTCTAATGTTGGTTTTGTCTAATGTTGGGTCATTTTTGATGTATAAAGGTTTATTTAGACCATGTAAAATGTTTTGAGTCTCATGGGGTCAGTTTTTGATAAAGTTGTCAAGTTTTTTGTAAATGTTGTAAAAAGTTGCAATACAACTTTGCAATTTTGGCTTATATTGGAAGATGAACGGTCAAGTCATTCAAAAAGTAGTTGGGACCACTGTTTTTTGGTTGAAAACATTTAAATAGGCCTTGAGGAGTTTGAGGAAAAGTTCTGAAGTTGTAATTGGTGATCAAGCAATAAGAAATCTTAGTTTTCTGTGTTCTTTCATTGTTTATTTATTTCTATAGAAAGTTTGTACGACCTGAACAGCTTGGTGATAATGTAAAACTAATTGGAATTCATAGGGTGTGGAGTCCTCTAACATTTCCCATTGATTTCATTAATTTTCACCAAGTTTGAAGAGAGTTAGAGGGTTTTTACTGAAAGTGGTCTGAAAACCCTAAGTTAAGAGGGTTTGAGTGAAAAAATGGATTATTGAACCATTCCATCAATGGAAACCTTTGAAAATTAGTGGAATGGAATTATTTAGGGTTTTTTTTCATGTTTGTTAGGTTTGTAGATGCAGGGAATGGAGGTAGGGCAGTGTTTGATCAAGCCCTAGCCTATTATCTCAATGTATTAGGCTTAGGAGTAGTGGTTAGAAGTAGGGTTTTGTTGATTGATGAATTTTTTCATGTTCCTGACAATAAAAGATGGTGATTTAGACCCCATGTGACCTGGTCAAAGCATTGGAATGTAATTTTGTGTTTGGGAGAGTATTTAGGTCTGAAGTTGTTTTGAAAAACATGGCTAATTATGCCACTTTCCAATGTAGTAGTCAATTTTAGAGGGTGTTGTTACAAAAAAAGCCTATCCTCAAATTTGATATGTTGGAAAAGAGCATACAGGGTGTCATGTATGGTAATTCAATTGTGGGTTTGAAAACTCCTTTGAAAGCTATGGTGAAATTTCACTGTTTGGAGTACTACAAGCAAGATTGAAGAAATTGTGAACAATATACCAAGTTAGGGTTCCCAAGTTGAAAAGTTTGTTAAATATAGGTTGGATTGAGAATCTCCACCCTGCTCTACACCACTATCATGGCTATTCCAACTTTAATATTTGTAAAAATTATTTGAAATATTCTTTGAAGGTTTTCGATACTATGAGGATGTTTGTAATAGTTGCAAAATATGAGTAGGGGCAAGAGACTAGAGTGAGAAGGCGGACACATACACTCCCCACATGGTGTCTGGGGGTCCTTACCACCGTCACACTTTGAAAGATGTTCCAGTCAGATATTACCACCAACACCTCACACATTTCTCACATCTGGGGATCTACATTTGGTGTTTGATACCATGTACTAGTGTGTATGCTCAAAGAGGTATAACTTTGGTTTACAATAAACAAAAAACTATTTTGTATCTTGTTCTCCTTATCCTACCAAGATAAATCATTTTTTATAGAATTTGAATTGGGTAATGATGAAAAGAAGAATTCATAAATAGTGGTCATTCAAAAGTTTATTTGTATTGCTACAGGCATACACTATAAATTACATATAATCTTTCCAAATATTAAGATAAATTTCAAGTTCATTTGCTACCATTGATTGGAAATCAACCAAATTTATCCTCGTTAAAATATCCAATCATTGAATACTAGAAATGTATACCCCATGCTTCCATTTGATAAAGCTTTTGTGTGAATAAGGGCATTGACTTATGTATCAAAATTTGCTCCTACTTCTAAATTTGGGAATGCTTGATTGTAATTTACAATTAATCTCTCACTATTGTCATTCATAAAAGGTGTATAAACTATATAAGCTAACATTCATAAAGATTGTAGAAGCACTAAATAGTAGAATTTGTATAAGCTAAGATTCATAAAATTTTAGTCTCACTAGCAAGACTAAAGGTTTAGCATTGAATAGTATAATTTGTATAAGCTAACATTCATAAAGATTGTGGTATTGGTTGTAAACATTCATCCAATAGTTTTATTAGTTAGGTTGCAAGAGGTGCATCTACTCCAGAACAAAAACTGTAGAGAATACCCATTATTGAAAGCGTGACATTCCACTTAGCAGTTTGCTATATGTTTGGAGAGAAGATGGGAAGGCATATATGATGAGAAGGACATCTCTCGACGTTTTTATATATATTATTAATAAATAATATATATGTGCTAGTTAAAATATATTCATAAAATAATTTATGTGTAAATATAATCTCATGAAACTTGAACATTTAAAACAAATTTTTTTCTTATGCAACTATCTTTTTATAACCACGAGATTTTTCCTCTATAGCTCTCCAATTCCTTTCACAATTTCTCCTAGAAAAAAGTCAATAAATTTTCTTGTCAATAGGAAATATATATTCATTGAATGTGAATTCCTTTTTAACAACTTATTTCCTATTTACTTTCCATCCCTCTTCTTTTCATGGTCAAAAATTATTTTTTTATAAATTGAGGTTTATATTTTTCTATTGAAAAATGTACTTCAATTACATTTTTAATTAATTCAAACAACTTTTTAATTTTCTAGATCATTTATACACATGTTAAGTAATTCTCACTTACACATTTATTTCTATAATGAGAATTTGTGTTTCCAAATTTAATTTCACAATTTAAACACCATTTTTTAAAATGAGAATTGGAGAGAGAGGAAGAGTGGGAGAGATTTGGTCAACTCTCTCCCTCCTACCCCCTCTCCCTCTGTTAGGTCTCTCTCTCTCTCAACCCACTCCCTCCTACCCCCTCTCCCTCTCTTAGGTCTCTCTCTCCCTCTCAACCCTCTCCCTGCTACCCCCTCTCCATATGTTAGGTCTCTCTCTCTCTCTCAACCCTCTCCTCCCTACCCCTCTCCCTCTCTTAGGTATCTCTCCTCTCAGCCCTCTCCCTACTACCCCTCTCCTCCTACCCCCTCTCCCTCTCTTAGGTCTCTCTCTCCTCTCAACCTCTCCTGCTACCCCCTCCCTATGTTAGGTTCTCTATCTCTCTCAGCCCTCTCCCTCCTACCCCCTCTCCCTTGTTGGTCTCTCTCTCTCTCTCCAACCCTCTCCCTCCTACCCTCTCCTCTCTTAGATCTCTCTCTCTCTCAACCCTCTCCCTCCTACCCCTCTCCCTCTCAGGTCCCTCTCCCTCTCCTACCCCTCTCCCTCTATTAGGTCTCTCTCTCTCTCTCTCAACCCTCTCCCTCCTACCCCCTCTCCCTCTGTTAGGTCTCTCTCTCTCTCAATGCTCTCTCTCCTACTCCCTCTCCATTTTTTAGGTCTCTCTCTCTTAACCCTCTCCCTCCTACCCCCTCTCCTTCTGTTAGGTCTCTCTCTCAACCCTCTCCCTCTGTTAGGTATCTCTCTCTCAACCCTCTCCCTCATACCCCCTCTCCCTCTCTTAGGTCTCTCTCTCTCTCAATCACTTCCTGTGTCTCTCTCCCCTCTATCCTTAATTGTAAACCTTAAACTCTTCACCCTTAAATCCTCTACCCTCTACCCTTGGCCCTTCCCTCCTTTATCTCTATCTAACTCCCTTTCTCTCTCTCTCTCTCTCAAGTATCTCCCTCTCTCAGGTATCTCTCTCTCACTCACTCCCTCTATCTCTCTCCCTAGTACCCTTAACCCTCTACCCTATAAATGTACCATATAAAGCTCAGAAAAACCAAATTTATCATAACACAAGTGCATTATTTACTAGTAGAGATATTTTCATTAAGGATTAAATAACGCGAGCGTGATTTTTATAGCACTAAAAACTGGAAAAAAGCATAATATACCCATGATGTCGGCCCACATTTTGCATATTATCTTGGTTCTAAGCATGCTCCGATAAAAATTAGCTTTTTGGTGATTGAGTGAAGTGTGCATGCATGATTTTTAGATTCCACCATCTTTTGAATGTTCTTTCCATCACCTTTGCATGAAATAGCAGAATTTTCACTTTGAAAGGCATATAATATCAATTCAAGTTTGAATTACAGTGATAATTGATATACAATTGAAATTTGGAGGGGAACAAGCTTTTGAAGAAGTCAAATTTTTGAGGATTTTGAGGAAGGAAGAAGCAAAGGCTGCATAATTGGGTAGAACTCCTCCATTTGAAACTTTTCTTTTTTTGGTATGTGAAATATTTGTACATTTTCTTTCATTCTATTATGGCTTGCTTTCATTTTTGTTGTTTTGCTTGTTCCGTGTTGATCAAATTGTTTGTTTGTCATGTTACAACCTTATGTTGTCAATGGAAATTTTAAATCACACAATTCGATACACTTTCCTATTACATTTTTAAACCACGTCTATTTGAGGCATTTTGTTAAATTTAACAATTGACTTTCTTTGTGTGTGCTTCCAAAGCTTTCATTGAGTTATTTTGTCAAACAGTTAGACAAACAAGCTGATTGCCTTGTCTATGCTACCAATTTTCCATACATGTCTCTAAAAAATTGGAATATACTCCTAATGTAGTAGGGGAAGGCCTGCAACACACAAATAGACTCAAGGAATCAAGTTCCAACTCAGAATCAAGTTTCCAAAACTACTTTCATCAAATCAACACCATGGCTTCCCAACTCACCAAATCAACAAAAAGACCTATCTTTTAGAGAAGACTGTATGAGAACCATCCCAACATCCAAATAGCATCTACACAACATCAAAAATAGAGACCCAAGCTTACATATGAGATTCTCATGCAACAACATAGAGAAACTTCAAGTCACCTTGCTTAATAGGCTATTAGAATTAGCCCCATTTTACAAACAAAGTACCCTTTAGACTTCTTTCCACCTCAAAATATCTTGGATAGTCTCAAATTGTGATACAAAACCATAAATTCTTAGGTCATTTCTTCCGTACAGGTCTTCTAGGGTGTTGTTCCAACAAACCCTCCAATTTCACCCTAAAACCTATGGTTTCTCTGTATTTGTACTCTAACAGTCACAAAACCTCAAACCAAAGTTCAAAACATGTTTTCCTAGGTCTGGACAGGCCCTCCAAACCTTTCTACACTTAGTCCCTTCACAAATTCACCAATACAAAACCTTTAGCCTTCATTTTCACTTAGCAAAACCTACATACCTAGCATATGGCATCACTATAACTTGACCTTGTGGACTTCCAGTGCCTTTTAACTTTATTAAACATCCAATATACATTTATACATGTCATCCCACTGAAGCACAAGTCTACGCAGTAGGTGGGATGACCAAAACTTCCATATTGCTCACAAAATAGGGGTATTTCTGACTATTGTGAAGAATCTAATGGATGCTTATGACAATGTGGGTAAGACCTCACGCTCAAAGGATAGTAATGTCACCTGATGTGTCATTACATTGAATTTGGTAAGCTATAAAACAAAGAGATCTCGCCTCATTAAAAAGACAAGTGAACAAATGGGAATTAGTAGAAAAACTTTATCAAAAGCCGTTCAAAGGTGACAAAGAATTGAGGGCACCGATTCAAATGAATTATGGGCATTCTCAAGGAGACTACCACACAAAGATAAAAAATTTGTTGAAGCATTGAGAACAATAATTAAAGATTATTGGAAGAATAATATAAGGTCATCTCCGAATAAAAGGGATGTCGTAAGAAGGAGAATCAGTAGTCGAAACCGTGAGCCACATCTAAAGCATTTTTTGGATACGACTCAAACCCAATTTTTTCATAAATTTCAAAATGATTATCCTCAAATTAGTATTTCTCAAAGATTTTTTGAAATGATTAAACCTTTTTATGTCAAGATAAATCACACATGCACTACTTGTTCCTGTAAACTACATATTGAATTCTCTAACCATTATGATGTTTATCGTTCTATATGTTTAGATTTTCTTACTAAAGATGTGCAGGATTGTGGCATAGAAGCCCCACCAAAATCTTCAAAAGAGTTCTTATCAAAAAAATTATGTGAAATAGAGGATGGCCAAATATTCTATAGGACAACATGCTTGGATGGTTCATGCGAGCATTGCGGTGGCTTGCAACGAATGCCAATATGTCAACATATGGAAATCACATATGAGGTGGGACAAAAACTAGTACAGTTTGAGAAGTATAAAATAGTGGAATACACTACAAAAGATGGGTTTGAAGCAAAAAGGTGTGAGTTGGTTATTCAAAAGATTCCAGTGTATTAGTTCATGTCCATGTTTCATGAGAATCTAGTGTATGAGTATGCAAGGCATACCCATAGAGCCCGATGGCTGGACACACAAGTCAAGCTATGCAAGGACACATTTCCACTTGGAAGCATAGAATCAATGGTTGAATTTGTAGAGAACTACACTCTATAGCCACAACGTGAGGTGCAATCACAGTATCACAACTTCACACAAGTTTTGATATTTGTGCACATAGCATTCATTCATGTGGCTGAAGCTGATAGTACAGAGGACCAAAGGAAGGTATTGAGGGAGTATCACTTTCATATTAGTGATGATCACACACATTCTCCAGAGTTCGTGCAAGGTTTCTTTCAGATGTTCTACATTCATTTGGCTCAGAGGGGCATATCATACGATCGACATATAATATGGTCAGATAACTGTGCAACACAGTTCAAGAACGTGCACATGTTCTATTGGTTGTGTAGGATGCATCTCACTATACATGTTCAACATATGTAGAACTTTTGTGAGGCCAGACATGGAAAGGGGGAGCATGACAGTGCAGGAGCATGCATGAAAAGAGCATTACCACGAAAGAGTTAAAGTATAAAGACAATGCATAGTTGACAGATGCAAGATCAATCGTCGAGTGGTGTAATGCTTGGATGGGTCCAGGTAATGAAGGTACGTCTTCAGTTCATAGATTTTTTTGGTTGATGGATGATACTAACATTGCACCATATGAGGATTGTTGTACACTAACAGGATCGAGTGAGTTGCACTCTTTCCTTAGCTCAAATGCAGGTTCATGGAGTATCGATACATGTAAGATGGCATGCTTTTGTTCTTCATGTATAATGCAAGCTTGAAATGATTGAGTTAGGGGAGTGGCTTGACAAATGGTTGACAAGTTATCTTAGCCCACTTGGCACGTATCACCCTTTGTTAGTATTGGAACTAACACAGATGGAATCATCAGCCGACTTTGACCATGTATTAGATCTAGTTCAACCAGGTAATATATCTACTTGCTTAGTATTTGAAATTCCATATTGTTATCTTACTTTGTACTGTATTGATAATGTTAACTAATTTCAAGAGATATGTCGCACATATAAATGTAGGGCATGTTTATGTAGTTATTGCAGATGAAGACAACAAAGAGGGAACAAACTATTACTTGTGTCGTTGTGTTGAGGCAAAAAGGAAATTGGAAGCCCCAATTGTAGATGGAGAAAACATCAAATACCCTACAGGCTCAGTTGTTGTTACTGGAACGTGGTTGAGAAGGTACTCACATAAGAGTGTTAAACATTGGTTTCTTGAGAAATTTGACACACATCGTAAGATTATTCATTACTCAAACCTTGTCGTGGCATCCAATGTTCGTTTGACCAAATATGGGGGTAGACCTTTTAACAAGACCTTGTGGAAGGTCCATGAGTCTAACCATGAGGCAATACTTGACACAACAAAGAGTAGAGCAGACCCAGATGGTTCATTGGATTAATTTGTAAGTATATACACAATGGTTCTTATTAATTTATACTTGTATCCACGTCAATTTGGTTGATGCCAATGCTATCATCTTATTTTACTTTGTTTATCTATATGTAACCAGTCAAACATTGATTGGTGTCCCCTTGCATAAAATGTAGATTTATGAGCATTCCATGAGAATCTCAAGCAGAAAAGAAATGCAACATCCTTATTTTGACGATCTTGAAAAATATCAATTATGATTTTAAGCCATTACAAAAGTGCGTGCGAAGCTTGGTGAGGCAATTTCAAGTTATTCATTTGAATTTAACCTTATCATGACCACCTATGATGTAGACATTATAAGAGCATCTCGAATTTCAAGAAATTATATTCATGAGAGGTGTTGTGTACAATAGGTATCTTGGAACTCCCAGTGAAGATGTATGACCAAGACTGACTAAGTTGAGAGACTGCCATGCCTATCTGTAAGTGTCTTCCATCTAATTTGGATGAGTTATTTCTTTTTATTCTTTTCCTTTGTGTATCTGTAACTAAACTAGTAAAAATTGATTGGTCCCTCCTTGCAAAAAAAGCTAATTTTTGAGCCATCAAATATAATCTCAACCAAAAAAGCAATGCAACATCCTTATTTTGATGATCTTGACAAATCTTAATTCTAATTTAAAGCCATTATAAAATAACATGATGTGAATCTTTGCGAGGGAATCTCAAGTTACTCATTTGAAGTTAACCTCTAAATGAGAACCTATGATGTAGACATTATAAGAGAATCTCGAATGTACATGAGTGACATTGTAAAATATCTGTGAGAACAGCTTGTACCTAAGGCATTGTAATGAGATTTACATGTATAATAACCTTCAATGCCTCGAACGAGAGGTTTTTGGTTGATTTGTAACCCATTTTTTGATCAATAAGAATGTTATTTTCCAAAAATTCACTAGTTTTTTCACACTTTTCTTATTGTTGTACGGTCTATACGGATGCTAAGATGAATTGAAACCTATTCCTTACTCTTAACTTTACTCTTAACTATAGGACATTCAATGGTCTCTACAACAATACTTTCATGCAAATTACTTATCAAAGCACTTTTCACCCCTATGTTTATAGTCACACCTACTACCCCTACATTATCAGTCCTAGGATAGGTAACAACATGAAAAAAAAGTCTCCTTCATTACATTTGTAGGTTCCTTCCTACCACACATTATTACCTGTTCTTTACCTTTGATATCTTCTACAAGAGGAGTTAAAACAAGAGAATAACCATCTTTGACTATAGTGTAGGTATTTTCCCTACCACCATACAATGCCCTCTTGTCATATTTCCAAGGTCTTCCTAATAGGATATGACAACAATCCATTGGAAGCACATCAAAAACAACACTATCGTGATAAACACCAATTTGAAAGTCTACAACGACCTTTTCATTCACCAATAAAGACTGGTCATCATTTAACCATGAAATTTTATAGGGACATACATGAGGAATTCTTTTCAAGCCTAACTTGTTTACCATTTCACATTGACACCATATTTTTAGTTTAGCCAGAATCAATGACCACTCTACATACCTTTTCCTTGCACTTACAATTAGTGTTGAAGAGACTTTTCCTTTGCAAAGGTGCTTCCTCTTTTGCTACTTTCAAGATTGTCTTTCTCACCATCAACATTTCCCCTACTTTAGGATCTACCTTCTTACTTGCAGAATAATGGCTTTCACACTCCTCCTCTTGAACCAATTGTGCTCTCCTATCAATCTTCTTGTCTCCACTTGATGAACTACCAACCCTCGCAGGAAATTTCCATGAAGGATGGCCGAACTCATTGCATGTGTATCACCTTCCTACAAAATCATTAATACCTCTACCAACACTATACCTTCCTCTACCTCTAAAACCAAAACCACCTCTAGAATCAACATTGTGATGTTTACCTTTGTTTGCTCCTTCTTGATCTTCATTTGGTTGCTTTTATGTAGAAATCATTCCTCTTCCTCTTGAATTAGGACCATGATGCAATATCAGATTGCAAAAGCAGCTTTGATACCAATTAGATGCAATATCAATTACTAAATAACACAAACACAGGGAACTTATGTCCCAAACTCATCTTGGAGAAGATCAATTGACAAATTCTTCAAAATTCACTATTCATTTCACCAATTTCACTTATCAACTCAACTAAATCCATCAAATTCACTTTGGACTACAAGGCTACCAATCATCAATTTTTCAAATCAGTAATCCACACTTGTTTTGGAACACACGCCTGCTATCCTAACTTCTTTGTTACTAAAGAGCCCCAAATAGGCCAATTTAACAAAGGAGACACCTTTAAAACAACTCCAAATCACTTACCAACCATAAAAAGTCTTTATACAGGTGGAAAAACTCAGAAATCATCAATCTTCAAGGTAAGAAATTCCCAACAATATAATTAAATAGTAAACCCTTGTTTATAGGCTTTTAAAGCACAAGCAAGGGTTTTTAATAAACATCATCTACAAACCTCCAAATCACCTGCCACTATTGAAAAAACCTATAAGTAAGTCTTCCTAAACATAATAACCCTTATCCATATCAAAATAAACTCTATTCCAACCGTTCCAACTTGTAGGCACCATCTTTCATATGGAAAACTCAAATTTTCCTCTTGGAGCAGCAACTATCTTCCTATCCACACCTTCCCTGTTACTTTTTGACACACTTTCCACTCAAAAAAATGTTAAATAAACATAAAAAACCATCCATCCCACCATTATACTATCCTATAATGGTGGGATGGAGAATAGTTTCCTTATAAGACTCTCAAAATCACAGAGTGAGGATCACTGCCCGGGACACAGAAAACTGCTTTTCCTTCTTTTATTTCTCAAAACTAACCTTCCAAATTCTTTGTGAATGAAACTAACTCTACCTAAAATGAGATAACATAAGTATTTAAACTTTTGAAGTTCCTAAATTACCAATATAAGATAAAAGCCATGGAGAAAGTGCTGCAAACTCAGAAACAGGGGATTTTATTTCAAAATCTGATTACAAAGACTCAACTTATGTTTTCTCCATGCCTTTTCATGCTTTTTATAGCTTCTACAATAGTTATGAAAGTTCCTTTTCCTTTCCAATTGACCAAAATATTTCCTCTCCCACTTTGTCTCTTCACATTCTGATTTTTGTGTTCTTTTTTCTAATTTTTGCCTTTTCACAATTTTGGAAACCTTATCACCTAGGGACAAGAATGACATTTATTTTTATTTTGACTCTATTTACTTCCTAAATACCTTTCAATGAATTAGAATGGCCTTTACAATGCCTTCATATTTTGAAAAATAAAATCTTTACAAATTTGTCTTTAGAGTCAAGGTGCTCCTACACCAGACCACCTCTTCCTCTCATTGATTTCTCTTGTCTCCTCTTAAGCTTCTCCTCCACTGTAATTTCCATTTGATAAAAATCCTCTAATGATTATCTAATGCAGAAATCACATTCAAAATGATTATCTAATGCCGCAATCCATTCAAGTAGTTCTTCATCATTGAAACTTCCAGCATATTTAGGAACATCAATTTTTACCTTAGGCTTGTCATCTCTAACTACCCTTACCAACTTTGCAATCCTTTTGTCTTCTAGATCAATTTCTTCTTCCATGTCTTCAAACTCATCATCTTCTTCTTCGTCTGATTCACTCTCTTCCACATCCCTTCTTTTTTTTTGTCTCCAAGGCTATGATTCTTTCCTCCAACTCTTTGATTTCTCTAGCATGTTTGTCCTTCATCTCCTTGATCTCTTTAGCCATATCTTTGTTCTTTGGAGGAATCTTTGAATATCAAACTCTTCACTTCTTCCTTGCTCTTCACAACCTAAAAAATTAAAAAAATCTACTCCTTGAAGCTTTGATACCACTATGATACAGAGTGGCATGGGAAGCAACTTCCTTTTCAAAAGCTTCTCTCAAATACTCTATATGCACACACCAACTTCACTATTCCTCTCAACAATGCAACTTGACCACTCAACTTGAATCATACAACCAGACATCTCAATAGGACTTGAGGATGATGTAAATACTCTTCACACAACACAACATGGCCAAACAAATAGACCTTGCACCCAAAAACATCCACTCTTCCATGGCTTCTACACAAGCCCATGCAACTTTGCAACATTCACCGACTAGGACAGTCAAAATAAAAAAATGATTAAAGGCATTAAACAGTCAATGAAACATGGTTTTATAATCCTAATACCATCCTCCAAAAGTTCCCAAAAGCACAAGATCAAATACCCAAAACAAATGTATCAAAAGATTGGTTTACAAGCCATAAACAAGGCTTAACTAGGCCTACATAAGGAAGCTTTCCAATTTTCAAGGAACACCCCAACACCCCTATGATGCAATATCAAGGTGGAGGAACACATAATCAGGCTCAAGGAATCAAGTTCCAACTTAGATTCAAGTTTCCAACATAGCTTTCATCAAATCAACAATATGGCTTCCCAATTCACCAATAACAACAAATAGACCTATCCTTTAGAGAAGGTTGTAAGAATACCAACTCAGCATCCAAATAGCATCCATACATCATCAAAAACATTGAACCAAGCTTACACATGAGATTATTATGCAACAACACAAAGAAACTTCAAGTCACCCTGCTTAAAGGCTACTAGAATTAGCCCAATTTCACACACAAAGTACTCTTTAAAATTCTTGCCACCACAAGATCTCTTAGACAGTCTCAAATTGTGTTACAAAACCATAGATTCTATGATCAATTCTTTCGTATAGGTCTTCTAAGGTGCTAGTCCAGAAAACCCTCCTATTTCACCCTAAAACCTAGGGTTTCTCTGTAACTCCACTCTACTAGCCACAAAAACTCAAACCAAAGTTCAAAACATCTTTGCCCAGGTCTGCACAGACCCTCCAAACCTTTCTACACTCAGTCCCTTCACAAATTCACCAATACAAAAACTATAGCCTTCATTTTCTCTAGGAAAACTCACATACCCAACCTAAGGCATCACTAGAACTCAATTTTCTTGACTCCCTGCACTGTAGTAACTTATTAGAAAATTATGCAAAGTGCATTCTAAAGACCATTTTCATACATTTACAAGGGAAAAACTAACCTAGGGCATTAGATAACTTTTGCAAACCTCCATCTTTCA
The DNA here is from genome assembly GCA_007258455.2 of Sequoia sempervirens. Taxonomy (NCBI): domain Eukaryota; kingdom Viridiplantae; phylum Streptophyta; class Pinopsida; order Cupressales; family Cupressaceae; genus Sequoia; species Sequoia sempervirens. The sequence goes on from VDFB02281492.1 coordinate 303,262,759, forward strand.
CTCTGAAACAAATTGCAACATGAAGAGGACCCCTAAATCCACCATTCCACTAGGTTTTAGAATTTTCCCACACACGCAGAATCGCTCCAAGCTACGTTTAACCAAATCGATCCCTTAAGGGTCCAAAGGGAAAAATGGCTGCAAACTTTAGCATGAGGTTACTTAGACACCGTGAGGCTCAGAAACTTCTCATCTGATCCTATGGGATCATGTTGGGACCCTCTATATTAACACCTCTCAGTTTTCATTATCTCGAAGTGGTTTTCTCGTGGTGTCCAGTTTTCAGTTGATAGAAAAAGTGTTAAATGCAAACAGTGGAAAGTTGCAAAGTCGTGCAACTTTCGTTCTCCAACTTTTGTGACTAAATAGACTATTCCAACACATCTGAATAGAAATTTTTATGCTAGGAATGGTCCTCTTTCACACCCAAACACGTGGAATCGCTCTGAGCTACGTTCAACCGGATCGATCCCTTAAGGGTCCAAAGGGCAAAATGGCTGCAAACTTCAGCATAAAGTTAATCGAACACCGTGATACTTAGAAACTTATCATCTAATCCTATGGGATTTTTTTGGGCCCCTCTACAATAACCTCTCTCGGTTTTTGTTATCTCGGAGTGGCTTTCCTGTGGTGTCTAGTTTTCAGTTGATGGAAAAAGTGTTAAATGCAAGCAGTGGAAAGTTGCAAAGTGGTGTAATTTTGGTTCTACAACTCGTGAGACCAAATGGACTATTCCAACACATCTGAATAGCCATTTTTATGCTAAGCATGGTCCTCTTTCATACCCAAACACATGGAATCACATAGAGCTACGTTCAACCGGATCGATTCCTTAAGGGTCCAAAGGGCAAAATGGCTGCAAACTTCATCATGAGGTTACTCAGACACCGTGATGCTTAGAAACTTCTGGTTTGATCTTATGGGATCATGTTGGGCCCCTCTATAATAACCTCTCTTGGTTTTTGTTATCTTGGAGTAGTTTTCCCGTAGTGTCTAGTTTTCAGTTGATGGAAAAAGTGTCAAATGGAAGTAGTGGAAAGTTGCAAAGTGGTGCAACTTTTATTTTGCAACTTGTGTGACCAAAAAAACTATTCCAACACATTTGAATAGGCATTTTTATACTAGGAATGGTCATCTTTCACACCCAAACATGCGGAATTGCTCCGACCTACGTTTAACTGGATCGATTCCTTAAGGGTCTAAAGGGCAAAATGGCTACAAACTTCAGCATGAGGTTACTCCAACACCGTGATACTTAGAAACTTCTTGTCTAAGCCTATGGGATCATGTTGGTCACCTCTACAATAACCTCTCTCGATTTTCATTATCTTGTAGTGGTTTTCTTGTAGTGTCCAGTTTTCAGTTGATGGAAAAAGTGTCAAATGGAAGCAGTGGAAAGTTGCAAAGTGGTGCAACTTTCGTTTTGCAACTCGTGTGACCAAAAAAACTACTCCAACGCATCTGAATAGGCATTTTTATGCTAGGCATGGTCCGCTTTCACACCCAAACAAGTGGAATCACTCTGAGCTACATTCAACCGGATCGATCCCTTAAGGGTCCAAAGGGAAAAATGGCTGCAAACTTCAGCATGAGGTTACACAGACATCGTGATGCTTAGAAACTTGTCATCTAATCCTATGAATTGTGTTGAGCCCCTCTACAATAACCTCTATTGGTTTTCATTATCTCGGATTGGTTTTCCGGTAGTGTCCAGTTTTCAGTTGATGGAAAAAGTGTCAAATGTAAGCAATGAAAAGTTGCAAAGTCGTGCAACTTTCGTTATCCAACTCGTGTGACCAAATAAACTATTCTAACACATCTAAATAGGCATTTTTACGCTAGGAATAGTCCTCTTTCACTCCCAAACATGCGGAATCGCTCTGAGCTACGTTCAACCATATCGATCCCTTAAGGGTCCAAAGAGAAAAATGGCTGCAAACTTTAACATGAGGTTACTCAGACACTGTGATGCTTAGAAACTTTTCGTCTAATCCTATGGGATCATGTTGGGCCCCTCTACAATAACCTCTCTTGGTTTTCATTATCTCAGAGTGGTTTTCCCGTGGTGTACAATTTTCAGTTGATAGAAAAAATGTCAAATGCAAGTAGTGGAAAGTTGCAAGGTGGTGCAATTTTTGTTCTGCAACTCATGTGACCAAATGGACTATTCCAATGCATTCAAGTAGGAATGTTTATGGTAGGCATGGTCTTCTTTCATACCCAAACACGTGGAATCACTCTGAGTTACGTTCAACCAGATCAATCCCTTAAGGGTTTGAGTGTAGTATGTTGAAATAGGCCATTCCTCCTATTGTTCAGATTGTTTCTCAGTGATATGGGCCTAATGCAACTTGAATTGTGGTAGCTTGATATACAAAGTCTATTGACACTAGGGTTCAATTTTAATGATTTTGAAAAAAGAAGCCAACTGAGTAGAGTTATCATCATTATTCGTAAATCATTAGAATTTGTTTAGTACACTAGCCATTTTGATGCCTTCTTGTAGTCTCAAATATTATTTTGTATCATTATTACATTAGTCTTCAGAGTGGTAGCTTAATATAGCTCCATAATACAAAATCTAGTTCATGCTGATTTTCACGTGAAAAAAATGTGAATAAAATCACGTTGATTTTCGCGTGAAAAAAAACCATGAGACCATAGCTTGTTGCTTACTATTATGCTTTGATAGATTTTTTCCAAGCATCCATAGCTTGTTTGAAAGCACTTGTTTTAGGATTTTAGCCATAACAACAAGGCAATGAACTGTTTGATAAAATTCTTTGATAGACATGTATGAAAAATGTGGTAGCATAGACAAGGCAGTGAACTCTTTGAAAAAATGCCTCAAAGAAATGTGGTTTCATGGTGATGGAATGGCATGATGAATGCCATGACAAGTAAATTGCTATGGATTGTCATGGAATTCCATCACTATTGAGACCACATTTGTTTGAGGTTTTTTTTTCAAACAGTTTGATGCCTTTTCTATGCTATTGCTTATTAGTATGCTTTGATAGATTTTTTCCAAGCATCCATAGCTTGTTTGGAAGCACCTATTTTAGGCTTTTAGCCATAGCAACAAGGAATCAAACTGTTTGATAAAATGCTTTGGTAAACATGTATGATAAATGTAGTAGCATAGACAAGGCAATGAACTGTTTGAAAAAATGCCTCAAAGAAATGTGGTCTCATGGTGATGGAATGCCATGACAATCCACAACAATTTTCTTGTCATGGAATTCCACCACAATGAGACCACATTTCTTTGAGGCATTTTTTTCAAATAGTTCATTCCCTTGTCTATGCTATTGCTTACTACTATGCTATGATATATTTTTTCTTAGCATCCATAGCTTGTTCGAAAGCACTTGTTTTAGGCTTTTAGCCATAGCAACAAGGCAATGAACTGTTTGATAAAATGCTTTAATAAACATGTATAAAAAATGTGTTAGCATAGACAAGGCAGTGAACTCTTTGAAAAAATGCCTCAAAGAAATGAGGTCTCATCTTGATGGAATGCCATGACAATCAAATGCTTTTGATTGTCATGGCATTCCATCAGGTCATGAGACCTCATTTCTTTGAGGAATGTTTTCAAAGAGTTCATTTCCTTGTCTATGATATTGCTTACTATTATGATTTTGATAGATTTTTTCCAAGCATCCATAGCTTGTTCGAAAGCACTTCTTTTAGGCTTTCAGCCATAGAAACAAGGCAACACTTGAACTATTTGAAAAAATGCTTTGGTAGACATGTATCAAAAATGTGGTAGTATAAACACGGCAATGAACTGTTTGAAAAAATGCCTCAAAGAAATGTGGTCTCATAGAATGCCATGACAAGCAAATGCAATTGGCAGGTGCTCCTAGTTATTAGTTATGCAATGTGAAGTAATTGTATAACTGCTTAGGTTGACTTTGTAAAAACTATAGATATTGTAATTAAAATTTTATCATCTATCAACATCTAGTTATTATTTATGCAATGTGAAGCAATTCTTTGAGTTTGAAAGATGTGCAATGTAATGTAATCAACATTATGAATATAAACTACAAAAATCTATTTTTTACTAAGTTACCAATTTGGTTTTGGGTTCGGGTTTGGGTTCGAGAACTTGGTTCGTTGGTTTGGGAAATTTTTTTTGGGGGTTGGGTTCATTTTGGGTTCAGTAATACAAAAACATAAAATAATAAGAAATATATACATATTTGCTGCAGTAATTAAGTTCAAAATACACCACCATATTAATAGTCAAATAACATAGCAAAAATAGACCACCACTTTCATAGTCAACTATTAAAATATTAGTGATACTCGAATGTCATGATACAAAATTATAAATTAAAGTTCAAACATAAAAATGTCAAGTGTTTACAATCAGCCATTATTGATCATTGATCAATCTAAAAAGTGTGAACATTTTTTTGTGTGGAAGGAAAACAAGAAAATAGTGTCACATAATTATTTACATTGTGAAAGAGCCAAAACCTTTTTCTTGTAGATTGTAGAAGAATCTCAGTGATTTTTTGGGTATCCTTGCCTTGGAATGAAACTATCCTGAGCCATGACTGATTGACCAGGAATTGTGAGAAAGAAATAAGATAAATCATGCAACTTGTTGCAATTTCTTTCCTTGGTAAAAAGGGTAAAGTTTTCTTTTCAAGGAGAATCTCCTTTAGAGTTTGAGTGCATTGATAATTTTCAAGATAGACTTAGCCAAATATGTCATCTAGGTTTGAAGCTTTTAGGTAAAATTTTTGCTTCTTAAAATTTTGTTCAAAATTCAAGATGTAGGCTCTCCTCCCTTAGGGAAGAGAAGGCCTATCAAACCTAACACTCTTATGCAACACTTCTTAAGTTCTTGTTGATGCAGTATTATATACGAGTTTCAAAATAGGCATGGTTATATAAATTCTCATCTCAGGACTATCATTGCATCAAATTAAGAATTTTCAATCCTTTATGGTCTAGACAAGAGAAGTATGGATTAGTGTTCCAATGCTAAAGTATTATTGTGAATCTCTTTGCTATGAGTGGTTCAAAAATGAGGAATATGTCTTCTACACCAAATGAGAAATATTCACAATATGTGCTAGGAAGGAATAAGTCTATAAGATCGAGTATGCAAGAACTGAGAATTGCAAAATTGGCTTACGTTTGACTTCCACACACAAAATTTTTCACACTTTTTGATGTTCACACATAAGTCAAAAATTATATGTGTGTAAGTTGTAAAGTATACACTTGAATACACGTAACTCATATCTACTGAACCATGAATTTATAATGCAAATATGGACACCATCGATAAAAAAGATTTGTATTAGAAGCAAATAGCCATATACGCATACATCAATATATGTCAATATAAGTATAAAATATAGTTACAAAATAGCCATATAGGCTTACGAGAATGCCATATAGGCATACAATGTCAAATATATCCAATACAAAATATGTACAAAATTTCCATGTAGGCATACAACAAAGGGCTCTGCATTCAAAATTAATTTCTCCATGCTCTGATTCAAATACAAATTTCTTTCCCTTTGCTTGGCGATCTAATGGTGATAAGTCTGCCACCTATTTCTGTTGTGCTCGAGGAGTGCTCCTGTTGCTCCTCCTAGGGATTAGCTCTTGGTGAAGTTTTAACTGTTACAATAAGAAGTAAAGACATTAATATATAGAAATTACATTATAAAAATTGATATATTTAACAAAATAATCACTTATGGCCATCTCATGATCACTCTCCTTGATGGAAATATTTGCATGCCGATGTTGAGTGTGCTCAAGCCCTGTATGAACCATCCAAATAGGAATTAAACTACGAATCAATAATGGTTTGATTTTTCACTAGAACTAGTTCATCTATAATAGCGAATGTAAATTGAAATTTAGTAATTTGCCTCATACCTCCCCTATCAGAGCCATCGAGGATTGTATAGCAAAGAAAATACCAATATCCATTGCCCTCATAATGTTTGGCGATGTTTCTATCACCAACATCTAAAAATAAAACAAAAAATTATTCAATCACAAAAAAGTTACAATAGCAATCCACGTGATGACTTATAATGTATGAGATCTAATGAACAAAATTTTGAGTACAAGTATTAAACTATATATTTCTGATTATTAGTTATCGAATTTGAAGTAATGCTTTGAATTTGAATGATGTGTAATGCAACATAACCAACAATATGAATATAAACTACACAAATCTATTAAACTTAGACTTCATTAGTTAAGTTCTCTTTATTCTATATTACCTCCATGAACGTTTGAGCAAATCTACTAGCACTAGGAGGTGTTTCCTTGAAACCTCCAACATTACCCTATTCAACATCCAAAATCACATATTAAAATACCATTCGTAAAATAATGCTATTAACATGTAATAAATTTATAATTGTTTACTAGTTACATACCCCACTAATAAGTGTACTGCAAAAATAAGTAGGGGGAGGAATGGATTATCCAGTCTCAACACTGTGACCCTGCAATTTTATTAAACTAATAAAACTAAATTAGTTAATCTTGCATTTCACAATCAAAATTTAATAAATTAAATTCAATGAACATACTAAATTTTACCTGAGTGCCAATTCCATATGCATCATGCAAAATGTCAGCCATCCTCTCCATCCCCGTAGATGCATACGGATTAGGCTGTGTAGTCGTATATGGATCCTACATAGCGCCCTCCTAAGTGGCAGTAGGGTCATATGAACATGTCACTCCACAAGATTGACACACATGGGTTCTAAGGCCACCACTTGAAGATTCCCCTGGATGGCGCTATACAATAGGGCTAGTGTGATGGATGACACTCCAAGTCAAAATTGTGATCGCTTGCAATGTCTCTACGTCAGCACTCTCCTTCACAATGATAGGCATCACAATGTGCTCACTAGACAACCTAGCGAGAGGTCATCTCCCTTGACATGCATGATCTGGCTGTGCATTGTGCCTATCCTTAGTTGACCCCCCACCTCTCCCCTGGAACTCCCTCATATCAAAATAATTTGGGATTTGGTTCAATACAAACTCACTGTATAGTTTCCTAAGAAAATATTGGGGGACTTCACAATTATTGCACGGTGGGTAATCAAAGACCAAATACCATCTATCATAAAATTGGTTTATAATCTCTTGGTGGTGGCACCAATGAATAGGAAACCTCTTTGCATTGAGGGTAAGATTTTGATTTGTTTTAGGGTCAGTGAATAGAGAGCACAAATCACCTTTAGTAATTTTTAAATCTTTTACTTGTTTATATGATAATTTGTCTGCATAATATGCCTTGGCTGCCTGCCTCCTATCTTTCCATCCAGATATTTGTTGGGTAATTGCATCTACATTTTTTAACATCTCTTTCAATAAATTTGTTAGAAGCATTCTTTCTGTTGTTGAAGCATTTGGATCACTCAACCTACTGGTAAGATCCTCAAGTTGTTCTCTATTGTTCTCAATTTCACTCCTTAGATTTTCTTGACTGCTTAAAGGGTATTGAGTGATTGGTGGGGGAGGTTGATTTTGTTGTTGAGGTTGATTTTGTTGAGGAATTTGCTGTTGAGGATTTTCCTCATCTTCTTGTTGAGGATTTGTAGAATTTCCTACAAATTTAAAAAAAAACAATCAAATCTAACCTAAAACAAACAAAATCAATTTCAAACTAAGAAATTCCAAAAAAATAGCAAACAATACTTACCTCTCACACCTCTTCATCGCCGTGGCACCATATTTGCAAAGAAAATCCAATTGTTGGAAATTCGTATAAATCCTTCCTCCTAGAATGCAAGCGTGAAAGTGAGGGTTTTTGGCCGTGGGCAGAGCTGAGAAACACTAAATAGAAAATGATACAGTTTTCACTATTTTTTTCTTTTAAAACCACATAATGTGAGCACATTATAATGTGCTCACATTATTGCTTTTAAAAAAAAAATTCCATTTGGCGACAAAAGTGCGACCAACTTCATGCACCCGCCCTTGATTACCTTATAACCTGTGAAATTCTAGTGATGAAATGATAGATTAATCATAATGTCACCTTAGGATCACATCACCATGAAAGAACTTCATCCAACATCCTTATGAGTGCAGGTAGCACCAAATAGATATTTGTCAGATCTATCTTCCTCAAGCGAGGGAAATTCAGGAAGAGAAGAGGAAAGTGAGACATGTAGTATATCTAAAAGAGGGAGATCAACTAGAGGTCAAAAGATTAGAAGAAAAATTTGTAAACACATGGAATTTTTTCTTGTTGAAGGGGGTCATGTTCTTATGCTGATGAGAGCATAGGCGATGTCGAGGTGTCCTTGAGGTACAAACATCTACGGAAATAATGGCTACCTAAGGAACTTCCTCTAATAAACATTGATTTTTGTGTCAACGAGAGGATATATCGCATAGCACCATCGTCATTATATGGTTTGGGCCTATTTTGCATGGACAACATAAAGGTCTGTTACAACGATTGGATGCAATTGGTTCGATATACACAAAGTATGCGTAGGTATGCACTGTAAGAAAATTATATACAACTAAAAGATAAGGATCAAAATAAAGGAGTGGCTATGTACATTGATAGAAAGCCAAAAGCATCAAGGAATACTGCAAGGTTTATAAACAGTACATGACCTGGTTCAACAAATAAGCAACCCAATTACATATTCGAGGCCAAGAGGCAAACCGTGTATTCATATGTGCAATAAAATCAATAACTGCAGGGGAAGAGTTGGGTAAGTGCACCAAGATGGTTCCCAAAAAAGGGGCTTAATTGGCCACTTTTTCTTTGAAATCAGGAAATGCTGACCTTGGACTTGAAATTGAGGATAGTACACTCAAAATTTTGAGATGGAACAAAAACAAGGATCGAAGTGCTCTGAGTATAATTTCTAAAATACTAATTTATTTTGAAAATGGTTGAGATTAAGGGGTTCAAAAGAGGGATGTACACAAATTGGTGCTATTTTTGTCAGAAAAACATAATATAGCAACTTTTGTATGACCTGAGCATGGTGAACTTTTTTGTAGTATTTTTAAAATCGCATCTGTTAGAAGTTAGCTAATAGCATCTAGTTGATGCACAATTTTTCTAATAAATTTTTAATGAATATTTGATTTTTAATAATTTTCTAATTGGGAACTTCCTAAAAAGCAGAATTTTGGCCGTGCTCCCCTAATTTTTTTTGAAAATAATTGATTTTTTTATTTTTTTAAAAAAAATTTGTAGGATGGAGTCTAGTTTCTAAAAATGTAATTTATTTGAAATTTTGATGAACGGTTAATTTATAACAGAAAAAACACCAAACACTACTTTTTGGTAAAAAATAGACATACAAACGAAAGAAATTATGGATGAAAGGCTTAACATTGGAAAAAAGTGAAAAAAATTACATCATTGGATAGCTAAGAGAGAACCTAATATTACCCATGTTTTCGATTTTGTTGATATTGAACTAGATGCAATTTTGATGGTGAGCACGGACCTGATTATGTGAAAAATTGTGGAATTTGTAAAAGCACATCTCTGGCCTTGTTGGGAATTCCCTCCAAGCCTTTGGCTTGGTATTCTAAGGAAAATAATTTCAATTTTTTCTTTTTTTTTTTAACTCAAAATAATGTGAGTGCGTTTTGTAATTTTTTTTGAAAAGTGGCCAGAAAATTGGTACCCAACTTCATGCACCTGCCCAGTTGCTAATCGATTACAATTTGAATCGCTTAGTTACAAACATAGTTACAATGGGGGTGGTACGTACTATGTACCATTTTACCCAACTGCCAATTAATGACTCCAATATACCATTTTATTCTTACACATTTTTTCGTAAGTCTATTGGTTTCATTTCAGTAATGTTTTTTTATATTTAATTTTTGTCACAACAGGACATTGATCGTACGGAGAAGGCTTTAGCCTAGAGCACAGATCATGATGTATCTTCGGGTGCTTCTACTCGATAGGTTTACCTCATTGTAATTGTACAAATTAGATACGAGAAAAATGCTTTATTATTATGTTGTTTTTATAAGTTTATTGGGTTAATTTTGATAATATTTTTAATATTCTTGTTGCAGTCGACTGATCGGGGAAAGGCATCAACAGTAGACGAGAGCATCCATAGGGAGGTGTAGTCAATATTATGTGATGATGGCATCGCTTATTCAACAAACCCTCTTGATATGATAAGGAAGACCCAAAAAAATGTAATGAAGAAATCCTTAAGTTGTTATTCATAGTGCCTCAAACATATGAGGTAAGAGAGAGGGTTAAAATATTGACCGAGAGATCACAAAACTTGCAAGTAAGCTGTCATGAGGTCTTTAATTATAACATAAGTTCATTCATGGTTTTATGTTTTGAACTCTTTTATGTCATGAAATAAAATATGTGTTGTTTTTATATAATTTTTTGCATCCTCATGATGCTCCTAGCCATGATTAGGGTACTGCAAGTGTTGCTCAAGGAGTAAGGGTTGATACAAGTGTCCATCTTGATTTTCCTGCACATACATAACATCATCTAACCCCATCATTTGTGCCTATATTCTCATCTGAAATGTCGGCAAAACATACCATGTAGGCATCCGTTAGTGCACCCTCTGGTAGTGAACACATGCCATCTGGAACATGCGTCAGGACATGTACCTGGGGATGCAAAGGCCACTAGTACTAGTGATATTTTAGCAACATTTCCTGGATCTTCCTGTATTACTAGTACGGGAACATTGCTAGTCATATTTGTGGTGATCAAGGATTTCATTCCCATAAAGATAGAGAAGGTCCCAGATACTTTAAAATGTTTTAATTATTATTATATATAATCCAATTGAAATTTACTTATTGATCGCTCTTTTTAGACTATTGATCCCATGATCATTTTGTAGGAAATGATGTTTTTAATTAACATCTAAGTGATATTACATTGGAGCTCTTCAGGCCCACCATACGTACACAGTGGAATGCCCAAAGTCAAGATTTAAAAGATGATCTCATTAACCATTTAGTTGTGCTCTTCAGTGATAAAAAATTCAACTGAACCAAGGTTCTTAAGAAAGCTGGTACCTATCTAAAGTATGTGAGGGACCAATATAGGTCACATTTAGAGAAGAACAAAAAGTATGAGAGTCCCCCATGATTTTAGAGAGGGAGTGGAAGGACCTGGTGTCGGATGGAAAGGAGAAGATTGAAAAGAAAAAATGAAAGAGACCACTGGGCCAAGGAAGGTATGTGATACTATCAACAATGTAATTATATACTGATTACTCTTTCTTTTTACATAATCTAACATATTTCAAAATTTTCATATGTTGCCAAACACATCGAAGGAAACAAAGGCAAGACTAAAAAAATACGGGCAACAAAAACTTGGCTCTGGTGGTTATATGAAATTAGTCGCACGAATTGTAAATATCAATAAATGAAATATTGTAGCCAAATAATAAATTGAAAACAATTTTGGTTTTATCACACCATAGAAGGAAAATTCATGATCTTATGCAAAAATGCAAGGCTCCGAATTCAACAGAGTTCCCATAGAAGAGAACCTGAAGATTTCTTTCCAACAAGGCTATGGAGTAGTGGCTGAACGCCTAAGAGTCTTGGCTGGGAAAACACAATCTTTCACTGCATCTGACATGTAGGTAAATAAACTCAATAAAGTTTATTTAAAATTGAATACTTGCGCAATCTATTCAATATTAATTTCCACTATAAAGTAATTACATGCCTATTTGTTTTAAACATTCAAGTAATGATAATATTGCACATGACATTGTAATGCAACCTAGTGAGAGTGGAGCACAACCTACAGATGAAGGTCATGGTGTGCATCCTAGTACTTTAGAGCATGTAGAGCGTGATCAACATGTTGAGCATGATTAGGCTAGAGAAGATCAGGAACATGATGTGGGCCCATCAGGTAAAGAGGACCAATCTAAAGTTATTTTAAACATATTTAATTGCAATTGGTGTATTAATTAATGTAACCTTTCATGTTTCAACTTTAGAGCATGTAGAGGGTCATCAACGTGTTGAGCATGATCAAGCTAGAGAAGATCAGGAACATGATGTGGCCTCATCAGGTAAAGACGACCAATCTCATGTTCTTTTAAACATAATTAATTTCAATTGGTGTATTAATTAATATAACCTTTTGTGTTTCAACTGCAGATCATGATTTAGAGGGTGTTCAGCATGTTGAGCATGAGTCTATAACAGAAGTTTAGGAACATGATGTGGACCCATCAGGTAAAGAGAACCACTCTAATGTTCTTTTAATTAATGAAATACTTGTAACAATAATAATAAAACATATCAATTTAACATTTTTTTGTTATTGGAGCAGACCCCCCTTGAAGCAGCGTCCATGTCGTGAGCAGACGACTAGGCGTACATTAAGATCACGAGCAGAGGGCAAAAAAAATAAAGGGGGGATAGATGATTTATAAAACGATACTCCAAAAAAATTTAGATTTAAAAAAGAAACCAAAAAAAAGTGATTGTAATCATATCATGACAACCATATTTTTGATAATATTAAAAACTGAAAGAATGAATATTATATGTTGATGAATGAATGTGAATATGTTAATTAATGAATGTTATATGTTAATGAATGAATTTTATGTGATTGGGTATGGGGAATTGAGAGTGATGTGAGGGGGGAGAGGGGGGAGAGGCCAAATGAGCTTCCACCGTCACGTGGTTGGCCATGTTAAGTAGAGAATATTAAACTATTCTCAAAACAAAGAGAAGATCAATAAGGTAATGTACTTTTCAATATAAAAAATGCATCATTTGAAGCATCAAACCAATATGAAAAGATGAAATAAAGTGCTAACTTTTCACTATGGTGGTAGAAAAATGATTTTTTATACCTTGAATCCATGCACTACATCATAACTTGAAGTTGTTTCCATTCCAATGTTCTGAGTTTAGTTTGTTTGTATGGCTTTTTATGAATACCACACTGTGTTGTGTGTGGATTTGGTTTCAAAGCTCTATTTCTTTTGTTTTTAGTGATGACATAACTCTAAAATTTGACTTTTGTGCATAACAGGTTAGTAGAAAAATTGATAGCTTTGAAGGGTTTAGAGGCTTGATTGAGATAGATACACGGATATTTGGATCTTGTTGTTGATGGGAGGCTTCCACTTAACCATGAAATTTTGTACCATCTGCAGGTACGCAAAAGTTTCTCTACTTACATTCATTCTTGATCATAAATGTTGTAAATAATATTAATGCTTCAAACTTAAGATTTGTTTCATTGTTATAATGATCAAAATGTTATACTTTTCTATAAATTCAAGCATTCTCTTGCTCCCTACCCTTTTCTCTCTCCCCCCCCCTTTTAAGAATTTTCTTTGTCATAAAAGATTCACATTTCTGTCTCATTTACACAAATTTATCTAAAGTGCTAGGAGTGAATAAAGATATGTAAAAGATAATGGATTATGTCTAAACAACAACTTTCCATCTTATAACTAATTAAATCCTTAATATTTGAATAGTTTAGAGCTCGAATAATGCTTGTATATGCATGTGTAGCAATAAGGGAGCCTATGTGAAGATTGAAATTTAAAAAATCACTTTGGTATTTTTCCTTAGGCAGTGAAATGATATTTTGAGTAATACAAACCTACACACACATTGATATTTTTTGGCATTGCAGTGAGGAATTTTTTTCTCTTATACCTACCCTCGGCTAGACATGGAGGTATATATAATATTGGTTTCTAGGTTTTTTCTGTAAGTAGTTAATTTCACAGAGGAAGACTAAAATCTTCTTAATGTCCTATTAGGTGTGAAAGCATATGAATCACTTGCTGAAGGCACCATTTTGTATTCATCCAAAAAATGGTTTGTTCTTTTTTTTGTTTATGTTTCTTACATGTGTTTTTCTAGGCTCTAGAGATGTAGTTTGACTCTTTCCTTTGCACTTTTCATCTATTTTGATGATTACAGTAGATTTTCCTCATAATTTTTTATGTAGATCTATTTGTAACCTTATTTTCTACCAATCAATTTGCAAACCAATCACATATTAAGGACCATTTCACTAACTTGTAGTCATCCATTACTTCACAGGTTGCAGGTTGTCTCTATGTGCCAATGAATCCTGATGATTGCGAGAACTTTAATCTTACAAGTGTACCCAATCTTTCTCAAGTAAAAGTCTTACCTTATTTTATAGTACTTTAAATGGTTAATTGAATGTGCTTCTTTAGATCTGATATAGTTGAACCTTGGATTAAAATATGGCATTAGATGGGTAGTATAATGATAAAACTGAGGTCCATTGAACAAAAATTATGAACATAATTTACTCGACTATGAATAGTGTTACGATTATAATTATTTCTGCTTTACCTACCTCTACATTAATGGAAAAGATAATAGATATTGGAAGTTCATTACATGTCTCATGTATGTGTTAGTATTTTAATTTTTTTTAGTTATTCAAGAGCTTGATTAGGTCAAGAATATGTTCTACAAGCTTTGTTCTCTTGACACTACTCAACATTTTCCCTACACATTTTCTCTTCAATCTAGACATTTCTTAACTCCTTCCCTTGTTAGCCCTTGGTTGTTCTCAAGTGTAATGCTTTTTTTATGCATCTTGTAGTCTGTATGTATGATCAATCATCTCTTATGAAGCATGGATAACCTTTCATGGAATTGTTGTTGTGATTAGACAATTTGCATTGTGAGAATAATCATTTAATTTGTATGGAAGTAACTCTTTTTCATATTATTTGACTTGGTATTGTAAACTTGTCTTTGCAGGATTCTCCAGGGGGAACAACAAAACTATGATGATCGGTAAAGTTGTATAACACCATAAATCATTTGGCATTATCAATATATTGCTTATAGAATACTCTGTGCATGTAAAATGGAATGTGCAATGACAATTGGTCTCAAATTCAAATATGAATATAAGTACATAATACACAAAAAGATGGTATCTATTCTATGATTTAAAGAACCCCAAAATAAGAAAATTAATAGGTTCCATCTATTTACTTTCTCTTAGACACTTGTTTAATCGGTGAGACCCTCAGAATGTCTTGCTGATAACCAACAATGTTCAAAACTCCTAAAGAGGTCAGATCAGTGTGACATTGGATCTGTCTTGCTGATGGAAGTCATTAGCAAGACATGGACTATCAGAGTGAGTTTTCTATCTTATTTTGATGATTGATCTCTCATCGATGGGTTGGCTTTGGTGGTCATCGCCAAGAGTCTCTGTGATGACATGGTGTAGGTGTATTTAAAACTCCTAAAGAGGTCAGATCGGTGTGACATTGGATCTATCTTACTGATGGAAGTCATTGACAAGACATGGACTATCAGAGTGATTTTTCTATCCTGTGCCGATGATTGATCTCTCACCAATGGGTTGGCTTCAGTGGTCATCGCCAAGAGTCTTTGTGATGACATGGTGTAGATCTATTTAAAACTCCTAAAGAGGTCAGATCAGTGTGACATTGGATCTATCTTGCTAATGGAAGTTATCAGCAAGACATGGACTATCGAAGTGATTTTTCTATCCTGTGCCAATGATTGATCTCTCATCGATGGGTTGGCTTCAATGGTCATCACCAAGAGTCTCTGCATTGGTGCATTTCAATGAATATTTTTTTAAAAAAAAATGCATTGTTTCGTCGCAATTTCGACGAAGTCCACTGACGAATCACTGAAAAGGTTTGATAAAGTTGCTATAGCTATGACAAAGGCTTCGTCGTAACTCCTTTCCCATTTCATCAAAATGGCGATGAACTTCTGGTGTTGTTTTGATGCTTCGGAAGTGCCATTGCAATTGTATTTTGGTTGTAATTTTTTGGTGGATACATGAATTTTTCGTTGATATTCCGATGAACATATGAGTCATTTTATGTTGCCGATGACCAACGAATCTGCACCATTATTTCGACGTTTAATTCATCGTCAAAATTTTGACAAAAAATGGAGACGAATTTTTTTTTGTCAATTCATTGATTGTCCAACAAATGTTTGTTGAACGACCGACGAACGTTTGTCAAAAAATGGAGTCAAATTCAGTAGTGCCATTTAATGATTCATTAAAGGGGTAGTGATTTTTGCATTCAACTGTTTCTCTTGTTGAATAGGGATGATGATGGACATGGTTTTTTGTTGGGCTGAGAGCTTTTGCAAACATATTCATCATGTCTCAAAATACCTTTTTCTTGGAACTTTTGCTAATTTGTCTCTATATTGTGACCTTGTTGGTGAGGTTGTGGATTGACACAAGGGTTCTTATTTCTTTATAGTCATTTTTAATATTTTTCTTGGCATGTAAGGTTAGGTGGTTAAACCATGATATCTTCAAGGGGCACAAATCCTACTTTGTGTGTCAGGGATGTATCCCCTTTTTATATTATGAAATATTTTTTCTAAAAGTATTGGTAGTAAATCCATCATAAAGAATTAAAAAAGTTAAAGGTGGATCTTATGGTCATATCCCCTTTGGTATATATCAAATAACTATGCTTAAAATGATTTGAGAGAAATCCTTGTGAAAACATGACCTACTTCCTATAGGGATTGACATTCTCAAATTGGCATTTCGTGAGCAAAATTGTCTAATGTATTCAAATACTAGACTTGTTTGAAAATTTGAATATCTAAATGTTTTTTTTTAAATTAATAAATTCTTCCTATAAAAAAATATTTGAAGTGCAAAAGTATTACTTGTATTGCATATACATAAATAAACTTTGGAATATATAAACGTTTATATGCAGAAATATACATCACTTACTACCAAGTAAATATGAATGTCTTCTTTAACAATCATGGTAATGTAAATGGTCTCCATCATGCTCATTCCTTTTTATTTTATGGACCTTGTAAATTTTCTTGTCAATGCAAGAATCTTAAGATCTTCTTAATGTGTGACTTTGTTAATTAGAGTTTTTATTATTTTCTCATTTCTTTTTATTTTATGGACCTTGTAAAATTTAGAATGGGTTGTTCCATATAGATTTTTTTTATAATATGAATACTTCATTTATCAGGTTGGAGAAACTTTGGTGGATTTAATTGTAGATGAAAATCATGAGACTTTAGTAAGTTGGGGAAAAATACAGAGGTCCTCCACAGAGTCCTAGGAATTTGGTTTGCAATCTAGAGAGTCTCTGAATAGCATAGAAAATAGGGAAAATGTATTGTCTACTCCTGTAGTTTTTCATATGGCAAAGGAATATGGCATCAATTTAGAGGATATTCCTGTTATATTGAGTTTACAACATCATTTACTTAATAGCCTAACAATTGAAATTAAGGGCTTGACAATGGTACTAATTCACAAAAAATCTAACATTTTAACGTATAAATCTAAATGTAATAAATGGATTCCATACTCTTAAAGTTAGTGTACGCAGATACATAATTAATTTGAAGCTATCACTTCTCTATTGAAACCTTTGTTGCACACACAACATCATTAGTAAATGACCTGCCAATTTACCTCATGTACTCTGTACCAAAAAATATAACAGACATTTTTCTAAATAACCTTCCAAAAAATATATTTTACCAATTGTATAATAATTTGTCACATGATGTAAAATCATGATTTTTTAAATTTTATTTATATTCTATATATACTTTTGAATTAAAAAATATTTTATCATTTTTTTAAAACAATATTTTTAGTGTATCTTTATTATTTTGTATACTAAATAAAATCTTTTCATGGTTTCTTTAAAATAGATAATTAAGTTTAATATATATTGTATAGAGATTTTTGATTAGTTTAATATATATTGTATAGATATTTTTTACTATTTTTAATAAATTATTTTATTTATTATTAGTTTTTAAATTGTTAATAAAAATTATTAATTATTATTTAACTATATATCATAAATAAATTCTTCTGAAACATATATTTCTCATCATAAATATATTTTACCAATTGTATAATAATTTTTCACATGATGTAAAATCATGATTTTCTAAATTTTATTTATATTCTATATATACTTTTGAATTAAAAAATATTTTATCATTTTTTTTAAACAATATTTTTAGTATATCTTTATTATTTTGTATACTAAATAAAATATTTTAATGGTTTCTTTAAAATAGATAATTAAGTTTAATATATATTGTATAGATATTTTTGATTATTTTTAATAAATTATTATGTTAATAAAAAATATTAATTATTATTTAACTATATATCATAAATAAATTATTCTAAAACATATATTTCTCATCATAAATTAATTAATTATTACAATTTTTTTTTTTATGTGTCAGGTGTCCCCACAGTCCAACAACCCATACCTTAGATACCTAGGGCGAAATTATTACAAAATATTATTTTTATACAAAATATATAATATAATATAAATTTTTAATTATAATAAATAATATAATATAATATATAATATTTTATATTTACCCTATATTTCTTATATACATTAAATTATATTATGTCATAAGTAAATTCTTGCAAAAATGTATATTTTTAATCCTAAATTAATTATTAATAATAAATATAATATTATTATATTTATATTATATTATAAAATCATATAATATTATATTCTTGTAGCTACTTATCCAAATATAATTCTGAGATAAAAAAATTCAAATAATATAAAATATAATATAATTTAATCAATTATAATATTTGTGCTTAATAAATATAATTATATGTGCCGTGAATTGGAAAAGTTGTTATCCAGCGAATAAGAGAAATGAAAGATACAATTGCAAATAAATAAATAAATGAGACTGAATGAAATTCTAGGGCGTATGGAACAAGAATTGATGAGGACTAGCAGATATGACACTGGCACATCAAGTATGTCAGGTTAGTAGCTATGGCCATTAGAGGCACAACAGGTATGTCAGGATGGATGGCAGTGGATGACCATCGATGCCCATGCAGTGCAAATTGTCACCCCTATAGACATTGCCCCTTTCACATGTGGTATTTATAGTTTGGGTTATCCTTTTGGATCGAAGAACACCAATGTGTGTCGTTAGTTAAAAGCAGTCAAAGTGCATGTTTGACAAGCTTTCATTCTCATTTTCCAGTTGTTTGTCTTTCACACTTGGAAAGCAAGTCATGTCCTCTCCACATGTTTTTTAGCCGTATTGTTGAATTTAACCTTTGTCTGCTTGCTTAACCTTGGAGAAATAAAAAATTATGTGAGAAAATTTTAAATATGCTATATGGACGAAAAAAATAGGGTGTAAAAAGGATTATTATATCAAAGAATTCAATCCCAAAAGGGACCATGAAGAAAAGGCCTATATAGGAGTGAATATCAAATGGAAAGAAAAAATTTTGATAGCTCAATTTTAAACTAGTTCACATCATCTTAGGTGTGAAACGGGTAGGTGGGTGGTTCCTAAAGAGGAGTGGGAAAATAGAATGTCATTTCTGTAACAAGGGTATGGTGGAGACAAAATGGCACTTTATCATAGAATGCTCAGCATATAAAGACATCCAGGCCAGCTATGGGGATACGGTGTAGGTTGACAATTTAAATACCTTGTTTGAAGAATCAAGACTGGACAAAATTGCAAACTTCATCATCAAAATTCACTACAGAAGGGTTGATCTCGAACGAAGCCTCCATTTTGTCTAGGGCTTTGTTGTGGGTGGTTCTTGTGCTGCTCTTGGTCCCATAGGATTCTTTGGCCTCGTGGACATCATTAAAATATTTCATTTCATTTCATTTCCCCTAAAGGAAATGGAAGCTCTCTTGGGTCTCCCTCTGTCACTTCACTTGTCTTGTTTTCTAGTTCCCTATGTCATTGTTGTACGGTCTTTGCGCTACTTCTGCTTCCTGTTGAAAATTCTGACATCATGCCCATCCTTTCACTGTAATGGAGCATGCGAGGATCCTTTCACATGTGGTATTTATATTTTGCATTATACCTTTGGATCGAAGAACAAAAATGTGTGTCGTTAGCTAAAAGAAGTCAAAGTGCGTGTTTGACAAGCTTCCATTCACATTTTCTAGTAGTTTGTCTTTCATGCTTGAAAAGAAAGTCATGTCCTCTCCACATGTTTTTCGGTCGTACTGTTCAATTTAACCTTTGTCTTCTTACTTAATTTTTTGTAGTTTCTCTTCCCCTTTCCATCCTTTTAAGTAAATGGAAGCTCTCCGTAGTCTCCCTCTGTCACTTCACCTAATTTGTTTTCTACCTCCCTATGTCATTGCTGCATGGAATTTGTGCCACTTTGCTTCCTATTGACAATTCTCATATCATGCCTCTCCTCTCACTATGATGGAGCATGCGAGGGACCTTTCACATGTGGTATTTATATTATGAGGCCGAGCTTAATGAGCACACTCTAAGTTCTGACAGCCAGTTTTGATTTCCTATGTGGCTCATGAGCCCATCTCTTACTCTATTGCATCGGCCTTTTGTCTCATTTTCCTTCCGTCAACTTTTATGTTTTTCATTGCAGTCCTCTTACCTCACCGCAGTCACTATCATCATAGCAATTAAATTTGAATATACATCTCCCACCCAATCCATTCAAAGTTGCAAAAGAGGTTTTGTTTAATCTCAATCGTGGAGAGTGAGAATTGCTAACTGTGTTCTTGTAGTGGATTTGGTCACACCATCTTAGACATTGCAAATGGAGTTTCTGTTAGTAAAGGTTTTGGTATTGTGTCTATGGTTGGCGTCTTTATTTTTCATGCCCCTGTTATTCATCAATCTATTGTGAATGGTTTGGATGACACTTCTATTATTCCTTGTTGTATCGTTGACTATGGTCATGATCGTGTTTTAAAGCTATTGGTGGGGAGAAGGCATCAGATCTAATTTCCCATGTTTGTGGTGGCTGCATGTGATCAGTGTAATTGATGTGGGTCTTTATATCATCTCTTGTATTAGTAATTCCTCTCTTATCGTGATGCATTCGAAAGCATGGGAAAAGCTATTCGTGATGATCTCTCTCATTGAAAATTGAAGCATCTACGTGCTTCCCCTATCTATGGTACCATGCCTTCACCCATGGCATCTGTGGATGCTAAGGTATCTGGTATTGATGCTGATAAAAATATTTACATGAATAGTATGTCCACTAGGACTCCCTCTCCTTAGAGTCACACTACTCCAAATTTCAACCCTAGCTTGGGAGGACTATGTTTATGTGCACCCCATCTCCACTAGTTTGTTTTTGGGACAAGAGGTCTCAAAAAATGAAGTGTTTTTTTCTCTTAAAAGGGATTGATTTGTCTCTAAAATATTAACTAGTTGATTTTTGAGCAATGAAAATCTATTGTAGAAGGAAAAATTAATCTTTTCTCTTGTTCCAAGTGTTTCTTTGTGATTTTTTTAATTTAATCTTTGATCAAAATGCTATTCATGAGGGTTGTTCATTGTTTTGGGGCTGACATGCTCTCCTGATGAAGCCTTTGGTTTTCCTTATTTAATCCCCTCATTGAATTCTCACATTTTCTACTAGTTCTGATTTGCCTCTTTAATATTCCACTTCACATTTTATTGAATCTTGCTATGTTAGTTTGGGAAATTATGGGTTGTTTTATCAAGGTGGACCAAGTATTAAAATTTCTCTCACACCACATATACTTGTATCTTGGTGTATTTGGACCTTTCATTGTCGGCATTACTTTGCCACAAGAAATTTAGTGTTGAATTATCCACATCTTAAGGTATCTAGATCTTTCTCATGGTGGAAGAATGCCTTACACATTCACCTTACTCTAGATGTGGTTGATGTTGGATTTGATTTGGAGAATTTGTTATCTTTGGTTTTCAATGACGTTGAGGTTCCTAATATGGTTCCTTATGCTCATTTAGATCCTCCTCCCTTAGATACTACCCCACTCTCTGTGGATGGTGTCAGTTTGTATCCTCTAGCTTATGTCATTGCCTCCACTCAATCGTTAGCTTCTCTAGTTAGGCACTCCTCTCCAAGTGTGTCAGGCCTAATTGAGGTTTTAGAGAAGGTTTCCCTTTCCCTCTCTCTTGCTTAGTGGATATGGGTAAAGAGGATTCATGAATTATTGTCCATAGAAGGAAACAAGGTCATCTAAAACATGCAACTTAGTCACACATTTGAGTTAAGAGTGTGAGAATTTCCAAATTAGGATATGGTATTATTTAGTCTTTTTACTAGTGTTTGTTTTTGGCAATCTTCTATGTTATGTTAGTTGATGGTTTATATCTTGACACTATAAAGGGCCTACCCTAGTTTCTCTACTTAATATAATAAAAACTTATTTTGAGGTTTATAATCAACAAAATATATAGCATTATAAATAATTTTTACAGTATTGTCTCAAATATGTTACCTTTAAGACAACTACCTCTCTTCAAAGCATTATACATGTTGGGTCATTGAGTTTATTCTCATTCTCCTAGAGGAATAAATCCTCTTTAGGGTTAGAGAAATGTCACCCTAAAGATTGATTAATTATCTCATCAATACAATGTGGGTGATTATAGCATAATTATTGATGGTGGATATTCTACCCTTCACTTTCAACCTAGCTAGACCCAAGAGGGTGTCGCAAGAGTTATACTTAACAAGATTAATCATTGATAGAACTAAATAAAAATAAAATATTTAGTAGAATCCAATTTGCAATTGGCCCCAAATTTTGTCACTAGATCAATGACTAACCTACTCCACATAAAATCTCTTTTAAGGTGATATGAACATCATTACACAAATGCAAGATAAAGGTACATGCAAAAAATAATTCCCTAGGATAAGAACCCTTATGAATCACTATAAATGCTCCTTGGATGAATTACTAAATTATGAGATGTATACAAATTACTAATGTACTCTTAAACTATTACTGAAATATGTTTATCATTTTGAGAGTATCATCAATCATAAGCTTCCAAGAGTGGTGCCTAATCTAGTGGATTACAAAGTCATAGATTACCAAGAGATAAACACTTTGAAATCATAATAGAATAGCTATACACAAACACACACTAAAGATGTGATACCAAAAAATTAAACATATGAATCCATCTCCACACTACACAAATATGCATGGAATGAAGAATAGACCATTATAAATCTTGTAATCAATTCAAATACTATGAAATTCATCAAATATTAATTACAATCATAGTAGAAATAATGGTACCTGGGAAAACTTAATACAAAATGGTTTCATAATCTATCACATAGAAGTTCCCTTGATGATCTAAAAATTTCCTTAGAAAAATTTGGTAATAGGCATCATTTAGAATACAATGACCTCCTTATGATTTAGTAGGCTCACTAGAATTTAAAGAGTTGAAACCCTAGATGTTCCTTAACATTTTTAGTTACATGGAAAGTAGAAATAACTAACCCATTATTCATAAAACAAACTTGTAAATATAGCAGTTTAGTTTGGTCGCCTATTTTCCTACATTAAAATACAATGGACAACTATCTAGGTCATGAATGTTTCATGCAAGAAAAGTGAAATTTCATGGAATTGACAGTTTGGAGATCATGTGAATATCATTAACTACTACAACTCAACCAATACATTTATGAAAATATCAACTTCTTCATCATCTATTCCTAAAATTAAAATTTATGCTCTTAGGATTGGAAATGGTTTTTAGGTGGGAAAGACTTAGTCGAATAGTTATAATGGTGTGGACACAAAAAAAGTGGCTCTTTTACTTTTCTCCTATTTAGGCCCTCCTTGTGCTTTTGGCTTGATCTTGCCTTGATTTAATGCTGTAATGTGGTCAACACATTCACATTAGGTCTTGAGTCCTTATAAATCATTAAAACTTTATGATGCCTTGTAAAAGTGTTGTGAAGTGTTGTAACACATTTTCACACTTTTCTAGGATCTTTTTAATATAATTCACTTAAATAATCCCTCTTTATCACTTACCAAGTCTTATTTCAAATTGTTGTAACAAACTTTCACACTTTTCTAGACTTTTCATCAATAATTCAACCCTTTCTTATGTTTAAATAACCCTTAATACACTTACCGACCCTACTTAAGTGTATTTTTGAGAATAATCCCGTTAAACAACATTTAATACTCTTTAATTCTCGACACCCATTTAAATTGATTTTAAGTGGGACTAAGTTGCCAATAGGGGAAACTTAGTCCTACTGGGCTCAAAAATAAAAAATATTTCAAAATTCTGGTAGGATATTATTCTCTTAACCTTGAGGTAGGCTTGTGATGAGGTATTTTCAGGAAATTTTGTATAATCATGCATAAATATAGGGTTTTCTCTCTCTCATTTGACCGCCATCAATCCCATCAACTCATTCAAGCATCCATCCACTCAAGCACTCAAAAAATCATTTAATCAAGCATTTTTCAAGCATCTTGGGGCAACCATTAACACAACTTCAAATTTCTACATCAAGGGTTTGCTGAGTTGTGACATTGCACATTGTTCATTCATCATTCTATTCTTATTTCATATTATTTTCAAGGGTTTGACTAAGGAAAACCCCTATTCTCTAACCCTTAACCCTTTTTCCCCTCTTTGCATGTGTGTTTTGCACATCTTGTATGCATATTTTTCAAAGAGCAAGGTGCTAAAAGGTGTCATAAATTTATCAAATTCATTCAAAGTCAACAAAACACTAAGAGAAGCTTGAAGATCACATACAAACTTATTTATGCAAATTCAGATTTGACAGACTGTCAGGAACAATAGTGCAGGTTGAAGACTTCAGATTTATGCCTTGACTTTTCTATGATTCCCAAGTGGACTAAGTCACCATCTATGGTGAATTAGTCCCACTGCTAGGCTTGAAAAGTGATTTTTGCAGTATTGGATACCCTTTTCTCTGAAACATGTTCTGGTAGAGTTTCCTTGAAACAGAACTAAGTCACCTAGCTTGGCACAAGTGTCTCGGTTGGGTTCAACAATAACTTCTGCAAGATACCAAAGCCTTTCTGCATCACATTCTAGTTTCTAGGTGCACCTCTTCAGTTTTGTTTCTTTTTGTTATTATTTTTTTGCATTCTTAGGTCATTTTTGCATACATCATTATGTTTTCAAAAAATTTGCATTTCATTAGTTTTGCATTAATAATCAATATTTTTCTGCATTTAAATTATTTCATTTAGACATATTTCATTCATATTGCATTAATATTGAGTGTAGGCATTGCCCATTTTGGCCTACCTCTCTCCTTTTAGGTGAAAAACCTTAGAAGTGTTAGGGAGTCTTATGGAGCCAAAATCTTTGTCCACATTTTGGTGAACCTAACTTTAGAACATTTTTGCTTCTGATTTCAAGTGCATCCTAGGGCTAGCTTGCATCAACATTGCATTAGGTTTTGGATCCTATGGTTTTCAAAAATTGCATTAGTGAAAATTTCATATAGATTTCATTCTTGCATTTAAAATCCTTGAAAAATAACAAAATTTTGCATATTCATAGCATATTTGCATCTGAAAACCTAAAAATATAAAAAACAGTTTAAAAATTCAAAAAAATCATCACCTGGACTAATTCACCACCCTAGGAAACTTAGTCTAGTTGCATAGTTTTCATTGAAATTTCTGTTATTTCCAGTTCATTTTTTGTATTTCTATTTTCTACAGTAGCATTTTTGTTTATGTTTCCCGATTTATTGTTTCATTTCATTTCTTGCATCTAGCTTACTTACATTTGCATCATGGCTTTTTGTTTAAATAAGCTTTGGATGTCCCTAAAATCCCTCGTGGATGTGTCAAGTTGTGCCTCTGGAATTGATCCTAATGACCTTAATCTCACTCTTGCTCCTTCAACTCCTAATGCATGTCCTCCTCGTGATGTTGACATCATTGGAGAAGATGATGATAGCATGAGTAGGTTCCTAAACAATTGCCTTCATAACCTTGAAGATAATGCATCATTTTATCCATCCATGAAACCACAAGACCTTCCTACTATACTACCTCATGACACATTTAGTTACTTGCATCCTAAAAAAAAAAGATGAACCTAAGTTGTGGGTATGTGCAGGATCATGATGGGCCAAAAAGTTGCAATATGATGGGTATTTACATGGTATGTGGTTGACGATTTTTTTTTACTCAAAATTGATGAAATGAAAAGGGTTTTTAAAGGATATTTTCAGCTTTCCACCAATATAAATTATGCTTTACTTTGAATTTAATAAATAATTATTATTCATTTTCTATTTGAATTATGACTAAATTCCTGATTGATAGGTTGATTTAAAAACACCTATAGCTTTCAAATGGTATCACATTTTTGGAATTAAAAACATGCATCAAATTCTATGCTTCACATATTAGAGGGTTAAAAAAAAAAAATGAATTTCATGAAGTTTTGACCAACTTAAGGTGGTCAGACATACAATTTTTTATATTTTTTAAAAGTTGTAATAAAAAATTCATAATTAATTGTTTACTTGGAAAAAATTACAAAAAAATATGCATTACATCCAGACATGAGTCCTCTACTTATTTCTAAAATCTTATAAAAAATATTATTATTTTATTGTGGTTAGGGTGGTCAGATAGACACCTACTTCTTATTTTTTCCCTGAAATTTAAGTACTACTGCATTGAAATTTCAAAATTTCACCAAACAAATTTTTTTATTTTAAAATAAACCTAGTAGTTTAGAAACTACATTAAATTTTCTAAAAGTTCTATTCTTACATATTTTTGAAATAATATACATAACTTATTCAAATTTTTACATCAAGTTGCCTAACTTTGATTTTTCTGAATTTTTTTTCACTTAAGGGCCTATTTTTTCCATGATGATCTTGCACATACCCTTCCCTACATAAGGTGAACCTAGTTCCTCTACACAAGAAAACACACAACCATTTTATGATAACAAAGTAACAAACACTCCTATCAACCTTCAAGAAACATATGGAAAAGGTTTAACTATCTTGAGCAAACAAGGATGTTACATAACAACTGAACATGAAATACATCAACTTTTTGAGCAAGTACCACTTGAAGAAAATACCAAGGGTATAGGCTATCAAAATCCCCCTCATAACAGCCTCCTAGATAATATCAAAGGCTTCGTGATGATGGCACGGTGATCTTTCACTCTACCCATGATTTGAACATCCTTCTTCCTCGTGAGCAACCCTTGCATAATAACAATAAGGATAAAAGGATCCCCATGGGTCCTCCTCCTTAAATTCATGAAAAGGGTGAATCTAGTAAATGTAAATGATCTTACATGTTGAAAAAACTAAATTTTCCTCTCTGTCCACAACTAGAATGTGAAAGGAAATTGCAGATACTTTTAAACAAAGAACTCATAATATTACCACCTATGACTAGGTTGGTAATTCATCCTAAAGATTCCAATGTGCCACATTATGCATATCACCATGTTCTCTGCCATCATAATGATGAGTGTTGTACATTGAAGGAAATACTGAGTAAGTATCACTTCGATGACAATGAGTGCTATCCCATAATCCCGTAGTACACTTTCCCACTCCTTGACATGCAATAGTTGTAGAATCTTCCATTCTCACTATTGCATGCCCTTTCCCATCACCTACCTCAACTCATTATTTTCTTGCACTCAGTGGGGGAAGGAAGTTGTTAGCCTTGCCCTAGTAATGTATTTTTCCTTGTCCCTTAGCCGTGTTGTTCACCTTCTGCTTATACAAGTATTGATATTGGGAGCCGGATGGCTTGCTTGATGGTTGAATTGCATTTTCCTTACTAGTCTTTTGTATTTTATTTTTTCTTAGCTTTTGTGTGTTTGTATATGTGTAATGTGATCCCCCATGATGTTCTATTTGATGTCCTCTCTCTCTTTGTGCAATTCATCTATTTGTACCTTCATTCTTCTATATGTTGTGCATCTCTTTCGCTTTTATCTTATCATTTTTGCTTGTTTATTCCTTTTGAGGTTGACGCAAAGCATTGAGACACCCTATGTCTCTTCCATGCTAACCTAAAAGGCCTCCTTATCTTTTCCTTTATCGCTTGTCTTTTTATTTTCTTGTGTTTTCCTTTTGGGGATGACACAAGGCATTGAGACCAAAATATCTCCTTCATGTTGACCCAAAAGGATTTCTTTTCAATTTTTCCTTTTCCTTTTCTCTTTTTTCTTTTGTTTTGTGTTATCCTTTTGGGGATGACACGAAGTGTTGAGACACCCTATGTCTCTTCCATGTTGACCCAAAAGGCCTCCTTCTCTTTTCTTGTGTTTTCCTTTTGGGGATGACACAAGGCATTAAGATCAAAATGACTCATTCATGTTGACCCAAAAGGATTTCTTTTTCATTTTCCTTCTCCTTTTCTCTTGTCACTTTTGTTTTGTGTTCTCCTTTTGGGGATGGGGTGCTGCCACAATAGTGGTTTACACTTTCTGGGAGATCCTGATTTTTGCTGAAATCACATTTTTTAGAAAATATAATGATTTAAGCCTTGAAAATTTCCATATAAAGGATTCCAATTGAAGAGGGTTGGATCAAACCACCTTAGATCAAGCCCCCTTGGATAGAACCTCACTAGTTTTAAACCATACCTATAACAGAGTCTCATTTATACCTATCAAAATGCTAATAAAAAACCACTTTTGATTTACCTTTTGGGGGATCAAATGAAATAATTTTAATTTTAATTTTTGTAGGTATTTATTCCTTATTATAAGCTTCCCAAAAAGTATCATTTTAAATAAATTTAATTTAATTATTATATTTACTTTTTATTTCTTGTGAATGTAGGTTTTTCACCAAAAATCAAGCTCTTTGTTCTACACATGTAGAAAAATAGTAGATTATCAAAAGAAAAATTAAAAATATGAGTGCACCAGATATTGAAGTCCTTGATCCAACAAAAAAATAAAATTTAAATTCGATACATACAAGAAAAGTTACGCATTATATGGTCGCACTATGTTTGAATTGTAGTTGGTTTGACTTCAAAACTTGATTAAAGAAAAAATATTCAATAAAAAAATATCGAACCAAGTGGAAGCACTAGATATCAGAGTTAAAAATCTAAATTTGAAAGAATTAGAACTTTATCCTTCATGGAAAAAAAGTTATGCATTATACGATGAGCATCACTTTTTAAAAATGTTGTTTTCTAAAAAAGGCTAGTTTTTGAGGGAGATGGAAAATAATTGCAATATGATTCCAAAAATTTTGAAAAAAATATATTTAGAATCTATAGAAAAAATTTCACAAAACTGTAGTTTGCATCATCTTGAAATTATTCACTGTTTAGCTACTATAGGTGCCTGAAAGTGAAGATTTAGTTAAAAAAAATTATTTCAGTGTCCAGTTTGGCCAAAAATTGTAAACCACTATTGTGGGATGACCCGATGATGCAAAGAATTGAGACGCCCAATGTCTCTTCCATGTTGACCCAAAAGAATTCTTTTTCTTTTCTTTTTCACTCTCTTTGTATCATTCTTCCAATTCTATGTATTTGGGGAATGATGACAGTTCCGAGCTCTTTAAGAAAATATTGTAGCAATGAACATATTGACCCCAAATCCATAGATCCCTTATGTGTTTTTTGTTTTCATTTTTTGGGGGCAACCCCTCTTTCCTTCGTTCCTTTTCTTTTACATGACGTAGCCTTACTTGGAAACATATGACTTGGCTTAGGGCTTTCCAGATTGGCTCTCATGTCTTTCTTTTTGTTTGCATGTTTCATTTTCTACTTTAAAGTAAATTCTCACAGTACAGTGTGTAACAATTCCTTTAAAGTGGGGGCATACATTGACATTATTTATTTGCATTTTCCTTTTTCATGGTTCTTAGTGCAACCTTATTACTTCATATGATGTGTTTATCACTTTGTGGATGACATTGTGCATAGTGTCCTTCATGAGCATGATCTATCTTAGCATATTACATTCCTATTAGTGGCTTGATGTGATGCATTGCATCCCCTAAGATGTGAATATTCTATTCTTTGATTGGTCCTCTCTTGGAGACATTAGACACAATTTTCCCTAAGCTAAGACCTCTCCTTTGAAATTTTTTTGCATGTTACATTTGTTATATGGCCACCTTGCATAACACAACTTGCATGCCTGTGGTGCCATCGCATTTGTTCATGAGTTCTAAGAATATGAAGCTTTTCTTGACTCATGGAGCACAAAAATTCATTTAATTTTGTGGAACCTTATTTAAGTTATTAGGAGGTATAACTTTGGTATGGTTGAGTGGGAAGCCCATTTTGAGGCATGACTTTCCCCATAGCCACTTGCATGTGTGTGATTGCATACCAACCATGAGTGTATGTTTATGACCTTTTAGACCTTCTCACCTGACGAAAAACCATGAGTTTCGTCACCTCAGTATGCTTTCTTTTTCTAGACAAACAGCCTAGATCTGATCCACAATGGGCTAGAAAAATGATCGAAGCTTGGTCTGATTTTTTCTCTTTCACCATCACTTTCATGTGTGTTCTTTGTGCTTATGTTTAGTTTTCCATGGGATCTTGATCTTGGGGGCTTGATCACCCCTCTTGATCGTTGTTGTCTCATTCTACTAAGCATTAGTTCTTTGGAACCCCTCTTGGGATGTGTTGCTCTACTTTAGTGTGAGTTTGAAACAAGTTCATCCTCTCACTAAAATGGGGGCCAAATGTGGACACAAAAAAAATAGCTCTTTTACTTTTTCTCCTATTTAGTCCCTCCTTGTGCTTTTGGCTTAATTTTTCCTTGATTTAATGTTGTAATGTGGTCAACACATTCACAATAGGTCTTGAGTCCTTATAAATCATTAAGGACTTTATGATGCCTTGTAAAAGTGTTGTGAAGTGTTGTAACACATTTTCACATTTTTCTAGGATCTTTTCAATATAATTCACTTAAATAATCCCTCTTTATTACTTACCAAGTCTTATTTCAAACTGTTGTAACAAACTTTCACACTTTTCTAGACTTGTTATCAATAATTCAACCCTTATGTTTAAATGACCCAGGTTAATACTCTTACCGGTCCTACTTGCTCAATGTATTTTTTAGAATAATCTCGTTAAACAACATTTAATATTCTTTAATTCCCAACACTGACTTAAATTGCTTAAGTGGGACTAAGTTGCCAATAGGGGTGACTTAGTTAGGCTATTGGGCTCAAAAATAAAAAAAAATATTTCAAAATTCTGGAGGGATATTATTCTCTTAACCTTGACGCTAGCCTATGATGAGGTATTTTCGGGAAATTTTTTTTAAATATAGGGTTTTCTCTCTCCCATTTGACCCCATCAATTCCATCAACTCATTCAAGCATCCATCCACTCAAGCACTCAAACAATCATTTAATCAAGAATTTTCCATGCATCTTGGAGTAGCCATTAGCATATCTTCATATTTCTACATCAAGGGTTTGGTGAGCTGTGACATTGCATGTTTCTCATTCATCATTCTCTTCTTATTTCATTTTATTTTCAAGGGTTTGATTACCAAACTAGGGTTTGACCAAGGAAAACCCCTATTCTCTAACCCTTAACCCTTTTCCCCCTCTTTGCATGTGTGTTTTGCACATCTTGTATGCATATTTTTCAAAGAGCAAGGTGTTAAAAGGCAACATAAACTCATAAGTCATTCAAAGCCAACAAAACCCTAAGAGAAGCTTGGAGATCACCTACAGAATTATTTCTGCATATTCAGATCTGAAAGACTGTCAAGAACAATAGTACAGGTTGAAGACTTCAGATTCCTGCCTCAACTTTTTTGAGATTCCTAGGTGGGATATGTCAGCATCTGTGGTGAATTAGTCCCACTACCAGGCCTAAAAAGTGATTTTTGTAGTTTTGGATACCCTTTTCTCTGAAACTTGTTCCAACAGAGTTTCCCCAAAATAGGACTAAGTCGCCCAGCTTGGCATAAGTGCCCCAGTTGGCTTCAACAACAAATTTTACAAGATTCTAGATCCTTTTTGCATCACATTCCAGTTTCCAAGTGCACCTCTTCAGTTTTTTTCTTTCTGTTATTAATTGTTTGCATTCTTAGGTCATTTTTGCATACATCATTGTGTTTTCAAACAACTTGCATTTCATTAGTTTTGCATTAATAATCAATAGTTTTTTACATTTAGATCATTTCATTTATACACATTTCATTCATATTGCATTAAGCTTGAGTGTAAATATTTCCCATTTTGGCCTACCTCTCTCCTTTTAGGTGAAAAACCCTAGAAGTGTTAGGGTTGTGGAGCTAAAATATTTGTCCACAAATGGTAAAATACAATAATAAATGGAATCCTAGGAAGATCTAGGAAGTGACGAAGGTAATTTGGAGGAAAAATAAATTGTGGATGCAAGACAGGAGGTCAAGATAAAAAGTGTGAGGTTTCACTTCAAGACTAGAGTTGGGGATCGAAATCTAAAAGTCTATTTAAATTACGTAGATGGATGAAATGAGTGAGTTAAGTGTTTGCAAGAAATGTAGGGAAGAGATGTGGAACTTGACGTAAGAACATCCTAACATTTAAAGGAAAGGAGAGACAAAGCCATTATGTAACTTTAAGGGAAGAAATATAGAATTGGTAGTCATAAGTGAAGGTAGAACTAGATGAATTATATAAGTTAAAAAGTGAAAAAGGATTTTTTAAGAAGGGAAGTTCAAAAGAATGCAAGAAAATTTTGAAGAATTGAAGGTTAGAAGGTTAGGGGATGGAAGGGAAATAAAAAAAGTTTGGAAAAAATTCTACAAGTTTATGATGCAAATGATGAACAAGAGGTAGAACATCCACACAAGCGTTTCTATCTCATTGGATGAGCATACCAAGCTCATATTAAAGCTTATTTTTTTCTATGAATAGGTGTGTGTAAAAAAATTAATAAATATATTTTTGTGGAATAATTTTCTTTTTGTGACCAGTGTCATCATGTTAGCACCAAATTTGATCTTTTCAAATGCTTAGCTCCTTAAAGGGCCTAATTATGTTGCATGGAAGACAAATATGCACATGATCCTCCAATTTTAAGAGCTATGGGAGATCATTATTAGAGTAATGAAGTCTCCAAATAATGTTAATTATGAGAAGAAGCATGACAAGACTGATGCAAAAGCCTTAATTTTGATCACACTCAACATCTCCAATAAAGTTTAACCACATGCTTGAGATATGAAAATTTTAAAGGTGTTATAGGATATTCTATCCACCATATATGAGGCGAAGACCTAGATAAAGGTCATCCATATCTAGTCAAATCTTCATATGTACTCATTATGAAATAGGGCAAGAAATTTAAGGAGTTCATGTGTCGAGTATCTGAACTATGAGTAGAACTTGTAGCACACGAAGAGAAGATGGATAAAAAAATGATATTTTCAATCACTCTAAGAGCTCTTCCTTCTTAGTTTTAGAATTTCTTCATAATTTTGAATGTCACAAAGTAGGTGGCTTCATTTGAAGAACTTATGAATTTTCTCTAGAAGGAAGAAGTCATCAAGTCAGTGGAAGATGTGTTTGTAGACAAAGAACTAATCTTGAGACAACAACACATTGGTCAAATTTTTTGAAAGGATTAGGTCCATAAAGAAACCATATAAGCAACCACAATGACAATAGAAGCCTTAAAGGGTGAATCAATGGTGTCACATCTACAATGAAAACATGTCATTGATAAATTTTGGTATAATACCTTGACTCAAGGAAATTCTAGTGAAGAAAGAAAATTAGGTCATAATGATTCTCAATAATCAAAATGATGTCCTCACCAAAGGAATTATAGAGGATATTTCATAGACCAACAAGATGATGCATCCAATTAGGATGCATCATATATAAGAAATTGTGGTGCCCATTAGAATGTTGTTCTTGTCTCTCAGACTTGGCCAACAAGGAATATTTTGTTGATTGATTATGGTGTTAAAAAGAATATGAATGACAATAGAAAGATATTTGATACATTGACTAATTGACCTACTAGAGATCAAGTTTGGATTGTAAACAATAAGAATTACATTGTATAAGGAATATGAAATTTCACCATTCCTCCTATTTTAAGAAGTTGTACCCTCATGAAGGTGCTCTATGTTCTTGGCATGACAATGAGTCTCTTATTTATAATTCAAATTTTGAATCATAAGATTATGATTGGGTTTTAAGTCAAGGAATAAAATCTTGTTTGATATCTAAAAAAGGTATGGTAATTGCTAGCACTTTCATGAAGGACCATTTAATTGAGCTAGATGCAGTCTCATCCTCTATAGTTTTTGTCTACTCCATTCAACCATTATCACTATGGGCATAGTTCCACTGACTCCTTGTATAATCTTGCTTTTAAAGAGATGGTATGAGGAATACCTCAACTTCCCCATTCTCTTCCTATATTCCTTGAATGTCTCATTTCTAAAAAACTTGGGATTCATTTGAGTTGAGTACCTTCCATGCCAAGGATTGTCATGTGGTCATGCATACATTGTGTGGACCCCTTCTGACTTCCTTTTAATGTTTCCCATACTTCTAGTTATTTTTGGATTACTTCTCTTGGAAGATATGGGTGTTCTTTCTCAAGAAGAAGAGTGAAGCCTTTGTACACTTACAACACTTCTACTAATGAGTTTCCTAGCAGACAAGATGGCCTCTTCTTCTCCTTCACTCAAATTGAGGGGGGAATTCACATACAAGTAGTTCTTGAAATTCCTGAAGCAACATCAAACAACACTTGACTACCCCTATATGCCCCAACAAAATATAAATGCAAAATATTATAATCAAACTATGATGGAGATGGTTCATTGCATGCTTTATACAACCAAGTTACTTTGAAGGTCTAGTTTATCATTAGAAACTTGTATTTTTTTAATTCCAAACTAGAACTCACAAACAAAACTTTATAACCTTGTGGAAATATTATTTCAAATGGGTTGAAAAATGAGGCAAAAATGGTTGGTTCAATGCAAGAAATTCATAAATGTTTGTATCCACACCAACAACCTACATTTTAAATAAAATTTGAAATAAAATATCTCTATGAGAAAATTTAAGTGAACATGATAAAATAAGAAAAGGATGAAATCCAACAACAAATTAAAGTTCCATATCCATTGTAGACCAAAGTTTTGCATTTTTAGCAAACTAAAATTTTGCATCTAGTAGCAATTACCAAATTTTATACTTACATAACTTAGTCAATTTTAGCCTAGACTAAACTAAAATTGAAACATAAGGACCTTGTAAATGCATGATATACCTTCAAATTAGTCACACTCAAAATTAAAGGATTGAAATTATATGTTTTTGGACCATAAAATTTAATTAATTCCAAGTTTGATCCTTCAAATCTCAAAATTTCCTTCTACAATAGATTTCCATTGCTTAGAAAACCACTAGTTAAGCTTTCATAGGCAAATAATTCCCTTTTAAGAGAAAAAACACTTCATTTTCTGAGACCTCTTGTCCCAAAAAAAAACTAGTGGAGATGGGGTGCACATAAACATAATCCTCCCAAGCTAGGGGAGAATAGGAGCAGCATGACTCTAAGGAGAGGGAGTCCCATTGGACATACTATTCATGTAACTCTTTTTATCAACATCAATACTAGATACCTTAGCATCTAGACATGCCATGGGTGAAGGCATGGTACTATAAATAGGGGAAGCATGTAGATGCTTCAATTTGCAATGAGAGAGAGAATTGTGAATAGCTTTTCCCATGCTTTTTAATGCATCATGATAAGAGATGAATTACTAATACAAGAGATGATATAAAGACCCACAATAATTACACTGAGATCACATGCAGCCACCAAAGACACGGGAAATCAGATCTGAAGCCTTCTACCCACCAATAGCTTGTAAAACATGATCATCATGACCATAGTCCATGATAGAATGAGAAATAATAGAAGTGCCATCCAAACCATTCACAACAGATTGATGAATAATAGGGGCATGAAAAATAAAGACACCACCCCTAGACACATTTCCAAAACCTTTACTAACAAAAACTCCATTTGCAATGTATAAGATGGCATGACCAAATCCACTATGAGAAGATAGTTAGTAATTCTCACTCTCCACGATTGAGATTGAACCATATATTTTTGGCACTTTAATGGTCTCTAACACTTTCAAGGTGTTTCACTTAAAAGGAGAGAGATTAGGGCCAAAAATCTAGGGGGTTCATTCAAATTAAGTAATGTGTGATGTGATGTATGCTAAATGAACTAAACTAAGGGAAATAGATGACTTGAAACTAAACTAAATGAGTGTAAAGCTAACTTTTATGAAATGATGGAAAACACACTGTGATATGAAAACAACATGAAAATTGAAGAAATAATGCAAAACAAAAAGTATTGGGTTGAATCTGAGTGCACTTGGGGTTGATTTGGAGCTGTTGGAATGTCTAGAATGCTGATTGGTGATTACAAAAAATTCACTAATGGACTCATTCACCAAGGGTGATGAATCAGTCCACTGTCAAGTGAAAACTATTGGAAACTTGTTTTTGTCGACAGGGATCGTAGACCTAACAAAATATTTAATTTTGATGTCAGGGTGTACTCATTTGCCAAGGGTGGTGAATTAATTCAATCCTAAATTTTTGGAAGTACAGTTAGCAACTCTGCAACATCAGATTTGTGCAATCTTGAGTGTCGGGTTGTTGATGTCAGATTCTACAGAAAGCAGACAGAAAGTTATTAGAAGAGGAGAAAAGATGATGTAAAGTCTTGAAGAGCTCTATTTACTTGATTCCAATTTTCAACACCTTTAAACCTGTCAAATCTACAATTCAACACAAGCCAAAAGGGGAAAAATGTTGGGGGGTTAGCAAATAGGGGTTTTGCTTGGTCAAACCCTAGTTTGGTACTCAAACCCAATGAAAATATATGAAATGCAAGGGAAAGGATAAATGAATAACATAAATTATTGCTACTTACCTCTAAGCCCTTGAAGATGTAAATCCAAATCAATGTCAATGGCTACTTAATGATCTATTACAAAAGAACTTGACAAAATGCTATGCTTGAATGCTTGTATGAAGGAAGATGAATAATGGATGTGCTTAGATATGTTGGAGATTATAAAATGTGGTAAAATTAGCTTACTTATACCATTCTTATGTCTTCGTACCGACTGTACATCATCACAAGCCAACATCAAGTGTAAAAATAAATAAAATCCCGAAAGAAATTTGAATTATTTTGAATTTTGTGTCAAGGTGGACTCATTCGCCACCCATGGAAAATTAGTCCAACCTTGAGGGTGTTTTTAGGTGTTAAGAATTAAATGCTATTTAATGTTGTGTGTTAGGGTGTCATTCAAATATACATTTAAATAAACCTTATGAGTGCATAAAGAGGTCCAAATAGACATGAGAAAGTGTAAATAAGGGGGAAATGTCTAGAAAAGTGTGACTCTTGATAACAAGACTTAACAACACTTAAAATAGGACTTGTTGATGTGTCAAATGATGATTTTAAAGTGAACTATATTAAATAGAGTCTAGAATGATGTAGAAATGTTTTACAACACTTGACAACATATTCACAAGACTTCAATATTTAATAATAAGCATTAAAAATAAGCATGTTCAAGCCATGTTGCAATAAAAATTAAGACCAAATATATGAAATATGATGAAATAAGGCCTAAAAGACCATGAAAAGGAAAAAGGGTCATTTTTCTATGGCACATTTAGCCCCCACTTTAGTGATAGGAAGAACTTGCTGTTAAAACCAAGATCTGAAATGCAAACCAGAAAAATCCTTCCACAAAAGAGAAAAACAGAAAAAGTAGAGCTATTGCAAAAAGATGTGCAACATATTATTCAGGAATTCAATAATTACAAGATATCATTTATTTTATAAAAGAAAAGATGCATAACCCTAATCTTATCTTGAGCAACAAGATAGCTCAATAAGATAAAGATGAGAATTAATTAACCTAGGAATTAAAATATTACCTAATTAAAGTTATGCAAGTGTAATTAAATATTAATTACACCAACACCCCCCATAAGTGCAACTTAAGGAGACTAAAAAAGCATGCACCAAAAAACTAAGATGAATGCAAGAAAACATGAATGGGTCCTGACAACAAGGCCTAATCGAGTACCCAAGTACAAATGAAATAATGAGGTAGAGAAGGAAAACCCAGTGGGACAAAACCCCCCTACACTGAGATGACTGTTGCAAAGAAGCACTAGAAGAACATTGTGGAGTAACACTAGAACCGCAATTTGACAAGCAAGGAAAGATACTTCTATCTACAAGAAACCAAAAATAGAATCATAATGTGACAGCAGACCCAATGCCACAGAACACTAGAAAACTCACAAACTGGAACAACCCTAATATTTGTGAAGCAATAGTAGATGAGATGATAACAAAATTTGAAAACCATGTATCTCAATGTTGATGTCAAACTGTGACTAAAACTCTTCCATAGGAAGGAGTACCATAAAGACTCTGGAACATTAACCATAAAAACATGGCCCTCAAATTGAGAAGGATTTGAACCAATGCAGATCAAGAACTATAAACTCCCAATCTGAAGTGTGAACCGATGTGAATCTGATATGTGTCAAGCTAAGACAAAATGTGGCCAAAAGAAACTAAGAAACCGGATAACCCATGCGAGTTGCCAAAAAATCAAGATGAAGAAGGAAATCGAAGTGCATGCACACTCTAATCAGATTATTATGCAAGAAACCCCCCTAATGGAACTTTATCTCAATTCATTTATTACAATAACCCAATGATTGCAAAAGGAGAGCATGTTGAATATGCATAAACAGAAAATAAGATGATGTGGTACTGAAATGAAGTGCAAATATTCAAGTTTCACTTTTCCAACTACCAAAACATCCAAGTAATCTCCAAAATACCCATTAGGAAAAATTTGGAATAATGATAAACTTGGGATAGATATAGAAAAAAGTGCGTGGAAAACAAAATAGAGCTCCTCAATACCTTTCCAACACCACAAAGAAGATGAAAATTGGAGATCATAGAAAAAAGTTATAAGCTCGGAAGCCATAAATGAACATCTAACTTCAAAAAGAAATAAATGTAGCTAAATAGAAAAATATTTAAAAATAAACTACACCACTAGAAATTGCTCGGTACTAGCTTTCTGACGATATCTTGTTTTCTCGATTTCAATACTGTATGCCCAAGTTATGCCAAAAAGAAAAAAATTGCTCCTTGAAGGAAAACTAGGGTTAGGAGGGGGCAAAGAGGGCCGACCGTACTGATGACGTCATGCTAATGTTAGCATTTCACAAGCATAAATTTGATGGCCTAGAGGCCATCAGGGAAAAAAAGTGCCCTCCCTGCAAAAAAATTGATGGTTGTCGGGTTCCTGCATTGATTGACAGAATATTCTCATGGAATCTTGAAGATTTCGTTCACTGATTTGTCATTGGTTTACTGTGTTGGGTGTCGCCAGTTGCAAAAAGCTAGTTGGTGAAGGAGTCAGTCGCTGGTAAGGGATGAGAGTGTCGGCCGATTGAATGCTGCCTCCAGTTGGCTGAAATGAAGCTATTGATAAGAGGAAGAAACCGCTGGAGAACAGAGTGCCAGCTGGTTTGATTTTGTCGTCGGTTGGTTTGTGCATGTTTCCATACTTCTTAGGAATCATTGGTGGGTATATGAGGCAGAGCAGTGCGGGTCGAGTATGGGACTTGCAATCTAATGTGACTGTGGCTTGCGCAGTACAAACCCTGCGTAGGTTGTAAAGCCTTTGATTTTTTTTTATTTACATTTTTTGAAAAAAAACAAAAAACTTTTTTGAAATTGTAATTTTTTTTATTTTTGATTTTCAAAAAAAAGCTAATTTATATATTTTTTTATTGTAGGAAAAATAGTTAAAAAAACCTGAATATTTTTTTCGAGAATCGTGCACAGGGGCCATACTCAGACCGTACGACCTTTGAAACAATTTTTTTCCTCAGAAGCTCCTAATGCTAAAATAGGGCGTGTTATATGTCAATTTTTGTCTCTTAGATGCTCTGGATCTGATGGTGAGGTCTGATCTGCCTGAAAATGCACTAGAAGCTTTGTAACTCCTGGATCTGACAAATCTTCAAACCCTCATAACTCTGGCATAAAATGTCGGATTCAGGTGAAACAAAAGTCGATCTTGACTTTTTTGATAGCCCTGAACTCAAAAATGAGCTCATATTTCCTCCAACATGCACTGAAAGTGACCATGCAAGAGCACCCAAATAGAGAGACAAACTCGAGGCATGAAACCCTCGAGGAATCCTGAATGACTCTGCACTAATTTTGTCAAAAAATCTGAGAAGGGGCTGCATATCAAGGCTCTGATACCATGTTAGAAACCAAGATTTGAAATGCAAACTAGAAAAATCCTTCCACAGAAGTGAAAAATAGAAAAAGCAGAGCTATTGCAAAAACATGTGCAACATATTATTATTTAGGAATTCAATAATTACAAGATATGATTTGCTTTATAAAAGAAAAGATGCATAACCTTAATCTTATCTTGAGCAACAAGATAGCTCAACAAGATAAAGATGAGAATTAATTAACCTAGGAATTAACATATTACCTAATTAAATTTATGCAAGTTTAATTAAATATTAATTACACCAACACTTGCTTCAGACTCGCACTAAAGTAGCCATGAATGTCAAAAAGGAGAAAGGGTTCAAAAGCACTTACATTAAAAATATGGAATAACAACAATCAAGAGGGATGATCAAGCCCCTAGGATGAATATCCCATGGCAAACCAAACATTAGGACAAAGGAACACGCAAGTGTTGAGACATAAGATGAAGCTTCAATAATTGATCCAACATGTTTGTGAATTAGATCTATGCAAAAAGAAGATGTGTACTCACTTTGTGCCCATAGAATTTCAGATCATCTACGAGGTGAGAAGGCCAAAAACATAAAAAACAAAAAGAGTAACAAACACTAGTTTGCATGCACTTAAAAACATAAAAGTGACTATGGGGAAAAGTCACACTGCTAGTTGGGCTTCCCACTAAACCATGCCAAAGTTATACCACCTGATAACTTTAACAAGGCGCCACAAAAAGGAAATGCAAATGTAACTCATGGAAAAAATAAAATAGCACAATAGGCATGCATGCTGTATTATGCAAGGTGGCCAAATCAAAAGTGCAATGAATGTAAAAAAGTAAAAGTTTGTTCAAAGGAGTCTTGTTCAGCTTATGCAAGGTCAATCACTTAGGGAACATTGTATCTAATGTCTCCAAGAGAGGACCAATCAAAGGATAGTAAATTCATAACTTAGGGGATGCAGTGCATCGCATCAAACCACCAAGAGGAATATAATATGCTAAGAGAGATCACACTTATGAAGGACATCATTCCCAATGTCACCCACAAAGTAATGAATGCATCATATAAGCGACAAGGCTACACAAAGAATTCAAAGTGAAATATGGTGTTGTATGCCCCCCACTTTAAAGTAATTGCTACACCTCGTTCATGAGCAATTGCTTTAAAGTAGAAGAAAGAAAATGCAAAACAAGACATGAGAGCCAACTAGGAAAGCTCTATGCCAAGTCATATGTTTCAAAGTGAGGCTTCGTCATGTCAAGGAAAAATGAAAAGAAAGTAAAATGAAAGGGAGTTTCCCCCTAGAAAAGAAAACACACCAAAACACATAAGGGATCTAAGTATTTGGGGTCAGTGTGTTTTGTGCTGCAATGTTTTTAATGAAAGAGCATGGAACTGTCATCATCCCCCAAAGACGTAGAATGAGAAGAATGACATAGAGAGAGTGAAAAAAAATGGAAAGAAAAAGATTCATTTTGGGTCAACATGGAAGAGACATTGTGGTCTCGACGCCTTGCATCGTCCCCAAAAGGAAAACACAAGTGAAAAGAAAAAAGAAAAGGATTTTGGATCAACATGAAAGAGACATTTCAGTCTCAATTCCTTGTATCATCCCCAAAGGAAAACACAAGAAAAGAAAAGAAAAGAAACCTTGTGGGTCAACATGGAAGAGACTAAGAGTGTCTCTACGCTTTGCGTCATCCCCAAAGGATCAACACAAAATAAAAATAAAAAGAGATAAGGACCATTCAGGTCAACATGGAAGAGAATAAGGGTGTCTCTATGCTTTGGGTCATCCCCAAAGGATCAACACAAAAGAAAAATAAAAAGAGACAAGGACTATTTGGGTCAACATGGAAGAGACTAAGGGCGTCTCTATGCTTTGCATCATCCCCAAAGGATCAACAAAAAAAAGAAGAAGAAAGAGACAATTTATGACATATAGAAGAATAGAGAGACAAATAGAAGAAGTGTATGAAAACATCAAACATACAATATGGGAGAGCACAATACACACATGGAAAAGAATGTACAAGAAAATAGTAATGCAAAAGCAAGGCAAAGGAAAATCAATTGTCCAATAGGTCATCCACCTCCCAATCATGATCATCAAATTTTAAGGGCAGTTGACTATCTAATGGAGGAATTGCAAGTTCCATACTATGAGATTCACTAGTTTGCTCACTTGGAATAAGATATTTTTCATCTAGGCTCATAGAAGAGGAAAATAAAGCATTCAAATCAATATGAACCTCTTCATCAATTTTAGCTACCTCTTCGTCATCATTTTCATCAAGATTAATAACTACAGGAGAATGAAGAGTGATCTCCAAAGAGGGGTGAATCAATAAAGGTTTGGGTGGGATAGGTTTAGGTTGTTGGGATGAAGGAGATGGAGTGTCATGTGGTATGTTAGGGGGAGTATCAGGAACAACTTTCGACAAAGGAGGAGGTTGATTTTCTTTGTTTGTTTCAGTTTTTGATTGTCTAGTGAGAAAACGACGACGTCATTGAGGCTCTCTTGCAGCTTGGTTGTGTCTAATTCTATTTTGAATTTGATGTGGTGTCAAGATGGATTGATCAACTTGAGGCTCTTTCAGTTTAGAAGGAGGTGGATCAATCTCTTTCTCTTTAACTTTAATATAAACTTTTTTAAGGTGAGGTTGTGAAGTTGGGCTATTCTCAACCTCTCTAAGTCATTTAAATGAAGAGGTTGAAGAATCTAGATGTGACTGAGTGGATAAAGGATAATTATTGTTTGAGGGAGTGTTATGCATGGTTTCGTCAATTACAAGAGGTTCAAAAGTGGGTGGGGAAACACCACTAAGAGACAATTCAACAATCCTTTTAGCTTTAAATTTTTGGTAGGCAATGAAGAAGAAGTCTTTTCTAGGTGTGATAGGTTCAATAGGTGTAGGCCAAAAGGCTTCTAGAGAAAAGTTACCTTTGGATGATAAGGGATTAAAGCAACTATGATGGATGTCAAAAACTTCATTGTCATGTGGAAACTTTAAACACTTGTGAATGATTGAGGTGACTGATTTCATTGCGCAAAGCCAAGGATGACCTAGCCACAAACAAAATTAGTCAGATTGTGAAATAATAGAAAATCTCACATCAAGGATTTTCGGTCCTATTTGTAAAGGTAGCACGATCGATCTGATTGTAGGGCAAGCAAAACTATTATGAGTTTTTATCCATGCAGTTGGTTTATCATATACATATTGATATAAATTATGTAATACCAAGAAATCCTTTGTGACAATGTTTTCACCACAAGTGGGATCTATTAGTATCCCATTAGTGGGCTTATCATAGATTCTTCCAGCAATGTAGAGAAGACCATCAAGAAGTTTCGATAATATGTATTTGTTAGTAAAAGTAATATCAATATATTTATTAGCATTTCCAGGTTACAGGGGATAACGCCTATCATACCCACAAGATCATCCATAAGACTACGTTCAAAATCCATGGGAGATATGTCATTTTGCTCAATATGTGTATCAATAGTCATTACATTAGGTTTAGAAGGTTCACTAGCCTTGACAAATGAAGTTGTATGTTTAGGCATAGGATTTGTGAAGATTTGCAAGTTTTGATTAGGTGGTGCAAAAAATTTGTTACTTCTATCTGTGATGGTCAAATGTCCTGAATCAATGAGGTCTTGAACAAGATGTTTAAGATGCTTGCAATGTCCAGTGTCATGCCCATTTTGATGATGGAAGTGACAATAAGCATTAGGTCAGAAAGAGGGTGGTAGGGGTTGGT
The DNA here is from genome assembly GCA_007258455.2 of Sequoia sempervirens. Taxonomy (NCBI): domain Eukaryota; kingdom Viridiplantae; phylum Streptophyta; class Pinopsida; order Cupressales; family Cupressaceae; genus Sequoia; species Sequoia sempervirens. Next base: position 303,306,761 of record VDFB02281492.1, read on the forward strand.
TTGGATCAAGCAAACGAACAGGTGGCAAAGTGATCATATGTTTTTCAAGTAATTGGTTCATGGTATGATGGAGGGAATCAAGTAAGGAAGTGAATTGTCTATTAGGCTCCCCATATTGATCAGGTACAACAGTTTTAACAATAGCCATAGCATTTTGAACAAGTTGAGTAGGTTGTGGTTGCGAAGGTGGATTGAATTGTATAAAGTTTTGGTCTAGTCATCAAAAGCTCTGATTATTGTTGTTGTTTTGGTTGTCATTGTGTTTAGGTTTGTCTATTCGGATAGAAGTGGATTGGGAATCACAGCTCGAAACTGAATTATGATATTCACACAAAGTCATTCATAAATGCATGAACGAAGGGAATTTCATCATTGTTTTTGATAAAGGAAAAAATGGGTTTTACAGGGACCTGAAACCACAAAGTTTACAACAAAATATAGGAAAGGAAAAAAAAGTCCTCCGAATTAAATAGGCTGCAAAGAAAGAAAAACCCTAAAAAAACAACAGCTAGCCAAAAAAAAGCTAGAAAGGATCACCAAAAAGCCAGCCGAGGTGCAGACCAAAAAACCAGCAACAACTAATCCAGAGACTTCAGAACTTTCTCAGTCTCACCCTCTAGATCCTGCATATCCTAGACTCCCTTCTTGAAAGTTTGAATCATCTATGGCATATGGGGTGCCTTCCTTTTCAGATTAGCCTTGGTTCTCTTCAAAATCCCTATGTCCTCTTCCTAGTTTTTATCTTTAACTTCTTCCAAATCAACAACCAAGGACCCTTGTTGAGCTTTATCCAGTTTTTTAGTCATTGCATTGATAATGATAGAATTATGTCTTGCCATTCTATTATTCTATTTAGTGATTATCTTCACAACATTTTTTATTTTTTGAAAGTAAAATTCTATCCTTTTGTCCTTACCCACATTGTCCTAGATCTCCTTACTAGCAGTGTTCTCATTACGCTCTTCATCCTTCTTGCACAATGTGGAAACCTTAGCTTCCACTTCTTCCAATTTACTCTAGAGGGCCTAGTTTTTGATTTTTAGGTCATTAATTTCATGAAAGACCCATTTTGACATTCTAAAGTGGTCCATGACATTATTCCTAGCTATGCCAAAAAATTAGTTGTAGGTTCCCTATCAAGATTGAGGCAATTTTCAGCAGGGTTAGAGGCTCCAAGGAACCCTGTTCTATCATCTTTGTCTGTCGACGAGACAAAAGAGGAAGAGTTGTTATTTGCACTAGGTTCCTCAGAATCAAGAGTATCTTCAGAGTAAGGAACAAGGTTTTTAACAGGGGATTTTTTTCTGGTGCCTTTGGCTTTGGGGGTAGAACTTCCAGGCTCATAAGTAGGGTAGACTTTAACAAGCTAGGGATTACGGACTTGGGTTTTCTTGCTAGTCTGGACAATGGAAGGTTCTAGGACCATCCTTACTGGACTCAAATTAGGTTTATTCCCCGAATAGCTAGTTTCAGTTTCATCATCCTCAGAAGTCGAAGAGGCATCCGGGTTAGCAAGGAGCGACATTTTTTGGAAATGTTCAAAAATTAATCTTATTAGACCAGTATGTAAAATATGATATATTTTAGGGTTTTTCTTATAGTCTTCCAAACTGTTTCTTAAGGAACAGAGTAAGTAGTAGGGAAGAGAAACCCTGACCTTATAGTGAAAATGATTGAGCAAGGAAAAATGGTAGTTGTAGACCCTAGTGAACCATCCATCCAAGGTGATATACTCCATAATGATGCGAAAAAATTTTCTACAAAGAGCTTTAATGGAGTCAACCTTGATGTAACTATTGGAAACTTTCACAAGTTTCAATTTTTCCTTGTCTTTCTTCAGAAATCTAACCACCACTTCATCAGAGAATTTCCTATCCCAAAAAAAATTATGTCCTTCAGTGGGCATACCAGTAACTTTAGTGATGAGATTTTCATCAAGCTTAACTTTCCTGCCAAAAAGGGTTATTTCGCCATTGTTCAAATTCTTCTAAAATAATCTATAGCTTCTTGATTAGACCCATGGAGTTTCTCTAGAAAAAGGATTAAACCCCCACTTTTAATTTTTTTTCACACTTTAGTGTTTCTTGTGTGCATCTCGAAGCTTTCCAGCTCAACTCTTTTTCTTTCTCCTCCCATTTTAGCAAGCACAGTAATGCAATTGTAAATATAGATGAAACCTTGGTGCAAAATGGTCTTGCCAAGCCTATGAACCCACAAAGCATGTTGAGAAGACTTACAAGACAAGCTAATTAGCTCGGCCCCATACAATATAATGATAGTGATGTACTTACCCCGTTCTATCATCATGATTGAGGTGACACACATCTTTCCCATGTGAAGCATCATAGTTCAATAAGGCTCAGACATCAACACCTAAATCACTGATATTCAGCCATGTGCGTTTTCCTTTACTTTTAACCCCTTCATTTGCAAAATAGTCTACCACAACATTGGATTCTCTATAGGCATGGGATATCTTTATATTATCAAACTTAGCTAAGGTCGAAATAGCATTATCAATCCAAGATTTTATGGTCCACGAGGGGGGGAACTACCTAGAAGACATTCAATAATATTTTTTAAATCCCCTTCGAGCCAAAGGTTTTTAAAATTCAGACTATGAGCCAAATTTATTACATGAAAAGCTTTGACAACCTCAGCCAAATGATTGGTTTGTGAGCGAAGAGGGGTAGGAATCGCACCTAGAAAATTGCCAAAAGAATCCCTTATAACTCCACCACATCCAGCCATTCTAGGATTGCCTTTTTCCGCCCCATCAAATTTGGCTTTGATCCAACCATTAGGCAGAAAAATCCAGTAGACACCCTCCCTGTCCTTCTTAGCATGTTTAGGAGCACATGAAATATCATAACTAATTTTCCATTCCTTAGCAATCATTAGATCATAGGAAGAACAAGCCACATTATGGAGATTACAATCCTTTTGGGGGATTGCATTGAATTTTTCTTTCATTAATCTGATTATTTTATCAAACACTATAACCTTCGAAGATTCCTTATCCCTGTAAATTATGTTGTTTCATTCTTTCCAAAGTCCCCAAGCAACATGAGGGAAGGAAAAATCCCACAGCTTCTGTAGTGATGGGTAGTGAGTAGGGGCTTTCCATTGGATGAAAAAGTCTTCAATTGATGAGGGAACACCCAAGAGAATTGCAAGCAATAGAGAATTTTTCCCAAATTGAGGCAGCAAATGAACAATGAAGAAACAAATGAAAAACTAACTCTGCCTCCATCTTGCAGAGATAACATCTATTGGGTATTTGAAAGTCATCATTGTTAACTTGTCCTAAAGGTTTCTATGCAAATTCTCAATGAACATATTTTGTAGATGTGCATCAGGAATCTTAACATCAATTTGAGAATACACAGATTGATATTGTGAAATGAAGTCAGTAATCTTTTCATCTTTGTTTTGTCTACATTGCATGAGATCAGCCATAGTTTCTTAGGTTGCATGCGAAATTGGAAGTTGCTTATGAAAGCATCCACTATCTCATTAAAGGAGTGGATGGAATGATTAGGAAAATTGGAAAACCATTCTAAAGCACTATCTTTTAAGGTCCTAGGAAAGAGCTTGGCCAAAAGTCTCTCATGGAGGACAAAGTCACTACATAAAGTTGTGAAGGAGTTACTATGGTTAATAGGATCTCCTTTACCTCCATATTTCTAAAATTGAGGCATTTCTATCCCTTGTGGCAATGGGGTATGTAGAATCTCTAAGGATAATGGGTTACTATGGACATGATATGTAATAGGAGCGGATTGACTTTGGCTAATACTAGAAATTTGATGTTGCATAGATGATACTATGTTAAGGAGTTGGGTAATAACAAGATCATGGTATGTAGGTTGTGGAAAGGTGGTTGAAGGGATTTGGGGTGCCACAAGAGAGGAAGGAATGATAGATGGAACTGTGAAAGGAGTCACATAACTAACCTGTTGAAAAGGAGTAGTGACTTGTGGTGGGTTATAAGTTGGAATAGATGTCATAGTGGAAGGGGGATGAATTTGAGATCCTCCTTGATTAACAAGAGGGATTGCGGATTGTTTATTAGGAAGAGCATGTTTATTACAAATATTGGAAATATTTTGAAGAATGGTTAAACCATCATGATGTTCAAGTAGCTAATGAATATTATCAAGGATGGGTATAGCAATTTTAGACACATTCTCAAGAGTCAAGTCATGTTGTAAATGTGCAAATTATTCATGAATGTTAATCCTATCTTGAAAATTGTTTTGAGGTTCATCTTGGATTGGGTGAAAGGGTGAAGGCATATTAGTATTGTAAGTGCCTAATCCTCCATTTTCCATACTAGGAGTAGGAGCTCATGAGATCCCAAGGTCCACAATGAAAGTGCTATCATGGGAGGCCATGAGTCTCAAACTTCTTCTCACCAAGGTATTATCAATGGAATACCAAACACTCATACAAGTACTACAGATGGGAAAGGTGACTCAAATGCAAGACAACTATAAGATATGAATGCTTAAAAACTAAAGTACTACTAACTATAATAGAATGGAAAGTACAAAAAATAGAATACAGAAAACACAGACACAAATGCTGAAAAAATCAGAAATGGACTTATTCGCTCTAGGTGGTGAATGAGTCCAACTAGGCAAGGTTTTTGTGATTTTAAGAAATTTTAAATGAATGCAACGCAAAAAAATAATGCAATTAACAATACAAAATGTAGAATGTTTATATTTTTTTAGTTTATATGATATGCAATAATGAAATCTAAATGATCTTTCACTAATGCAAACAAAAGGGCTTCTAAAATACAACAAATCAATACCCTAATGAATTGTAATGCAAAATGAAATTTAACATGCAATGCTAATGAAAAGAGAAGGTGCAAAGTGCTCAAAAGTCGGGTTCACCAAAATGAACCGTATATTTTTGGCACTCTAATGGTCTCTAACACTTTCAAGGTGTTTCACTTAAAAGGAGAGAGATTAGGGCCAAAATCTAAGGGGTTCATTCAAATTATGTAATGTGTGATGTGATGTATGCTAAATGAACTAAACTAAGTGCAATAGATGACTTGAAACTAAACTAAATGAGTGTAAAGCTAACTTTTATGAAATACTAGAAAACACATTATGATATGCAAACAATATGAAAATTGAAGAAATAATGCAAAATGAAAAGTACTTGGTTGAATCTGAGTGCACTTTGGGTTGATTTGGAGCTATTGGAATGTTTGGAATGCTGATTGGTGATTACAAAAAATTCACTGATGGACTCATTCGCCAAGGGTGGCGAATCAGTCCATTGTCAAGTGAAAACTATCAAAAACTTGTTTTTGTCTACGAGGATCCTGGATCTAACAAAATCTTGAATTTTGATGTCAGGGTGGACTCATTCGCCAAGTGTGGAAAATCAGTCCAATCCTGAATATGTGGAAGTACAATTAGCAACTATGCAACATCAGATCTGTGCAATCTTGAGTGTTGGATTGTTGATGTCAGATTCCACAAAAAATGGACAGAAAGGGATTAGAAGAGGAGAAAAGATGATGTAAAGTCTTAAAGAGCTCTATATACTTGATTCCACTTTTCAACACCTTTAAACTTGTCAAATTTGCAACACAACACAAGCCAAAAGGGGAAAAATGTTGGGGGGTTAGCAAATAGGGGTTATCCTTGGTCAAACCCTAATTTGGTACTCAAACCCTATGAAAATATATTAAATGCAAGGGAAAGGATAAATGAATAACATAAAGTATTGCTACTTAGCTCTAAACCCTTGAATATACAAATCCAAGGGTATGTGCAGGATCATCATGGAAAAAATAGGCCCTTAAGTGGCAAAAAATTTAGAAAAATCAGAGTTAGGAAACTTGACGTAAAAATTTGAATAAGTTATCTATATTATTTCAAAAATATGTAAGAATAGAGTCTTAGTAAATTGAATGTAGTTTCATAACTACTAGGTATGTTTAAAAAAAAAAAAACTATTTGGTGAAAATTTGAAATTTCAATGCAGTAGTACTTAAATTTTAGGGAAAAAATAAGAAGTAGGTGTCTGTCCCGCCTAACCACAATAAAATGATAATATTTTTTATAAAATTTTAGATATAAGTAGAGGAGTCATGTCCCAATGTGTTGCATATTTTTTTGTAATATTTTTCCAAATAAATAATTAATTATGATTTTTTTATTACAACTTTAAAAAAACCCGTATGTTTGACCACCTTAACTTGGTCAAAACTTCATGAAATTCATTTTTTATTTTTTTAATCCTATAGTATGTGAAGCATAGAATGTGATGCATCTTTTGGATTCAAAAAACGTGATAAGTCATTTGAAAGGTATAGATGTTTTTTCAATCAGCCTATCAATCAGGACTTTAGTCATAATTCGAATAGAAAATAAGTAATAATTACTAATTAAATTCAAAGTAAACCATAATTATAATTGGTGGAAAGCTGAGAATCTCCTTTAAAAACCCTTTTTGTTTCATCAATTTTGGGTAAAAAAATATTTGTCAGCCACATACCCATCATATTGCCACTTTTTGGCCCATCATGATCCTATGCACACCCCCAAATCAATGTCAATGGCTACTTCAAGATGCTTTAATGGCTGCTTAATGATCCATTGCAAAAGAACTTAACAAAATGTTATTCTTGAATGCTTGTATGAAGGAAGATGAATAATGGATGTGTTTAGATATGTTGGAGATTATAAAATGGGGTAAAATTAGATTACTTATACCATCCTTGTGTCTTAGTACCAACTGTACATCATCACAGACCAACATCAAGTGTAAAAATGAATAAAATCCTAAAAGAAATTTGAATTATTTTGAATTTTGTGTCAAGGTGGACTCATTCGCCACCCATGGTGAATTAGTCCAATCTTGAGGGTGTTTTTAGGTGTTAATAATTAAATGCTATTTAATGTTGTGTGTCAGGGTGTCACTCAAATATACACTTAAATAAACCTTATGAGTGCATAAACAGGTCCAAATAGACATGAGAAAAGTGTAAATAAGGGGTAAATGTCTAGAAAAGTGTGAATCTTGATAACAAGACTTGACAACACTTTGAAATAGGACTTGTTGATGTGTCAAATGATTATTTTTAAGTGAATTGTATTAAATAGAGTCTAGAATGATGTAGAAATGTTTTACAACACTTGACAACATATTCACAAGACTTCAATATTTAATAATAAGCATTAAAAATAAGCATGTTCAAGCCATTGCAATCAAAATTAAGACAAAACTTATGAAACATGATGAAACAAGGCCTAAAAGGCCATGAAAATGACAAAGGGACATTTTTTTATTGCACAGAGATTAAACAAATCCTCTTTTGCAACTTTCAATGGATTGGGTGGGAGACGTATATTCAAATTTAACTACTATGGTGATAGTGATTGTGATGAGGTAAAAGGAGCACAAGGGAAACCAGAATGGTGGATAGAAGAAAAGTGAGACAAAAGGCCAATGAAATAGAGTAAGAGATAGGCCCATGAGACACGTAGGAAGTCAAAGCTGGTTGTTAGAGCTTAGAGTGTGCTCATTAATCCCAACCCTATTTATTAGTAACATATGGTTCTATTCGTTATTTTGTTGAAACCATGAATGCATGGTTATTTATTTCTTCCATGTATAAATCTATCTCATAATGCAAATCTAATTGATCTTTTGTGTGCTCTTTGGAATGTGTATTTACTACTTGAAAAGTCTGATAATACCTATTATGGTATTAATATTAGTGGACACCAATATTACATACTATTCTCCTAAATCTATGTCAGAGAAAAACCCAATCATACCTTGAGAATGTTGGAAATAAGCCACATCTGAACTGATGATGGGCTTTCCAAAGAGGGGCCAGTAGCCCAGCTGATAAAGCACTCCAGCAAAAAATGAAAGGTCCTAGGTTCAAGTCCTAGTTGGTTCAAATGAGCAACAACTCAACAAGTGGTATTAGAGTTAGGCTAGGAGCCCCAAGCACCAACAATGTGGCTTAAGCTTAGGTTTGTTGGAAATATGCCACACCCGGACCAATAATGGGCTTGCCAAAAATGGGCTAATAGCTTGGTCAGTAGAGGTTCCAACAACAAATGAAAAGGTCCTAGGTTTGAATCCTAGGAGCCCCAAGCACTAGAAACATGGCTTAAGAGGGGGTGTTGGAAATAAACCACTCAGACCAGCAATGTGATAGCCAAAAAGGAGCTAGTAGCTCAATTGGTAGAGCACTCCAACAAAAAATGGAAGGTCCTAGGTCTGAGTCCTAGCTGGTCCAAATGAGTAGCAACTCAATAGAGAATAATTGAAAAGAATCTATTTTTAGATATATGAGATCCATCCCCGAGTAATAAAAATGTATTTATGATCTAACCCTCAATTTCATAAGATAGAAAATATCTACAAGAACATAACTGTAGGGGAATTGTGTGAATAGTAGAATTTTCCTAATCAGATCCATATTAACCAAAAATATTAGTACAAGATAGTCTTCACTACCCCTTGGAGTACCTTTTGTTATGTGGTCATGCCCTTTGGGTTAAAGAATGCAGGAGCAACTTACCAATGGGAAATGACCCTAATATTTCACAAGTTCATTCATAAAATTCTAGAAGACTATGTTAATGATATCTTGGAAACATATATAACCCGTTAGGATCATATGGAAAACCTTCATCTTATTTTTGAAATTCTTTGAATCTATAAGATGAAACTTAATCCTCTTAAGTGTGTCTTCAATGTAGACATGGGTAATATTTTGGGTTTTATAGTCTCTCATCATGGAGTTGAAGTCAACACAAATAAGATTGATGTGATTATTAACATGCCTCCACCCAGGAACATTATTGAGTTGCAAATTTTACAAGGGAAAATTCAGGCAATTCATAGATTTATATCTCAACTGGATGATCACACCCTTCCTTTCACGAGCGTTTGCTAACAAAGGATGTTCACTTTATATCGGATGAAGAATGTCAAAAAGCTTTTGAATCTTGATCAAAACTTATTTGGCCAATCCTCTTGTATTAATGTCGGCTATGCAAGATAGACCATTTTTTCTTTACCTTGCTACATCATTGTATGCCCTGGTGGCCTCGCTCGCTTAGTATGATGATGTCAGGAAAGAGAGGGTGGTCTACTACATTATTCACATCCTAGTTGATTATGAAACTTGTTATTCATCCATGGAAAAGCAATTCCTTGCTCTCGTCTTTGTAACACAAAAGCTTAGGCACTACCTTCTTCATGTCGAAACACATCATTGTAAAAAGTGACTTAATGCATCTATTATCTAGTGTTGACCTTGCTGTGAGGTTAGCAAAATGGGTAATGTTTTTTTTTCTGATTTTGACCAATTGGTGGATGCTTCTTCATATTACTACTTCCCAAGCTTGGACTTATTCCCTAATGAGAACATCTTCGTGATTGATCATGACCTTGTGTGGAAGATGTATTTCAATGGGTTGAGATGTCAAACTAGCTCCAAAGTGGGCGTAGTTTTGATCTCAGCTGAAGGAAAGCTAGTTCCTCTCTCTTTTTGAATATGATCCCCTTGCACCAATAACATCACTGAGTATGAAGCCCTCATTGCTAGCTTGTATGTCATGATCGCACTAAAAATAAAACATCTTCATATACATGGTGACTCTGAGCTTATTGTGAATCAACTTATGAGAACCTATTAGGCTAAGCAAAGTAATTTGTATTGGTATTGAGACCTTTTTTTTTTTTCTTAACTGAGTCTCCTCCTTCACAATAGATAGTGTTCTTAGGAGAGAAAATTGGCATGTGGATGCCATGGTGAGTGCCACCTCCTTGGTACCTTTGGATGAGGATGCAAAAGAATACCACTTCATGGTTTAGGTCCTTTAGTCTCTTGTTGTTTCCAATCAACCTAAATCTGATGCTCTTATGTGTTCTCACGTAGACTTAAAAGAATGGTTTTCTAACATTTACAACTATCTGAAGATTGGAAACTTTCTCGATGATGCGATGAAAAATGACCACACTCATATATGAAAGCTTTCAGTCCACTGCATTATTTTATTAAATGTTTTCTATCGAAAATATTACAATGGCTTGCTTCTTCGATGTCTCACTAAAGTAGAAATACCCCTTTCCCTTAAAGAATCCCATTTAGGTTCCAGGGGTGGAAACTTTGGTGGTAAATCCCTAGTGCAAAAATTGATCCACATGGGGTACTTTTGGAAAATGATGGAACAATACTCCTTTTATTTTGTTAAAAAGTGCCCACATTGTCAACAACATAGTCATCTTATTCATGCTACTGCACAAGAGTTATAGAATTAGACCTCCCCTTGGCCATTTGCAAAATGGGGTTTGGATATCATAGGAAAGATATCACCTCCTTCTTCTAAAGGACACACCTTTATCATTATCGCTACAGATTACTTCACGAAGTGGGTCGAAGCCATCCCACTACGATGTACGAATGTTGAAGCTATTTGTAGCTTTCTTCTAAACAACATCATTGCTCATTTTGGGTTGCCTTCTACACTTGTTTCTGACAATGGTATGCCATTCAAGAATAAGGAAGTAAAGGAATTCTTGGAGAAGTTTCAAATTAGCATAGATTTTCTACACAATATTATCCTTAGTCTAATGGCCAAGCAAAAGTTTCTAATAAGACTCTTGAGCTCATTCTTCACAAAATAGTAAAAAGCATGGTAAGGATTGGCATGTTCAATTAACATACGATTTATGGGCCTACTGCATGAGTTTTCATACGGTGATAGGAACAACACCCTATAACCTCGTGTATAGTGCCAAAACTATCATGCCTTTAGAGTTGGAAATTTCATCTTTGCAGGTTCCCTTAAAGGGTTAATTGATGAAAAAACTTATTGAGCTAATCACTTGCATCAGCTAGAAATGCTTGATGAGTGCCAATTACAATCCCTCGGCCATCTTAAAGCTTATCAGTGATCATTATCTAGAGAATATAATCAAAGTGTACTTGTTAGGACTTTAAAGGTAGGTGACTTGGTTCTCTATGAGAATCAGGGAAATGTAAATGTGCCACCTGATCAAAGAGGAAAATTTAGTCCTAATTGGTTAGGCCCTTACGTTGTCATCTTTGTGTATGGCTTAGGTGCCTATGGGTTATCATCCATGGATGAGACACCTCTACAAGAACCTATTAATAAAATGCATCTCCACTGATACTATGAATAGTGTATAATCTGTCATATGGGAAATATTCACTCTTTGAGGGTTGTAGCATTGTGTATGTTGACATTCCTTCATTAACACAAGGTGAAAATTTTTGTGTTATGATACAACCATGCGTATGTGTGTGAGAGAAATACATATGTGTGCTTTGCTATGCTATGTATCCATGCATTACATTACATATTTTTAGGCAATTAGATCATCATTGTATTTAATTAACATACATCTATGTGTGTTCATTAAATCATGATAGCATCTAATTTAAACATACATCCATATATATATAAAATCCATAGCATCAACATACATGAAAGTAAGAAGTTCATACACATCAAGGAAATGATGGCATACTATTAGAATAAGTTTCTCATGTATATATGTATAAATATCAAATTTCATGTACATGTATCATGCCACTGTCATAAAAAAATGAGTCGTTGATGTATATGTGTGTAAGTGTCTATAATAAAAATGATACACAAAAAATATATCATGGCTAAAAAAATGATATACAAAAAAGAGGCTCTGTATGCCTTGGGCATCTGGCTCCTGGAGCCCTTTGTCTCTAGTTGTGACTGTGGCTAGGGGTGGGGCTACATGGTGGAGATGAATCAGGGGTGGTGTGAGCATGAGATGGATATCACTGTGTGCATCCCCCTGATCTCTCCCTAAAGAGAACATATCTACATGCGATTTTGGATGAGCTTGTGCTATAGCTATTGATTACTTGTCAGGATCATTGCTACTATATGTCCCACGAAGTCATTGATATGGCTCTAAAAGGCATCATGTTCCTACTTGGCAAGATCACCCCTCATCACGGTAATGTCTCACTATGTGAGTGCCATTCGTAGCTCCGCTGATAATTGATCCCGCTACCCTCAAAGCATGGTAGTGTCTGTGATTTGTTGCATTATCTCTACTTGCCCCTCCTCATACGTAGTCCTCAAATGACCTATCAGCTTAAAAAGGTGGACATGACCTCCTACTAAAACCGGTCAGTACTACACATCTAAGATTGCCCCCTGGATAGGCATGGTAGGGGCCACCAATAATATACACTAGGAAAAGAACCCAGTCCATCCTTGAGTATCCACTGCAACCATAAAAATAAAATGCATATTAGTACCACGAAATGAATAGATACTAAAACTAAAATATAATATACATGTACATGAGATAAAAATTGAAAATATTGAAATGAAATAATAGAATCAATGGTCATACTTAGATCCCCTAGCTTCTAGAATGGGTTAGGGGGAGGAGGAGCACTAGGCCTTGTACCACCGGTGTTTGGAGCTTCCTTAAGCATTGCAAGGGCTATTGTTGGGACCAAAGGTGGGACTAGTGGCACCAAGGAAACTAGAGTGGCTTGTGGAGGAGAGGGCATCCTCCAACACCACCTTGACCTTGGTGAAGTAGCCCTAACCTCCTCAACCTACTCTTGTTGCTCTAGCTAGCCCTCCTCCTACTACTATTCTTCCTACTCATCTTTGATGCCTTGGTGCTTCCACCTCTACCTGGGTGGCTATGGTTATACGTCCCCCTATAAACTGAGATCCCCCATGGGGCCATCTACTAGGAACACTGGAGCAAGACAATGAGCTACCCATCACACCAGAAAATCTCTGGCTATGCCAACGTTGTCCACCATGCCCATTGTCAGTAAGGTAGATCTGCATCATCAACCTCATCATTAGAAAGGTAGATGTATGCTATAATGGGATGCAGATGGTCCCCCAGCCTCGCTACACTTTGAACAACTCAGGTATATGTGTGGAAAAGAGGGGGAATAGTCTGAATCTACCCGTGTTGCCGCATAACCTGACTCCAATAGTATGGAAGGATGAAAAAATCAATACAACCAAGAATGAAGTGGTCATGTTGCATTTTTTGAAGGAATCTACCATCATCAACCCACCAGAAACTAGTGGGGTCTCCATCTGATATAGTTTGGTATCAATGTGTCAAACTACAACCACCAAAACTGTAGATCATCATGTCTCCATTGTCGTGTAAGCTCATACTAGTGAGCCATGGATTGTATAGTGTAATCTTGCACCTGCGGGAATCCCTCTAGCCTCGTGTAGGTGATGTGCATGGAATCCCACACTTGCAAGAGTGTGCATGTAGTTAGGCTCTGGTACTCATAATGGGTGTACTGCCTAAGTCCCCGGTATAAGTGTACAAGAATACTGTACCCCCACGTAAAAATTGTGCATTGCTCTGCCATTTATTGAATAGTGTAGATGAGGCCCCCATGTAGGAGAGATCCTCACCCATCTATGGTAATCTGTGTCCCCACAATGACCACTATGATGTGGCGTAGTAGAGGGGCAGTGGTTTGGGCTTGTTTGAACCACTGGGTGTAGATGTACCTAGTCTCGTTCCCATCGTCCATCTAGCTAGAGCAATATCAGACACTATTCGATTGCTCCTACACTAAGTGTGTGTCATCCAACGACACCCGTTGGCCATAGATGGGGAGGCCAAGGATGTGGTAAACATCCTCCAAAGTAATGGTCATCTCTCCAGTAGGCAACTAGAAGCTCAATGTGGTGGCATCCTACCTCTCCATAAGCAGCATCAACATCTGATTATGATGAAGCATCTCTCGCATGGTGTAAACATGCTAGAGACCCACACATTGCAAATGTGTGACCTCGTCCTTAGATAGTCAAGCCCTCTAGTCTTTAAGCAGGTGTAGCACCCACCGACCAAGATGCTCCTTGATCTCAGGGTAGTCCTATGAAAAATGGAAAATTTTAAGTCAGTACATGGCCGACTAGAAAAAAATTAAGTTAAAAATATTAAAGGACATGTGCATGCTGCACAAACATCTATGTGTTGCGCAGGTGTCCTAATTTTCCATTAATGGCACATGGATGACATCACATCCCTGAGATGACAATGCTAGTCCTAGACACCAGTGCATGTGGAGGACGTGAGCATGCATCTAGGATGCCTATGTTGCTCGAAAGGTAAAAAAGATGCTAAAACACATTTAAAAATGCAAAATGAAGTAGTTTTGAGGCCTACCTAGTCCACCTCAAGACCCTCGATGATGTCTACATGCTGCTGGTCCAACTTAGGCACCTCATACTCTCATTTGCACGACATTTTGATGGATTTTCTCTAACAAAATTCAACAAAATCCTCAGGATGAATAGTGCAAGTGACCCTTCTCGGGGCCCACCTAGGTATATATAGGCCCCCTAGGGCCCATTTTTCCTAGAGCTTGTAGCTCCCTAGTTTCTCCTGATTTTACCCCACCTAGTTGGCGGAAAACTCAAGAGGTGGAATATAGTCACCTCTTTACCATATTTGTCCTCTGAATCACCAAATTTTTTCTTGATCATTCCTCTCACCATTGCAACTTCTTTCAATTTTTGGGACTGACTTAAACTTGAGTTTTACAAAATAAAGTTTTGTGCAATTTTTCATGAAAGGCCTTGTACTTCTCGCTGAGTTCTACCACTGGGGGCATCTTCAGTACTGGCCAACTCAACTTTCGTGACCTTTGCATACCTTGTTCTAGTATACAAATCCATAAAACTTCAAGTTTTAGGTGAAAATTTTCTTTTCTACTTTAGTGTGGCTGATTTTTCCCAAAATTGAGCCCACCAATGTGGGGGGAAAATGTAATGTCGCAAAATTGTACCTAGGGGAAATTTCACATTTTAGAACTTTGTCTAGCATTTATGTCACCTAAACACAATTATGGAAAAACCCCCATGGATCAAAATTTCATGATTCCAATTCCATGTGGCCCAATGGTGAAGCAACAGTAGCCCATCCACCCATTTCCCAAAAACTTGTGTCTTGAACACCTATCTGGTGCATTAGCATCCTAACAATTTTTCAAGTTTGAAATGGGGAATCTCGAATCTTGGCTCCTTACACATGTCTTTGCAGTTAGCGTCTTGGGTGTAATGACTATTTACCACCCTTGCATGCAATAAAAGCCCTCTTTTTCCCTCATTTTGGGGGTTGTCTCATTCAGTTGAGGCTCTCCTCTCTCCTCAACTTTACTTCACTTCTCAACCTTTTCTACTCTTGGAAACAACACTTATACAAGTGAAGCTCTATTGGACTAAGGTCCCTCCAACAACCAAAGCTCTCTAGCAAGCATTCAATGGTGCATCTGTGTGTTCAAGAGGGGGTTGAGGCTTGTTGGTAATACTCTCTCACTCTTTTCTATTTGAAAATAGATTAGATCTCTTTGCTCACTTACTACTTGGTGGTGTGGGTTCTCCTCCTAAAGCAGGGATTGCTTTCACCACTTCCTTTTATCCATTTTGGTTACTTTCTCTATCTATCTGGCTATCTGTGGAGGTGGGAACACCAAAACAAGGATTTCATTGCAACAAACCCCTATATAGCCCCAACATTTTTCCTTGTTTTTCTTGTGTGTAGGTTGTTAAAAAAAATCTTGGAGTAAGGATTTAGATGTTTCAATATTCATAAGATCCCTTTTAGCTCTCTTGTACTATCTTTTGGTTTCTATTTCTATCTCGTTATTCTATTAAACAAACCTCGGGTCTAGGTTAGATAGTGAAGCGTAGGTCTACATGTTTGAGTCTTTGAACCCTCTATTGCTAAGGATGCCATCGCATCTTTTAGACTCTAGCACACTACATTGGTATCCTAAATCCATACTGCAATTTTTTAGTTGAGAGCATCTCTTCCAGAGGTAGGAATCTTAGAGTTTTACTCTCTCAGGTTTTGAAGCAGTCTTTTATGATAATTAGTCTAGATATATAATTTCTTTGTAATTTCTTCATTCATCTTGTATTGAGGTAGATAAGGGCAGTTCATTCCTTGGGATTCTCTTGAGAACGAAGAGACTCGTGAGCATCGAATCCCCCTTATCTCACAGATATGATATAGGTCAAAGATTTAAAGGTTAAATTTGCTACAACTAATTCACCCCTCTCTCAATTGTCTTGTTCAACACTTCTTACACCTTGTAACTAAATTTAATCACAAAATACTATCAAATCACAAATTAGAATTAATAAAATCTACAAAAGAAAAGCACATTACCTAGAAGTTGACCTTCACTTTCTTATGCCCTTCTCTCATACAATTATTTTGATCTCTTGATACTAAATTTACACCATAACAAGCCCTTCTAACAACAAGCCCTGCAAGAAACTTATATTGGGGTAAACCCACAAAAGTGGTTTACAATTCGAATGAGGAAGGAAAACTTGTAAAAAATGACCCCATGCCAATTTTTTTTCATTTTGGGGGTTTGAACGAACTAGTTGGTTCGAACAAACCAAAAATGGGTTTGAGCAAACCAATTTAATGCAATTATGGACAAAAAACCCATCAAAATGCCTTTATGGAAGCGGGTTCGAATGAACCCTGGTTTGAAACCTGATTTTTGACCTTGTTCACAAAAAAAAATCATTTTTTTTGCATTTCAAAGCTCAGTTTGAAGATGAAAATGGTGGAGACTTCATAGACCCAACTGGAATTAGCTAGTCCTTGGGACGAGCTATCCAATGAATATAATTTTAATATGTTTTGGTTTCATTATGTATTTATTTTTTAGTTTTATTAAACATAGGTTTTTCACTGAAAATCAAGCTCTTTGTTCTGCACATGTGGAAAAAGAGCAAATTATCAAAAAAAATTTGAAAAATATGAGTGCACCAAATATTGAATTCCTTGATCCAACAAAAAAAATTGAATTTTGATACATACAAAAAAAGTTATGCATTAAACAGTCGCACTATGTCTGAATTGTAATTGGTTTGACTTCAAAACTTGATTAAAGGAATAATATTCAATAAAAAACTATCTAACCAAGTGGAAGAACTAGATATCAGAGTTACAAATCTAAATTTGAAAGAATTAGAATTTTATCCTTCATGAAAAAAAAGTTATACATTATACGGTGAGCATCACTTTTTAAAAATGTTGTATGAAAAAAACTAGTTTTCAAGGGAGATGGAAAAAGCAGTGCAATCTGATTCCAATTTTTTTTAAAAAATAATATTTAGAATCTACAAACAAAATGTCATGAAACTCTAGTTTGCATCATCTTCAAATTCCTCACGGTTTAGCTGATATAGGTGCCCAAAAGTGAAGATTTAGTTAAAAAAATTATTTCAGTGTCCAATTTGGCCAAAAATTGTAAACCACTATTGTGGGATCACCCACTGTGAAGACTTGGATTGTCCAATTACACATAAACTTTTGTGTTTATAATGGCATGAAAGATTTATGTGTAGGCTATATGCCTCGTTCAATGTAGATGTGCTTTACCTATAATAATTCCTAACACAATAAAATAGATTCCTTTATAATAGATTAATGCCTCTTCTATGCACCTATGTGCCTTTTTCAATACCACTCACACGAGCTTGCCTCTTTTGTAGGTGCCTCTATCCATTGCTCAATTTTTCATGGCATTGTCTGTAGTAGATTTGTGCCTTTATCCATCATGCATAGGGATACAACCATTGAATCTCTGATACCATATGATAATAAAAATATTGATTGATGATTATTCAAAGTACAAAGGTAGATTTCTATGATGGAGAAAATATACCATTATCATAGTTTTAATAAAACTAATAGTTGAATTCTCATAACCACCTAAACAACGTAATATTATAAATATATGCTACATTAACTCCTGACACATTAAGTTAAATTTTTTGTGCTTATGTTGATGGAAAATTATTAGATCCTAGGATTATTTGGTTTAAAAATTAGAAATTGTAAATTAAAAAGTGTTTTCCCACAATAGTGTGTCCACCTTTTCAGCCAGAGTGAGACATTGAAGTAGTATTTTTAATCAAATTTTAACTTTCTATCACCCATAACAATTAAACCAATAATGATTTGAAGATGATGTGAACTAATAATTTTTTATATTTCTTAATGTAGATTATATATGTATTTTGAAAAAATAAATTAAGAAATGATTTGTGAACTCTTTTACGTAAGTTTGAATGTCTTAGCTTTTCTAGTTAACAACATTTTTAAAAAGTGGTGATTACTTCAATAAAAAATTATTTTATTTGTAGAAAGGATCAAATTATATTTTTTTAAACATAGTTCCTAACAACAATATCTAGTGCACACATATTTTTTCATAATTTTTATTGCATAATTTTTTATAACTTTTTGAAGTGAGATTAACTATAATTCAAATATAGGTTACTTCAGTAATGCATAATTATTTTTTATCAAAACAATTTTTTTCTTTTATTGAAATAAGAACATCAATCCCTAATGTGCAAATATTTTTAATATTTTTCTTTATTTTTTTAATTTTTGCATGTGTGAAACAAAGACCTTGATGTTCAGTGTAAAACCTACATTCACTAGAAATAGAAAGTAAATATAATAATTAAATTAAATATATTCATAATTATACTTTTTCTGCATTTTGATATATGTGGATTAGATTCTATTGAGAATTTGATTTAAGACTAGGGGGTTCTATCAAATGGGGTATGATCTAAGGGACTTTTATCTAACCCTCTTCAATTAAAAACCTTTATATTGAACCTTGCAAGGCTTAAATCATTAAATTTTCTAAAAAGTATATGATTTTAGATAAAAATTAGGATGACACAAAGTGGACACACTATTGTGATACCACCCAGAAACAAAAGGAAACTATTGTTCATGGTCCAATCTTAAGGATACATTATAATTGCAATTTAATCTAGTATAAATAAGATCATAAAAATTGATTCGAGTATATCTATATGTATGTACATACGTATGTATGCATGTATGTGTATATATACAAATATGCATACATATTATATACACATATGTAATATATACATATATACACACACATACATGTATACTTACATATACATACACATATATACATACATAAATATATACACACACAAATATACATATATAAACATACACACATGTACATATACATATATACATATATATAGAGAGAGAGAGAAAGAGAGTTCAAACTTAAAATCAATATATATACTTTAACAAACAAATTATGCCCTAATTGTATATATCAAAAGCATCTACTTATCAATGGGCCCTTGGTCTATTGGTGAAGTTGAATGGTTTTGAATGAGCCCACTAAGGATCAATTTTCATTGAGTGTAATACCTCAACACCATAAGGGATGAGGCTAGGATTATACTTTATATGACTTCGACATAGTGGATACCCACCAATCCTTGGCTCTTAGTTAAAGAGGTTTCAACCTAAGACTCATGCTCTTATGTAAAATAACTAAACAATCTTATAGGTTTGATATAAAACCATCCAACAACAACAAAATAAAAATAAAAAAATAAATCATATTTGACCCGAAATTACATTTTTCAACAAGACCTCTTATAAGCTTTTGATAGATGTAACAATCATTGATACTCAAGAACATTTGATTTATGTGATCTCTTCATCCATTACATTTTTTTTATATATATTTATATTTAAAAGAGATAATTTACAAACGAAAGAATAGTGAATATTCCTTATAATGACAAGGAAGATAAGTCTCAAAATCAATGGTCTCGCATTTCTGTTCTTGTACATACATCATCGTTCAAGAAAATTCCATCCCCGTACGTCCAGAAAGCACGGGGAAATGAATTCGCACCCCAATACACGATGATAATTCAATTCCGGACATAAAATGGGATGGCAAATAGTCAAAAGTCTTCCATTCCGGATTGTCTATTTTACAATATCATGTTTTCCCTTGATAAGTAGGAGGTATTTTTCCACAGCGTGTCAAATTATGATATTGCTATTAGGATTCAACCGTGTAGTTTCGAGTCAAACTCATTGACCCATGTTTTCCCTTGTTCTCTTCCATCTCCATGTTTCTCCCTAATTAATTGTTAGTTTGATGTTTCTCTTTTTACTTGTTCCTATCTTTTACCCTTGTCCCAACGTTGCTGCAATGGAAGATCTGTCTTTTCTGCCTCACCATGTTCGTTATTTTCTGCCCTCCGGTTTCTTTGTCGCTTCAAGCTGCAGCCGTTTTCTGTTTATGTTCTTCACAATTCTTATAGCATTGCTGTCCTCTCACTGTGATGGAGCATGTGAGGAAGCTTTCACATGTGGGACTTATAGTTTGCAGTATCCTTTTGGAAGAAAGAATAGCGGCTGCGGTGATCCCGCGCTTCAGCTCGTCTGTGATCGCGAGCTTCGTATGCCCCTGCTTAATATCAGGGGATACCAATATTACATATTAGAGCCCCATATCTACTTTGAAGGGAAAACTAGCCAAACCATGATAATAATTGACAAGAACCTACGGAGATATTCAAGCGTCCCATGGCCGAGTGATAACACAGCGCAGCTCAGGTTAAGTAATAACACAGCGCAGTTCTGGTCAGGCCGACAATTTCAATTAGCAGATTACTACAAGAATATAACTCTGTGGGAGTGCAAATTTGGTGAGATCTACGCTAATGCAACCTATTCAGGATGTGGTTTTTGGTATTACATGCCCACTCCAAACTCGAGTTTGACTACGCGGTATTGTACATCACAAGTTCAGCTACCAGTGAGGACGAACCTGTATGATGATGATGAAATGGCGATGCCGTGTGAATTTATAAAAGAAGGGTTTGAAATAAAGTGGAATTTCAGCGAAGGTTGCGAGGATTGCGGGTTCTGTAACTACGACATTGTAACGATGCGACCATTTTGCGAGATAGATAAAACCACTAAGAACTGTAAGTGTCTCAATTCTCTTTCTTCCAATTTCATTACATCTTAAAATTTCGTTTCAATGACAGAAGATTCGGAATCATTTAGCATTTGATCAGATGTATATTTTATTAATTACGAAATAATTACTTACAAACATTATGATTCTTGTAATTCAGACGCTCTCAGTGAATCCGCCTTCACCGTTATTCTAGGTAAGCATCGCTTCCTTTTTACCTTATAATTTTTTTATATATAAAATAATCGAGAAATAATATTACATTCCCTTAAGCATCTGGAAAGATAGCTCATGTGTATATTCATTGTAAACCAGTTTGCTCCGTGGTAGGTGTTGCTCTCGCAGCAGCGGTAGCATTGCTTTTTATTTCTTATTGGAGGAAAAGAGAGCATGATAACCCACGGTCCATTTCCAAGGTAGAGATGTTTCTACACAAGTATGTTGATGAAATGCCAACCAGATATTCGTATTCAAGGCTCAAGAAGATCACCAACAACTTTGCACATAAGCTGGGTGAAGGAGGTTTTGGTGTGGTTTATAAAGGAACGCTTCCGAGAGGAAAACTTGTGGCAGTTAAGATGCTTGAGCAAACAAGGCAAAGAGGGAATCAGTTCATGAACGAAGTGGCAACCATCGGAACGATCCATCACATTCATTTGGTTCGTTTGTTGGGGTATTGCTTTGAAGGACATACAAGTGCACTCGTGTACGAGTACATGGCAAATGGATCTCTCGACAAATTTATACTTGAAACAAAAGAAGAAGATCAAATCCTGAATTGGGATCAGCTGTATTCAATTGCTTTGGGGGCTGCTCGCGGAATTGCGTACCTTCATGACGAGTGTGTCAGCCGCATCATTCACTTCGACATCAAACCGCATAATATATTATTAGACGAGCGGTTTACAGCCAAAATAGCTGATTTTGGCCTGGCGAAACTGTGTGGAAGGGAAGACAAGCACGTATCAATGACAGCAGCGAGGGGGACGCCAGGATATGTTGCGCCAGAGGTGTGGTCTAGAAATTTGGGGCCCGTAACAGACAAATCAGATGTTTACAGTTTTGGAATGATGTTACTGGAGATGGTGGGAGGAAGAAAGAACATTGATGTACAGGTAAGCCGTTCAAGCCAATTTTACTTTCCAGACTGGGCAATTAAATTGGTGGAGAGAGGGGAACTGAGGACGAAGTTGAGGGAAAGAGAGTTGAGTGATGCAGAGGAGGCCAAGGCAAGGAGTCTGACAAAAGTGGGACTTTGGTGTATTCAATACAATTCAACACATAGACCTTCAATGACGGAGGTGCTTCACATGTTGGAAGGAGACGCCGACGACATCCCAGATCCTCCGACTCCGTTCAACGCTCGCCGGTCATCGGCACCATTTCCTGCCGGTGAACAATCATCGTCCGCTGAGTCGTAGATCACACGCTGGGCAGTAGATCACCCGTGATGTGATTTACCAATCAATATTCTACTGATTTGGTAGCTTTTTACTGTCCAAGCATTCAAAATTATCTCATGAGATAGGTGGTGGAAGAGTCGGGCTAATTTTATATGCGATGTGGAATATAGTCATGTTTATAGATGTTAAATGTGGGGACGGGGTGTACATGTCACGACTTGTTCTTCTAAGTTTGTATTCCTATTCAGTAAACAACTTTCTTTGGTAATATATTTTATCTAGTGAAAGGTGACCTTGTTTTTTAAAGAATTTACGAGGTCTACGTGGCTAAGAGGATTATTCATTCTCCCCTTTTCGTATGTGTTAAGTTTAATCTAGATGTTTAGTTTAACGGATAAACTTTAAAATTAGAATTAGTTGATGTTGATTAATTGATATTGAGAAGCTAATTAATTTGAGATAAAAATGTATTGAAATGATTGATAAGGTTAAGGGTTTATTTGGAATGTGACCCATTACTGAATTTTAATATTGAGACGTAAAAAAATGGTTGGAAATTGATATTATATTTACAACTAGACTTAAGGTAATGGGGACTCTACAGCCTTAGAATATGTCTTATTCGCAATCTAGTCCTTGCATAAGGATATAATTTAGTCTAATATAGAATTGATCTTTGTTAAGTTTACAAAAGATGTTCTGTTAAATTTATATTCATACCTAACAAAATGATGTGCTAAAGAGAAAGTATAATTAGGAAGGTAAAGATTGAAACTTTTTTATGAGATTTAATTTGATATTTTAGATGAATATATTATAGAAGTTTCATCTACATCAACAAGAATTTTTATTTCAAGTATTTTTGTGAAAGAGTTGGATGGATAATCATTTTGAAAACATATAATAGTTGTACTAATTTGCAATATTTTTAAAATTGTGTATAAAAATAATACATATACTATTGGAAATGAATTAATAAGTTTTGAAAAATATAAGTTTGAAAATATGATAAATAAGTTAAGTGGTATGAATTCGTGAGTGAAAAATAAGAGTATCAAAATTTATAGTTATTTTTCAAGATTCATATCATCATTTTCATTGTAGATTTTATAATATATATTAATATAATTCTATATTATACATGTAGAGATTGATGATTGAACTTACAATTCTATATTATTTTTTAACTTATAAATAATATTATATTTATAACTATAATTCAATTAGTAAATATATATTTATTTAAATTTGAAATAATTATATAATATTTTATTGTTATTGATCACAGCAATATAATATTTAATAGTTTTTTTGACTATTTAATAATTATTATAGGAACCTTTTTATTTTAAAATACTTATAAAATTTGATCATTAAAATTGATAAAATAAATAATTTAATTAAAGTAATTAACATATAATTAAACTAAAAATTAATTGAGTTATTATATCAATATTTTAAGGTTTAATATTTTGAAGCACATTCACCAATTTAATATATTATTATAATTCAGTTTGATGATAATCACAAAACTAAATCTAAAATATTAATTTAAAAATATTTAAACAATTAAATTATAAAACATTATGTAAAACAATATGATAAAAACTTACAATGTCAAAGACACGTTATATTTACGCCAAAGGCGTGTCCTATATGAGCTTTCCAAGCTCATTTTCCCCTTCGACGGTTATGATGAAGTTACACAGCATGATTGACAGGGAAACGATTCTCAGCCGTCCATCATTTTTCGCCACTTTTCAGTTGTTTTTCGCTGGTCGTTTTTTCTGCTTTCCCTGCCTTTACCGTTTACCCGACTATTTTTTCCGCTACCATATTCCCGGTTGTTTTTCGCCGACATACCGAGGTCAATGTAGTGACTATGAAATCTGCGGAGTATGTTTTTTAAAATGAAAATCACGGGGCGAGCTACAGCCTGAAAATAAGGTTTCGAAAAGGGTTTTAGAGTTTTAAACATTGCCGCTCATCGTTTCTCGCCATTTTTGGGCTGTTTATCACCGTTTTTCACTGCTTTGCCCGCCATTTTTCACTGTTTTAGAGTTTGTTAAAATATTGAACAAGATTGGGTATGCTAAAATATTTAAACGTTTCCACAAGTTTTTCACCAACTCTATTAGTTTTTAGTTTTTATTTGTCAAAACTTAATTTTTTTTCATAGTTATCGTATTAGTTAATAAATTAATGTAAACAGTAAAATTGAATAAGACATTATGACACACCGAGTACTAAGGTTTTTTATATATATCATTTTTAAAAGTAAGAAAAAATAAATATTTGTTCTACATTTAAAAAAATTAAAATCACCATTATGAAAATAATTGCGAGGGTTTAAGAGTGTGTTTATTAAAATGAAAGTAACCGTCAAGATCTTCATAATGAACATATTTAGGTTTTAACATTATGCAATCTGTAGAATAAAAAATAAATTATAAATAATATGATTATACTATCTAATTATTATATTTTTAACAAAATTATACATATATATTATTTATTATTATATTTTATTAATTATTTTTAAATATATAATAAATAAGTTGGTTTTAATATATAATGCTATATTATATAACAAAATAATAGTTAATACATAAATAATAAATATAATATAATAATATAATAATAATATAAATATAATAATAAATACATAAAATAATGACATAAATAACAAATTATTTAATTAGTTTAATAATAATTAGGTTTTTAATATATAATGCTATATTATATGACAATATAATAGTTAATACATAAAATAATGAGCAAATTTAGGTTTTAAAATTACAGTATCCTTTACCCTGTGTAGTTAAGTATAAATTAGCATAATTAATATATAAAGTATATTTTAGGTTTTAAAATTTCGACATCCTTTACCCTACATAGTTAAGTATAAATTAGCATAATTAATATAGTATGAACTTATTAAAATGAAAATTACACTCCAATAACGAGCACATTTAGGTTTTAACATTACGACATCCTTTCCCTTATAAAATATAATAAATAATTAGTTTTTCATATATAATAATATTATTCTGTAATAGTTGCACGGGTAGGAGAGTTGGCTTAGGCAATGGGTTTGCTCCCCATTGGTCTTGGGTTCGACTCTATTATAGTGACACCCTGTTGTACAAAAAAAAAAATTATTCTATAATAAAAATTTAAAAAAAATACTAATATTAAAATCATTTTCTAAATTACCTATCAATTGATTTCACTTGCTACACAAATGTGTGCAAAAAAATATTTTTTTCCTAATTCACCTTCCACACCTCTTCGGCGTACCCATTGCACAAGATGCAATAGCTAGTTTATGAACTTCCATCATTTTCGTTAATTATGAGTCTTTTGTCGTATGCTTTTGACAATTCCGCTAGTGAATGCCGAGGACATTTCCTTTGATAGTTCGTGATGGGTGGGGGCCTACGACACCTGTTTTCGTTAAGCAGGATCATCGTTACTTTGAGGCATATATTATATTTCAACTTAGACAATTTTTCCTTTCCGACGATGCTCCCTTCTTCCACCAGATCCAATAAAATATTCCGTTTTCTCCTTCTGAAAATAATATTTGCTCTTGACTACAGTGTAACGTCCTAGACAAGGAGAGTTACCAAGGAAGTTTCGCCAATTTTAATGAAACAAAGTAGTCCTGTGTTTAGGTAACCAAAGACCTTTAAAACTGGACAAAGCGTATCCAGTTAAAAAAATATCAATTCAGTTTACCGTAGAACGCACGAAAATTTGACAAGCGTGGATCGGCAGATGGTCGTAAGAAACAAGCAGTCAAAGTGTGTCGTTAGTTAAAAGCAGTCAAATTGCTTTTATGGACAGGCTTCCATTGTCATTTTCCAGTGGTTTGTCTTTCACGCTTGCAAAGCAAGTCATTTCCTCTCCACATGTTTTTCTGCCGTATTGTTTAGTTTAACCTTTGTCTGCTTGCTTAATTTTCTGTAGTTTCTCTTCCCCTATCCTTCCTTAAGGAAATGGAAGCTCCCCCTGGTCTCCCTCTGTCACTTCACCTGTATTGTTTTTCTACTTTCCTACGTCATTGTTGTTCGGCCTTCACGCTTCTTCTGCCTGCTGTTGACAGTTCCGATATCATGCCTCTCCTCTCACTGTGATGGAGCATGCGAGGAACCTTCACATGTATTTATAGTTCGGGTTATCCTTTTGGATCGAAGAACAACAAAGTGTGTCGTTAGTTAAAAGCAGTCAAAGTGCGTGTATTGACAGGCTTCCATTCTCATTTTCCAGTTGTTTGTCTTTCACGGTTGAAAAGCAAGTCATTTCCTCTCGACACGTTTTTCGGCCGTAGTATTGAGTTTAATATTTGTCTGCTTACTTAATTTTCTGTACCTAGTTTCTCTTCCCCTATTCCTCCTTAAGGAAATGGAAGCTCTCCCTGGTCTCCCTCTGTCACTTCACCTGTCTTGTTTTCTACTTCCCTATGACATTGCTGTACGGCTTTTGCGCTTCTTCTGCCTTCCGTTGACAATTCTGATATCATACCTCTCCTCTCACTGTCATGGAGCTTGCGAGGAACCTTTCACATGTGGTGTGGTATTTATAGGGGAGAGGACCAGTAGTTGTGTGGGCTTCAATTATTGTTATAATAGTTGTGTTTATAGACCAGTAGTTGTGTCGGTTTCAATTATTGTTATAATAGTTGTGCTTATAATATTCAATCTTACCACATATTTATACTATATATTGTAAATAAATAGTTCACATGTAAAAAAAATTTTGGTCAAAATGGACTCATACTTGAACACATGTAAATCAATGAATGTTATATTAAAAAAACATAAATACACTGATGAAGAAGTGAAATAATATTTTTTGTCTCAAATAAAATATCATAACTATCCACTATAAGTGTGTCATTTATAAAATAAAATGCTCATTTAATAAAATAAGACACATTTAAACAAGTATTGTTATTATAGTGAAAACATATTGTTCTTATATGTACAACTATTGGGGTAACAATATACAAGCATTGGAGTATTTCATATTAATATTTTGTCCTATCACAAATATTAAATATGAGCACAGTAAATACCATGTATTTTGATTCTCAAAAAACATTAGTGTTCAACTATTGGTCCATTTTTGTTTGATATAAGTTGTATTTTAAATAATTATATGTTGTTTTTATAACAACAAATAATTGTTTTGTGTTCAACTCTTGGTCCATTTGTATTGAATTTAAAAGCTAGAGATAAAAAAAAATATGGTTACCAATAGGTATTTGGTCCATTTAGCTTGCATATAAGTTTTATTTTAAATAAAAATATGATATTCTACAAGCAATAAATGATATTTTTTGTTCAACTACTAGGGGTATCATGATTAAGTTTCGGTCAAATCTTTGAAAAGTCAAATTTTGGACACTTCTGAGTAGATGTGCTAATGTGGCAAGTTGCATGATGAGTCACACCTCCAAACCGTAGTTATAGATAGATAAGAGGCCACTCCACATTTCAAAAAAAATGAAGGTCCTACGATATTTCAAACAGTCACTAATTGCTCACAATGTTAGTGTAGATACTCGAATTTGACCACTCCTATATGGTCAAATTCACCCTCACATTCCTCTACCCTGCACCCCTAGGCCACATTAATTAAATAATTTATTATTTGATTAATAGTTCATCTTAGTCTAATTTTCTCTAAGGTATTTAATTAATCAATTAAATGTCTTACCTTATTCATCTCTAAATTAAATAAATAGACCAATTTATTTAATTTAGTCACTTTATCTAAAGGAATTAAATCAATTTTAAATTCATCTTCTTCTCTCTCCTCATGTCACATCCTCCATAATCCCTTCTAATCCAGATTAATCTAATTAATCTGTGATTAGGGTGTGCACATCCCTAATAATCATTAGGGTCACATCCTCCATAATATCCCACCTGCCCCTAATCCTTCATTAGCCTGTTTAATCTTGCATTAGCACAACCTTAATCACTAATTAAGTCTAACCTAATCCTCATGCAATTTAAGGCATGTGTCCTTAGTCAACTTTCATTAAATGCTTTCTTTATTTGGAGAAGTTATCTCCACCTTCTAAGGAATTTAAAATTCCTTTTATTTCCCCCATGCATCCTATGTGGAATTTTTAATTCCATTTTATTTCACCAACACCCTTGGAGGAATAAAGGACTAATTTAAAATTCCTCTTCCAATCCCAAGATCAAATCTCCAAAACCAAGGGAGATTTTAGAAGAATTTAAAATTCCTCTATTGTCAAATCATCCCATGATATCTAGGTAGATGAGACAAGACTTTCCTTTTCCACGTCATATCCACCTCACCATCCACGTGTCAACATGAGAGGGCTTGTGAGTTCTCAACTCACCTCAACCTTTGATCTCCTCCACCTTGGATGCATCTCAACCATCCATTCCTTTAAAGGCCTTTTCCCTAAAATATGGTGAATTTGCCTCATTTTGATCATCACACACTTACAAAACTTTTAACACTCATACTTCCAAGCATTCAACCACCATTTTTGCAACACTTTTGAACCCTCATATTGCATCCAATCACTCATTCATGGCTTCCATTACATCCCACATTGCATCCATGTCATTTTAATCATCATTAGAGCTATTTTTTCCACAAAGGAGCACAAAAAATTGACATCAAAGGGTCAACCAAAGGGGACAACTCAAGCAAGGTAAAAATTGTTATTTCTTATGCATTTTGTTTGAGTTAAACTAGGCTAATCTTGAGTGTTTTGTTTGTGTTCTTTCCTTTGCATTTCCTTTAATTGTTTTGCATTTTTAGGGATAGAAACACTTGCACACATTTCTGGAACGCCCAGTGGGACCTATTGATTATTCAGACTGGATATCCAACATAGTACCTATGGCTAAACCTAATGGGAACATTATAATCTGCACAAAATTTTGGAATCTTAATAAAGCTTTCCAAAAATATGATTTCTCGCTTCCTAACATTGACATGTTGGTAGATCTCATAGTAGGACATGCTATGCTATCCCTCATGGATGGATTTTATGGCTATAATCAGATTAGAATTGCACTTGTAGACCAACATAAGACTGCATTCACCACCCTGTGGGGCACTTTCTGTTGCAATGTCATGCCCTTTGGTCTCAAAAATGTGGGGGCAACTTATCAACGTGCAATGAAATTCATCTTCCACGGCCTCATCCATATAATAATGGAAGATTATGTTGATGATCTACTAGGGAAATCCAAGACAAGAGATCATCCTAGAATCTTGAGGTAAATCTTTGAGCGATTAGAATAGTACAAGTTGAGTTTGAATCCAAAGAAGTGTGTGTTTGGTGTCACATCTAGAAAATTATTAGCCTTCATTGTATTTAGAAGGGGCATCGAAGTGGATCTAGCAAAATTCAAAGCAATAATGGAAATGCCCTCGTCTTGCAATCTAAAATAGTTAAGGAGTTTGCAAGTAAAATTACAATCCATCGGGCGCTTTATCACCCAACTTGCTAATAAATTCTAGTCATTTAAACACCTCTTGTGTAAAAACATCACCTTCCAATGGGATCCAGAGTGTCAGCAAGGCTTCAACAAAATCAAGGACTACCTAGCCAATCCACCCATTTTAATGCCTCCCATTCTAGGTAAGTCACTCTTGCTATATATCTTAGCCATATTAGTTGCACTAGGGGCATTGTTGGCACAACATGATGAGTTCTACAAAGAACGTGCCATCTATTACATCATTTGTATGCTCTTGGGCTATGAGCTTAATTATTCACCCATGGAAAAAGCTTGCTTGGTAGTTATTTTCAGTTCATAGAAGTTGTGTCACTATATGCTTAGTCATCCTATCAAGCTAATCTCAAAAGTTGACCCACTCAAATATTTGTTATCAAGAACATCATTAGCTAGTTGTATGGCCAAGTGGGTTATGCTACTTAGCAAGTTTGACATAGAATATATGTGGACCATAAAGAAATTAAAGGGTAAGTAATAGCAGATCAACTGGCAGATGCTCCCCTGGTAGATGCATATCCATTAGAAGTAGATTTTCCTAATGAAGGAGTCCTCACAGTTTTAGAATTGGATACATGGACACTATATTTTGATGGATCATATACTCACAATGGATTTGGCGCCGGTATTCTCTTTGTCACACCTCAAGGTGATTACATCCCAAAGTCATTCAGGCTAGCATTCCCATGTACAAACAACATTGCTAAATATGAAGCTCTAATCACAGGCCTTTGAATCGTAGTCTAATGGAACATCACTCATCTCTGTGTCTTTGGTGATTCTCAACTAATAATCAAATCAGTCAATGACGAGTTTCAAAGCAAGGATGATAAGATTTTACCTTACAAATGCATGGTGGATGACTTGAAGAAAAAATTCACCTATATCCAGTTTGAGTAGATTTCTAGAGTACAAAACAAGACAGTGGATGCTATGGCTACAATTGGCTCCTTAATTGACATGCCTAAAGATTGAACAAATTGTGAGTTCCTTGTTGAGCAACTATTAACCCTAGTGTACAATATTCTTGACAATGAAATGGTGTGTGATATCGTATGTCCCAAATCACCCTGGTATCATGATATTTATGTCTATCTACATGACAACATCCTACCTCCTAACTTTACTCATAACCAACGCAAATTATTCATCCTTGGAATGCACTTCCCGATACACAATCATGGGAGATACACTTTATTGTAGAGGGTATGATGGAACTCTCCTTCAGTGTCTAAGTGAATCAAAATCTCATGTTGCATTAAATGAAGTGCATAGTGGTGTCTATGGGTCTCATTCTAATGGTATTTCCTTAGCAAAGAAAATTCTCAGAGAAAGGTATTACTAGCCCACTATGGAGCATGGAAAGCTTGTGAGTTCATGAAGAAGTGTGTACCCTATCAACAACACACATATCTAATTCATGCTCTGGAACAAGATTTGTAACCCATCATTGCACCATGGCCTTTTTCACAATGGGGTTTTGACTTAATTGGCAAGATTTACCCTCCTTCATTTGATGGTCACACATTTATCATCACTACCATTGAATACTTCACTAAGTGGGTGGAAGCAATTCCACTCTCCCAAATCATTGGTATTCATATTTCCAAATTCATCCTTTTCCATATCCTCTATAGATATGGTATTCCCTCCACCATCATCACTAGTAATGGCAAGCCTTTCAAAAACCAGTACATGAAACACCTTTGTGAGACATATCATATCCAGCACCATTGGTCAACTCCATATTACCCTCAAGGTAATGATCAAATTGAAGCAACCAACAAGACCCTTATCAAAATCCTCAAAAAGGTTGTCAATAACACTAGTCGAGATTGACATCTCCACCTTAATCCTGCCCTTTGGGCATATCACACATCCATCTGCACCCTCGTTGGTGCTACCCCATATTCTCTCATTTATGGCATAGATGCTATCTTTCCAATTGAAGTCGAGATCACATCACTTTGTATCTCTCTAAATAATTTAATCAGTGATGAAGATGCTCGAGTCACACGGTTAAGTCAAGTGAAACTCCTAGATGAAAAGTGCATCAAGGCCTATAATCATCTCTAAGCATATCAACACTATCTTAGGATAAATTACAACAAGAAGGTTCATCCCTACTAGTTCAACATTGGTGATCTAGTCCTAAAGGAGAATCAGTGTACCCAATGTTCATGATTGAGAAAAGAAAGGCAAGTTCGAAGCAAATTGGTTGGTTCCATATGTTTTCATAGCAAAATATGGTTCTGGGGCATATCGGCTTGCAACACCTAAGGGGGAACCCTTGGAAGAGCCTATCAACATAATACACCTAAAAAGGTTCTACACCTAGGTCAATTGGGTTATCCTACCTAGAAAAATCAAAAAAGAAAGGAAAAAATCAACAAAAATACAAAACAATCAAAAAAGTTAAAAAAATCCAACAAATAGCAAAGAGAAATAATGCATCCTATGGTGAAAACCACCCTTGGTGGCACCTTGGATAAGTACGTTTGGTGAAAACCTGGCAATAGTCGCCATTTGTAGAGGGCTTAATCATTATCTACCATGCGTCCTATTTGCCTTTATGCTTTCACCCATCCTATCTACATATCCTATCGTACCCATTCCCCTATCGACATCTTATTATCTGTCGCTTGGTATATTTTGATAGAGCATTGGACTATTCAGATCGACTATCCTAAATCTTGAGCTTTTATCCTGAATGTGAGCTTCTCATCACCTATATAGTTTTTTCGTTTGTCAGTCACATGTCCTTATCTAGGATCTTTCATCATGTTGGTCATCATTACATCTCATGTTGTCTTTCATCTATTTTTGTTGAACTGTGTTGCCTCTGCACTTTCACGTAGGCAAGGTAGACCATTTGATCCGCCCCTGAGGCATTTTTCCATCCTTTTGTGTCTATCTTCGTCATCCATCTGAGTCTTCATTGTCTTCTTTCCACTTTTATCCATGGTTAGTCGTCAGTCTATTATCAAACTACAAGGTCTCTACGCTTTCATGTAGGCAAGGCCATCAACCGATGAGCCCTGAGACCCTAGGTCTATCCTTAGGGTGTGTCTTGGTTTTGTGTCGTGTCATCAAGTGTGTCCCTATCCATTTGGTCCCTAACAAATGAGATCCATTAATACCATGAGGTTCAATCGGTTTCGAGTATCTTGCGTTATGTTGATCACCTAATCTATCCTCCATCCTTGGTCTTAACAGGATGTATCCTTCATAAATCAGACTGCATCAATCCCATCCACCTACTGATCCTATGGAAAAGGACATTTGAAATTTTTCGTGATCTTTTAGTGCTTTTGGCATTTTGTTAATCATTTGAGCCCCTTATTATACTTTGTCAGGGTCGCCATGATCCATCATATCATGGTGCACTTTGACAAGTAAACATAGGGGCATATCTTGATATTTTGTGATCTTTTTTTCCTGGTTGTACCACATAGTACCCACCAATATCCCTATGGTCTTGTGCTATGCTGGGGCATCCTTTGTGCTTGTGTTTGTCTTATGCATTTGACATCAATCTGCCTTGGTTCTTCATACCCTAGTGTATCATGCCTCATGCTATAGCAAAAACTAGTGCTCCTAATATGGAAAAATTGTTGAAAAATGAAGGTAATATTGTAGCTTTAAACTTGTAAACTATGAGACTATAGATCTAATTAAGTGTTCTTTGTCATAATTATTTGTGTATGATTAATCTATTTTGATCAATTTTACCAAATGTAGAAAGAGACAAAAGATTGTAGAAGAATGAGACAAGAAGATAGAAGTGACACAACATATACATAAAGAAACCCTTTCGGGAAAAAACTCCACCAAAATCAATAGTACTTTTATTATTTAACCTTAGAACAAGATTACAATAATATTGTATCAATCCTTTATTGATTTGCTTCCTTGCCTTCAATAATCCTTCTTCACAACCTACAATAAACTCTCATAGAACTCTCTTCAACTTGCTGCAATTAAAAGAAAATAATCAGCATTGTAAACTCCTAAGATTTGTTCACTACAAGAGCATAAAGATCCTCATGAAAAATATACACCTAGATTTGGCAAGTAGAGTTCCACAATGTAACATGAAGTCAAAATAAATTATTCCTCAATTTTGGCACCCCAAACTAAACACTTAACTAAAATTTGGTCAAGAAAATATCTTACGATCTTCACCTCAAAGTTAGCACCCAAGAATGGGCCCACTTGACTGAGCCTTGTAAATATCTTCTCATGAAAAAGGTGTTAACTGAAAGATGCCAGCTTGGGCGCCCAAGGTGGTCCCAAATCAATCTTAGTTAACTTAAACATATCTCTCCACCAATTCATGCAAACATTATGCATGATTGATCATCCCCACTTAACTGAAAGTATCCACCTATTATCTGTCATGCAATTGAAGATAACTAAACCATAACTGAACTAAACTAAACTAAACTAAACTGAACTGAACTGAACTAAACTGAACTAATAGTGCCACTCCACTCATGTAAATATCAATCCCTATTTTGTAGGATCTAAAAATGCATTACTGAAGTGTTATCAATCCTCCAAATAGTTAACTAAAGCAAGGTGGGTCCCACCTTCCATGTGGGCACCCCATGTGCTCCTATTTTGTAGGAGATCTTCTTAGACATCCCCACATGTTCCTATCATTTAGGAATAATCACAAATGTCAATTTACATGTTCATTTCATTTGAATTTAATCTCTTTCTAATCCTAGTGTTGGGGAACACTTTCCAAGGACTTAGGAGATACATGAAATATGTTTAGGATTGCAATTAAATGGCATCCTATTCCAACATTCTCCCACTTGACATTATACATTGCAATTATTCTAAACAAGGAATCATTATTATAAATCAAGTACAAGACTCAAGGCCAATGGCCTTCCTGCACCAAGAGAACTTATCTGTAGGAACTGGTTTCATAAGATAATCTACAACATTAATCAAAGTGTCAACTTTCTCAATCAATACCTTCCCACTCTCAACCATTTCTCACACAAAGTGATACTAAACATCAACATTCTTAGTACGAGTATGATACATAGGATTTTTGGCTAAGCAAATAGCACTTTAACTATCACATTTAAGTCCAATTTACTTGCATTTAAAACCAATACCTTTCCCAAGTCTTTGTAACCAAACTGCCTCTTTAGGGGCATGTGTAGTAGCCATGTACTCTACTTCTATGGTGGAAAAAGCAACCGTGGTCTTCCTCTTACTTATCCAACTAACCACATCTCCAACAAAGTAAACACATAGCCACTTGTCGACCTTCGATTGTCCAAGTCCCCTG
This sequence comes from Sequoia sempervirens, assembly GCA_007258455.2. Classification (NCBI taxonomy): domain Eukaryota; kingdom Viridiplantae; phylum Streptophyta; class Pinopsida; order Cupressales; family Cupressaceae; genus Sequoia; species Sequoia sempervirens. The sequence goes on from VDFB02281492.1 coordinate 303,341,891, forward strand.
CCCAATCCGAATTGACAAAACCCTATATGTCCAATGATTTGTGCATAATATCAATAACATTAGCACCATTATAAACCAGATAGTAATTAGAAGTACCTCATAAATATCTAAACACCCTCTTAACATAAGTCCAGTGTTCTTTACTAGGGTTATACATAAACCTACTTAGAACTCCCATTGCTTGGGCTATATCTAGTCTTGTACAGACCATTACATACATCAAACTACCAAATACACTGGCATATGGAATTTCAGACATTTCCTCATGATCAAAATCAGATTTAGGACCCATTTCTAAACTTGACTTCATGCCAACTGGTAAAGGAATATTAGTTGGTTTACTATCATGCATGCTAAACTGTTTCAAAATAGTATCAACATAGTTTCTTTGACTTAAGAAAATCTTTCTATTACCTTTATCTTTGATGATCTCCATACCAAGGATATATTTTGCAGCCCCTAGATCTTTAATCTCAAATGTGATAGAGAGTTATGCTTTCAATTCTTTGATCATTACCTTGTTGTTTCCAATAAACAACATGTCATCAACATACAAGATAATAATTAAAATTTGATCATCAATACATTTTATGTAAACACAATGATATTCTATACTCCTAACATAACCAATTTTCAATGCAAAAGCATCAAACTTCTAGTACCACATTCTAGGTGACTGTTTTGATTTATATAAAGATCTCTTTAACCTACAAACTAATAATTATTTTCCTTTACAACAAAACCATCAGGTTGCCTCATATAAATCTCCTCATCAAGACCCCCATGTAAGAAAGTAGATTTCACATCCATTTGATCTATCTCAAAATCATAAGCATCAACAATAGATAAAAATAATCTACTAGAAGTTAATTTAGCAACAAGAGAGAAGATTTCATTAAAGTCAACTCCCTCTCTGTGGGAGTAGCCCTTGGCTACTAATCTAGCCTTGTACCTTTTGAGATTACCATATGCTCCAATTTTCTTTTTAAAGATCTATTTACAACCAATGGCCTTTCTTCCTTTGGGAAAACTCTCAAGATCCCATGTGTCACAAGTATCCAAGGAGACCATTTCCTCATGCATAGCTTGTGACCAAATCTTGTTCTCATCTAAAGACAAAGCTTCCCTGTAAGATCTAGGTTCATCATTAGTACTTATCAAAGCAAATATACAACAAAAATCAGGTGGTCTATACCTATCAACGTGATTCTTTTGTCTAGTGGATCTTCTCAAAGAAGGTTCTTCTTGTTCCTGAATATGCTCATTATGAGCATCTATCTCAGAACTCTGTGAACTCTCCTCATCTAATCCATCCAATTGTTATTCAACATGTGCATCTTCATGCTTCTCAATATTTGTCTCAAAATAATTTTTTCAAGAAGTATCCTTCTCCTTTGGTTGTTCTTCTCTTGTATAAGATCTAAATTCCCTAAAAATCACATCTCTAGATAAAGTAATTTTTCAGGTTAGAGGATTCCAAAGCTTGTAACCTTTTACATGTTCACCATAACCTATGAATATGCATTTTTGTTCTTTTGGATCTAACGTAGACCTCCTTTCTTTAGGCACATGAACAAAATCCTCACAACCAAAGATCCATAAATGTGAAACACCAGGTTTCCTACCTAACCATATTTCATAAGGGTTTTTATCTTCAATAGATGAAATAGGAGATCTATTGATTAAATAACAAGAATTACTTATAGCCTCGACCCAAATGAACCAATCTACCTTAGCACTACTTAACATACTCCTAGCTCTTTCCATTAAGGTTTGGTTCAACCTTTTTGCTACTCCATTTTTTTGAGGTGTATATGGAGTAGTTTTCTATCTCACAATTCCTGCATGCTTACAATAATCATCAAATTCCTTAGAGCAATATTCACCACCATTATTTGATCTCAACACTTTTATATTATGATCCAATTTTTTCTCAATTAAAGCCTTAAATTATTTAAACTCATTGAACACATTGGATTTTTCATGCATAAAATAGATCCAAGTGTATCTTGAGACATCATCAATAAATGTGACATAATATCTAGATTTTCCAATAGATTCAATATCCACAGGACCCATAACATCTGAATGAATAATCTCTAATAATCCTTTAGCTTTATTTATTCCATTAGGGAATGAAGATCTATATTGCTTTCCAAACACACAATGCTCACAAAAATCATGTTTGCAAATTTTATAATTAGGAATACCATCAACCAATTTCTTATTAAGAATGAACTCCTAAGACCTTTTACACTAATGTGGCCCAATCTATGGTGACACAACATATATGTATTTTCAGCTTTAGTTACATTGGTTGATTTATTCAAATTGGAGGTATCAAGCTTAAACAAAGTCCCTTTCTGAGATCCTTTAGCAACCACCATATTCCCTTTCACCAATCTACAACCACCTTTGAAAAATGTCTCATGCATTCCAGAATCATTGAACTTAGATACAAAAAGTAGATTTCTAGCAAGTCCTAGAATATGTAAAACATCTTTAAGGGTATTAACCCTACCATCATTGAAACACAACTTTACCTCTCCTTTTCCAACAATCTTTGTTGTGCTATTATATCCAAAGAAGACATTACCTCCATAATATGCAATATACTTAGTGAACCACTCCTTGTTAGGAGTCATATGATAGGAGCAACTTGAACCAATAATCCAAGAGTCATCACTAACAGTATTAGATGTAGTGATCAATGCATCATTATCGTCATCTAAGGATTTCTCTGTAGAAGCATTAGAACTCTTTTTCTTGTTCTTACAATCCTTCTTTACATGTCCCGGTTTTCCATAGTTCCAACACTTTACCTTACTCTTACTAGGGGTTTTAGACCATCCTTTGGACTTACCCTTTCCTTTCTTGTCTCCCTTAGGTTCCTTTTCCTTAGGCCTACCTCTTACAAACAAGGCATCTTGGGAACCCATTTTAGACTTACTCCCCGTCTCCTCTGATAGGAGTAGGAATTATATTGTCCATCTTGGGATCTGCACCACTACCACTGATAGCAATAATTAGATTTTCCCAAGACTCTGGCAAAGAAAAAAGCAACAAAATATATTTATCTTCATCTTGTAGCTTTACATCTACAGATGCTAACTGACTTAGAATCAAATTGAAAGCATTTAAATGATGTGCAATAGAATCACAATCTTTCATCTTTAAAGAATACAACTGTCTTTTTAGATACAACTTATTAGTAAGACTTTTGGTTTGATAGATATCACCTATCCTCTTCCACAATTTATATGTGGTAGCTTCATCTGAAACATTCAAGAGAACAAAATTAGTAGGACATAACCTTATGGTCCCTCTTGCCTTCTTATCAAGCTTATACCAATCCTCATCTGACATCATTGTAGATGGCTTTCTCTCATTACAAACAGCTAAACATTGATCTCTCTCTTCAAGGAGATCCTCCATTTTTAGTTTCCACATCCCATAACTAGATCCATTGAATCTTTTAATATCTAGATGAGAAATATAACTCATACACACTTCTTTTACAAATATGCAATAACACAATAGTAAAAGCTCCCACTACATCCAAAAAACATTCAAACTTTTAAGAGAAAAGCGTCCCAAACTCTAACCAACCATTAGCTCTGAGACCAAATGTTGAAAAATGAAGGTAATATTGTAGCATAAAACTTGTAAAACTATGAGACTATAGATCTAATTAAGTGTTCTTTGTCACAATACTTTGTGTATGATTAATCTATTTAGATCAATTTACCAATTGTAGAAAGAGACAAAATATTGTAGAAGAATGAGACAAGAAGATATAAGTGACACAACATGTACGTGGAGAAACCTTTTAGGAAAAAACTCCACCAAAATCAATAGTGATTTTATTATTTAACCTTAGAACAAGATTACAATAATATTGTATCAATCCTTGATTGATATGCTTCCTTTCCTTCAACAATCCTTCTTCACAAACTGCAATAAACTCTCATAGAACTCTCAACTTTCTGTAATTAAAAGACAATAATCAGCATTGTAAAAGTTCTCCTAAGAGTTGTTCAATACAAGAGCATAAATCTCACAAAAAATCTACACCTAGATTTGGAAAGTAGAGTTCCACAATGTAACATGAAGTCAAACCAAAGTCTTCCTCAATTTAGGCACCCCAAACTAAACTTTGTTCAAGAAAATATCTTACAATATTCACCTCAAAGTTGGCACCCAAGAATGGGCCCACTTGACTAAGCCTTGTAAATATCTTCTAATGCAAAAGTTGTTAACCAAAAAATGCCAACTTGGGCACCCAAGGTGGTCCCAATTCAATCTTAGTTAACTAAAACATATCTCTCCACCAATTCATGCAAACATTATGCATGATTGATCATCCCCACTTAACTAAAAGTATCCACCTATTATCTATCATGCAACTGAAGATAATTGAACCATAACTAAACTGAACTGAACTGAATTGAATTGAACTAAACTAAACTAAACTAAACTGAATTGAACTGAATTGATAGTGCCACTCCACTCATGTAAATATCAATCCCTATTTTTTAGGATCTAAACATGCATTACTGAAGTGTTATCAATCCTCCAAATAATTAACTGAAGTAAGGTGGGTCCCACCTTCCATGTGGGTGCCCCGTGTGCTCCTATTTTGTAGGAGCTCTTCTTAGATGTCTCCACATGTTCTTATCATTTAGGAATAATCACAAATGTCAATTTACATGTTCATTTCATTTGAATTTAATCTCTTTCTAATCCTAGTGTTGGGGAACACTTTCCAAGGACTTAGGAGATACATGAAATATGTTTAGGATTGCAATTGAATGGCATCCTATTCCCAACAAATATTGCATTAGATTTGCATTTCATTATCATCCCTTGTTGCATTGCATTTATCCCCATCCATTTTCTCTCTAGCCTATGGTTAGTGATTTTTGGTTGTGTAAATTTATTTCCCCAAACCATTCTTCCTATCAAGATTCCTATGGTTTTGATAGGTGCACTATCACACCCATCATCATTTATCTCACTATGCATGCTCACTATCATTTAGGTTCATTTTATTTCAATGACTCCATTTCATTATTGCATTTTCATTATCATTTCATTATTGCATTTTCATTATCATTTCATTGCATTATCATTTTCATTATCATCTTAAGTTGTTTAGATTAATAGAGATCTATTAATCTAAGCATCTTAAGTTCATTCTATTTCATTATCATTTCATTGCATTATCATTTTCGTTATCATCTTAAGTTGTTTAGACTAATATAGATTTGTTAGTCTAAGCATCTTAAGTTGATTTCATTATCTATTTCATGACATTATCATCTTAAGTTGTTTAGACTAATATAGATTTGTTAGTCTAAGCATCTTAAGTTCATTTCATTATCCATTTCATGGCATTGTCATTTTCATTATCATCTTTAAAATTTGTTTAGAATAATATAGATCTATTAGTCTAAGCATCTTAAGTTCATTTCATTTCATTACATTATCATTTTCATAACCATCTTAAGTTTTTTAGATTAATATAGATTGGTTATTTTAAGCATCTTAAATTCATTTTCATTTTCATTTTACATTGTTTAGAGTTATTATTCTAAAGATATTTGTTCATTTCACTACATACATTACATTGCATTACATTCATCACATCTATCAATAGCATGATCACATATGCATGTACATCATATATTTTCATCCATTACATATTTTCATGTCACATCATACATGCATAATCCGTCATCCATATCATACTCAATCATCATATCATATTCCATACACATACATCACAAATAACAATAACATCACCACCTACATCACACACCATTAGTATCATATCCATAGCATAAATCATAAAATCATAAGTCATGTTACATCCCATCTTGCATCAAAAAAAGCGTTAGAAATAATGCTTCTCATTCATATCATCCACATTGACATAAGCATAAATCATAATCATCATGTATGCATACATCATAATCATAACCATACTCATGAGCATAATAAATATCCATAACATCACTTAGGAATCATCCATATCACATCAATGTCCATCGCATTATATATATATATATATATCAAAGACATATAGTGTCTATCATGATTCCATCCAAGGTCCATAATAAAAGATCATGAAAGTCCACGAAATTATGTAATAGCAAGTCTATAAATGTCCATAAAAGTCCATCAAATAAAGATACAAGTGCAGAGCTCTAATGAAATACAGATGACTACATCTGACACACTAGGGTGTCCTTAATCAATAAAGAAAGAAAGAAAGAATGAATGAATGAATAAACCAATATCTGAAGTCTATGCAAAAGAATTTGTAGCCTCTTGTTATATGTCCTAACCATCCACCTTGCACCTGTCAAAAATAGTAATCCTACATATCCACATATCCCCCTACCCGCTGCTCCCTACGTCTGATCTCTGTGGGGAGTTCGAGCCTCATCCTCGGCCATAAGGAGGGGTCTCTATGTAGTCTCTATAACCTTTGGTGTACGTCTAGGCTGATCGGGAGGGTGTTGGTGCCTGTGCCACTACTCTAACATATGGTGGCACCCTTCGTGCAAGATCTGGGATGGCCTGATAGTAAGCAAGCATATAATATGATGCCCCAGTCTTTCCATCGACCTCTCCTACTGCATATGCTATGCCCACATCCCTCTCTATGTGGTATCTATCCCTCTACTACATGATGCTTTGCCTCTCCTACTCCCAAGCCTCCTGAGCTAGCCTCATCTGCTCCACCTATGCCTCCAACTGTTAACCAAAAATTCAATGCAATCAGCAGCATAATCCTTCTCAATTTCATATCCGAACTCAGGTAACCATGAATTCCTTGGTTTAACTACCTTGATGATGTAGCTATCAGAGTTCACCAAAAATATTATGTCATTCTTATGCTTTGAAACCAATTCTCTTATAATTATCCTTCTTTTGTTCATTTCCCTTTGAAACTTTCCAAAGAATGCACCATGGGAATCTTCTTGAGCATCTAAGTCTCCAATGTTTCTCATAAGCACTTCAATCTGATAAGAAACCAGTTTGGAATTCTCCCAACTAACTTCTCCTAATCTAGGCATCTCCTTTGTAAAGTAGAAAATCAAGCATAAAACCATTGTACCATATCTGAATGTACCTTTCTTCTTCTTGAAATCTCTTAGATTCTTCAATAGTTGTTGTCGAAGCAGCTCACAAAGATCATATTCAATTCTATTCTCAACCATATCCGATGCAAGATCAATTTCAATAGCGGAGACATTGTTGTCACCAAGAATCATCTATGAAATAACTAAGCTTGCATACTAAACTATCGGGTTGGAGATTCCATCAAATGTGTTTCTTATTAAACCATTTACTCTAACAAAATTACAAACAAGAGTTGGTCCAGAGGATAATAATCTAGTAACTTCCTTGATTACATCTGTAGATATCATATATGCTTCATTAAGACACACAAAGTAACCATGAAATCTGCTAAGCACTATTCTAATACATCTTCCTTCACTACTAAAGTCCAGAAAATTGTTCAACACATCCAATTTCATTTCTGAAAGCTCACATTGTACTCTAGTTTTAGGGTAAAACCATTTCCAGTTAACTCTTCATCCACAACATGCAAGATTTTCTATAACTGGATTCTTCCAATTCTCCATGAATGTATGCTCCAACATCTTCAATCGATATGACACCAAGAGGAAAATTTGAAAAAGCACCCAAAAGATCAAGTTCTAGGGATTTAATAGGATGCATTTTGTACTCTAGTTCTTGTCTTTCTGATTTTTTTATAAGCCAAGGAAAATCCATTGCATACAAGAAACCACAAGTAATCGAGAAAAAGTAATGGCATTAACTTACCTTTTCCTTTTCTACCAAAGTTGAATTCAGAGTTTTCAAAGGATAAAATTGCTCTGGTGTCTTCAAGCTTCCTCTTCATGCCTCTTCTTGCATAAATGATTTTCATCAAATTCTTTTTCCTAAACATATCTAAATTTATTCTTTTCATCCCAATTACTTCTACAATTAATGCTTCAGATCGCAAGAAGATCACCTCAAAATTTGTGAAAACTTTCATCCTTTCAAATTCTGCTAAATACATTCTTCACACATGTGTGACTGCAAATTCCTTCCACATGAATTTTTGAGTTCATAACCTTAATAAATGTACTTCTACTGCGATATGACATCAAAGGAAGGGTTGATAAATTTTTTAATTAATGCTTCCCCTTAGCCAAATTCTAAATTAAGTTTTGAGTGACATATCTACATCGAGAAATGGCATAGAAACAAATGCTTATGGTTCTACTTTCTTTCCAGATTCTCCTTCTTTTCTCCAAATTCTCTCCATCTCTTTCTTAACTTCTACTAGGTCAACCTTAGTGACTGATTCATATCCTTTTTTTGGATTGTTACCTCTCAATCTTTTGCTTCCAATATATTTTGGATTGCTGCAATTAAAGCAAATGACATTCTTCCATCTAAGATTTTTCTTATTCAATCCATACTTGCACTGGTTAGCTTTATGCCCAATTGAATTGCAAAGATATCAGTGACCTTTAAATGAATAAATCATCTTATCTAAGTTCTGATTTCTCTTGATTTCATCATTCTTCTTCTCTTTACTTTTGCAATCTTTTGCCCTATGTCCAAATTTATTACAAGAATAATAGACATCATTAAAAGATAAATACCTCTAAACGTTAGGTTGTCTGATGAGAGTCCTTCTGATATAGCTTCTTAAGTCCTTGATTTTTCCATCCTTACATAGAGTCTTATTTTTTAGAGGTTTCTTTATTTCTAAATTATGTTCTTCTTCAAACCCTAAGCCTCCTTTATCCATTGTAGGTCTTTAAGAATTAATAAACTCATTAAGATTTGTAGTGCTTTTCTTGAATTTATCCTCAAATATTTTTGCATTTTCTAGATCTGATCTCAAATTTTCCATTTCTTTCTTGAGCTTTATAAATTCATCTATCTTCCTTTGAATTTCAACTTTCTGATAGTATTCAATTCTTTTCTTTTCTTCCAATTGATGAAGTAGTCTGGTGATATCATCATGCTCTCTTTTTATTTGAACATAGGCATCTTCAGATCTTCATTTTCTTCGAGTGTCCAATAGAGACCACTTATGGAGGAAAATTTTCTTCTAATCAAATTCTGAGACCATCCTCAAGTTGTTAGGCTTCTTTAGAGGAACCAAGATCTAATACCAATTTTTGAACATCCAAAATATTGAGAGGGGGGGTGAATTGGTATTCCATAAAACCATTTCCATAAAATCCATTTAAGCATTATCACAAATCTAACTTAATTACCAAAGGAAGACATGAAATTAAAACAAAGCATCAACACACATGAATACTAGAATTTTTATGTGGAAAACCCAAAATTGGAAAAACTATGGTGAGGATTAGCTCACAATATAATATATTCAGATATAGAATATTATAGGGCTCACTGCCAAGACTCACTGTCCTTGAAAGGCTCATAGCCTGAATACAAAAAGATAGCTAATTGTCGAGACACAAAAGGTATGGCTCACTACCAAGAGGGTAAATTGATGAAGAATGCACCTTCCCTATGTTGGAGTTTAGTTTTGATAAAGCACAATGCATGAGTAACTCACTCAGTTGCTCATCTATACAATTCACACATATTCATATTCAACTTATTCCATGCAAACTTCCTCTCTTTCTCACCACACACATCCACACCAAAAAATGTCTTACATATATACATGTGTATCTATGTTTCTTAATTAGGTTGGCCTAATTAGAGAAACCTTGATTCAAAAAATGACCTTTTTGGCATGGACCTAAGATAGATCCCTTTAATATCAATATGTAGTTAGGTCAGCCAGAGCTAAACCAAAACTCCAAACATGTGTACACTCCATGAAATGTGCAACACAAAAAATTGTTAACTCGTTGAATTATCCCTTGGACAACATAAAACTACTTATCTTTGATGCCACATGGTATGATAATTAACTATGAGGAAATGAGGAATCTCCTACAACAGAGTGCAAGAGGAAAACTCACTGAGGTCTACAAAACAAAATAATGTCATTCATATCTCCCAAATGCCTTCAAATGTCATCATGAAACTCCAAGAATACATCTTGTAGGCTCATACCTGTATACAAAGTGCTATAATGATATATTTTATTGAGATAGAATTTGGACAAAAATACCAAATCAACAGGCATTCATAACCAGAGCAACAAAATACTGGCAATAAACAAAAATTCCATTATCTATTAACATTAATGACAACCTATCAATTTCCAACACCTTTGTGGTCCTACCAGAGTAAGAAGTCTTCAAGGTGATAGGTATTTCGTACTATTGATTGATGATTATTCTAGAATGACATGGTTTACTTTTCTCAAAGAAAAATCAAAAGCTCTAGATAATTTTAAAACATTCAAAGTTATGTTTGAGCATGAAATGGATATGAAAAACAAGTGTTTTAGGTTTGATATAGGTGGAGAGTTCACCTCCAATGAGTTTAACAATTTTTGTGAGAATCATGGAATAAAGAGGCATTTATCTACCCCTAGGACTCCTTAGCAGAATGGATTGGTTGAAAGAAAGAATAGGATTTTAGGAAGCTGCAAGAACAATGATAAAAGAGGAAAACCTACCTAAAGTCTATTGGAGAGAAGCAATTTGTACTAATGTCTTCTTAAAAAAGTTCAAGAAAGAAAAAATGGTGCAAAGACTCCCTATGAGTTGTGGTATGGAAGGATTCCTACTGTCAAATATTTTAGAGTATTTGGAAGCAAATGCTATATCAAAAGAGATGAAGAAAACTTGGAAAAATTTGATACAAGATCTTATGAAGGTATCTTTCTTGGATATTCTACAAGAAGCAAAGCTTACCGGTGCTTCAATAGGAGGATGAAGAAGATTGTTTAGAGTGAAAGTGTCAAAGTGGATGAAGACTTACAAAATAATTCTATGGTGATAGATGGATATGAATCATATGAGTCCTCTTGTAGAGAAAATGATAGAGATGAAGGTAAGGAAAAAGAAGTTCAAATTGAAGAGGAAGAAGCTCTAGGATCCTTAAGACTCCTAAGTATGCGCAAAAGAATCATTTTGAAGATCAAATCATTGGAGACAAAAATGAAGGTGTGTTGACAAGGAGAAAATTTGATATGGATGAAAAATAGGCAAACCTATATTTACTCTCTAATTTGAACCTAAAACAATCATTGAAGCATGCAAGGATGAGTATTGGATCAAGGCTATGGAAGAAGAACTAATGCAGATTGAGAAGAATTAGACTTGGGAATTTTTCCCAAGACTAGCAAACAAGAATGTCATTGGAACTAAGTGAGTATTCTAAAACAAATTGAATGCGAATAGAGAAGTGGTAAGAAATAATGAAAGACTTGTGTGTAAGGGATACTCACAAGTAGAAGGAATATTTTTTGAAGAGACATTTTCTCTAGTGGAAATAATGGAAGCTATCATGATGTTTTTGGATTTTTCAACACATAAAGATTTCAAGGTTTATCAAGTGGATGTGAAGTCTGCTTTCTTGAATGGTGAGTTGGAAGAAGTATACATTGAACAACCAAAAGTATCTCAGTTATCAAACAAATTGGATATGGTTTGAAAATTGAAGAAGGCACTTTATGGAATGAAGCAAGATCCCAGAGCTTGGTATGCAAGGTTGGATAGGTACTTGATACAACAAGGATTCAATAAAGGTACCACAAATAGTAATCTTTATAAATCAAAGTAAAAAAAGATCAAATATTGATTGTGGTTGTGTATGTTGATGATATAATTTTTGGAGGAAATGAAGTTATGTGCAAGAGATTGATAGAAGAGATGCAAAAATATTTTAAGATGTCCATGTTTGGGGAGATGAATTTCTTCCTTGGACTTCAAATTAATCAAACAAAGAAAGGTATATTCATTTCACAATCAACATATGTCAAGGAAATGTTGAATTTTTTTGGAATGAAATATTCTAAATTAGTATGCACTCTTATGGTTATTGGTTGCAAGCTAAGCAAGAATGACAAATCTCCTATGGTTGATTAGAGAAAATATAGATCAATGATTGGGGGAATACTATACCTAACTAATACTAGACCGGATATCATGCATGTAGTTTATCTTGTGGCTAGATTTCAAGAAGATCCTACAGAAACACATGTTTCAACAGTGAAGAGAATATTCAAATACTTGAAGGGCACTCCAAAACATGGCTTGTAGTATCCAAAGGATACTAATTTCTCTCTAAGTGCTTATACAAATGTTGATTGGGTAGGTTTTACGGATGAAAAGAAAGTGCAAGTGGTGGTGCATTATTTCTTGGATGCAAATTAGTGTCATGGCTAAGCAAGAAGCAAGATTCGATATCTTTATTTACTATAGAGGTAAAATATATTGCAGCAACATCTTGTTGCACACAGGTGTTTTGGATGAGGCAAACTTTGAAGGATATTAGATTTGTATATGATGAGCCAATTTCTATCTTCTGTGACAATATAAGTGCTATTAACATTTCAAAGAATTCAGTGATGCACTCAAGGACAAAACATATCTCAATTTGGTATCACTTTTTGAGAGAGAAGTTTGTAGAGAATGAAGTGAAGCTTGAGTATGTGCCTACAAAGGATCAAGTTGTTGATATATTTACTAAGGCTCTTCCTAAGAATACTTTTGAGTATCTCCAAGAGAAACTAGGGGTTATCACCCCTCCTTATTTGAACTAGATGCATAAGGATATGCATCATTCCAGTGGATTTCAAGATTCATTCTTTGTTCTAGATGATTTTTTGAAGGCTGCCTCTTAAGAGGAGTAGTGAGTGGCTTTGTTGGTTATTACAGTTAGGGGGAGTAAGTGTTGGTGTAGGTTGGTGTTTTCCTTTGTCAGTTGTGTAAAATAATGTGCAATGGCTGTTGGTTGATATAGTTTGTTGTGTGCTCCTAAGGGGGAGCATGTAGAGCATTTTTTTCCCAAGTATAGGTATTTCCTTTGAGGGATAAAGTATGTATGTTTGATGTTGAAAGGGGGAAAGTAATGCAAATGTGTTTCTCTTTTCCATTTGTGTCAAAGGGGGAGAAAGGAAGCAATGTGAAAAAGATGTATAGAGAAAGGGAGAAAGTAAAGGAGAGTATGATGTAAGGGGGAGAAAGAGAAAGAGTTGATATGGAGCAGTGTGTTGGTGATCAGAGTTATTATGTTTGTTGATGGTTTTTCACATCATGTGTTTTCATCAATGATAAAGGGGGAGATTGTTCCAAGTATGAGTACTTGGTGTTGTCATTGATTTCAACAAGCTTATGTTTGTGTGTGTCATTGATGGTTGGTGTTGGTTGAGAAGTTATGATAATTCTTTGATTAGTTTCATTATGTTGTCATTAATAAGTGCTACCAGTGTCAACCTCTAGTGTTGCTTTGATAAGCTTCTATTTGTGGATGTTGTTTGGTTGATTTTTTGTGTTGTAGTTGATGACAAAGTGTTGAAGATGATGAGAATATGTCTCTAGTGCTTGGTTTCCAAGTGCTTCTGAGAAAATTTGAATAAAAGAGGAAACAATGTGTTGCAGAGGTGTTCTAGCATACAAAGTGGTGTTTTGGCTCTTACTCCGCATTTCTTCTATGTTGAAGATCTACTTGTGTGGTTTGAATATGTTGATTAGAGGTTTTCATCACTATTATTTCTAGAACTTCTTGGTCTAGATAATTGTTCAAAAGAAGTTGTGTTCACTAACTTGTGTGAACTATGTTGCATTATTGTCTAGGAGAAATGGTTTATTTCCGCATTTCTCCACAATTTGGCTTCTAGTCTTGCAGCTTTGGAAGTGTGTTGAAAAGGTTCATATCTATCTTCAGTTAAAAATTTTCATGGTTTAGTGCTTTGCAAGGTGGTTTCTTGAGTTATAGTGTATGGAAGGTTGTCTGAGTGTACTGGGTGTGTACATTCCTCAAGTGAAAGTTCTTGTAAAGGAATTTGTTGGATATTAGGGTGTCTATGGAATATTTCAAATTGTGTTCAAGTGTTGTGTGTGGTTTGAGATTCATCTTTGGATTTGAGAAAGCATTTACTTAAATATTAATTGTTTTTACATAGGTTTGAACAACCTTGGGTGTTTACACTAATTATGGATTTTCTTCAATGATTGTGGAAGCATGGTGTTGTGTATATATATGATTTGGGTCCAAGTTAATATGTGGTGTGGTCCAATTTCATTCCTTTCCATTGCAGGAATGCTTAGTGCCGACCTAATTTGAATTTACATAGTTGAGGTGCATAACAAACCTTGGAGAATGTTTTCAATGTTGAAGAAAGTATAAATAAGTGTTGTGTTGATGGAGAATTAATTAGAGAGGGTGTGATGTAAATTGCAGAGTTTTGAAGTGCAGTACAAGTTTTAATGAGTTAGACCACTAGAAGTAGTGAGTAGAAGGTGTCTACAATCTTCAGAGAGGTTGTGAAGGTGTTGGTGATGTTATGGTGGACTTTTCTATTGCATTGATATGAATTTATCACTGTAAAATTCTTCTTTCTTCTTTTCTATAATCCAGTAGTGGGCCCTTCTTTCTTTTCAGCAATGAGAATTTTGTATCTAGTGTTACAATTAATTTATATTGTGAGCTAATCTTCATTGTGGTTTTTCCCTTCTTGGGTTTTCCACGTAAATCTAGTATTATATTGTGTATAGTGTTGATGTGTTTCAGTTTCTTTTATTTTCTTTCATACTAAATCATTCTAATAGTTTAAGGATTGATTAAGTTGATGTGGATCTAAATGTTTATGAGGGCTTCGATGTTTTAATGTATAATTGATTCACCCCCCCTCTCAATTGTCTTGTGCATTCAACAAAAACATCCCACCTATTGACACAAAATATTGCAAGGCAGCAACCTTAATGGAAACTTAGCTATTAGGGGATGAATTGCACATAGCTAATTGACCTCCGAGATTTTGTCGAAGCCAAATCTTCATTTTTTTAAGGGGAGAAAAGGGAGAAAGAAACTAACGCAAACAAAAAAAAAACTATGCTAAGGCGATACACCGAATCATCGATGAATTAAACAAGCACATTGTAGTAAACAAAGGCTCAAATGATTTAAAGTGTATATTAAATGAACAATTCTTAGCATCATAACATCATAACATCAAAATATTTGCATAATATAACCTTCACTACATAAGAACAATACAAAAGAGCAACAACATGATTTGCATTGTACTAGCTATAGATAAAGATTACAAAAGCTTGAAAATGATGTCCAAATATTGTAGAATTTACTTGCACAATCTAATGTTATATCAAATACTTGAAAATAGAAAGGCTGAATGAATTGGCATAGTTTGTAAATCCAGCTTAACAATAAAACACTACAAAGGCTAATTCCTAATGCTTAAGAAAGTTTTTCTACTCATCTAACAACAACAATAAATGAAGAAAAGGACTGCATAAATAGCTAGCCCACTGCCTGGAAGCCCCAATGGAAAAGATGCTCTAGTAGAGCAATTAACAATAATGATTCTTCAGTGTTGGTGCCAACAAAAAAGATTCCTCAATCATTAGCGCCAACAAAAAGATGCAAGAATGGCACGCTAGCAGGAACCTTTTTAGAAGACATAGGCCACGTAGTAGCAAAAAGAGAATGACACGTGGCAGCAAGATGAGAGTCATTGCAACAACCATTGAACAAAAAAGAAGCGACGTCAGAACGAATGCCACATGGAAAGCTATCAGTAGAGGAAGTTGCAATGTGGGCCCCACTTGAATGGAAAGCAAAAAAAAGTGACATTTCACACAGTGAGAGCCTGACAAAAAGCAAAGGGAGCATTCCAAAGGAAAGCTCCGATATGATGACACTTGTCAGCAACTGGAGAGCTGCGAGTATCATTCAAAAGGAAAGCCACAAACAAAGATAAACCACGAAGGAAAATAGCAGTGCGTGAATAATTATTCACAGCTTGGTGACTTACAGGGGCATTTCACCTACAAAATGAGAACCTTCAGATCATAGCTTCACAGACCAGTCCCATCCTTAAAGATAAAAATGCTCATAACTGGGAGAGGGAAGTCTGAAGGAATGTCTAGACTTCGTCCGATGGTGTAGTAAGCCTGCACAAACCTTCATGCACCAAACTCAAATCAATAATTTCCTTAAAAGGAAATCCGCTAGATACTTTTACCTCATACTCGAGCTAGAGAAGGAGTTGTGCCAGCTAATGTACCGTGCTCTCAATATTTGTGGTAGTTGAAGGCTGGTCAAAAGATTGAAACACAGATAAATCTTGTTTATTTTCCTCTATCTTCTCAATAATGTTCTCAATACTTGCCACCATTTGGTCCACCAAGAAAGGTGATAGCAGTCCTCTCTGAGTCAATCAAGAGAATTGAGCTCGCATATCGCTAGTAATCTAAGTTAGCCTCGCTCTACATTCCCCGGCATGTTGGACAGTCTTGTGCATGGAAATGAGGATGTCCATGTTCATGGTTGCCGCTATCCGATCTCCAACATCCACACTGCTAAATGCTTCATCAGAAGCTGTGTATAATTTACTTAGCAACTGTCTAGCCTCCAAGAGCCTAATAGAAGTTATCTCATGCATTCGTTGCATTGACTCGCCAACTAGTTCACACAAATTGATAGCTTGCGCCATGAATTTGAGTGTGGGATGCAAGGTAAGGCATAATGACTTTACCTTATCCCATTATGATGTATGCAATTCCTTGGCTATTTCCAGCAAGTTAATTTGAGATACAGGAGGCTAAGATTTCAATATGTCCATTTCTATTGTTTTATTGCCTAACTTCGCCTTCAATTTTGTGATGCTTCCCTCTAGGGCCAAAATTTGATTCTTCAAAGCACCATTTTCCTCTTCCTTCTCTCTGAGGGAAAATCTGGTCTACCTCAATTTTTTCAGTCTCTTGCTCCAATGCGACACTCATCTCATTTACTTCATTAGTGCTTTACTAGAGCTCCTTCAAACCATCATTTGTTTGATTTAATTCATCATGAAGGGATGTTTCAGTTGCTCGAAGTTGTTCAATTTCCTTCTGTAGGGCTAGAACAACTATCACATTCAGAGTTTGAAGCTCAATAGCCTTGCCTTCAAAGGAATTCTTCTCATCTCGTAGTTGATTGAGTTCATTTTCTTGGGCTTTATACTTATTTGACCAAATTCTCACCTTCGCCCTCAGGTCATTAATTTCCATGTCCCTCCTTTTCATCTGTCAACTGAGCTTGAGAAAGTCAATTTTTCCTACCCTCTATGTTTCCTCCATTAATTAGACCTTGTCTTGTGGATGAGCTTGTTGCAAATCAAGTTGCACGACATTCATTGAATAATCATTTGATTGCATATCCTTGATTGGTCGAGTGACATTTGGTGTGACCTTCACAAACATTAGTGAATTTTGGCTTTCATTAAACATAGTCTGCACGTGAGGCTCCATAGATTTGTTTGCATCTTTCTCTCTTCTCTTCTGAATCTAACGAGCTCGGGCACTTTTGGTAGCATCCACCTGCGAGAAATATTCTTTGGGTAGGATACCCAAACCACCAGCAAAAGGAGCCTTTTCTTGCATTGAACTCTTCTCAGTCATCAGAACCTTTTGCTCTACTTTTTCTTCACAACCCAAGGTAGTGCTTTTTACCTCACCATACCTTTTAGACTCTGAAGGATTCAGAGAATCCTCACTATCCGAGTGTTCGTGGTTCTAGATCTCATCAAAATGGTCATCTAAGCTCACATCTTGATAAAGCCCATTAGTCATTTGTATTTCTTACATGTAAACCCAAAAAGCATTAATCTTATCTAGTTTCCATCCTAGCCTTGTCAACTGGCTATAAAGGAATGGATTTATTTTGTGATTGGGGTTAGTCTTAGCCAATATATGGTAAAAATTAAGCCAAGGCAATCGACCTGTGTTAGAAGGTAGGTGCTCGAGGCTGACATATAATTTCTCCGCTCCTTCATTTGCATTCCTCTGAGCATCCAAAAATGGCCAGGGTTGATGGGAAATTTTAATGCCTACTACCACTAGATTATCCAACAAATTGTATTTCCATGAATCACTAATGAGCGGCAAGTCGAGGTGACCCAATTTGGAATACAATACTTCTAAACTATTAACCCTTGAGCTCTTTTTCTTAACCAATGTTACAGAACCAAATGAAATAGGAAACACCAGGTAGGAAGTTAGATGCTTACCCCCCTAGTAATCATTTTCAATGATGGATAGCTACCTAAGGTCTTCCAAAGCTAGCGCCCTATCAGAGACAAAACGTAGGAGTCAGAAAGGCTCCTAGACGAAACCTTGCATCCTGAGCATTGTAAAATTTGAACCGAAAAACCAATCACAAGGTGGTACAAGGCTTTTCATCCATGATATCTAATTTTGTGTTAAGCGAATAGATCCTTGACCTTCCATGTAATCCATATCTCTTAAAGATGGAGCTAGGAAGGCATCTGAAAATGCACAATAATCAAAGGTTCTTGAAAGGACCAAAGTCCAAGTCAAGACTAGTTTTCTAGCACTGTTATCATCAAACACTACCAAGGGCCTAAACTACTGTAAATAATCAGCATTCTAAAATAAAATCATATGAGCTAAGAAGGATGGGTACCTAAACTAGGAGCTTGGCTCGAACTCCCTTAATTGTTGGGATATTCCTTCTACAATGGCTTTTGCGAAGTCCATTAATGGAGGCACTTTATTCCTTTTTAACATGAAACCGATGCCCATTTGGAACTCAAAGACTTCTTTGTCCGAATCTAGCCCACATATCATCGCCAACATAGAGAAGGTAGAAGTCATGCTTGTTTTGACAATAGCTAGTTTAAGAGGAAATCGAGGAGGAACTGGGTACTCTGCTGGCTTACTAGTTTCAACATTAAAAAATTGTTGTGCCATAAACCCTCTCCAGAACCTCTCCATTCTTGAAATACTGAAGTCTTGCACACCCTCGAGACCGTTAAGAGGGACACATAACATGTCCTAGATAGCCTAGTGATGAATCACCACTCTGAAATTATTATCGTTCACAACTCTGGCCTCGGCATCAAAATTCCTAACATAGGCAACCACGAGTTCCAAACAATAGTGCATTGAAGGAACCATATATTGAGGAAGACCACAATCCCACAACCGCTTATAAAAAAGGTCATTGAGATTCTTCATTTTTTCACATGTGGCTTCTCTTAGACTCTTAGGATTCTATGATAGCTCTGGATCTCTAACATTGTCCCAATCTTCCATGACAAAATCTTGATTTCTGGGAGAAATTGCACCTACCAATTTTTGGCGTGCATGCTAAGTATGAGGCCACAAAGGCTTGGCCGGAATGCTCAGGGTGGCATAAGAGATTTGATCATAAATGTTCACACAAGGTGCATGAAATCTTCTTTCTTCAATGCTACCAGTGGCGGCGGCCTCCGTCGAGCTTCCTGCAACTTCAACCATTTTTGCCTATATTTTGTTGTATTCTGCTACTTCGATTTTGAAAGCGTTTCTCTTGTCTTTGTGAATGATTGAGATAGTTACACACTTTTCCAACCTTGCACAATTAATTCCTTTAGCACAACACTCTTACTTTCCTTTTCTATTTTTGAAATAATTAAATTAGCAAGGATTACACTATTTTTCACATTAATTGTGCCATACGCCCACTACCCTTTCCATGCGTGTGAAAAGGCCGCCAACTTACCGAAGGACACCACATATCAAGGGATGTGATGTTTCTTATGATAGCTCTAATATTTCCTTGGAAAATGCACCAGGTTGGCAGCACCATATTTTTCAAATAAGGCTTTTACATTTAATGATCACTTGATTGTGACAGGGCATTCCAAACAATGACTCCACCTTGAGAGATTTGATTTGATTTATTTGGATGGGAACGTTCTTATGGCAACAACTAGCTCCTCCTTTTCCCTTTAAAAAAGGCTCAATTTGGACAAGTTAAAACTACATTTGCTTATGTTCATTACTTTGCACGCTGCAATACAGCTTGTCAGTACTCTCTCCTACCACTTGCTTCTAGAGGAAGCATACTACGCTTGATTAAGAGACTCTCTACCCATCTATAAATAGACCCCTTGGCACTATGGCAACTCACACTTGCAATTAGCTATTTTCTAGCAACTAGCTCTAGGAAAAAGTAGGTAGGTTTTACCTAGTGAAGTATCAGTAGTTAAATGGAAACTCCTATCAGGCTTACATGCAAAAAATATCAAACTTCCTTTTATAGAAAGATAAGGTGCGTTTAAAATGCATGACCGACATGAAGAATTTGTTATATGTGAAGGCTATTAAGTTTGTCCTAAGGAAAGACTGTGTAGAATATGAGGACCACTATAGGGAAAATACTAGCATTACCTCTCACTTTGTAGCTTCCCTACTAGACATTGGTGTCTTTAAGAGGAAGGTACTAAAACTAACCAAGTATGTGTTCCCCAAGTGTTACCTAGATGGACTGGAGATCATTGTAGCAGTTACTGAAATTGGTCATGGGATTTTGTCTACTCGTCACCTACGCTTGCTTAACGAACAAGGATGACTAGTGCCAACCAAACCCTTTATGCGTGGTTACGAGCTCAAAACTCAAGAAGAACATCGCTACAAGGTTCGTGCCACCTGCCACTTTCTAATGTAAATGCATAACATTGAGCCTTTCAATCAGGTGCAGTGGTACGAGAACTTTGAGAGAATGATGTTCCCCAACCATGTGCCACCTGTTGCCACTGCTATTGATGCTTGAAGAAAAAACCCCCAAAGAAAAAGCCCTTTTGTATATGAAATATTTTTTGTTACATTCTCTGATGATGATATACACATAGTTAAATTGAATTAGTTGAATCTTTTGAGATGTATTCCATTTACTGGAAGACCGAGAGCTTCACCCTCCATTGTTTTTAATTCAAAAGATTTGTGCTCTTTGCACTGAATGACTTTAAATGGTCCTTCCCAAAGACTATCAAATTTACCATGTTGGCCTGGGTTTGCTCCACGCTCATTAAATTTGAGCACCAGGTCACAACATTGCAACCCCTAGTTAGACACTTTCTTATCAAACCATTTTTTTACCACTTGTTGATGGTTTGTCATTGCTTCAAGAGCATGCTCTCATTTTTCTTGAACCTCCAATAACTCTGCCAGTCATACATCCATCGCTTCATTTTTCTCAATTTCCAGGAACTTGAGCAATTGGATCGCAGGAATTTCCATAGAGATGTGTAACAATGCCTCCTTCCCATAAACTATCTCATAAGGAGATGTTTTCAATATTTGCTTAGGTGTGATGTGATCCACCCACAGAGTTGTATGGAGATGTCGATGCCACTGCCTTTGGTGCTCTAAACCTATCCTCTTGATCAGTCGGATGAGATTCTTGTTTGAGGATTCGGCCAAACCATTCCCCTGTGGGTAATAGTTGGAGGAAATCTTTAGGAAAACCCCATATTTTAGTGCAAACTGGCTGATTTTGGAACCTAAAAAAGCTTTGGAATTGTCTAATATAATTGTTTTTGGTGGGCTGAACCTAGCTACCAACTCTTCTAGGAAATTTACAACTTTTATTTCAGTTGCATTTTTCAAATGCACAACTTCGGGCCACCTGGTAAAACAATCAGTTTCAGTTAAAATCCATTTATGTCTAGAGGATGAAACTAGGTAAATCATGCCAATGAAGTCAAGACCCCATTGGGAAAATGACTCTTCCACTACAATTGGCTAAAGTGGCATAGCAACATTTTTCCTTTTTCCATAAAAAAACTGGCATTCGTTACAAGATCTTACCAATGCATATGAATCTTTCAACATCATCGGCTAGAAATATCTGGTGCACATAATCTTGATTACTGTGGTTTTTACCAAAAAATGTCCTCCAATCGGGCCACTATGATACTGCTCAATTATTCTTTTTACTTATTCCTGTGTTATGCATCTCAGTAGAACACCATCAAAGTTTCTTTTGAAAATCACTCCCTCTAAGAGTAAGTAGCCATTACTTTGTAGTCGGTAGAAACGACTCTTAAATAAAGGGAGGCTGGTCGGATACTTTCCCTTTTGCATGAAATTAACCCTACCAACCAGCCAATCATCTCCAGAACTTTCCTCATTTAGCAGCACAGGTTCTGGGACTTCAACTTCAGTCATTGCTTCGCTGCTTTTAGCTCAATATTCCCATAGCCATTTTCCTTTGATGGTTTTGACTAGTTTTATCTCAACATCATATTCTAGGATCTTGGTGATCCAATTTGTATTCTTTTCACTAATCTCACCTTGTATGATATGTTCGTGCACACTAGGGTGCGATACACAAACAATCACCTTGTTGCGGGATATGAGGTGCTTGAAATTTTTCAACCCTTTCAAAATGGTGAAGGCTTGTCAAGGCTTGTTTCTCTAAAAAATTCTACTTTACTTCGTAATCCTTTAGGGTACGTGAGTAGAAAGCAATAGGAAACTCTCTCTTATATTCATCATCTTTTTGCATTAAAATAGTAGCAATACTTGTGCTACCACCAAAAACATACATAAGAAATCTTTTGACAAATCTGGGTTGACAAGTACAAGAGTAGAAGAAATAACCTAGTAGATCAATCCTTCCTGGCCTTCAATGTCCACTTGAAAGCTTGATCCTTCTTCAACATTAAGGTAATGGGCCAAACAATCCCTATGAAGTCTGATATGTACCGACTGATGAAATTAACCTTGCCTAGAAAAGATTGAACTCCCTTTTTGTTGACATGTAAGGGGAGCTCAATGATCGCCTTGACCCTTTCTGGGTCAATTGCAATGCCATCTTTTGAGACAACATATCCCAATAGTTTCCCTTGCGGGACACCAAATACAGATTTTTTCGGGTTCAGGGAAATCCTGAATTCTTGGCACTTCTGGAAGACAAGCTTGAGATGATTGAAATGATCCTCGGTAGATCTTGAGAAGACGGTCAAGTCATCTAGGTAAATCAAAATGATCTTATTAATTAGATCCATAAAGGAAAATTTTGTGGCTTGTTGGAAAGTGGCTCCGACATTTGAAATCCCAAATGGCATTTTAGCATAAGGATATGTTCCCCACTTGGTGGTAAACATTGTTTTGTGTTGGTCCTCTTCTTTCACCTGAACCTGGTTATAATAAGAGAAACCTTCTAGCATTGAGAACATCTTGGAGCCAATGACTGTTTGTAAGATTACCTCCATGGAAGGCAGAGGGTGAAGGTCTTTAAGAGATGCTCTATTCAAGCCTCGGTAGTCAATGCACAAGCGTATATTGCCATTCTTCTTTCAGACTAGCACCAGGTTAGACACCTAAGTGTTGTGCTTGATTGGGAACACTATCTAAGACTCAATCAACTTCTTTAGCTCTTGAGCCATTATTGACTCAATCTTTGGATTTACCGGCCTCTACTTTTGACGTATGGGCTTTTCCCCCTCCAGTAACTCAATAGTATGTTGAATAATCCTGGGATCATATCCCTTCAGGTCATCATATGACCATGCCACCATGCCTGCATATTTCTTGCAAAGATCTTTCAACCTTTCTTTGTCCTTCTAGAGACTCCTTTTCTAACCTTGAGCTTTTTATCTTCTCCGATGTGCAAATCGACATAGTCACCTTTATCAACTACAAACTTTCTCTTGTCATTTCTCATGTCATCAGAGTTGAAAAGATTCTCAAGACTAACCAAACCTCTGGGGAGCTTGTTTGATTTGAGCTGGACCATTTGACCTTCATAGGCCTCAACGATCTTCGGCTGTAATTGGTCAGAAAATTCTCTGGACAACTGGAGAAATGATGCGATATGAGTATCGCTATCAAACACCTACTAGTTTTTTTCGTTATTTGGGATAGCAGGTTACACGATCATTCAGACTAAATGTTTGTTATCGAAAAAATCAAAGGCTAAATCAATCTAGGATCTGACAGCTGCCATTCGGTCTGCTTTAGAGTTCTGCTCTCTAGGTGTGGCCTGGATATTGAATGCCTCAAAGCCCTCGATCAAGTCCCAGACTCGGTGTCGGTATGATCGCATGTAGACATTCTTGGCGGCTAAAAACCCTTGAATTTGGTTAACTACCAACTCTAAATATCTGAGAACTTGTATCTACTTGGCACCCATCCATTTTGCTACACTCAGGTCATGGACAAGGCCCTCATATTCAGCTTCATTGTTTGAGCATGCGAGCTGGAAATGGTATGACCTCAAGGTCTTTTCCTTGGATGGAGAGACTAGATAAATCCCGACACCAATTCCTACTTTGCATCTTGCTCCATCAATGTGCAAGGTCCATAACTCTGAGGTTCCTTCACTCCCGAACTCCCTTTTCACCTTGGGCATAATCTAATCCTCCTCGTGAATGACATAGATTCCTAGCGTAGTCCAATGATAGTTACCAAAGGGGTCTAAATTTATGAATTCATTCAAAAAAGCCTCCTCCTTCTCAGTATGAGAACTGCTTGCTTCTTCATCCTCAAGAAGTTTAGCATTAAGCATTTCTCTTTGGGTAATTGAGGTATTTGCTACCTCAAAATTGATCATGGCTTCATCAGCCACATGCTTAGAATGTAAAGGTTCTGCCACTATCTTCACCTTAGATCCATATTTGGTTCTTACGATCAAGTGCAACTAGTCCAGAGAGAGGTAACCTCCCACATTTGTAGTGAATTCTCAGGATAGAAACATCCCAAACATAGGAGGGACGTCAATGAGCACAATGTCATGGTTCACAGTACTGTTGGGGCAAGCAAAGAATGTCATAGGAAATCCTTTGATTACTCTAATAGTTTCAACCTTGTTCCCATCAAGTTGCATGACTCCCTTCTTAAGAGGCTCATACTTGAGCTCTAGAGCTTCAACTACTTGCTTAGGCATGACGATGGTGCTAGCACCAGAGTCAACCAGACAATTATGTAGTAGCTTTTTACCAATGATGAGTGTTAAATAGAAGGGCTTGGGTTTAGGCTTACCCTCTTCTCTGACCTGGCTTCCCACTGATTGATTTTCCAAAACCTTTTTTGGGGATGGATTAGTTGTCTTATCCTTTGGGAGCTACTCCGACATTTTTATTCCCTCTTCTCTCGATAATGCCTTCTATAATAGCTACTTCTTCTCTAGAATGGCCAGGATGTTCTAAAAAGAAACACTCATGGAATATTTCTTTAGTTGTTCTACCACATTGAATGGAATGCATGATTGCTAAGTTGTGGTGGTTAGCTCCTTTTGCTTCGCAGCTAGCACCTCCGACTATTTGGCAGTTTTTGGGGCGGCAGCGAGAGATTTTTCCTTCGAAGGAAGTGGGTTTTTGGGATCTAGGATAGAGGCTCCTAGCTAATACAAAAATGATGACATAGTTGTCGATGGATTGGGTGTTGGATTTGCTAACCCCTTAGTTTGCAAAGATGTGAATTCTCTGGATAGCCTTTGTTTGGAATGGGTATTGTAGTCTGACTGCACTTGTGGTGCCTAGGTCACTGGAATGTCATTTGGGAATGTTGTCTCCTCTCCTTCCATCCAGGAAAAGAGTGCTTGGTCTAGAGCTATGTCCAAATCTTTCTCAATAGACATGCCTTGCATTTGAGTGGTGAGCTAAGAGGTATAGGCCTAACCTCCAAAGTCAGGCATGATGCGTTTACTACATTGCTTCACTATCTTATGTTGCAAATTCCCTCGCGGGAAATTCTGGGGCATGTGTGCATCATTGCAAGGGAAGCACCATGGATTAATCTCCTCAACAAGATTATTTTGTTCCGCTACCAACTCTTTGTTTGAACTAGGGTAGATAGTCTACATTGGCATAGTCATGGGCATGACTTGATTGCTTGGTTGAGCTTGAGTATTGCTGCACGATTTATGTTGCCATTGATTCTATTGAAAAGGTGGTTTCCCACCTTGGTAGTTTTGATACGTAGGCTTCTAGTAAGCATACTATTGTTGCTTCATAGTGGTAAGCTTGTTTGTCATGGTCCACAGTTGCTCCTTCATGTTGTTCATCTCGGCCTCCAAGGGATTAGGCACTAGAGCCACACTTGGCATCGCTCCCGGATAGATATACATGTAGAGTGGGGAGGTGTAGGGACACTGGTTGAAACTGCCTCCGGTTCAACTACAATTGATTTTGGGAACAAGGGCATAATGGGTTGTGGCACCAACTTTCCAGTAGCAATAAGGTTGTTCTCCACATTGACGGTAAGGCTATATGCATTAGGTAAGGTATTTCCGCTGAGGGATTGCAACATTACAGAAATGTCAACATGTATGGACTTCAAATAAAACATGAACGCTAGATCCATACATGGCTGACTGTCGACAAGGACTCTTTGCCAAGTCTGATGAAACTGAGCATTGTAATCAGCCAAAGCTTCATGGGGAGCCCACTTTATGTTAGCTAACTCATGGTACAACAAAGATCGGTCACCATTATTTGAGAAGCGCTCGTAGAAAGGGTTCCTGAGCTGGTCCCAAGTGCGAATTGAATTGGGCGCAAGAGTATGATACCAGTCCAATGCTCTCCCTCGGAAAGAGGTTGCAAGCAACTGCAAAGCCACAGTCTGGTTGGTAATCCCATGGACTAGGCACACATCAGCCACATCTTGCAAGTGCTCTGCTAAAGTCTTAGAACCATCGCCATTGAACTTTGGGAAAACCTTTAAAGTAGAAGCTGGGATTGGATCCCACACTACAGGTGCTATAGGAGGTACTAAAGGGCTACCAGCATCCCAGGCTATGAAATTTATAGTTTCCATTTGCGCAAGGGGTGGAGGCAGAGGTGGAGCCTGGGGCGATGCCAAAGGAGAAGTTGTAGGAGAACTTAAAGAAGAAGTTGAGGGTGATGAGTTAGCCGGATGGCCACCTTTTTCCTTAATTGAGACTAATGGTGGTGCTAGCAGACTAGGATCTTTTGTAGCTAGAGACCTAGTAATGGGTCTATGGCTCATACACCCTGACTTCTAATCAAGCGAACGTTTAGTTCATCCCACCGCGCCTTCCAGAAAAGAACTGTTGACGCAAAATATTGCAGGGTAGAAACCTTATGGGAAACTTAGTTGTTGGGGGACAAATTGTGCACAACTAAGTGACCTCCAGTATTTTATAGAAGTCGGCTCTTCATTTTTTCAATTGGGGAGAAAAGGGAGAAAGAAACTAACGCAAACAAAACAAAACTATGCTAAGGAGATGTGTCAAATCATTGATGAATTAAACAAGCACATTGTGGTAAACAAAGGCTCGAATGATTTAAAGTGTATATTAAATGAACAATTCCCAACATCATAACATTAGAACATCAAAATATTTTCATAATAGAATCCTCATTGCATAAGAACAATACAAAAGAGTAACAACTCGATTTGCATTGTACTCGCTATAGATAAAGATTACAAAAGCTTGAAAATGATGTCCAAATATTGTAGAATTTACTTGCACAGTCTAATGTTCTATCAAATACATAAAAATAGAAAGGCCGAATGAATTGGCATAGTCTATAAATCCAACTTAATAATAAAACACTACAAAAGCTAATTCCTAATGCTTAAGAAAGTGTTTTTGCTCATCTAACAACAACTACAAATGAAGAAAATAGCTGCATAAATAGCTAGCCCCCCACCTAGAAGCCCCAATGGAAAAGATGCTCCAACAGAGCAATTAACAATAATGATTCTTCAGTGTCGGCACCAAAAAAAAAGATGCCTCAATCATCAACACCAACAAGAAGATGCAAGAATGGCACGCCAGCAGGAACCTTTTTAGAAGACACAGTCCACGCAACAACAAAAAGAGAATGACACCCGGCGGCAAGACAAGAGCTGTTGCGACAACCATTGAACAAAAAAAAAGTGGTGTCCAAATGAATGCCACATGGAAAGCTATCAACAGAGGAAGTTGCAATGTGTGCCCCACTCGAACGGAAAGCAAAATGAAGCGATGTGTCACACGATCGGAACTCGACAAAAAGAAAAGGGAGCATTCCAAAGGAAAGCTTCGATATGATGACACATGTTAGCAACCAGAGAGTTGTGAGTATCATTCAAAAGAAAAGTTGTAGAAAAAGATAAACTGTGAAGGAAAATAGCGGTGCATGAATAATTATTCACACCACCTTTTATGGGTAGTAGGAGTTAATTACCTCTTGGATGTATATGCCCTCATTTTGCTATATATACAACACTCTCCTCTCACCTTCACTAGTTTGGTGACTCATTCAGTGAGAGTGATGAGAGTATTCTCAAATTATCTTGTATTGTCTATGTTTTTCTCTCTTTTCATATTCTATCTCCACTCTACTAGGGTGATCCCACAGAGCTCGTTTACAATTTCTAGGAGATTCTATTTTTTGTTGAAGTCACATATTTTTAGAAAATATAATGATTTAAGCCTTAAAAAGTTCCATTTAAAGCATTCCAATTGAAAAATTTCTATTTAAAAAGTT
Organism: Sequoia sempervirens; assembly: GCA_007258455.2. NCBI lineage: Eukaryota > Viridiplantae > Streptophyta > Pinopsida > Cupressales > Cupressaceae > Sequoia > Sequoia sempervirens. The sequence goes on from VDFB02281492.1 coordinate 303,370,320, forward strand.
TCATTTAAAGCATTCCAATTGAAGAGGATTTGATTAAACTACCTTAGATCAAACCCCTTTGGATAGAACCCTACTAGTTTTAAACCATACCTATAACGGAGTCTCCTTTACACCTATCAAAATGTTGATAAAAAACCACATTTGATTGAACTTTTGGGGGATCAAACGAATTCATTTAAAACTTATTTTTTGTAAGTGCATAGTCCTTATTATAAGCTTCCCAAAAAGTATAATTTTAAATAGTTTTAATTTTATTATTATATTTAGTTTTTATTTCTTGTGAATGTAGGATTTTCACCAAAAATAAGCTCTTTGTTTTGCACGTGGAAAAATAGAATATTTTCAATTGTTTTTTTTTGAAACTTGATTAAGGAAAAAATATTCAATAAAACACTATGAAACAAATTGGAAACACTAGATATCATAGTTACAAATCTAAATTCGAAAAAAATAGAATTTTATCCTTCATGGAAAAAAAGTTGTGTTATATGGTGAGCGTCACTCCTTAAAAATGGTGTTTACTGAAAAAAAACTAGTTTTTGGAGGAGATGGAAAAATAAGTGCAATATGATTCCAAAAATTTTGAAAAAAATATATTTAGAATCTATAGACAAGATGTCACAAATCATTAGCTTGCATCATCTTCAAATTTCTCATGGTTTAGCCACTATAGGTGCCCGAAAGTGAATATTTAGTTAGAAAAAATCAGTTCAGTGTCTAGTTTGGCAAAAAATTATAAATTGGTATTGTGGGATTACCCACTAGTTTGGTCTTTGATCATCTATTGATTAGAGTTGTGTGTGATCTATGACCGACATCAAATCTTGGCTTGATCCTTGCTTCTCAAATAATATAACAACTTAGGTTTGTCCCTATAATCACATTTTCTTCTATATTCACCATTTCCACATTTGTATCATCCACATCCATCCCATCCTTCATGGTCTCTTAAATATTCTTCTCTTCAATAGTCATAAAACTAGATGTTTCAATTTATTCTTCATTTATCAAATTATTGTTCTTCTACCTCTTTGTCATTTTGTCTCCTCTATATTTACTTCAATTTCTTTAGGCGTCATGATCTTCGCATATTTTTCTCTTTGATATTGTTTTGATCCCATGATTAACAAACCCTCTTGATAAAAATAACAAATGATATTTAATCTATTTTCAGATTGATACCTCTTTGAAATTTTGAAGTACAACTAACTATAGATCCTTTGTTGTATAAATTTTGAATTACAAGTAAATTTGAGTATAACAAAAACCCTTTTCTCTTTTATTCCTCTTGAGAAAAACCCATGTACTTGATTTCACTTTAAAATGGTTCTTGTGATTGAATCCTTTCAAAAGTTGAATAGAATGTCACCTACTAAGAGATTGTACAAGACAATTTTGAATAAAAAATGTAGAAAATATCAATGTTAGTCTATACTATAGAAATAGCAAGTTGCATAAATAGAGTGGTACTAAGTTTTTTCCTAAAATGGAAATAACAAATATAATAAGAATGGGTACCCATTCTAAAAGGGCTTGAAATCCCAACCCACTTTTTGATTTGATTTTAGGCTTGAGAAAGGCATGGTAACTTGACCCTTAGCCTTGGACCTACAAGTGCAAGGTCATGGGATTGCCATGAGAAAAAATTGACTATGGCAATATGGATGATACATTTTTTTCAGAATTGTTTTGTGAAATTAAAATCCATTATAGATGATGATGTTTAGTTTTTAAATATGTATATTTTTTATGATTGGATTATTTTTTAATTTTTCAATTAGATTCTAAAGAATCTGGTCCATAAACTCAAATGTAAGGTTTTTCATATTTTTGTAATAACTTTTAATTTGTTAAGTTTCTTGTAAAAAAATGTATGACATCAATCTAAAAAATAATTATTTACACAATGAAAAAATAAAATAAAAACCATTAGTTTAGCTTAAATTATAGTGGTTGTACACAAGGGGTTTTCAAAAACAACAATTAGGGCCAATAAAAAATTAATAAAAAAATATTTAGAAAAAAATTATAAAAAATATCTTCATCAATCTTTAGTTTAATACACATATTTCTCTAAAAGGAATTAGAAAATACTTTTATTTAAGTCAAATTATGGTGGTCGTACACATGCATGGTATGGTCCTAAAAAAGTGACTTTAAAAAGTGGTTTTTATACATACCTATTAAAAATTAATTTGTATCATCTGGGTAGTAGAATAAATTACATATCTGAAAACTAGACTCAAAATACTAAATTTCATAGTACTAGACTTTATAAAAATTCAATATGTAAGTGCTTCAAATTTTTAGTCCAATTGAGACAAATTTTGAAAATCAAGAAAAACACTTCCACTTTTTGAACATTTTGTGGACCCAACTTCTTGCACTTACCTATAGTTTAACTCTTAAATGTTCTAAACACTAAGTGAATTTTCGTTGGTGTGTTACTTAATTCACAAAGTAACCAAATTGTATTAATCAATTTCAATCACCAATATATAGTATTAATCAATTTCAATCACCAAATTGTATTTATTATTTATGTAATTATTTTATGTATTGCAACAATTTAAGGCAAATTCGTACCCTGATTGAGACAGTCTGGAAATAGATGGTAATTTCTGCACATAATGTCCTGACAAAAGCTTTTGTATTAGAATACTATACAACTGGCATCACTTAGTTGGAAGCAAAACAAAGAGAAGGTAGCTCTATCCAATCTGCCTTGATAACAAAAACGAACACTCCATGTCTGTAAATGATTAAACACAATATAGTCAGCAAGGTTTGCATCTGCTGGAGCTGAGAGTTTCATTTATATATTCAAGTTACCAAAAGATCTTACTTTGAATTGATCTATTGAAGTCCTTACACTCTAAAAATTAGATATGTCTATACATTCACAATCCTAGTTCTGTTGCATCCATCCAGTTGTTATATGATTGGCAGTTATCTGGACATGTGTGCTTTTATCAACCCACAATTGTATTATAATTGGTACTTATTTTTCATTTCATTTTGTTCAAGAGTCCACATCATGTTAAATTTAAATCTCCAAAAATCTAGGTTTTCTTTTCAATTAAATCAGCTTGTGTTTAAAGGAATCTTGTCAAACTGAAAACCTAGATAAGCATCTAATAACTCTTCATGTTGCCAGCACTGTTAAAGTCTCTGAAACTTGAAACCAATTATGTGAACTGGAATACAACTTACAATATTCTCCTGCTTCTAATATTATGGAATACAGAACAGTAAAAGATAGAATCAGAACTATCACCAAAGTTTTGTCTCCAATTATCTGACTGAATTGAACAGCATGGGCAGTCCACATGTTAGGAACTGAATAGATGCCTGTTTGACATTATATAAAGCATCTCTGCATTCCCTGCAAATAATGCAAGCAGCTCTGTTAGCATCATCTAACATTGACTGAATATTCAAACACATAGTTCTGGTAAATCATGCAACATATGACATAGCTTTAGCCTAATCTCTTGTCAAAAACAGAGACACCATAAAATAATTAGTTTTTCAGAGAGAAGATTACATGGAGTCCATAAAAATGTCAAATGATGGTTACTGGATTCAGCATAGTTAAATTGATTTACAATTTGAATTATTAAAATGTCAAAAACACTGCACAGAAGATTTTTCCTTAACAATATTAAAGGAGTTTGTTCTTGAATATGAAAAAGATCCTTAAACAGAACAACTAAAAACTTTCCAAGATTGCATTCTAGAGTGGAATTCAGTAAAATTGTAGAATGGCAATCACATAATTAGACAAAAAAAAATTAAACCCAGTTCAAAACAAAATGTGTCAATAATGAACTCTTTCATGATCTCAATTTTATAGCTATGGATATTAGTAAAGCTGCAAAGAATGATGTTCTAGAGAGAAATGGGTAGCAATGACTGAAGAATTTTTAGAAGAAGCAATATAAGAAGCATATATTATATCGACAATATTAACATAGATATATTATATCAACATCAAACCTTGATTGTCAAATTCTAAACCTAGACTTTCCAAACTTATTCTTGTTGAGGGATAACAAATGAAGGAAACCCTTAGAGAAACCAATATACAGAGGTGTCACTTTTGAAACTTTACAAATTAACAAATAGAAATGGAACAAATCTTGACTGAAACTTCCTGACCCAAAATTTCCAAAATCACTGCTCTACACGATTAAGAGATGCTGAAGATAGTTCAAAAACCATAAAAGCCTCTCCACCCTGAGCTGAATTCTAGTCCAGATAATCCCTGAGCTCTTCATCCCCATTTTCAAAGGCCAAAGGGACAGGCAAATCACTGTCCAAATTATGCCAGACTCCTTCAATCTTTCTCAGTGCAATCCAGTGCTTGCTCATCCACAAACCACCCAGTTTCCTAACGTCCTTATTCAACACGATTCCTATCAAGGGCTGATTTAAATCCACGGAGGAGTTAGTATTCCTACGATCGTACCACACCACTTGTTTTCCTTTGCTTTCAAGTGGAGAAAATAGAACATTGATATTATAATTCCCTGTTAGGGCATTGTGATGCGGCTTCCAAACATCAGAAAGGGGATTCCAACCCCCATTTTTTTCAGGGTCAATCAGTGTCAACTCATTAGCAATGGCATCCAATTGGGTTCTTGTGAACACCTCATTTCCCTGATCTAGCCCAAGAAATTGAGGCCAAACGTGAGCTCTCACACACTGTTTTTGAATCTCAAACAACGGAAAATAAACAGAACAAAACCTTACCTTAACAAACCCTAAAAAAAATTGAATGCAAACCCTAGCAATGAATAACGAAGAAAAAAATCCAAGCAGTATGACTACCCTGTAAAAAAAAATGGGAATAACATAAAGAATGTAAGTACCAACTTGGAGAAAATTATTGAGGGTGTGCAATAGACGGAATTGGAGAGGCTACTTCTTGTGATAATTCTTCTTGCCTGCCTAGTTGCAGGCATATTTATATTATTTTATTCTGTTTTAAATCACAGATTGTTTGACATTAATTTTAAAAGAATGTAGATTTAAACTTTTTAATTTTATATCTCAGCACAAGCTAGACTCTGGTTTCGCATGACACCCGTCTTATGGAAGTCTAAATGAAGCTTTATTTTCAATTGTCTTATATATTGTTCATATTTGTCCCTCATTTGGGTTTTCATCCTTTTACCAAGCTCGTAATAAAATCTCTTACAATCTATACAGGTACAATTATTTGAGATCGAACAGTTCAAAAAAATTACTCACTTCAATCAAAACATTTCAATTTGTAATTATTTTAAGGTTGAACAGTTCACAAGAATTATTCATTTCAATCAAAATATTTCAATTTGTTGTTGCAATATGTTCACATAAAAAATCTACAAATTAAAAATACAGCCCTCAAATATCTAATTTATTTAATTTTACAAAATAGGTGTCACCAAATTTGCATATCATAGATTTATTAGATAGATAAATTGACTTCATAATTGCACAATAAAAACAAAACGAGTGGAACTTATTTGCATTGCCTATTCCTCCTGTTATTTAATTGTTGTTTTCTTCCATTTCTAGACCATCTTCTATGACACTCACATCAGGTTTTCAAAGAGAGAATTTCTAATTTCCTTCATATCTCAATAAGATTCATGTTGAGACTGCATTCATTAAAAAATAAAAAAAATAGACCAATTTTTTTTTCCGTTATTGACCATTGACCAGTTATTTTCCGTCATTGACCATCCAATTCCACAGCGGACAAAATTTGAATGTTTAATTACGTAAATTGTCACAATTAATTTTGTATTTGGTGTATTCAGTGGATAGGGTTAAGGGCAAGTTATGGACGAATGTGATGAAGATATTTTTCAAATACTCTTGAAGATCTCTCCACAGAAAATTCATCATTAAACAATATAATAAAATAAGTTAAGAGCTTCCTAAGTATAAAATAAGAAGGGTTTAGAAAACTATATTTCAAAATATATTTTATTGGAGAAATCTAAAAATGGAATAGGTAAAAGTAAATTTTAAAGAAAATAATAATGATAATTGAGGATATTAGTTAATTATATAATAGGAGATGTATTTTTAGAAACTACATTTTAGCCAAGGTTTTAAGGACATTCCTTGAAGACTATGTGGTGCTTAAAATCTAATGTAAGCGGAAGAAGCTAATGTGGTAGAAGGCAGTTCTCTCTAGACCAACTTGTAGTCATAAAATTTGCACACAAAGAAACGTCAAGGGAACTAGAGAAAAATGGTTGGAGATCAAATTAAAATAATTTATATAAAAAATCATAATTTAGAACTGGTATATGCTTTTACATTTTCCACGTGGTACAAAATTATGTGGGATTAATGGTGATTAATCAAGTTGATAAAGTAAAAGGGGAAGGAGTTATATTTAATTTATAATTATTTTTTATAAAGTAAAGGGCACAAGACTTATATTTAGTTTATAATTATTTTATTAATATAAAATAATATTTAGTTTATAATTATTTTATTATTTTATTAATTATAAAATAATATAAAAGGAGCTTTCACAGCAATAATGAGAATTTTTAATTAATTTATTGATAATGTGATTATATAGTTTTACTTATTATTTAAGTCTAAGTAAAATAATTTTATATTATTGATATACATTTTAAAATGATAAAGAATAATAATAAATAAAATATTCAATAGTTTTCGAGTAAGGTTATTTGTTTCTATTTTAATACATGCCCATACAAAATATGATTACAACAATTATCAAAAATATATAATAAATAATTTAATTTTTAATATATAATGTTATATTATATAACAATATAATAGTTAATACATAAATAATAAATATAATATAATAATATAATACTAACATAAATATAATAATAAATATATAAAATAATGACATTATATAATAATATAATAGTTAATACATAAAATTTATTATTCTATAGTAAAAAAAAAAAATAAGATTAGTAATATTATTAAAATAATTTTCTATATGACTTACCAATTGATCTCGTACACTACACAAATGTGCAAATTTTTTTTATTTTTTTCCTAATTGACCTACCACACCTCTTCGGTGTACCCATTGCACAAGGTATAGCTATGTACTTTTTCCTTTCACTATCTATGACCATCGAGATTCTTGACATTCAAACATAAATACAGACGTATTCACGAGAAGACACGCGTAAAAAACAAATAAGTCAAATTTCACCAAGAGACGGCACACACTCGAAGATAAATTAGTCAATTTTCACCACCATGTGCGTAGTTGTTGAAAGGTAACGTAGCATTCAGAAATGATGTGTCGGTAAAAATATATTTGACCAGAAGAATGGGCGATGTTTTCAAGTCAACAACTCGACTATGCTGGTCTATTTAATATCAATAAAAACTAGGGAGGATCACAGCTTTAGGCACCAGACATATTTCTTCCATTTCTAGAATTCTGTAGGTAATTGACAGAAATAAGAGCCGAAAGAAAAATGGATTGGTGCCTGAAGAATCACTTAGCATTCAAGTGTTTGAAACGCTTCATTTTACTTCTCGTTATGTTTGTTCTGCAGCACAACTGCGATTTACTAGTTTCTGGTGAAGACACCCTCTCTGTCGGGGCATCTCTGAGGGAAAAGCAGACCCTCATTTCAAAGAATGGCACTTTTGAATTGGGATTCTTTTGTCCCAACGGAACCAACAATTGGTATGTTGGTATCTGGTATGCCCGCATCCCTGAGACCATCATTTGGGTGGCTAACAGGGAAACTCCCGTCAGAAACATGCCCGGCACTTTTACGCTCTCTACATCTGGGTATCTCACTGTGTCTGATTTGCAAGGAAAAGCCATTTGGTCGAGTAATAATACTCAGGATGCTAAGGTATCCATGGCTTCGATACTGGACACTGGTAATTTTGTTCTTTTTGGAGCCCAAAACACTTCCGAGACTGTGTGGGAGAGCTTTGGAAATCCCACAGATCATTTTATGCCTTCCATGAAGCTTTGGAAAGGCTTGAAAGTGAACTCTTGGAAGAGTTCGGTGGATCCAGCGCCTGGGCCTTTCTTTCTCCAGATGAATCCATCACCAGGAAAATATGACTTTTTGCTGCAGTATAAAATTGGTGTTTCATATTACAGCTCGGGAGACTGGACTGGCAAATATTACTCTTCCATGCCGCAGGCAGTATCTGATACCTCATTTGAGCAGGAATTGGTAGAGTTTTCTCCGACAAGAGTGTACTACGCATATGATCTTACACCCAAAGTTCGTTCGACGACGCTGGTGAGGAATGTTCTCAGCTCGAGAGGTGATCTGACGGTCTACTATTTACTTAATAATAGATGGAGCCTGGTTTATAGTTTACCCCAACACGGCTGTGACGTGTATGGTGTATGCGGGGCTTATGGAGTGTGCTTCACCCAAGGGAACATTCAGTCATGCAGCTGTGTCGAAGGCTTCCAGCCAAGAAACGCTACTGTCTGGCGTTCTCAGGAATGGTGGTCAAGCGGTTGTGTTCGGCGTACACCATTAAACTGCTCCGCCATTAATGGCAGTAGCACCACAGATGGTTTCCTCCAAGTCAATGATAAGTCCTTGTCTAATGAAGGACCTTTTCAGATTACGTCAGAGTCGACTCTACCTGGATGCAAAACTGCTTGTCTCAACAATTGCTCCTGCACGGCCATTGTTTTCACTGATTTAAATTCTGCTGTTTGTAAATTGTGGTTTGGCGATCTGTTAAGCATGCACGCTACTTCCTCCATGGAAGAGTCCTTCTTCATTCGATTGGCTGCTTCTGATGTGCCAAAGTTGTCACCCCACACAGATAGAAGCAGCAGAGTAGTTGCGCTCTCCATTTCAATTCCTTTGGGCGTTGCTGTTGTGAGTACTCTGTTTATGGGTGCATGGTTTATTCAACGCAGGCGCCGGAGATTGCTTCAGAAAGCCCACAAGTACGACACACCAGCATCACTCAAAACGTTCACCTACAAAGAGATGAAAATTGCTACCAAGAATTTTGCCCATAAGTTGGGAAAGGGAGCATTTGGTTCTGTCTTCAAAGGAACTCTGCCAGACAATACCTTTGTGGCCGTGAAAAAATTAGAGGGTTCCAAACAAGCAGAAAAGCAATTCCGTGCAGAAATAAGCACCATTGGAAACATACAGCATGTGAATTTGGTGAGGCTCCGGGGATTCTGCGTAGAGGGATCTCAAAGAATGCTTGTTTATGAGTACATGCAAAACGGCTCTCTCAACTCTTTCTTGTCCCGCAAGTCCAAAGAAGCAGACAAGGTACTCGACTGGAATACCAGATTTGGAATCGCTTTGGGTACTGCAAGAGGGCTACTTTATCTTCACGAAGAATGCAGAGATCAGATCATCCATTGCGATATCAAGCCAGAAAATATTCTTATAGATGTGGATTTCTCTCCAAAAGTGGCTGATTTTGGGTTGGCAAAGCTTGTTGGCAGAGATTTCAGCAGAGTGCTCACGACAACAAGAGGAACGAGAGGGTATTTGGCTCCGGAGTGGCTGTCTGGCATGCCAATAACAGTGAAGGTGGATGTATACAGCTTCGGCATGACCCTGCTCGAAATAATCTCAGGCCGAAGAAATAGTGACTTGAGCGTGCAGGAATCTCAGCACTACTTTCCGACTTGGGCAGCAACTCAAATTCACAAGGGAAACACAATTGGTATCGTGGATGAAAGGATTGCAGAGAAGGCGGATGTTGAAGAGGTGAGAAGAGCAGGTGTGGTAAGCATTCTGTGCATTCAAAAGGATGAGAATGGGAGGCCGAGCATGGGCCAAGTTGTGAGGATGCTTGAAGGCAAATCGGAGGGTGACGTGGAACAATATGAGAAGTCCCTGCAAGCGCTCGTCGATGATCATTGCGTATAATAAAATTGAACCAGAGGCGGTTGTTAAATTGCTGGACTTTCCCACCATATACATATAAGTCAGTCGTCGTTGAGATTAGTATTTAAAAAGCCTTTACTAGAAATTTTTTGTGTTTAGTAGACATTTGTAAGTTGTTATCTAAATGTAATAAGTTGAATATTAATATTAGTTTTTAAATTATTTTTTAAATGTTAATGTTCATGAGAAGTTAAATAGATTTGGATTTTTAATTGGTGATTTTTTGAATTTCAATAATTATGAAATATGCAATTGGAAAAGAAATGAGGGATACTGTAATAAAATATGAACATTTGTATTATTAGATTAGTTATGATTTAAATAATGATAGTAAGAAAGAAATGAAATTATGTATTATCATTTTTTGATCACATTTCTTTATTTTGCATGATGTCTTGTGAAAGATTAATTTGTTTTCACCCATTGTTATTCTTGCTATCATAATCATTATAAATAATATATTTCAACACTTGACCTACTAATAATAACCAATTATTTTTTTACAGCATAGATATTGATGTTTCTCATCTAAAAACAATCCTCAAAAATGAAGTGCTAGTAACAAGGGTAGTAGGATGCTTAGGCCTATTTTGCCAATATTTTTTTGTCTTCCTTCCTCCCATAACTATTGAACAATTCAATAATTTCCCCAATAGCTTGTCTATAACACATGGTCTTTTCCTATCAAAATATATGAGTTCAAACAATATCACACCATATAATAGGTAAAGGTAGTTTTTAAGGACATGTTCATAATAACACAACCTATTAGACAAGGAGAGACTTCAACTTGAAATTATGTAGATTTTTTTTCGAGATCTATGGTGTTACGATGTTTTAGAAGAAAAAATTGTATACTTTTTTATTTTTCTCACTTATTTTTATTTATTTTTGGGCCCACTCTTAAAATATGTTATCTTATTACTTAATTCTATTTATTTTGCATAGAAATTGACTAGTCCTAGTAGATTGAAGTCATTTGATTCATACTAGTTTTCACTTAATGGACTAAATTGTAGGTATAATTCTTTCCCTAGACATAATCACATTTATGATCATTTCCATCAAATTTAGATGTGTTTTATCACTTATCCTAATCTTGCACTTGTGTCGAATTAGATCACTACTTTTTGAGTTTCCATGCCAATTACTACCTAAGATGTCATATTTAAAGAAAATCCTAAGGCACTACTTGGAAATAAATAGAAAGATATGGGAGAGCTTGAAAATCATTTTATATTATGATAAATAATACTAGAGAATATAACATTGAATCAATATTTTTTTTATCAAAAAATACTATATTTTAGGCATTTTACATCTATGTCTCTTCAAATATTGTAAAACTAACTTAGGGGTCTAACTTGGAGTTAAGAAAGTTTCATACTTCAACCCTCTTCCAACAAAATCTCAAAGGTGATTCTTGTTGGCAATTAAGGCATCTCAACCTTGACAATTCCTATTGTTATTTATTATTTATTAAACATTTTCTCTCAACTTATTTTGATATTATTATAATTATTTTATTTAATATTGTCTTACATAAAAAAGGGGCATGAGATTTCAAGTTGAAATCATATACCATGTCTCACTACCTTGTAACATGTTTAAGAGGTATTTAATTTGGTCATCTTTAAAAAGTTCTTATGATGTGTAAGAGCCAAGAATAGGAGTTATTTTAATATTGACCAACATTTGTGATAATAATTATTAACAACATATAAAATAATCTTTTAAATAAGAAAATTTATGGTGAACTATGATGTATTCCTTACAAGGTGAGAGTTACATACTGTTCCTAGAGGTTCCAAATGTGTGAGTCATGGTAATTGGTGCAACCTCCACTTTTATGAGCTATTTTTTGGTCTATATGGTCATTTTTGGCACCTAGTTTTGGCCCATGGTATTAGCACTTTGTTTGCAATACCATTTCTAGTATCTTGTATTGTATTTTCTTATATATTGAGGCTTTGGGATAGCAGTTTGTATGTTGAGAGTTTGCAAGTACACAAGTGCTACCAAAACTACTTCTTGTTTGAATGTTGGTGAATTTCTCTCGTAAGAACTTGCATTGAAAGTGTATTGTAATCTTGTTTTAGATTTGATAATACATTATGTGGGCTTTAGAATGTGGTGTTTTTATCTTAAGTGATTTTCCCCACATAAATAACTATGTTATTTTTTATTTATTATGACTTATTTATGTATTTTTGTATCATTTCTATAGTTCCTAAACCACTTTTGAAAAGTTTGTGTACATCACTCCTCTCCAAATGAGTCTAGAAAGTTGTTTTCACTACTCCAACTTCCTTATAGTTCTTAGAACCATTAGATATAAATACTAGATATTTTCATAGGTACATAGGTTTAAAATTTAGAAAAACAAAGAATAAAATTATGATAGGGTAAATAGAATCATAATACCCCAATTTGAAATAATGTGTGATCATGTATCCAAATAGAGAAAACATTAATAGTAAATTAAATATAGATTCTTTAGCTAAGATATGATATTAGGATTTCATTTCCAATTTTCATGCATTTCATACAGTCAAATCAACAACATTAACAATCCAATATGAATAAATAAAATAATATTATTTAACTTCTCATTTATTTTATCACTTGTCAATCTATCTCATTAATTAATTTAGGTTATAATTAATTGCAATCATTGATTATTTATCGTAGATGCACCTAGAATCAATTTACTTTATCACTTATCAGTCTATCTCATTAATTTAAGTTCTAATTGATTATATTGATTATATATCTTATAAAGACCTTAAATTAATTTGTAGGTTGCACTTTATTTCCCTATATATGTAAATCTATGAGTGTCTTATTAGAAAAACAAACCTCCAATTTTCAAACCCACTTCCTTTAAATTTATTGCCCCTAGAAACCAAGTGAATATGTTGTCTAGACAATACAAGTTTTAAATTAAATTTTAAAAAATAAAAACAATGTCAGATTCTAATTAGACATGGTATCAAAATAGCCACAATCTTGGGGCAATGATCTTATGTTACATGGAAATAGAAAGTCTTACTTACTCCATATTTCAAGCCTAGGATTTGGCTAAGCTACAATATATTAGAAAGCTTGGCAAACGTTCTCTCCTCTTTCGACTTGGTATGGTTAGTCTTTGTGGAAAATCTGTTAGAAACATTGTCTGTACTTTTAATGAACAATTAAGGTAAATCTTCCTAAATCCGCGGGTATTAATCTTTCAATTATTGGTAATTTTAGAAAAAAACAAATAATTAAAATAGAATAAATTAAATACAAAGTCAAAATATATATTAAAATAGAAAAGTATAACCATTTTTAAATTTTGTAGAGTTGAAATATTAAAAAAAATATGTACAAAAGAAATATAATTAATATATTACAAAACAATATAAACATTAATTGAAAGATAAGTTCAATATTAATAAATATAAAAATATTATAAAGTGGATAGTTAAATTCTTAAATAAATTTAATTTAAAAAAATAAAATTTTATTAAAGTAAATTAAAATTGTTAAATCTAAAATTTTATCTTTTATTTTAAAATTTGTAAAATTAAAAAATCAATTCCTAAGTAATTTGCATAACTTATTATGATTTCATTCTTAAAAGTAGGTAAAAATAATTACTATTAACTTAATCTACAATCATATCCTCTCTTGTTTTGACATTGATAATCTTATGATATTGCTATCAGGATTCAACCGTGTAGTTTTGAGTCAATGAGTTTGAATCGAAACTACACGGTTGAATCCTGATAGCAATATCATAATTTGACACGCTGTGGAAAAATACCTCCTACTTATCAATTGATGAGCTAAAGGGGCTCTATTATGAATGGTTCATAAGGCACAACACTTGCTGAAGGTTTTGCAAATGGGGTAACAACTCAAGCGGGCTTAACCTTGGAGAAAACTCCCTGGTTAAGCGCACTTGAGCTGGAGCAGTACTGGGATGGGTGACCTCCCGGGACAGACCAGTGCTTCACCTCTGTATGCATCACCTAGATGCAATGAGTGCTAAGTGGACCATTCGATATCATGAGAGATGGGTTATTGTTGAACCGCTACTCATGAAACATGGGTCGATGAGTTTGACTCGAAAGTACACAGTTGAATCCTGATAGCAATATCATAATTTGACACGCTGTGGAAAAATACCTCCTACTTATCAATTGATAATCTTGTTTTGACATTGTTATCAATTGAAAAAAAACTTAAACTAAAATTTAAATTATATGTGTATATTTTAAGTATAATATTAAAATATAAATTGTATATTTAAATGAAATATATTTATTTATTATTATATATTATATTTGAATTGTATATAATCTAAATTATATAATATATTTTAAAAATATTATTATATATTAAAAATATATATTTAAATTAAATATGTTAAATACTGATTTCATGTTTATTATTTAATTATATATAAAATTTAAAATATATTTGTATTTATTATGTATATTATATAATATATATTATTAAATGTAATCATAAAATATAATCAATTTCTAATATTTTAATATAATATCTATTCATATTATTTAAAAAAAAACAAAATCAAATTTAAAATATATATTAAAAAAATTGATTCCCAATGGGAAGTAATCTACAAGTAAAGAAGACCTCGGTAAAATGATAATAAAACCCGGGTTGAAAATAAGAATGGCGTAAAAAAGACGGAACAAGGCGGAAATGAAAAATAGCGAAGAAAAAGTGAGCAGAGGTGACGATTATTTACCTTGTTTATAGTGCCTCGAAAATGAATTGCCGTACCAATGAACTATCAAGCTATTTACTCATTTTGCAGTCCTTTTTTACTACGTACACTAGAATGCATAGAACCATGTGAATGCGGTGAGCGTAAAAAGTAGAAAAACAGTGGGAAAATGCGTTGCTCATATTTATGTGAAAAGATGACAGCGTGAAAATCCGTCCAGGCGTGAATGAAAAAGCAATCAAGGTGTGAAAAGTGGTGAGAAAGTAGAAAACACGGCAAAATTCACGTGGTGAGCGTAAAAAGTAGAAAAACGGTGGGAAAACGCGGTGCTCATATTTATGTGAAAAGCTGACAGTGTAAAAATACGTGCACGCGTGAATGAAAAAGCAGTCAAAGCGTGAAAAGTGGTGAGAAAGTAGAAAACACGGGAAAATGATGGAAGGTTGAGATTTGTTCTAAAGCAATACCTTATCTTGTGCATGTATTTCATTTTATTTTAAATAACTAAAATGTAATCCAATTATACATCATTTTAGCATTGGAGAAAAGAGGATAATTTAATTAATGTGATATGTACTAGGTATTGGGACTTGGGAAACACAAAACGAGGGTGAGTTGTTTAAAATTGATGTTCCAAATACTCTTAAGAATCAATTTGAACAAATTGATTAGAAGAAATTGCATTCACCATGTTGGTCTTGTTAGGATCATGAAGCTATATTTTTTCTACACCACATGGTCTTGCATGATGTCAAAATCCTTATAATTGTAGATGCACTTTCTCAATCATAATTCTAATAAAGTTACAAAATAAACAATGGTCACATCACATTTGTACAAGTTTAGTACAATCCTAGCTAAGTTTCTTAAACCTAATTATGAGACATCTTTTGCTAATGCCATTATCCTACCTAAAAGAATCACTTGATATCTCCAAAACCGTTCTATTATAATTTAGATTAATATGTGTAGTACAATCAAGATATTTTTTATCAAAGGGATTTATTGTTAGAGTTAGTGTGACAAGAGTTTGTAGGTTGAGATCTAAAAATGCATTTATTTTAAAATTTTGTGTAAGATAATAAATTTGTCATAGCCATCTAAATTTTGTGTTAAGACTTTAATGTACAAGATGATAATCAAATTGATTTTGAGTCAAATGTAAATATAAATAATTTTCTTAATTGATAAGATAGAAATAATATAAAAATATAGAAATGTAAACAAATTAAAAAATGATGAGATACTTGATATAAAAATGAAATTAAATATATTTAGTAATACATGTATTATGCCATTGATTTATTGAGTGAATCTTGAAATAAAAAATTATCCTTTTAACACATTTTCTAAAGTTGAGAATGGATCCAAGTTCCACTTAACATGTGGCGTTCTCCCATTTTCTTCGACCAAAGATTTGTACATAGGTTATTCAGAAAAAGACAACCAAATTAAGGGAAAGGGGCCCATAGTGGGTAGGGGTCCAATGGTGGGTATAGAAGTAGGCTTGAGTGGGTCTCATAGTAGGTAGGCTTAATATCTAATAAACTTACACTTAATATCCAATTTCAAAACACTTTTATCAATAAATTTCACAAATTGACAAATCATGTGATGCCACATCAGTGCACAAATAATACATGACTTAGTGACCCACTATCAGTCTCACCTTTTTTCTAGGTCTTTTTGGATACCTTGACAAAAAACATGTTGATGTGGCATCATATTTGATGATGTGGCCTTGAAACCAATTTTTATAAGTAGGGGACTTGCCAAATAAGCTATTATACAAATTTGAGAGTGATTAAAAATTTTCACATAAGACTTTGAGAAGTGCAAAGTTAGGGTAGCCCACTATAGGCCCCTCTCCCTTAAAAAGGATCTTTAATTAGGATAAAATTCCATTAAAAACTTGTTTAGCTTTGGGTGTATCTTTTTTACATCAAGAGGTGTTCCACTACAATGTCATTCTTCCCATATACTGTAAGCCATATGTAGACCCAAAAACAGACCGCTGGTATCATGGAATATAGAAGGACCTTTCCTCTTTTCTTTTTCTCTATGACGAATTGTCAAGGGAATAAATACGTGGAAGAGTCTAAAACATCAAACTGCCTGTTTGGAAATTTTTCACATAGTTGTACAAGTGTTCAGAATTGAGGGTACATGAATCTTGGTGCAGGACCCTAAGATTTCAAATCTTTTAGCCTGTGTAGTGGAATAAGCTCGTCACCAATTTTGTCATTTAGTAGTGTGAATTGATGGGTAACATATTTCGTTCACATATTTCAGGCCGTAGTGGACACACTGCCATATAATCTGGCTTTTGTTTACGAGGTTTTCAACGGGGGCAACATGAATCTATATAACTATCCTAGGCTGAAAGATTGACTAGGTTGGAGAGCAATATGTTCAAGATAGGACAAAATAGCAGGGCCACTGTGGCGCATAATCATAAAATTTCTAGGCACAACACCATTATCATTAATGCTATGGTGGAAAAGTTGGAAAAAAATCAAAAGGGATCGCTGGTCATGGACTTGGATGCGGACAGAGGTTGTAGTAGTGCTGTTGTTGAAGGGATTTCGACTCGCACCAGGGCTAACACGAAGAGGAAGGCCCCTGCTTCTCCACATATAGTTCAAATCCTCAAGTAGGGATTACAGGATATGAGTGAAGTTGAAAAGGAAGCCGAGGAGCTGATGAAAATCTTGGATTAGTGTTGTTGTGGCTGTTTCTGGCGTTTTGGCGGTCCTTTTTTGGACCCTGTTGTCTCTTTTTTTGCTGTCATTTCCTTTTTGGGACAGTTATCTGTTTGTTCGGACTTTTTTTGCTCTATTTTTGTTTGTTTAAACTTTGTGGTTTCAGGTCCTTGTAAAACCTGTTTTTTCCTTTTCAAAAACATGAATTTGTATAACTATGATGCTTTTGTAATGAAGTTAATGGACGAAAATGATTACCTACAAACCCTTTCCAACGCTTGATGATTTAGGGTTTTCTATATTACAATGTGCTTATATTTGGCAATATAAGCCAATTATTGTGGAATCCTTCCTTGTATGTTTGATTCACTTAACCATATACATAAACGGGTCTGGTGACGATACCAATGAAAAGACTCACTTCAATGTTGTAGGCCAGGACTAGAATTTGATGGTCTATTTAACCCTTTTTTGTATTTTGGACTGTATATTACAATCTAAAAATTTATTAGACCATATTATTTGACTTGTTATAATTTTATATAATCATAAATATAACACTTAAAATTATTATTAAACCATAAAAATTTATATATATATATATATATATAATTTTTATGATAAAAATATAAATTAGTTTAGAATTGGAATAATTCTTTCTAATTTCACTTTATATTCATATATATGATTTACAATATTTATTAATTTAAAATCTATTCAAAATAGAATCTTTTCAAGATTAAATTTAGGTCTTTCTAATTTTTTAAATATTTTTTACAATAAATTTAAGATTTTAACATTTTTTTTTTAAGACTGCAGGAATCGGGTAGCACGACCCCCTATAAACTGCAGTGCGCCTGGTAAACTTTTTAATGTGACTGGCGGCGCTGGCGCGACACGCCCTCCGGTACCACGGGAACGGGGGAGACTAGAACTCGTGACCAGCCGAGCCGCAATGGAATTACTTAGCCAACCGAGCTAGGGCCCCTGCCCCAAAGATTTTAACATTTAATAGTTATGATTGCTTTATATTAATATATATGATTTATAATATTTATTATAAAAAAAAATTAATACAAAATCTTTTCAAAATAGAATATAATTATTTTTTAACTTTTTAAATATTTTAACAAGATTTATTTTCTATATGAATTTAGAAACTTCTTGTTGATGGTAAAAAGTAAATTTAATATTTTTACATTTATTTCTAATTATCAATATTTTCTAATTTCTAATTTTACATTTTTTTAACACAAATTTTCATGTTTTTTCAACAGTATTTTGTTTAAGTGATTAGTGATTCCAACTTTGATTTCAAGATAATACAACATTTATGTTTTACTGGTGAGCATGTTGAAATTTTAGATAATGAGTTGAATAAGGGTGAAACTATTTTTTAATTTTATATAATTATTTCTAAATAGGTTTGAAATTGATATTTAAATTTTTTTGATAGTTAAATTTTTTCATAAAACGTAAAGTGATAGGCATTTATTCACAGATAATACAACATTTGTGTTTTATTGGTGAGAAAAAAATTTAGTTAATGAGTTGAATAAGGATTAAAATATTTTTAATTTTATGTAATTATTTCTGAGTAGGTTTGAAATTGATCTTTAAATTTTTTTTACAGTCAATATTTTTGATAAAATGTAAAGTGATAGGAATTTAAATGAGCAAACCATCAATTTTTTTTCATATGACAGGTAAGGGTGGCCGTCAAATTCCAGGCCTGTTGTAGGCTACAACGGGGCTTTCCTTGTCTTCACAGTGTTTCTTGTGGGGCCCAGTGGAACATGAGGATAATGATGAATTCCAAAGGGTAGTTACCCAACACGTGCTAGCTTCACTGAAAAACATATTGTTTTGATGTTGTAATTTATTTGAATTTTATGTAGGTAGTTTATGAATTGGCTTCACATACTTCTCTATCGTGCCTCCTTGGTTAAAGATGAAACACTAATATTATCTTGTGTTATGTGTTGGCTATCTTTGTCTTTGTTCAATGTGTGTATTTCTCTCGTGGATTTTTCATTTTATTAGTTTTACGCAAACCATATTCGCAATGGTAATGAGGAGAAACTGGATACTTAAAAGTTTCTATCGGTACTGATTTTGTATACATGTATTCTTCTAAATTTACATTTATTATATAATTTTAGCATACACAAATAAATGTTTGTATAATCAAAATATAATAAAAATAAAACATTCAAAATATTCTATATCACTTTAAAAGTTTAAACAACTATAATTAGAAAGATATGTCAAATAATGAAGTAAACTAGTTTATATATCTTTATTTAAAATCTATATAAATAATGCTAAAAGATATCTATCAATATTCTTTTGTCTTTATATGATTTTTATGTCTTGTAATGGACACTATGGACCTAAAGCTGCTTTATTCCTTTGCCTTCCCTTATTGTTTCTTATATGGGTGCAATAGTCTTATGAACTATAGAACCTTTTCTTCTGATATGTCTAAGTATGTGAGAAGCCATCAAATAGATGCTATAGCCTAATTAATGAGATTCTACCATTTGTCCTATATCATTATCCAAATCTCAAACAACATTCATTTTGCTCGCACTATCGCATCTATAGCAAATTGCAAATGACCAAAAGTGTCTTCAAGGTCCAAGACTCAACATGAGTGAGAGTTTTCCTAGTGTTGCAATCATGCAAACCCACACCAACCCAACAGTTAGTTGCAAGTGTTGGAACCTTTAGTGGTAAAGTTATTGCAATTAATTTATATTTTGATAATGAGCCACATTCAGAATTCAAAGTGTGCTTTATTACTCACAAGTTGCTTACTCATGGTTAAGTTGGTGTCAATTAGCAATCAAGATTGTAGTTGCAATGGACCACATAAGGATGTAGAATCTTAACCATAGTTGACAGAAAATTAAATGGAGATGATGGGAATATCCCTTACGCCATTTAAAACACCAAACTCTGTCGATCAAGTTATGGATCTGATCACCAAATTCCAATTCAGTTAATAAATAGGTTAAGTCTGAACATCTGATAATTATATATTTGTAACCCTAATATTTTGGCTATAATTTCTTCAACCCCGCTCCATCGTCATTGAGCCTTAATTTCTTTAAGCTTCCTCCATCAACATTAATTATTGTCATATGGGAACACATGCCCTTGGTATTTGATCACATGCCTTTACAAGAAAAATTCAAATCACAATAGTATAAACAAACTTGAATTGACAATGTTAGGTAGAATTGCTGTCATATGGGAACACATGCCCTTAGTATTTAGTCACAACCTTTACAAGAAAAATTCATATCGCAATAGTATAAACAAACTTGGAATAGTAAGGGTTCCTACTGTTCATAGGAACTTTTACCCACCTTCCTATTTCACCTTGTGAAAAATTTCACTTATTATGATTATCTCTCACCCCTTTGACATGGATGACTCATCATTCAATTGTTTTTGTTGATCTCTATGCTTAATCACTCAAATTCTCTTGTTCAACTATGCATAGGTGTGGATTGCAAGGTATCATAGTATGGCACTCAAATAGTGAACCATGTCATAGAGGCCATAAGCTATAAACATTGGTGTGGCTGCATACAGTCCAAAAGTTGTGGTAGCATTACCTAACCAATGAATATTACTTGCAAATGGACTCCCTTTATAACCAATAGTTTCTTTCCAATTACCATAGAAAATAATGGGGGATCTTTGACTTACCCTTGGATTGGAATACTCAAAACGATGCCTTAGAAGGTGAACAAGGCATGTCATATAAATATGCTTGTACAAACCAAGTATGATCTTATTGCTCTACCTTGGATTTATCTAAGTATGTTTTGAAATTTATCAGTAGGGTTTTGATTGGGTTGAAGCCTCTTCTACAGATATTCATATCCCCATGTCAGTTGATCAACAATGACATCTCTGCACTACAAAATCCCCTTGACAGTCTACCCTAAAGTTGCAGCAATACCCTAAGGCAAAAGTCCACTATAATCCTCCACATTAGGTGCCAACGTTATCAAATAAGCTGCATATTTTTCCCTTTATCACTCTCACCTCAGCAGCACCACTTTCACTGCCACTTCCACTTCCAATATCTCCAAAAACCCTCTTTTAGAAACGTTTTGCACTAAAAATAGGCTGTATTGCTCTAGGTGCTTGTCCAGCTCTTGCAGAGCACGCTCCCACCCTTCACCTACAAATGTTCAACCATAGTTGAGAATATTCTCCATCATTTCAGGGTCATCATCATTGTCATATGCCTCTTGGGGCGGGTGAAGGGAAAATAAATAATGGCAGTGATCAACCATGATGACAACTTCATCTTTGGCTAAGGGCCACTGGATTTGATCCTCCACCCTCGCAACCATTGCAATGGCATTGTCCCCCTGAACTAATCTCACCAGCATGAACTCTCCACTCACCAATTCCACAGTCTCCTGCTTATCTATCAAATGGACAACAACTCCTAGAATTCTCATTACAATTTTCTCCTTTCATTGCGATGGGATTAGAGTTGTGTAGATGAAAACATAGCGAAAGAAGTTAAGTTCTTTGAAAAAAATTGATTGCTTGTCTTGATCGGCCAAGTCGGGTTATGCACTTGGGGATAGAGAGAAACATAAGAAGAGGGATTTTCTATGATGTCGTCCATGTGTACCTAGGGATAGTGAGAAACAAAAGAAGAGAGCTTATCATTAGATTGACAAGGGCTACTTAGGTCTAGGTAGAGTGACTTGTGACCTTTGGGATCTGAAAATACAGAGACCCTATCGATTCTAGTTGGAGAATGTCTCTCTCCCTATTTGGCCATTTAGTTTTAAATTTCAGGGCAACCGCCTGAAACAAAGACTAAAGAATAATATTTGAAACCGCCTCATTGCTTTGGGTTTTCATCATACTCTCTGCAGCTTACAATCTTGCTTAGAAATCCTACAACGATAACTCAGCCGACCAAATTTACTTTTCATATGGACGTTTTTATGTATACAAAAATTCACGGCAAAATGCCATTGTAGTGGAATGCCTTTTGGCATAATTAATATAAAATAAGAATTTACAATTTTAAATAAAAATATTAGAGTTCTTGAAATTTTAAGAAAAAATCAACCATTTAAAATGAGAGGATTTATTTTTAAAACATGTTAAAGTTGAGAAGTTCTAAGAATTAATATTACTTAGCAATTGAATAATGCACCAATTGTTACATTTATGGGAGTTTTTTAAATTAAAGATATTGTTCACGCATGGAACCCTAGACACAATACTGCTGGACAAAATTTAAGGTACAATACCGATATACACAAAAAATAGAAATCTAAATACATTTCTTATATCCCTCTAATACAATAAATTAAACGATTGAACTTCTTATTATAGGCATTCCAAATTATTGCTATACATCTATGTCTCAAAAATGCAAGGCAACTTGCTGAAATGAATCTAGAAAATAACTATGAGGAGATAGCAAACACTGTACAAAGACATACAATTTCTAGAAAAGGTGCATGTCTATAGAAGAAAAATGGGAAAATGGTTTGCACGTAAGCCTTGCAACAAAATTTATATACATTATTTTCAAAAATGTATTTTTTTAGTTTATTAAATAAATCTAATTAAATGTTAATAATATTCATTATAGGTACAATACTCCATGGCCACTAAATTTACAAGGGCCAAAATTATATCAAAATTTAGAAACAGGTGAAAAGAACATTTGAACCTATTAGAAATGACGACAGGCTTAACTCACACAACCATTACATTTTGCAACTATGGAGAGCAAATATAGATTGGCAACTAGTTCTTTCAAAACTTATTGTAATTAAATACATTACCAAGTATGCAACAAAAGCAAAGAGAAATTCAAAAATGTACCAACAAATGTTAGTGTGTCTTTCAAATATAGAAAATCTAGATGACCTTACTATAAAATATAATAAGAAGCTCATAATTGAAATGATAATAGAAAGGGATATTGGAGCATAAGAAACAAGCCATATGTTATTAGAATTCCCATTGGTGGAAAGAAATAGAAGATTTATCAATCTAAATGTATCAACCAAGGTTTTCAAATGTGTGGTATTACATTAGGATAATAACAATAAAGAAAAAGTACTATCTTACATTGATGCATACAAAAACTGACCTCCACACATGGAAGTAGTATCACTAATTAATTCAAGAAAATCATGGATATATAATTCTAAGCGTAAAAATGAAAACAAATGGAATCCAAGAAAACCACTAGATATTGTACGAATCTTTCCTAAATTTCTATCTATTCCTCCAAAGGAATCAAATAAATGGTTTGATTTTTGCTTCTCAGAATTATTGCTCTACAAACCATTTCATGACATTAGCAGAGATATTGGTCATAACAATGATTCAATACTATCAAATTGGGAAAACCTTGACTACAATCAATGACATGTCGAGCGAAGAACAATCACAAAAATTGTTAAAGACAATAGCGATTCTCAATCAGAAGACAACGACATTGTCCAAAATACTACTATAGAGCATGAATGGGAAATTATTTCAAGACTACAACATGGTGAAACCATGCCCATTTCAAAGATAGATATGTTGGGAAGAAGAGATTTAGACAAACAAACAAACTGGTCTATAGACTTCAAAAGTGAACAATATACAAATGAATCTATCAATTTCATTAGGTCACTATCAAAAGTATTGACTCTCTAATTCATCATAATATGGCACAATCGATCAACTATGAAAATCTCAACAATCAACAACATAAAGTAGTTAATATTATCCTCTCACACTAGACAATGTGAATCAAAATAAATCTCCACTATTTATGATTTTTCAAGGAACAACAGGAACATGAAAGTCATATGTTATAGGTGAAATAAAGGAAACACTATAGAAAGCTTCAATGCTAAATCGATCTCCCCTTCTTCTACTCGCTCCAACTAGAGTAGCAACATTCAATATTGAAGCATCAACTATTCATTCAAAAATGAAAATTCCAATAAGAGACTTCAAAGAACTTGAAGTGACAAGATTAACACATTTTCAATGAGAATTAACACATATCAAATATATATTGATTGATGAAATTAGCTTTCTAGGTGAAAGATTACTCAAAAACATAGACTATCAACTCCACCAAGTTTTTCCACAA
Organism: Sequoia sempervirens; assembly: GCA_007258455.2. Classification (NCBI taxonomy): domain Eukaryota; kingdom Viridiplantae; phylum Streptophyta; class Pinopsida; order Cupressales; family Cupressaceae; genus Sequoia; species Sequoia sempervirens. The sequence goes on from VDFB02281492.1 coordinate 303,394,830, forward strand.
AATTCATATCAAAAATTTGCAGGTATGTCTATTATTTTTTAGAATATTATAATATACTAGTTAAAATAATATTGTATTTTAATTTTTTAATATGTACTGCAATTTAATATTTATCACAAATAATTTTCAACACTATATTTATGAATTACTTTAAGGAATATCACTAATTTTGGTTGGAGACCTTAGATAGTTATCACCAGTTAATGATAGACCAACATATAGCAACAAAAGACAAGCTAAAATATTGTGGGAAGAATTTACAAATGTCATTATTTTAGATCACATTTTTAGACAAGATGGATTAAACAATGATCAATAAAGATTTCACCAATTGCTAGCAAATATTAAAGATGTAAACCCTATGATAGATGATTGAAAACTTATAATGACAAGAACTAATACAAGACTCGATGCAACAATGAATGAAGATTTTGAAAATAATGTTCATTTGTTTTCAACAAATGAAAATGTTCACATCCACAATAGGAAAAAATTATACTCAAATGTTAGCAAAACCAGTTGCACACAACATTCCAACCAAAAATGGCACTAGCAATCTAATAGAAGAAAGTGCAGATAACGAACTAGATATTGAATTATTATTGAGTATAAATGCAAGATTTATGTTAACAAAAAACTTGTGCATACAAGCAAGGTTGGTAAATGGAGCTCTTGGATTCATTCAAAAGATTGTATATAAACCACGAATAGGACCACCGTAACCACCAACATATGTACTGGTCAAATTTGACAGTCACTCTGGAATACCTTTTGATGATCAACACCCATTTATTGTTCCAATCACACCAATCCAATGGGGAAGATCAATACAAATCCATTACGATTAGCTTGGGCACTAATAATACACAAAGTCGAAGGTTTAACTCTTTAAAAAATAGCTATCAATATAGGCCCAATTGAAAGAACATGGATAATATTTGTGGCAATTTCTTGTGTCAAGTCTATACAAGGACTCTACATTATGCCTCCATTCACATTCGACAGATAAGAAAAAATCAAGATAGGAAAGCAAATTGCAAATATAAAAGCAGAAGAAAATAGGCTTAAAGCCTTAGAAATAAACTAATGTAAATTCTACACAAATATCTTCAATACAATCAACATTTGTAAATATAAAATGCATTCTTCATTACTTGTAATTAATTATCAAGTTACAGATGAAAGCTGCAATTTACAAGACTTTTAAATTTTAAATGTATGCTAACACCTTCAAATTATTTTCAACACCTATTTAAATGGACAAAATTAATCATAAAGATCTTGCATGTTTACAAAAATTCATTTTCTTTTCTTACATTATGTGGAAGTTGCAATACTGGATTGTTGCTTTTTGTTGCATGTTTAAGCACGTCAGGAGTTTCAAAATGAACTAAAAATACAACTAACAAGTTTCATCTAGATTTTTGAAAAACAACTCATGTTGCGCATAAATTTTTTTAATGTATTCATTATACTATCTATAAAAAGAAATCAAGCTTAAAATTTTGTTAAAATGCAACTAACAAGTCTCATCTGGATTTTTGAAAAATGACTCATATTGTGCATAACTTTTTTAAATGTATCATTATATTGTCTATAAACTCAAAATTATCTTGTTATGTACACTTGTGAGTCTCCTGTATATTAGATTTCTTAAACTCCTATATGTAAAGGAATACAATCATTCCACTCCCAAAAATCAAACTACTCCATAGATATCTCTCAACATTATTTAGATATATTATTGAATAAAATAACTAAACTAGTAGTAATCTCTAGGATAAAATACCGTAAAAGTATCTAAATGTGAAATCATTTCCAAAACCGATTATAACTTAATTTCATGTGTAGGGAATTTAGTCTTCGCAGACAAATCCATGACTTACACCTAATTTCATGGCATTCCCTAGGATATTATAGACAACGAACAATTGTCACCATAAAGGCATATGGCAACAACATCTCATTGTCTTGAATCCATGGAAATTGCACTGGGGAAGGCTAAGGCAAAGGCATTTATTAGAGTCTACAAAACATTTCGGCTGCACCATCCTCTCCGAGAAGCTTTTCTCTATTTTTGCAACTATCTACCATCCACATGGCGCAATCAGGTACACTCTAACAGACACTCATAGATAAAACAACTAGGGCCTACTTTACAACTATGACTTTGGATTATGAATTTAGCGATCACAAGAATCCTCTGACAGATCAATAGAATCAAAAACTTATTAAATCAAGGATCTTAGGATAAACCCTTCTTCTAATCTCATCAATCTTCAAAGAAACTTTGAACAACTTTTTAGGGACAAATGGTGTGAAAGGGTGTGGATGCAAAATTGTTTCAACAAATCAACTTACTACAATGAACATTTCTCCATAGTAGATGTGTGGCTTACCATTTTACACGTGGCATGCCTGGCACATTCGAGTGAAATTATGTGGAAAATTAGTAAAGCTTATCACTTCAAACTCTCAATTAAGCTCTTGTTGCTGGTAGATCCAAAACTAGAAATTATAGTCTAAATCTAATTAAGGTGATTAGAAATTGATCTTAGATCTGCTATTTTTGAGAGCAACTTAAGATGGGTTTTAAATGAATACCTGGGTTCCAAAATAACTTTGAATCTAAAACTCAATTTAGTATTTAATTCTTTACATCTTTTAATCAATCTTTTATGAAAAAATAGATAGAAAAAAGGTACATCCTCAAAGTCATAGATGGGACCAAATTCAAATGAGAAATAATAAGTCAAAAGGCCAAGTCCAAATATAACATAAAAAAATCAAGTAGTTGGGGGAGAGGGGCCTATAGTAGAGCGGGTCAACTTTGGAGGTCCAAGTAGACCAAAACAAATTAAAAAATTTACCGCCACGTCATCCTACCACTTGTGCATCGGGCCATAATTTTTTTTTTAAAATGATCACCCTGCCACCTGTCAAGCACCATTTACGCCAATGTGTCGAAAACGGGCCAATTTTTCCCTCTGCCCGAAAGTGGTGCCCACTGGCCTCCTTAATCAGCAAGAACATCTACGTACACTAGATTGAATGGTTGCGTGTACATGACAGCCTCACCACCCTGAACCAACAATTTAGAGCATTAAACGCTCACCGCCTCCTTCGTTTCCTCCACTAACCAACTTGCCTTACGTGTCGCTTCGCGTAATTGACTCAGTCTGTCGGGTGCTTTATTCGGAGATCAAGGTTCATTCAATCCTTCACATTCTCACATATCCCACTGACTCTCATTCCTTTTGTTTACAAACATTTTTGACTGTTCATTTCATTTCGCACAAAAATTTGTTCGCCTCTCCACACTTCTTTGTTCGGCTCTTCGTGCTTCTTCATTCAACTCTACACTCTTGGCAGATCCCTTTTTCTTTCAGGTGAGGTTTACAACCTCAGTCAACCTCTACCAATCTCAATGAATATGATGGTATTCTTCCATGCACTTAGTTTTCTTAAAAAAATATTTGTGAAATTTTTTCTTTCAACTCGATGCATAAAATGAAATGTCGGGAGGGTTTCAGTGGTTTTCTTTTCCTCTATACTCATCCATGCACTCCTACTATTCTGTTCTTCATTGCACAACGTTTGCATTGTGCTTTTCATATTTGCTTCCTTATATGAAATATGAAATGGGTTTTATTGGTTTAAAATGGTTTTTCATTACTATTAGACTTGTTAGACGAAATATAGAAAGGATTTGACTGGTTTTCAGCCATGCACTTGTTTTTGCTATGCATTTGCATTCATGTCTTCCTCACTGCACATTCTTTAACTTTGCAATTTGCTTATAATATTCTCATGTTATTCTAAAATATGAAAATGGTATGACTGGTTTTCATTTTGAAGATATTATGGCAGTGAATATGTATTATTATGTTCTTCCATGCACAATAGTTATGTTTGTGAAATGCTTTTTTCATTTCATTGTTACTACCAAACATGGAAAGGGTTTCACTTGTTAAAAATTACAGGGTTTTCGCTTTGACAATGTACAAAATTTAACTCTGCAATTTCCCTTTAATATTTTCTTGTTATTCCCAATTATCAAAATGGATACAATATATTTGCTTGTTACTAGGAAATATTTAGATGGTTCTAATATTTATCATTTTGAGGGTTTCTTCCATGCAATTACATTCGTGCCTTCCTCACTTTACACACTTTAACTCAACAATTTGTTTATAATATTCTCATGTTATTCCAAAATATGAAAATGGTATGATTGGTTTTCATTTCAAAGATATTTTGGCATTTTTATGTATTATTTTGTTCTTCCATGCACAATAGTAATGTCTGCAAAATTAATTTTTCATTTCATTGTTACTACCAAACATGGAAAGGGTTTCACTCATTAAAAATTACAAGGTTTTCACTTTGACAATGCACAAACTTTAACTCTGCAATTTCCCTTTAATATTTGTTTGTTATTCCCAAATATCAAAATGGATACAATATATTTGCTTGTTACTAGGAAATATTCATACAGTTTTAATGTTTATCATTTTGAGGGGTTCTGCCATACAATTGCATTCATGCCTTCCTCACTTCACAGACTTTTTGTATAATTTTCTTATAATATTCTCATGTTATTTTGAAATATGAAAATGGTATGACTAGTTTTCATTTTGAAGATATTCTGGTATGTTTATGTATATTTTGGTCTTCCATGCACAATAGTAATGTCTGCGAAATGCTTTTTTCATTTCATTGTTACTACCAAACATTGGAAAGGTTTTCACTAGTTCAAAATTATAGGGTTTTCTGCCAAGCACTTGTATTCCTCTCTTTCACAATGCACAACTTTAACTCTGCAATTTTCCTTTAATATTTGTTTGTTATTCCCAAATATGAAAATGGATTCACTTGTTTTCATTCTGAAGTTAATTTTCCATGCAAATATATTATTCTATTGTTATATATGTATTTGTTTTTCCATACATATATATACGTATTGTGCATGGAAGAACAGAATAATACATAAACATGGAAAGTGTTTGACTAGTTCACAATTACAGGGTTTTCTGGCATGCACTTCTACTCTTGTGTTCGATATTGCACGAAGTTTAACTCTGCAAATTGCCTTTGTTTTTTTTCTTATTCCCAAATATGAAAATGGGTTTGCTTGTTTTCATTTCGAAGATACCTTACCACTTGTGCATCTTCCCATATATATATATATATATATATATAATTACATATATATTTGTTCTTATATATGTTCTTATATATATATATAATTACACACACACACACACACATATATATATATATATATATATATATATATTTGTTCTTATATATGTAATTGTATATATATGGGTGATCCCACAATACTGGTTTACAAATTTTGGCCAAACTAGACATTGAAATAATTTTTTCTAATTAAATATTCACTTTTGGGCATCTATAAAGGGTGCTTAAACCAGGTGAGGAATTTGAAGATGATGCAACCGAGTTTCATATACTATTTTGTCTCAGATTATTAAAAAAAAAATTCAAAATTTTTGAATCGATTGTACTCTTTTCCATCTCCTCTAAAACCACCTTTTTCGCTAAACAACATTTTCATGAGCATGCAAATCATCGATAACACAACTTTTTTTCCATGAAGGAAATAATTCTAACTGTTTCTGAATTTAGATTGGTAACTCGATATCTAGTGCTTC
>VDFB02281492.1:303400607-303432583 GCA_007258455.2 Sequoia sempervirens
GTTGAAGATGACAGGAATATGTCTCTAGTGCTTTTAAAAACTTTGAATAAAAGAGGAAACAATGTGTTGCAGAGGTGTTCTAGCATAGAAAGTGGTGTTTTGGCTCTTACTCCGCATTTCTTCTATGTTGAAGATCTACTTGTGTGGTTTGAATATGTTGATTAGAGGTTTTCATCACTGTTATTTCTAGAACTTCTTGGTCTAGATAATTGTTCAAAAGAAGTTGTAGTTCACTAACTTGTGTGAACTATGCTGCATTATTATTGTCTAGGAGAAACATTTATTTCCACATTCACAATTTGGCTCTAGTCTTGCCTTGGAAGTGTGTTGAAAAGGTTCATATCTACCTTTAGTTGAATTTTTCCATGTTTTGGTGCTCCACAAGGTGGTTTATTGAGTTACAGTGTATGGAAGGTTGTTTGAGTGTACTAGGTGTGTGCATTCTTCTAGTGAGAGTTGTTGCAAAGGAATTTATTGGATTTTAAGTTGTCTATGGAATATTCCAAATTGTGTTCAAGTGTTGTGTGTGGTTTGAGATTCATCTTTGGATTTGAGAAAGCATTTACTTAAATATTAATTGTTTTTACATAGGTTCGAACAACCTTGGGTGTTTACACTAATTATGGATTTTCTTCAATGATTGTGGAAGCATGGTGTTGTGTATATGTATGATTTGGGTCCAAGTTAATATGTGGTGTGGTCCAATTTCATTCCTTTCCATTGCAGGAATGCTTAGTGCCGACCTAATTTGAATTTACATAGTTGAGGTGCATAACAAACCTTGGAGAATGTTTTCAATGTTGAAGAAAGTATAAATAAGTGTTGTGTTGATGGAGAATTAATTAGAGAGGGTGTGATGTAAATTGCAGAGTTTTGAAGTGCAGTACGAGTTTTAATGAGTTAGACCACTAGAAGTAGTGAGTAGAAGGTGTCTACAATCTTTAGAGAGGTTGTGAAGGTGTTGGTGATGTTATGGTGGACTTTTCTATTGCATTGATATGAATTTATCACTGTAAAATTCTTCTTTCTTCTTTTCTATAATCCAGTAGTGGGCCCTTCTTTCTTTTCGGAAATGAGACTTTTGTATCTAGTGTTACAATTAATTTATATTGTGAGCTAATCTTCATTGTGGTTTTTCCCTTCTTGGGTTTTCCACGTAAATCTAGTATTATATTGTGTATAGTGTTCATGTGTTTCAGTTTCTTTTATTTTCTTTCATACTAAATCATTCTAACAGTTTAAGGATTGATTAAGTTGATGTGGATCTAAATGTTTATGAGGGCTTCAATATTTTAACGTATAATTGATTCACCCCCCCTCTCAATTGTCTTGTGCATTCAACAAAAACATCCCACCTATTGACACAAAATATTGCAAGGTAGCAACCTTAATGGAAACTTAGCTATTAGGGGATGAATTGCACATAGCTAATTGACCTCCGAGATTTTGTCGAAGCCGAATCTTCATTTTTTTGAGGTGAGAAAAGGGAGAAAGAAACTAACACAAACAAAAAAAAAACTATGCTAAGGCGATACACCAAATCATCGATGAATTAAACAAGCACATTGTAGTAAACAAAGGCTCGAATGATTTAAAGTGTATATTAAATGAACAATTCCTAGCATCATAACATCATAACATCAAAATATTTGCATAATATAACCTTCACTACATAAGAACAATACAAAAGAGCAACAACATGATTTGCATTGTACTAGCTATAGATAAAGATTACAAAAGCTTGAAAATGATGTCCAAATATTGTAGAATTTACTTGCACAATCTAATGTTATATCAAATACTTGAAAATAGAAAGGCTGAATGAATTGGCATAGTTTGTAAATCCAGCTTAACAATAAAACACTACAAAGGCTAATTCCTAATGCTTAAGAAAGTTTTTCTACTCATCTAACAACAACAATAAATGAAGAAAAGGACTACATAAATAGCTAGCCCACTGCCTGGAAGCCCCAATGGAAAAGATGCTCCAGTAGAGCAATTAACAATAATGATTTTTCAGTGTCGGTGCCAACAAAAATTATTCCTCAATCATTAGCGCCAACAAAAAGATGCAAGAATGGCACGCTAGCAGGAACCTTTTTAGAAGACATAGGCCATGTAGCAGCAAAAAGAGAATGACACGTGGCAGCAAGACGAGAGTCATTGCAACAACCATTGAACAAAAAAGAAGCGACGTCAAAATGAATGCCACATGGAAAGCTATCAGTAGAGGAAGTTGCAATGCGGGCCCCACTTGAATGGAAAGCAAAAAAAGTGACATTTCACACAGTGAGAGCCTGACAAAAAGCAAAGGGAGCATTCCAAAGGAAAGCTCTAATATGATGACACTTGTCAGCAACTGGAGAGCTGTGAGTATCATTCAAAAGCAAAGCCACAAACAAAGATAAACCACGAAGGAAAATAGCGGTGCGTGAATAATTATTCACAGCTTGGTGACTTACAGGGGCATTTCACCTACAAAATGAGAACCTTCAGATCATGGCTTCACAGACCAGTCCCATCCTTAAAGATAAAAATGCTCATAACTGGGAGAGGGAAGTCTGAAGGAATGTCTAGACTTCGCCCGATGGTGTATTAAGCCTGCACAAACCTTCATGCACCAAATTCAAATCAATAATTTCCTTAAAAGGAAATCCGCTAGATACTTTTACCTCATACTCGAGCTAGAGAAGGAGTTGTGCCAGCTAATGTACCGTGCTCTCAATATTTGTGGTAGTTGAAGGCTGGTCAAAAGATTGAAACACAGATAAATCTTGTTTATTTTCCTCTATCTTCTCAATAATGTTCTTAATACTTGCCACCATTTGGTCCACCAAGAAAGGTGATAGCAGTCCTCTCTGAGTCAATCAAGAGAATTGAGCTCGCATATCGCTAGTAATCTAAGTTAGCCTCGCTCTACATTCCCCGGCATGTTGGACGGTCTTGTGCATGGAAATGAGGATGTCCATGTTCATGGTTGCCGCTGTCCGATCTCCAACATCCACACTGCTAAATGCTTCATCGGAAGCTGTGTATAATTTTCTTAGTAGCTATCTAGCCTCCAGGAGCCTAATAGAAGTTATCTCCTGCATTCGTTGCATTGACTCGCCAACTAGTTCACACAAATTGATAGCTTGTGCCATGAATTTGAGTGTGGGATGCAAGGTAAGGCATAATGACTTTACCTTATCCCATTATGATGTATGCAATTCCTTGGCTATTTCCAGCAAGTTAATTTGAGATATAGGAGGCTAAGATTTCAATATGTCCATTTCTATTGTTTTATTGCCTAACTTCGCCTTCAATTTTGTGATGCTTCCCTCTAGGGCCAAAATTTGATTCTTCAAAGCAACATTTTCCTCTTCCTTCTCTCTCAGGGCCAATCTGGTCTACCTCAATTTTTATAGTCTCTTGCTCCAATGCGACACTCATCTCATTTACTTCATTAGTGCTTTACTAGAGCTCCTTCAAACCATCATTTGTTTGATTTAATTCATCATGAAGGGATGTTTCAGTTGCTCGAAGTTGTTCAATTTCCTTCTGTAGGGCTAGAACAACTATCACATTCAGAGTTTGAAGCTCAATAGCCTTGCCTTCAAAGGAATTCTTCTCATCTCGTAGTTGATTGAGTTCATTTTCTTGGGCTTTATACTTATTTGACCAAATTCTCACCTTCGCCTTTAGGTCATTAATTTCCATGTCCCTCCTTTTCATCCATCAACTGAGCTTGAGAAACTCAATTTTTCCTACCCTTTGTGTTTCCTCCATTAATTAGACCTTGTCTTGTGGATGAGCTTGTTGCAAATCAAGTTGCACGACATTCATTGAATAATCATTTGATTGCATATCCTTGACTGGTCGAGTGACATTTGGTGTGACCTTCGCAAACATTAGTGAATTTTGGCTTTCATTAAACATAGTCTGCACATGAGGCTCCACAGATCTGTTTGCATCTTTCTCTCTTCTCTTCTGAATCTAATGAGCTCGGGCACTTTTGGTAGCATCCACCTGCGAGAAATATTCTTTGGGTAGGATACCCAAACCACCAGCAAAAGGAGCCTTTTCTTGCATTGAACTCTTCTCAGTCATCAAAACCTTTTGCTCTACTTCTTCTTCACAACCCAAGGTAGTACTTTTTGCCTCACCATACCTTTCAGACTCTGAAGGATTCAGAGAATCCTCACTATCCGAGTGTTCGTGGTTCTAGATCTCATCAAAATGGTCATCTGAGCTCACATCTTGATAAAGCCCATTAGTCATTTGTATTTCTTACATGTAAACCCAAAAAGCATTAATCTTATCTAGTTTCCATCCTAGCCTTACCAACTAGCTATAAAGGAATGGATTTATTTTGTGATTGGGGTTAGTCTTAGCCAATATATGGTAAAAATTAAGCCAAGGCAATCAACCTGTGTTAGAAGGTAGGTGCTCGAGGCTGACATATAATTTCTCTGCTCCTTCATTTGCATTCCTCTGAGCATCCCAAAATGGCGGGGGCTGATGGGAAATTTTAATGCCTACTACCACTAGATTATCCAACAAATTGTATTTCCATGAATCACTAATGAGTGGCAAGTCGAGGTGACCCAATTTGGAATACAATACTTCTAAACTATTAACCCTTGAGCTCTTTTTCTTAAGCAATGTTACAAAACCAAATGAAATAGGAAACACCAGGTAGGAAGTTAGATGCTTACCCCCCTAGTAATCATTTTCAATGATGGATAGCTACCTAAGGTCTTCCAAAGCTAGCGCCCTATCAGAGACAAAACGTAGGAGTCAGAAAGGCTCCTAGATGAAACCTTGCATCCTGAGCATTGTAAAATTTGAATCAAAAAACCAATCACAAGGTGGTACAAGGCTTTTCATCCATGATATCTAATTTTGTGTTAAGCGAATAGATCCTTGACCTTCCATGTAATCCATATCTCTTAAATATGGAGCTAGGAAGGCATCTGAAAATGCACAATAATCAAAGGTTCTTGAAAGGACCAAAGTCCAAGTCAAGACTAGTTTTCTAGCACTGTTATCATCAAACACTACCAAGGGCCTAAACTACTGGAAATAATCAGCATTCTAAAACAAAATCATATGAGCTAAGAAGGATGGGTAGCTAAACTGGGAGCTTGGCTCGAACTCCCTTAATTGTTGGGATATTCCTTCTACAATGGCTTTTGCGAAGTCCATTAATGGAGGCACTTTATTCCTTTTTAACATGAAACCGACGCCCATTTGGAACTCAAAGACTTCTTTGTCCGAATCTAGCCCACATATCATCGCCAACATAGAGAAGGTAGAAGTCATGCTTGTTTTGACAATAGCTAGTTTAAGAGGAAATCGAGGAGGAACTGGGTACTCTGCTGGCTTACTAGTTTCAACATTAAAAAATTGTTGTGCCATAAACCCTCTCCAAAACCTCTCCATTCTGGAAATACTGAAGTCTTGCACACCCTCAAGACCGTTAAGAGGGACACATAACATGTCCTAGATAGCCTAGTGATGAATCACCACTCTGAAATTATTGTCGTTCACAACTCTAGCCTCGACATCAAAATTCCTAACATAGGCAACCACGAGTTCCGAACAATAGTGCATTGAAGGAACCATATATTGAGGAAGACTACAATCCCACAACCGCTTATAAAAAAGGTCATTGAGATTCTTCATTTTTTCACATGTGGCTTCTCTTAGACTCTTAGGATTCTATGATAGCTCTGGATCTCTAACATTGTCCCAATCTTCCATGACAAAATCTTGTTTTCTGGGAGAAATTGCACCTACCAATTTTTGGTGTGCATGCTAAGTATGAGGCCACAAAGGCTTGGCCGGAATGCTCGGGGTGACATAAGAGATTTGATCATAAATGTTCACACAAGGTGCATGAAATCTTCTTTCTTCAATGCTACCAATGGCGGCGGCCTTCGTCGAGCTTCCTATAACTTCAACCATTTTTGCCTGTATTTTGTTGTATTCTGCTACTTGGATTTTGAAAGCGTTTCTCTTGTCTTTGCGAATGATTGAGATAGTTACACACTTTTCCAACCTTGCACAATTAATTCCTTTAGCACAACACTCTTACTTTCCTTTTCTATTTTTGAAATAATTAAATTAGCAAGGATTACACTTTTTTTCACATTAATTGTGCCATACGCCCACTACCCTTTCCATGCATGTGAAAAGGCTGCCAACTTACCGAAGGACACCACATATCAAGGGATGTGATGTTTCTTACGATAGCTCTAATATTTCCTTGGAAAATGCACCAGGTTGGTAGCACCATATTTTTCAAGTAAGGATTTTACATTTAATGATCACTTGATTGCGACAGGGCATTCCAAACAATGACTCCACCTTGAGAGATTTGATTTGATTTATTCGGATGGGAACGTTCTTATGGCAACAACTAGCTCCTCCTTTTCCCTTTAAAAAAGGCTCAATTTGGACAAGTTAAAACTACATTTGCTTATGTTCATTACTTTGCATGCTGCAATACAGCTTGTCAGTACTCTCTCCTACCACTTGCTTCTGGAGGAAGCATACTTCGCTTGATTAAGAGACTCTCTACCCATCTATAAATAGACCCCTTGGCACTATGGCAACTCACACTTGCAATTAGCTATTTTCTAGCAACTAGCTCTAGGAAAAAGTAGGTAGGTTTTACCTAGTGAAGTATCAGTAGTTAAATGGAAACTCCTATCAGGCTTACATGCAAAAAATATCAAACTTCCTTTTATAGAAAGATAAGGTGCGTTTAAAATGCATGATCGACATGAAGAATTTGTTATATGTGAAGGCTATTAAGTGGGTCCTAAGGAAAGACTGTGTAGAATACAAGGACCACTATAGGGCAAATACTAGCATTACCTCTCACTTTGTAGCTTCCCTACTAGACATTGGTGTCTTTAAGAGGAAGGTACTGAAACTAACCAAGTATGTGTTCCCCAAGTGTTACCTAGATGGACTGGAGATCATTGTAGCAGTTGCTGAAATTGGTCATGGGATTTCGTTTACTCGTCACCTATGCTTGCTTGATGAACAAGGATGACCAGTGCCAACCAAACCCTTTATGCGTGGTTACAAGCTCAAAACTCAAGAAGAACATCGCCACAAGGTTCGTGCCACCTGCCACTTTCTAATGCAAATGCAACCCCTAGTTAAACACTTTCTTATCAAACTATTTTTTTACCACTTGTTGATGGTTTGTCATTGCTTCAAGAGCATGCTCTCATTTTTCTTGAATCTCCAATAACTCTACCAGTCATACATCCATCACTTCATTTTTCTCAATTTCTAGGAACTTGAGCAATTGGATCGCAGGAATTTCCATAGAGATGTGTAACAATGCCTCCTTCCCATAAACTATCTCATAAGGAGATGTTTTCAATATTTGCTTAGGTGTGATGCGATCCACCCACAGAGTTGTATGGAGATGTCGATGCCACTGCCTTTGGTGCTCTGAACCTATCCTCTTGATCAGTCGGATGAGATTCTTGTTTGAGGATTCGGCCAAACCATTCCCCTGTGGGTAATAGTTGGAGGAAATCTTTAGGAAAACCCCATATTTTAGTGCAAACTAGCTGATTTTGGAACCTAAAAAAGATTTGGAATTATCTAATATAATTGTTTTTGGTGGGTTGAACCTAGCTACCAACTCCTCTAGGAAATTTACAACTTTTGTTTCAGTTGCATTTTTCAAATGCACAACCTCGGTCCACCTGGTAAAACAATCAGTTTCAGTTAAAATCCATTTATGTCCAGAGGATGAAACTAGGTAAATCATGCCAATGAAGTCAAGACCCCATTGGGAAAATGTCTCTTCCACTACAATTGGCTAGAGTGGCATAGCAACATTTTTCCTTTTTCCATAAAAAAACTGGCATTTGTTACAAGATCTTACCAATGCATATGAATCTTTCAACATCATCGACTAGAAATATTCGGTGCACATAATCTTGATTGTTGTGGTTTTTACCAAAAAATGTCCTCCAATCGGGCCACTGTGATACTGCTCAATTATTCTTTTTACTTATTCCTATGTTATGCATCTCAGTAGAACGCCATCAAAGTTTCTTTTGAAAATCACTCCCTCTAAGAGTAAATAGCCATTACTCTGTAGTCGGTAGAAACGACTCTTAAATAAAGGGAGGCTGGTAGGATACTTTCCCGTTTGCATGAAATTAACCCTACCAACCAGCCAATCATCTCCAGAACTTTCCTCATTTAGCAGCACAGGTTCTGGGACTTCAACTTCAGTCATTGCTTCGCTGCTTTTAGCTCAATATTCCCATAGCCATTTTCCTTTGATGGTTTTGACTAGCTTTATCTCAACATCATATTCTAGGATCTTGGAGATCCAATTTGTATTCTTTTTAGTAATCTCACCTTGTATGATATGTTCGCGCACACTAGGGTGCGATACACAAATAATCACCTTGTTGCGGGATATGAGGTACTTGAAATTTTTCAACCCTTTCACAATGGTGAAGGCTTGTCAAGGCTTGTTTCTCTAAAAAATTCTACTTTACTTCGTAATCCTTTAGGGTACGTGAGTAGAAAGCAATAGGAAGCTCTCTCTTATCTTCATCATCTTTTTGCATTAAAATAGTAGCAATACTTGTGCTACCACCAAAAACATACATAAGAAATCTTTTGACAAATCTGGGTTGACAAGTACAAGAGTAGAAGAAATAACCTCTTTGATTACTTGAAATCCTTCCTAGCCTTCAATGTCCACTTGAAAGCTTGATCCTTCTTCAACATTAAGGTAATGGGCCAAACAATCCCTATGAAGTCTAATATGTACCAACTGATGAAATTAACCTTGCCTAGAAAAGATTGAACTCCCTTTTTGTTGACATGTAAGGGGAGCTCAATGATCGCCTTGACCCTTTCTACGTCAATTGCAATGCCGTCTTTTGAGACAATATATCCCAATAGTTTCCCTTACGGGACACCAAAAACAGATTTTTTCAGGTTCAGGGAAATCCTGAATTCTTGGCACTTCTGGAAGACAAGCTCGAGATGATTGAAATGATCCTCGGTAGATCTTGAGAAGACGGTCAAGTCATCTAGGTAAATCAAAATGATCTTATTAATCAAATCCCTAAAGGAAAATTTTGTGGCTTGTTGGAAAGTGGCTCCGACATTTGAAATCCCAAATGGCATTTTAGCATAAGGATATGTTCCCCACTTGGTGGTAAACATTGTTTTGTGTTGGTCCTCTTCTTTCACCTGAACCTGGTTATAATAAGAGAAACCTTCTAGCATTGAGAACATCTTGGAGCCAATGACTGTTTGTAAGATTACCTCCATGGAAGGCAGAGGGTGAAGGTCTTTAAGAGATGCTCTATTCAAGCCTTGGTAGTCAATGCACAAGCGTATATTTCCATTCTTCTTTCAGACTAGCACCAGGTTAGACACCTAAGTGTTGTGCTTGATTGGGAACACTATCTAAGACTCGATCAACTTCTTTAGCTCTTGAGCCATTATTGACTCAATCTTTGGATTCACTGGCCTCTACTTTTGATGTATGGGCTTTTCCCCCTCCAGTAACTCAATAGTATGTTGAATAATCCTGGGATCATATCCCTTCAGGTCATCATATGACCATGCCACCATGCCTGAATATTTCTCGCAAAGATCTTTCAACCTTTATTTGTCCTTCTAGAGACTCCTTTTCTAACCTTGAGCTTTTTATCTTCTCTGATGTGCAAATCGACATAGTCAACTTTATCAACTACAAACTTTCTCTTGTCATTTCTCGTGTCATCAAAGTTGAAAAGATTCTCAAGACTAACCAAACCTCTGGGGAGCTTGTTTGATTTGAGCTAGACCATTTGACCTTCATAGGCCTCAGCAATCTTCAACTATAATTGGTCAGAAAATTCTCTGGACAACTAGAGAAATGATGCGATATGAGCATCGCTATCAAACACCTACTAGTTTTTTTTGTTATTTGGGATAGAAGGTTACACGATCATTCAGACTAAATGTTTGTTATCAAAAAATCAAAGGCTAAATCAATCTAGGATCTAACAGCTTCCATTCGGTCTGCTTCAAAGTTCTACTCTCTAGGTGTGGCCTGGATATTGAATGCCTCAAAGCCCTCGATCAAGTCCCAGACTCAGTGTCGGTATGATCGCATGTAGACATTCTTGGCGGCTGAAAACCCTTGAATTTGGTTAACTACTAACTCTAAATCTTTGAGCACTTGTATCTACTTGGCACCCATCCATTCTGCTAAACTCAGGTCATGGACAAGGCCCTCATATTCAACTTCATTGTTCGAGCATGCGAGCTGGAAATGGTATGACCTCAAGGTCTTTTCCTTGGATGGAGAGACTAGATAAATCCTGACGCCGATTCCTACTTTGCATCTTGCTCCATCAAAGTGCAAGGTCCATAACTCTAAGGTTCCTTCACTCCCGAACTCCCTTTTCACCTTGGGCATAATCTAATCCTCCTCGTGAATGACATACATTCCTAGCGCAGTCCAATGATAGTTACCGAAGGCGTCTCAATTTATGAATTCGTTCAAAAAAGCCTCCTCCTTCTCAGTCTGAGAATTGCTTGCTTCTTCATCCTCAAGAAGTTTAGCATTAAGCATTTCTCTTTGGGTAATTAAGGTATTTGCTACCTCAAAATTGATCATGGATTCATCAGCCACATGCTCAGAATGTAAAGGTTCTGCCACTATCTTCACCTTAGATCCATATTTGGTTCTTAGGATCAAGTGCAACTAGTCCAGAGAGAGGTAACCTCCCACATTTGCAGTGAATTCTGAGGATAGAAACATCCCAAACATAGGAGGGACATCAATGAGCACAATGTCATGGTTCACAATAGTGTTGGGGCAAGCAAAGAATGTCATAGGAAATCCTTTGATTACTCTAACAGTTTCAACCTTGTTCCTATCAAGTTGCATGACTCCCTTCTTAAGAGGCTCATACTTGAGCTCTAGAGCTTCAACTACTTGCTTAGGCATGACGATGGTGCTAGCACCAGAGTCAACCAGACAATTATGCAGTAGCTTTTTACCAATGATGAGTGTTAAATAGAAGGGCTTGGGTTTAGGCTTACCCTCTTCTCCGACCTAGCTTCCCACTGATTGATTTGCCAAAACCTTTTCTGGGGATGGATTAGTTGTCTTATCCTTTGGGAGCTACTCCGACATCTTTATTCCCTCTTCTCCAGATAATGCCTTATGTAATAGCTACTTCTGCTCTAGAATGGCCAGGATGTTCTAAAAAGAAACACTCATGGAATATTTCTTTAGTTGTTCTACCACATTGAATGGAACGCATGATTGCTAAGCTATGGTGGTTAGCTCCTTTTGCTTCGCAGCTAGCACCTCCGACTATTTGGCAGTTTTCGGGGTGGCAGCGAGAGATTTTTCCTTCGAAGGAAGTGGGTTTTTGGGATCTAGGATAGAGGCTCCTAGCTAATACAAAAATGATGACATAGTTGTCGATGGATTGGGTGTTGGATTTGCTAACCCCTTAGTTTGCAAAGATGTGAATTCTCTGGATAGCCTTTGTTTGGAATGGGTATTGTAGTCTGACTGCACTTGTGGTGCCTAGGTCACTGGAATGTCATTTGGGAATGTTGTCTCCTCTCCTTCCATCCAGGAAAAGAGTGCTTGGTCTAGAGCTATGTCCAAATCTTTCTCAATAGACATGCCTTGCATTTGATTGGTGAGCTAAGAGGTATAGGCCTAACCTTCAGAGTCAGGCATGATCCCTTTACTACATTGCTTCACTATCTTATGTTGCAAATTCCCTCGCGGGAAATTCTGGGGCATGTGTGCATCATTGCAAGGGAAGCACCATGGATTAATCTCCTCAACAAGATTATTTTTTTCCGCTACCAACTCTTTGTTCGAACTAGGGTAGATAGTCTACATTGGCATAGTCATGGGCATGACTTGATTGCTTGGTTGAGCTTGAGTATTGCTGCACGATTTATCTTGCCATTGATTCTACTGAAAAGGTGGTTTCCCACCTTGGTAGTTTTGATACGTAGGCTTCTGGTAAGCATACTATTGTTGCTTCATAGTGGTAAGCTTGTTTGTCATGGTCCACAGTTGCTCCTTCATGTTGTTCATCTCAGCCTCCAAGGGATTAGGCACTAGAGCCACACTTGACATCGCTCCCGGATAGATATACATGTAGAGTGGGGAGGTGTAGGGACACTAGTTGAAACTGCCTCCGGTTCAACTACAATTGATTTTGGGAACAAGGGCACAATGGGTTGTGGCACCAACTTTCCAGTAGTAATAAGGTTGTTCTCCACATTGACGGTAAGGCTATATGCATTAGGTAAGGTATTTCCGCTAAGGGATTGCAACATTACAGAAATGTCAGCATGTATGGACTTCAAATAAAACATGAACGCTAGATCTATACGTGGCTGACTGCCGACAAGGACTCTTTTCCAAGTCTGATGAAACTGAGCATTGTAATCAACCAAAGCTTCATGGGGAGCCCACTTTATGTTAGCTAACTCATGGTACAACAAAAATCGGTCACCATTATTTGAGAAGCGCTCGTAGAAAGGGTTCCTAAGCTGGTCCCAAGTGCGAATTGAATTGGGTGCAAGAGTATGATACCAATCCAATGCTCTCCCTCAGAAAGAGGTTGCAAGCAACCGCAAAGCCACAGTCTGGTTGGTAATCCCATGGACTAGGCACACATCAGCCACATCTTGTAAGTGCTCTGCTAAAGTCTTAGAACCATCGCCATTGAACTTTGGGACAACCTTTAAAGTAGAAGCCAGGATTGGATCCCACACTATAGGTGCTATAGGAGGTACTAAAGGGCTACCAGCATCCCAGGCTATGAAATTTATAGTTGCCATTTGCGCAAGGAGTGGAGGCGGAGGTGGAGCCTGGGGCGATGCCAAAGGAGAAGTTGCAGGAGAACTTAAAGAAGAAGTTGAGGGTGATGAGTTAGCTGGCTGGCCACCCTTTTCCTTAATTGAGACTAATGGTGGTGCTAGCAGACTAGGATCTTTTGTAGCTAGAGACCTAGTAATGGGTCTATGGTTCATACACCCTAACTTCTAATCAAGTGAACGTTTAGTTCATCCCACCGCGCGTTCCAGAAAAGAACTGTTGATGCAAAATATTGCAGGGTAGCAACCTCATGGGAAACTTAGTTATTGGGGGACAAATTGTGCACAACTAAGTGACCTCCAGTATTTTATAGAAGTCGGCTCTTCATTTTTTCAATTGGGGAGAAAAGGGAGAAAGAAACTAACGCAAACAAAACAAAACTATGCTAAGGAGATGTGTCAAATCATTGATGAATTAAACAAGCACATTGTGGTAAACAAAGGCTCGAATGATTTAAAGTGTATATTAAATGAACAATTCCCAACATCATAACATTAGAACATCAAAATATTTTCATAATAGAATCCTCATTGCATAAGAACAATACAAAAGAGTAACAACTCGATTTGCATTGTACTCGCTATAGATAAAGATTACAAAAGCTTGAAAATGATGTCCAAATATTGTAGAATTTACTTGCACAGTCTAATGTTCTATCAAATACATAAAAATAGAAAGGCCGAATGAATTGGCATAGTCTATAAATCCAACTTAATAATAAAACACTACAAAAGCTAATTCCTAATGCTTAAGAAAGTGTTTTTGCTCATCTAACAACAACTACAAATGAAGAAAATAGCTGCATAAATAGCTAGCCCCCCACCTAGAAGCCCCAATGGAAAAGATGCTCCAACAGAGCAATTAACAATAATGATTCTTCAGTGTCGGCACCAAAAAAAAAGATGCCTCAATCATCAACACCAACAAGAAGATGCAAGAATGGCACGCCAGCAGGAACCTTTTTAGAAGACACAGTCCACGCAACAACAAAAAGAGAATGACACCCGGCGGCAAGACAAGAGCTGTTGCGACAACCATTGAACAAAAAAAAAGTGGTGTCCAAATGAATGCCACATGGAAAGCTATCAACAGAGGAAGTTGCAATGTGTGCCCCACTCGAACGGAAAGCAAAATGAAGCGATGTGTCACACGATCGGAACTCGACAAAAAGAAAAGGGAGCATTCCAAAGGAAAGCTTCGATATGATGACACATGTTAGCAACCAGAGAGTTGTGAGTATCATTCAAAAGAAAAGTTGTAGAAAAAGATAAACTGTGAAGGAAAATAGCGGTGCATGAATAATTATTCACACCACCTTTTATGGGTAGTAGGAGTTAATTACCTCTTGGATGTATATGCCCTCATTTTGCTATATATACAACACTCTCCTCTCACCTTCACTAGTTTGGTGACTCATTCAGTGAGAGTGATGAGAGTATTCTCAAATTATCTTGTATTGTCTATGTTTTTCTCTCTTTTCATATTCTATCTCCACTCTACTAGGGTGATCCCACAGAGCTCGTTTACAATTTCTAGGAGATTCTATTTTTTGTTGAAGTCACATATTTTTAGAAAATATAATGATTTAAGCCTTAAAAAGTTCCATTTAAAGCATTCCAATTGAAAAATTTCTATTTAAAAAGTTTCATTTAAAGCATTCCAATTGAAGAGGATTTGATTAAACTACCTTAGATCAAACCCCTTTGGATAGAACCCTACTAGTTTTAAACCATACCTATAACGGAGTCTCCTTTACACCTATCAAAATGTTGATAAAAAACCACATTTGATTGAACTTTTGGGGGATCAAACGAATTCATTTAAAACTTATTTTTTGTAAGTGCATAGTCCTTATTATAAGCTTCCCAAAAAGTATAATTTTAAATAGTTTTAATTTTATTATTATATTTAGTTTTTATTTCTTGTGAATGTAGGATTTTCCAAAAATAAGCTCTTTGTTTTGCACGTGGAAAAATAGAATATTTTCAATTGTTTTTTTTTGAAACTTGATTAAGGAAAAAATATTCAATAAAACACTATGAAACAAATTGGAAGCACTAGATATCATAGTTACAAATCTAAATTCGAAAAAAATAGAATTTTATCCTTCATGGAAAAAAAGTTGTGTTATATGGTGAGCGTCACTCCTTAAAAATGGTGTTTACTGAAAAAAAACTAGTTTTTGGAGGAGATGGAAAAATAAGTGCAATATGATTCCAAAAATTTTGAAAAAAATATATTTAGAATCTATAGACAAGATGTCACAAATCATTAGCTTGCATCATCTTCAAATTTCTCATGGTTTAGCCACTATAGGTGCCCGAAAGTGAATATTTAGTTAGAAAAAATCAGTTCAGTGTCTAGTTTGGCAAAAAATTATAAATTGGTATTGTGGGATTACCCACTAGTTTGGTCTTTGATCATCTATTGATTAGAGTTGTGTGTGATCTATGACCGACATCAAATCTTGGCTTGATCCTTGCTTCTCAAATAATATAACAACTTAGGTTTGTCCCTATAATCACATTTTCTTCTATATTCACCATTTCCACATTTGTATCATCCACATCCATCCCATCCTTCATGGTCTCTTAAATATTCTTCTCTTCAATAGTCATAAAACTAGATGTTTCAATTTATTCTTCATTTATCAAATTATTGTTCTTCTACCTCTTTGTCATTTTGTCTCCTCTATATTTACTTCAATTTCTTTAGGCGTCATGATCTTCGCATATTTTTCTCTTTGATATTGTTTTGATCCCATGATTAACAAACCCTCTTGATAAAAATAACAAATGATATTTAATCTATTTTCAGATTGATACCTCTTTGAAATTTTGAAGTACAACTAACTATAGATCCTTTGTTGTATAAATTTTGAATTACAAGTAAATTTGAGTATAACAAAAACCCTTTTCTCTTTTATTCCTCTTGAGAAAAACCCATGTACTTGATTTCACTTTAAAATGGTTCTTGTGATTGAATCCTTTCAAAAGTTGAATAGAATGTCACCTACTAAGAGATTGTACAAGACAATTTTGAATAAAAAATGTAGAAAATATCAATGTTAGTCTATACTATAGAAATAGCAAGTTGCATAAATAGAGTGGTACTAAGTTTTTTCCTAAAATGGAAATAACAAATATAATAAGAATGGGTACCCATTCTAAAAGGGCTTGAAATCCCAACCCACTTTTTGATTTGATTTTAGGCTTGAGAAAGGCATGGTAACTTGACCCTTAGCCTTGGACCTACAAGTGCAAGGTCATGGGATTGCCATGAGAAAAAATTGACTATGGCAATATGGATGATACATTTTTTTCAGAATTGTTTTGTGAAATTAAAATCCATTATAGATGATGATGTTTAGTTTTTAAATATGTATATTTTTTATGATTGGATTATTTTTTAATTTTTCAATTAGATTCTAAAGAATCTGGTCCATAAACTCAAATGTAAGGTTTTTCATATTTTTGTAATAACTTTTAATTTGTTAAGTTTCTTGTAAAAAAATGTATGACATCAATCTAAAAAATAATTATTTACACAATGAAAAAATAAAATAAAAACCATTAGTTTAGCTTAAATTATAGTGGTTGTACACAAGGGGTTTTCAAAAACAACAATTAGGGCCGATAAAAAATTAATAAAAAAATATTTAGAAAAAAATTATAAAAAATATCTTCATCAATCTTTAGTTTAATACACATATTTCTCCAAAAGGAATTAGAAAATACTTTTATTTAAGTCAAATTATGGTGGTCGTACACATGCATGGTATGGTCCTAAAAAAGTGACTTTAAAAAGTGGTTTTTATACATACCTATTAAAAATTAATTTGTATCATCTGGGTATTAAAATAAATTACATATCTGAAAACTAGACTCAAAATACTAAATTTCATAGTACTAGACTTTATAAAAATTCAATGTGTAAGTGCTTCAAATTTTTAGTCCAATTGAGACAAATTTTGAAAATCAAGAAAAACACTTCCACTTTTTGAACATTTTGTGGACCCAACTTCTTGCACTTACCTATAGTTTAACTCTTAAATGTTCTAAACACTAAGTGAATTTTCGTTGGTGTGTTAATTCACAAAGTAACCAAATTGTATTAATCAATTTCAATCACCAATATATAGTATTAATCAATTTCAATCACCAAATTGTATTTATTATTTATGTAATTATTTTATGTATTGCAACAATTTAAGGCAAATTCGTACCTTGATTGAGACAGTCTGGAAATAGATGGTAATATCTGCACATAATGTCCCGACAAAAGCTTTTGTATTAGAATACTATACAACTGGCATCACTTAGTTGGAAGCAAAACAAAGAGAAGGTAGCTCTATCCAATCTGCCTTGATAACAAAAATGAACACTCCATGTCTGTAAATGATTAAACACAATATAGTCAGCAAGGTTTGCATCTGCTGGAGCTGAGAGTTTCATTTATATATTCAAGTTACCAAAAGATCTTACTTTGAATTGATCTATTGAAGTCCTTACACTCTAAAAATTAGATATGTCTATACATTCACAATCCTAGTTCTGTTGCATCCATCCAGTTGTTATATGATTGGCAGTTATCTGGACATGTGTGCTTTTATCAGCCCACAATTGTATTATAATTGGTACTTATTTTTCATTTCATTTTGTTCAAGAGTCCACATCATGTTAAATTTAAATCTCCAAAAATCTAGGTTTTCTTTTCAATTAAATCAGTTTGTGTTTAAAGGAATCTTGTCAAACTGAAAACCTAGATAAGCATCTAATAACTCTTCATGTTGCCAGCACTGTTGAAGTCTCTAAAACTTGAAACCAATTATGTGAACTAGAATACAACTTACAATATTCTCCTGCTTCTAATATTATGGAATACAGAACAGTAAAAGATAGAATCAGAACTATCACCAAAGTTCTGTCTCCAATTATCTGACTGAATTGAACAGCATGGGCAGTCCACATGTTAGGAACTGAATAGATGCCCGTTTGACATTATATAAAGCATCTCTGCATTCCCTGCAAATAATGCAAGCAGCTCTGTTAGCATCATCTAACATTGACTGAATATTCAAACACATAGTTCTGGTAAATCATGCAACATATGACATAGCTTTAGCCTAATCTCTTGTCAAAAACAGAGACACCATAAAATAATTAGTTTTTCAGAGAGAAGATTACATGGAGTCCATAAAAATGTCAAATGATGGTTACTGGATTCAACATAGTTAAATTGATTTACAATTTGAATTATTAAAATGTCAAAAACACTGCACAGAAGATTTTTCCTTAACAATATTAAAGGAGTTTGTTCTTGAATATGAAAAAGATCCTTAAACAGAACAACTAAAAACTTTCCAAGATTGCATTCTAGAGTGGAATTCAGTAAAATTGTAGAATGGCAATCACATAATTAGACAAAAAAAATTAAATCCAGTTCAAAACAGAATGTGTCCATAATGAACTCTTTGATGATCTCAATTTTATAGCTATGGATATTAGTAAAGTTGCAAAGAATGATGTTCTAGAGAGAAATGGGCACCAATGACTGAAGAATTTTCAGAAGAAGCAATATAAGAAGCATATATTATATCGACAATATTAACATAGATATATTATATCAACATCAAACCTTGATTGTCAAATTCTAAACCTAGACTTTCCAAACTTATTCTTGTTGAGGGATAACAGATGAAGGAAACCCTTAGAGAAACCAATATATACAGGTGTCACTTTTGAAACTTTACAAATTAACAAATAGAAATGGAACAAATCTTGACTGAAACTTCCTGACCCAAAATTTCCAAAATCACTGCTCTACGCGATTAAGAGATGCTGAAGATGGTTCAAAAACCATAAAAGCCTCTCCACCCTGAGCTGAATTCTAGTCCAAATAATCCTTAAGCTCTTCATCCCCATTTTCAAAGGCCAAAGGGACAGGAAAATCACTGTCCAAATTATGCCAGACTCCTTCAATCTTTCTCAGTGCAATCCAGTGCTTGCTCATCCACAAACCACCTAGTTTCCTGACGTCCTTATTCAACACGATTCCTATCAAGGGCTGATTTAAATCCATGGAGGAGTCAGTATTCCTACGATCGTACCACACCACTTGTTTTCCTTTGCTTTCAAGTGGAGCAAATAGAACATTGATATTATAATTCCCTGTTAGGGCATTGTGATGCGGCTTCCAAACATCAGAAAGGGGATTCCAACCCCAATTTTTTTCAAGGTCAATCAGTGTCAACTCGTTAGCGATGGCATCCAATTGGGTTCTTGTGAACACCTCATTTCCCTGATCTAGCCCAAGAAATTGAGGCCAAACGTGAGCTCTCACACACTGTTTTTGAATCTCAAACAATGAAAAATAAACAGAACAAAACCTTACCTTAACAAACCCTAAAAAAAATTGAATGCAAACCCTAGCAATGAATAACAAAGAAAAAAATCCAAGCTGTATGACTACCCTGTAAAAAAAATGGGAATAACATAAAGAATGTAAGTACCAACTTGGAGAAAATTATTGAGGGCGTGCAATAGACAGAATTGGAGAGGCTACTTCTTGTGATAATTCTTCTTGCCTGCCTAGTTGCAGGCATATTTATATTATTTTATTCTGTTTTAAATCACAGATTGTTTGACATTAATTTTAAAAGAATGTAGATTTAAACTTTTTAATTTTATATCTCAGCACAAGCTAGACTCTGGTTTCACATGACACCTATCTTATGGAAGTCTAAATGAAGCTTTATTTTCAATTGTCTTATATATTGTTCATATTTGTCCCTCATTTGGGTTTTCATCCTTTTACCAAGCTTGTAATAAAATCTCTTACAATCTATACAGGTACAGTTATTTGAGATCGAACAGTTCAGAAAAATTACTCACTTCAATCAAAACATTTCAATTTGTATATATTTTTTTAATAAATAAATTATTTTAAGGTTGAACAGTTCACAAGAATTATTCATTTCAATCAAAATATTTCAATTTGTTGTTGCAATATGTTCACATAAAAAATCTACAAATTAAAAATACAGCCCTCAAATATCTAATTTATTTAATTTTACAAAATAGGTGTCACCAAATTTGCATATCATAGATTTATTAGATAGATAAATTGACTTCATAATTGCACAATAAAAACAAAACGAGTGGAACTTATTTGCATTGCCTATTCCTTCTGTTATTTAATTGTTGTTTTCTTCCATTTCTAGACCATCTTCTATGACACTCACATCAGGTTTTCAAAGAGAGAATTTCTAATTTCCTTCATATCTCAATAAGATTCATGTTGAGACTGCATTCATTAAAAAAAAAAAAAATAGACCAATTTTTTTTCCGTTATTGACCATTGACCAGTTATTTTCGTCATTGACCATCCAATTCCACAGCGGACAAAATTTGAATGTTTAATTACGTAAATTGTCACAATTAATTTTGTATTTGGTGTATTCAGTGGATCGGGTTAAGGGCAAGTTATGGACGAATGTGATGAAGATATTTTTCAAATACTCTTGAAGATCTCTCCACAGAAAATTCATCATTAAACAATATAATAAAATAAGTTAAGAGCTTCCTAAGTATAAAATAAGAAGGGTTTAGAAAACTATATTTCAAAATATATTTTATTGGAGAAATCTAAAAATGGAATAGGTAAAAGTAAATTTTAAAGAAAATAATAATGATAATTGAGGATATTAGTTAATTATATAATAGGAGATGTATTTTTAGAAACTACATTTTAGCCAAGGTTTTAAGGACATTCCTTGAAGACTATGTGGTGCTTAAAATCTAATGTAAGCGGAAGAAGCTAGTGTGGTAGAAGGCAGTTCTCTCTAGACCAACTTGTAGTCATAAAATTTGCACACAAAGAAACGTCAAGGGAACTAGAGAAAAATGGTTGGAGATCAAATTAAAATAATTTATATAAAAAATCATAATTTAGAACTAGTATATGCTTTTACATTTTCCACGTGGTACAAAATTATGTGGGATTAATGGTGATTAATCAAGTTGATAAAGTAAAAGGGGCAGGAGTTATATTTAATTTATAATTATTTTTTATAAAGTAAAGGGCACAAGACTTATATTTAGTTTATAATTATTTTATTAATATAAAATAATATTTAGTTTATAATTATTTTATTATTTTATTAATTATAAAATAATATAAAAGGAGCTTTCACAGCAATAATGAGAATTTTTAATTAATTTATTGATAATGTGATTATATAGTTTTACTTATTATTTAAGTCTAAGTAAAATAATTTTATATTATTGATATACATTTTAAAATGATAAAGAATAATAATAAATAAAATATTCAATAGTTTTCGAGTAAGGTTATTTGTTTCTATTTTAATACATGCCCATACAAAATATGATTACAACAATTATCAAAAATATATAATAAATAATTTAATTTTTAATATATAATGTTATATTATATAACAATATAATAGTTAATACATAAATAATAAATATAATATAATAATATAATACTAACATAAATATAATAATAAATATATAAAATAATGACATTATATAATAATATAATAGTTAATACATAAAATTTATTATTCTATAGTAAAAAAATAAAATAAGATTAGTAATATTATTAAAATAATTTTCTATATGACTTACCAATTGATCTCGTACACTACACAAATGTACAAAAAAAATATATTTTTTTCCTAATTGACCTACCACACCTCTTCGGTGTACCCATTGCACAAGGTATAGCTATGTACTTTTTCCTTTCACTATCTATTACCATCGAGATTCTTGACATTCAAACATAAATACAGACGTATTCACGAGAAGACACGCGTAAAAAACAAATAAGTCAAATTTCACCAAGAGACGGCACACACTCGAAGATAAATTAGTCAATTTTCACCACCATGTGCGTAGTTGTTGAAAGGTAACGTAGCATTCAGAAATGATGTGTCGGTAAAAATATATTTGACCAGAAGAATGGGCGATGTTTTCAAGTCAACAACTCGACTATGCTGGTCTATTTAATATCAATAAAAACTAGGGAGGATCACAGCTTTAGGCACCAGACATATTTCTTCCATTTCTAGAATTCTGTAGGTAATTGACAGAAATAAGAGCCGAAAGAAAAATGGATTGGTGCCTGAAGAATCACTTAGCATTCAAGTGTTTGAAACGCTTCATTTTACTTCTCGTTATGTTTGTTCTGCAGCACAACTGCGATTTACTAGTTTCTGGTGAAGACACCCTCTCTGTCGGGGCATCTCTGAGGGAAAAGCAGACCCTCATTTCAAAGAATGGCACTTTTGAATTGGGATTCTTTTGTCCCAATGGAACCAACAATTGGTATGTTGGTATCTGGTATGCCCGCATCCCTGAGACCATCATTTGGGTGGCTAACAGGGAAACTCCCGTCAGAAACATGCCCGGCACTTTTACGCTCTCTACATCTGGGTATCTCACTGTGTCTGATTTGCAAGGAAAAGCCATTTGGTGGAGTAATAATACTCAGGAAGCTAAGGTATCCATGGCTTCGATACTGGACACTGGTAATTTTGTTCTTTTTGGAGCCCAAAACACTTCCGAGACTGTGTGGGAGAGCTTTGGAAATCCCACAGATCATTTTATGCCTTCCATGAAGCTTTGGAAAGGCTTGAAAGTGAACTCTTGGAAGAGTTCGGTGGATCCAGCGCCTGGGCCTTTCTTTCTCCAGATGAATCCATCACCAGGAAAATATGACTTTTTGCTGCAGTATAAAATTGGTGTTTCATATTACAGCTCGGGAGACTGGACTGGCAAATATTACTCTTCCATGCCGCAGGCAGTATCTGATACCTCATTTGAGCAGGAATTGGTAGAGTTTTCTCCGACAAGAGTGTACTACGCATATGATCTTACACCCAAAGTTCGTTCGACGACGCTGGTGAGGAATGTTCTCAGCTCGAGAGGTGATCTGACGGTCTACTATTTACTTAATAATAGATGGAGCCTGGTTTATAGTTTACCCCAACACGGCTGTGACGTGTATGGTGTATGCGGGGCTTATGGAGTGTGCTTCACCCAAGGGAACATTCAGTCATGCAGCTGTGTCGAAGGCTTCCAGCCAAGAAACGCTACTGTCTGGCGTTCTCAGGAATGGTGGTCAAGCGGTTGTGTTCGGCGTACACCATTAAACTGCTCCGCCATTAATGGCAGTAGCACCACAGATGGTTTCCTCCAAGTCAATGATAAGTCCTTGTCTAATGAAGGACCTTTTCAGATTACGTCAGAGTCGACTCTACCTGGATGCAAAACTGCTTGTCTCAACAATTGCTCCTGCACGGCCATTGTTTTCACTGATTTAAATTCTGCTGTTTGTAAATTGTGGTTTGGCGATCTGTTAAGCATGCACGCTACTTCCTCCATGGAAGAGTCCTTCTTCATTCGATTGGCTGCTTCTGATGTGCCAAAGTTGTCACCCCACACAGATAGAAGCAGCAGAGTAGTTGCGCTCTCCATTTCAATTCCTTTGGGCGTTGCTGTTGTGAGTACTCTGTTTATGGGTGCATGGTTTATTCAACGCAGGCGCCGGAGATTGCTTCAGAAAGCCCACAAGTACGACACACCAGCATCACTCAAAACGTTCACCTACAAAGAGATGAAAATTGCTACCAAGAATTTTGCCCATAAGTTGGGAAAGGGAGCATTTGGTTCTGTCTTCAAAGGAACTCTGCCAGACAATACCTTTGTGGCCGTGAAAAAATTAGAGGGTTCCAAACAAGCAGAAAAGCAATTCCGTGCAGAAATAAGCACCATTGGAAACATACAGCATGTGAATTTGGTGAGGCTCCGGGGATTCTGCGTAGAGGGATCTCAAAGAATGCTTGTTTATGAGTACATGCAAAACGGCTCTCTCAACTCTTTCTTGTCCCGCAAGTCCAAAGAAGCAGACAAGGTACTCGACTGGAATACCAGATTTGGAATCGCTTTGGGTACTGCAAGAGGGCTACTTTATCTTCACGAAGAATGCAGAGATCAGATCATCCATTACGATATCAAGCCAGAAAATATTCTTATAGATGTGGATTTCTCTCCAAAAGTGGCTGATTTTGGGTTGGCAAAGCTTGTTGGCAGAGATTTCAGCAGAGTGCTCACGACAACAAGAGGAACGAGAGGGTATTTGGCTCCCGAGTGGCTGTCTGGCATGCCAATAACAGTGAAGGTGGATGTATACAGCTTCGGCATGACCCTGCTCGAAATAATCTCAGGCCGAAGAAATAGTGACTTGAGCGTGCAGGAATCTCAGCACTACTTTCCGACTTGGGCAGCAACTCAAATTCACAAGGGAAACACAATTGGTATCGTGGATGAAAGGATTGCAGAGAAGGCGGATGTTGAAGAGGTGAGAAGAGCAGGTGTGGTAAGCATTCTGTGCATTCAAAAGGATGAGAATGGGAGGCCGAGCATGGGCCAAGTTGTGAGGATGCTTGAAGGCAAATCGGAGGGTGACGTGGAACAATATGAGAAGTCCCTGCAAGCGCTCGTCGATGATCATTGCGTATAATAAAATTGAACCAGAGGCGGTTATTAAATTGCTGGACTTTCCCACCATATCCATATAAGTCAGTCGTTGAGATTAGTATTTAAAAAGCCTTTACTAGAAATTTTTGTGTTTAGTAGACATTTGTAAGTTGTTATCTAAATGTAATAAGTTGAATATTAATATTAGTTTTTAAATTATTTTTTAAATGTTAATGTTCATGAGAAGTTAAATAGATTTGGATTTTTAATTGGTGATTTTTTGAATTTCAATAATTATGAAATATGCAATTGGAAAAGAAATGAGGGATACTGTAATAAAATATGAACATTTGTATTATTAGATTAGTTATGATTTAAATAATGATAGTAAGAAAGAAATGAAATTATGTATTATCATTTTTTGATCACATTTCTTTATTTTGCATGATGTCTTGTGAAAGATTAATTTGTTTTCACCCATTGTTATTCTTGCTATCATAATCATTATAAATAATATATTTCAACACTTGACCTACTAATAATAACCAATTATTTTTTTACAGCATAGATATTGATGTTTCTCATCTAAAAACAATCCTCAAAAATGAAGTGCTAGTAACAAGGGTAGTAGGATGCTTAGGCCTATTTTGCCAATATTTTTTTGTCTTCCTTCCTCCCATAACTATTGAACAATTCAATAATTTCCCCAATAGCTTGTCTATAACACATGGTCTTTTCCTATCAAAATATATGAGTTCAAACAATATCACACCATATAATAGGTAAAGGTAGTTTTTAAGGACATGTTCATAATAACACAACCTATTAGACAAGGAGAGACTTCAACTTGAAATTATGTAGATTTTTTTTCGAGATCTATGGTGTTACGATGTTTTAGAAGAAAAAATTGTATACTTTTTTATTTTTCTCACTTATTTTTATTTATTTTTGGGCCCACTCTTAAAATATGTTATCTTATTACTTAATTCTATTTATTTTGCATAGAAATTGACTAGTCCTAGTAGATTGAAGTCATTTGATTCATACTAGTTTTCACTTAATGGACTAAATTGTAGGTATAATTCTTTCCCTAGACATAATCACATTTATGATCATTTCCATCAAATTTAGATGTGTTTTATCACTTATCCTAATCTTGCACTTGTGTCGAATTAGATCACTACTTTTTGAGTTTCCATGCCAATTACTACCTAAGATGTCATATTTAAAGAAAATCCTAAGGCACTACTTGGAAATAAATAGAAAGATATGGGAGAGCTTGAAAATCATTTTATATTATGATAAATAATACTAGAGAATATAACATTGAATCAATATTTTTTTTATCAAAAAATACTATATTTTAGGCATTTTACATCTATGTCTCTTCAAATATTGTAAAACTAACTTAGGGGTCTAACTTGGAGTTAAGAAAGTTTCATACTTCAACCCTCTTCCAACAAAATCTCAAAGGTGATTCTTGTTGGCAATTAAGGCATCTCAACCTTGACAATTCCTATTGTTATTTATTATTTATTAAACATTTTCTCTCAACTTATTTTGATATTATTATAATTATTTTATTTAATATTGTCTTACATAAAAAAGGGGCATGAGATTTCAAGTTGAAATCATATACCATGTCTCACTACCTTGTAACATGTTGTAAGAGGTATTTAATTTGGTCATCTTTAAAAAATTCTTATGATGTGTAAGAGCCAAGAATAGGAGTTATTTTAATATTGACCAACATTTGTGATAATAATTATTAACAACATATAAAATAATCTTTTAAATAAGAAAATTTATGGTGAACTATGATGTATTCCTTACAAGGTGAGAGTTACATACTGTTCCTAGAGGTTCCAAATGTGTGAGTCATGATAATTGGTGCAACCTCCACTTTTATGAGCTATTTTTTTGTCTATATGGTCATTTTTGGCACCTAGTTTTGGCCCATGGTATTAGCGCTTTGTTTGCAATACCATTTCTAGTATCTTGTATTGTATTTTCTTATATATTGAGGCTTTGGGATAGCAGTTTGTATGTTGAGAGTTTGCAAGTACACAAGTGCTACCAAAACTACTTCTTGTTTGAATGTTGGTGAATTTCTCTCGTAAGAACTTGCATTGAAAGTGTATTGTAATCTTGTTTTAGATTTGATAATACATTATGTGGGCTTTAGAATGTGGTGTTTTTATCTTAAGTGATTTTCCCCACATAAATAACTATGTTATTTTTTATTTATTATGACTTATTTATGTATTTTTGTATCATTTCTATAGTTCCTAAACCACTTTTGAAAAGTTTGTGTACATCACTCCTCTCCAAATGAGTCTAGAAAGTTGTTTTCACTACTCCAACTTCCTTATAGTTCTTAGAACCATTAGATATAAATACTAGATATTTTCATAGGTACATAGGTTTAAAATTTAGAAAAACAAAGAATAAAATTATGATAGGGTAAATAGAATCATAATACCCCAATTTGAAATAATGTGTGATCATGTATCCAAATAGAGAAAACATTAATAGTAAATTAAATATAGATTCTTTAGCTAAGATATGATATTAGGATTTCATTTCCAATTTTCATGCATTTCATACAGTCAAATCAACAACATTAACAATCCAATATGAATAAATAAAATAATATTATTTAACTTCTCATTTATTTTATCACTTGTCAATCTATCTCATTAATTAATTTAGGTTATAATTAATTGCAATCATTGATTATTTATCGTAGATGCACCTAGAATCAATTTACTTTATCACTTATCAGTCTATCTCATTAATTTAAGTTCTAATTGATTATATTGATTATATATCTTATAAAGACCTTAAATTAATTTGTAGGTTGCACTTTATTTCCCTATATATGTAAATCTATGAGTGTCTTATTAGAAAAACAAACCTCCAATTTTCAAACCCACTTCCTTTAAATTTATTGCCCCTAGAAACCAAGTGAATATGTTGTCTAGACAATACAAGTTTTAAATTAAATTTTAAAAAATAAAAACAATGTCAGATTCTAATTAGACATGGTATCAAAATAGCCACAATCTTGGGGCAATGATCTTATGTTACATGGAAATAGAAAGTCTTACTTACTCCATATTTCAAGCCTAGGATTTGGCTAAGCTACAATATATTAGAAAGCTTGGCAAACGTTCTCTCCTCTTTCGACTTGGTATGGTTAGTCTTTGTGGAAAATCTGTTAGAAACATTGTCTGTACTTTTAATGAACAATTAAGGTAAATCTTCCTAAATCCGCGGGTATTAATCTTTCAATTATTGGTAATTTTAGAAAAAAACAAATAATTAAAATAGAATAAATTAAATACAAAGTCAAAATATATATTAAAATAGAAAAGTATAACCATTTTTAAATTTTGTAGAGTTGAAATATTAAAAAAAATATGTACAAAAGAAATATAATTAATATATTACAAAACAATATAAACATTAATTGAAAGATAAGTTCAATATTAATAAATATAAAAATATTATAAAGTGGATAGTTAAATTCTTAAATAAATTTAATTTAAAAAAATAAAATTTTATTAAAGTAAATTAAAATTGTTAAATCTAAAATTTTATCTTTTATTTTAAAATTTGTAAAATTAAAAAATCAATTCCTAAGTAATTTGCATAACTTATTATGATTTCATTCTTAAAAGTAGGTAAAAATAATTACTATTAACTTAATCTACAATCATATCCTCTCTTGTTTTGACATTGATAATCTTATGATATTGCTATCAGGATTCAACCGTGTAGTTTTGAGTCAATGAGTTTGAATCGAAACTACACGGTTGAATCCTGATAGCAATATCATAATTTGACACGCTGTGGAAAAATACCTCCTACTTATCAATTGATGAGCTAAAGGGGCTCTATTATGAATGGTTCATAAGGCACAACACTTGCTGAAGGTTTTGCAAATGGGGTAACAACTCAAGCGGGCTTAACCTTGGAGAAAACTCCCTGGTTAAGCGCGCTTGAGCTGGAGCAGTACTGGGATGGGTGACCTCCCGGGACAGACCAGTGCTTCACCTCTGTGTGCATCACCTAGATGCAATGAGTGCTAAGTGGACCATTCGATATCATGAGAGATGGGTTATTGTTGAACCGCTACTCATGAAACATGGGTCGATGAGTTTGACTCGAAAGTACACAGTTGAATCCTGATAGCAATATCATAATTTGACACGCTGTGGAAAAATACCTCCTACTTATCAATTGATAATCTTGTTTTGACATTGTTATCAATTGAAAAAAAACTTAAACTAAAATTTAAATTATATGTGTATATTTTAAGTATAATATTAAAATATAAATTGTATATTTAAATGAAATATATTTATTTATTATTATATATTATATTTGAATTATATATAATCTAAATTATATAATATATTTTAAAAATATTATTATATATTAAAAATATATATTTAAATTAAATATGTTAAATACTGATTTCATGTTTATTATTTAATTATATATAAAATTTAAAATATATTTGTATTTATTATGTATATTATATAATATATATTATTAAATGTAATCATAAAATATAATCAATTTCTAATATTTTAATATAATATCTATTCATATTATTTAAAAAAAAACAAAATCAAATTTAAAATATATATTAAAAAAATTGATTCCCAATGGGAAGTAATCTACAAGTAAAGAAGACCTCGGTAAAATGATAATAAAACCCGGGTTGAAAATAAGAATGGCGTAAAAAAGACGGAACAAGGCGGAAATGAAAAATAGCGAAGAAAAAGTGAGCAGAGGTGACGATTATTTACCTTGTTTATAGTGCCTCGAAAATGAATTGCCGTACCAATGAACTATCAAGCTATTTACTCATTTTGCAGTCCTTTTTTACTACGTACACTAGAATGCATAGAACCATGTGAATGCGGTGAGCGTAAAAAGTAGAAAAACAGTGGGAAAATGCGTTGCTCATATTTATGTGAAAAGATGACAGCGTGAAAATCCGTGCAGGCATGAATGAAAAAGCAATCAAGGTGTGAAAAGTGGTGAGAAAGTAGAAAACACAGCAAAATTCACGTGGTGAGCGTAAAAAGTAGAAAAACGGTGGGAAAACGCGTTGCTCATATTTATGTGAAAAGCTGACAGCGTAAAAATCCGTGCACGCGTGAATGAAAAAGTAGTCAAAGCGTGAAAAGTGGTGAGAAAGTAGAAAACACGGGAAAATGATGGACGGTTGAGATTCGTTCTAAAGCAATACCTTATCTTGTGCATGTATTTCATTTTATTTTAAATAACTAAAATGTTATCCAATTATACATCATTTTATCATTGGAGAAAAGAGGATAATTTAATTAATGTGATATGTACTAGGTATTGGAACTTGGGAAACACAAAACGAGGGTGAGTTGTTTAAAATTGATGTTCCAAATACTCTTAAGAATCAATTTGAACAAATTGATTAGAAGAAATTGCATTCACCATGTTGGTCTTGTTAGGATCATGAAGCTATATTTTTTCTACACCACATGGTCTTGCATGATGTCAAAATCCTTATAATTGTAGATGCACTTTCTCAATCATAATTCTAATAAAGTTACAAAATAAACAATGGTCACATCACATTTGTACAAGTTTAGTACAATCCTAGCTAAGTTTCTTAAACCTAATTATGAGACATCTTTTGCTAATGCCATTATCCTACCTAAAAGAATCACTTGATATCTCCAAAACCGTTCTATTATAATTTAGATTAATATGTGTAGTACAATCAAGATATTTTTTATCAAAGGGATTTATTGTTAGAGTTAGTGTGACAAGAGTTTGTAGGTTGAGATCTAAAAATGCATTTATTTTAAAATTTTGTGTAAGATAATAAATTTGTCATAGCCATCTAAATTTTGTGTTAAGACTTTAATGTACAAGATGATAATCAAATTGATTTTGAGTCAAATGTAAATATAAATAATTTTCTTAATTGATAAGATAGAAATAATATAAAAATATAGAAATGTAAACAAATTAAAAAATGATGAGATACTTGATATAAAAATGAAATTAAATATATTTAGTAATACATGTATTATGCCATTGATTTATTGAGTGAATCTTGAAATAAAAAATTATCCTTTTAACACATTTTCTAAAGTTGAGAATGGATCCAAGTTCCACTTAACATGTGGCGTTCTCCCATTTTCTTCGACCAAAGATTTGTACATAGGTTATTCAGAAAAAGACAACCAAATTAAGGGAAAGGGGCCCATAGTGGGTAGGGGTCCAATGGTGGGTATAGAAGTAGGCTTGAGTGGGTCTCATAGTAGGTAGGCTTAATATCTAATAAACTTACACTTAATATCCAATTTCAAAACACTTTTATCAATAAATTTCACAAATTGACAAATCATGTGATGCCACATCAGTGCACAAATAATACATGACTTAGTGACCCACTATCAGTCTCACCTTTTTTCTAGGTCTTTTTGGATACCTTGACAAAAAACATGTTGATGTGGCATCATATTTGATGATGTGGCCTTGAAACCAATTTTTATAAGTAGGGGACTTGCCAAATAAGCTATTATACAAATTTGAGAGTGATTAAAAATTTTCACATAAGACTTTGAGAAGTGCAAAGTTAGGGTAGCCCACTATAGGCCCCTCTCCCTTAAAAAGGATCTTTAATTAGGATAAAATTCCATTAAAAACTTGTTTAGCTTTGGGTGTATCTTTTTTACATCAAGAGGTGTTCCACTACAATGTCATTCTTCCCATATACTGTAAGCCATATGTAGACCCAAAAACAGACCGCTGGTATCATGGAATATAGAAGGACCTTTCCTCTTTTCTTTTTCTCTATGACGAATTGTCAAGGGAATAAATACGTGGAAGAGTCTAAAACATCAAACTGCCTGTTTGGAAATTTTTCACATAGTTGTACAAGTGTTCAGAATTGAGGGTACATGAATCTTGGTGCAGGACCCTAAGATTTCAAATCTTTTAGCCTGTGTAGTGGAATAAGCTCGTCACCAATTTTGTCATTTAGTAGTGTGAATTGATGGGTAACATATTTCGTTCACATATTTCAGGCCGTAGTGGACACACTGCCATATAATCTGGCTTTTGTTTACGAGGTTTTCAACGGGGGCAACATGAATCTATATAACTATCCTAGGCTGAAAGATTGACTAGGTTGGAGAGCAATATGTTCAAGATAGGACAAAATAGCAGGGCCACTGTGGCGCATAATCATAAAATTTCTAGGCACAACACCATTATCATTAATGCTATGGTGGAAAAGTTGGAAAAAAATCAAAAGGGATCGCTGGTCATGGACTTGGATGCGGACAGAGGTTGTAGTAGTGCTGTTGTTGAAGGGATTTCGACTCGCACCAGGGCTAACACGAAGAGGAAGGCCCCTGCTTCTCCACATATAGTTCAAATCCTCAAGTAGGGATTACAGGATATGAGTGAAGTTGAAAAGGAAGCCGAGGAGCTGATGAAAATCTTGGATTAGTGTTGTTGTGGCTGTTTCTGGCGTTTTGGCGGTCCTTTTTTGGACCCTGTTGTCTCTTTTT
>VDFB02281492.1:303432683-303456896 GCA_007258455.2 Sequoia sempervirens
CATCCTACCCCCTCTCCCTCTCTTAGGTCTCTCTTTCTCTCAAACCTCTCGCTCCTACCCCCTCTCCCTCTCTCTCTCTCAACCCTATCCCTTTGTTAGGTCTCTCTATCTCCCTCTCTCAACCCTCTCCCTCCTACCCCCTATTAGAACTGTCAAATTCTGAATAATTTCACAAGATTTTCATATCCCTAAGTTTCCATTCAAGTCCTCACCGTATGCTCAGGGCCTCTCATAGTAATATTTTGCTCACATTCTGCCCATTTTCATCCCATAAAATCCATCTAGGTTTGAGTATTTCACATAATAGTCCATATCGGCATGAGATTATCAAGGTCTCCCTAACCCATAATGCATTTTTCCTTATATACTTATGTCGTTTCCTATTGAAAAAACCTCAGGGATGTCACAACGATTGAAATTCATACACAAGTGCCTATCAGTAGAACATTTTCATTGTCTTGATGACTCAAAAGGATTTTTTTTGGCCAGACAAAGACTTTGGGGTGAAGTCTCACCGATTGCATTATGTCTCAACAACTAGCACATAGAGTGATGTATCAGTAGGAATTATGTCTTCAGTATGTGGTCTCACCGACCTTATGCACATGGACATTTTTTTGGATAGACAAGTGGTTATTGGCATGAGGTCTTGGCGAGATCTTATTGTCTCACCGACTGTCGATAAGGATATACATCTCGGTGAGAAACTTTTGCGTTGGAGAGATGTCTTGGCGAGTGGCTCTGCTCTTGTCGACAATGTGAATGTGCTCTACCAAAGGTTATCGGGGTAAGGTTATACAGTCTTACCAACTCGAATGTCATGCCGATATGTTGTTTCATCGGTGAGAAAGCTTATATGTCTCAGCGATAGGAATGCATCCTGACGTATTTCGATAATACTAAAGTGCTTCGGAGTAAGGTCTTGGCGAATGCATTGGGTCTCGCCGACAAAACACAAAAGGATTCTATCAAGGTGAGGTCTCACTGAACGCCTCTGGTCTCGTCAACAAAACATAAAAGTATTCTATCGGTGTGAGGTCTCACCGAACACCTCTAGTCTCGCCAACATTGAACAATGGGATTTTACCAAGGGTTATCAGCATGAGGTCTTGTAGTCTTGCCGATCTATTTTTTCATGCCGACATGCCACTTCATCGGTGAGAGAATGGTTATGTCTTGGGGACTGGAACATACACTAAGGAGATTTCTTGTCAAGACATAAGGTGTCTATGGGACGTCTCTCCGACAAGAGAATGTTACAGTGACACATGAGAAATGAAAGAATACATATCGATGAGACACAAGGTTATCTATGAGATGTCTCCTCGACTCCATGGGTCAGAATGAAACGCATGAGGTGAATGGATTTCTCTTGGCGAGACATTGGCCTTCGATTTGACTGCGGAATGTCTCAGCAAGTGCTTAGCAGAGCCCAAATGCAAACTGTAAAAAGAAAATGATAAACATTTCACTTTTTTCTTTTAAAATCACATAATGCGCTCATGTTATAACGCGAGCACATTATGTGTTTCCAAATTTTATTCCCATTTTGCCACAAAAGTGTGACCAACTTCATGTACTTTCCCCCATAACAAACCACCATTAGAGATTTACAAATTCAAAAATGCATTTCTAAATCTTTTCCAATTTCCATTTACCGGACCCTCACTTCCATATTCATATCTATATGGAACTGCATACATTGAACTCCCCAAATAAAAAGTGAAGTTGTTCTTTTAGATGGAGAGTCTAAAAAATGGAACAAATGATGCATAGTGAAGGGATATGCTTAGAATACTTTTAATGTGTTGTGGCCGCAAGACCATAAGCAACAAAACCGTTACACTTTCCATCACAAAATAACTTCACTTTTTTATCAATCTGTTGTATGCTATGCAAAGTGGGATAGGGGGTGGGTTCGATTGGATTTGGGGGTGGGATAGTCTTGGCTCTTTGTTGTTCTCATGCCATTGGATGTATGAAAATATTGGCGATGATGTAATGCAAGTGGTGATATTATAGGGGAGTGTGGGTTATACAAATTTTATATTTTGGCTGCATGTTTTAATGTTACAGGCCATTAACAAGCAATATGTGTATAAAAAAATAAGTTGTTATTTTAGATGGAGTGTGTAAGAGAATAAGAAGCAACATATATTTAAGGGGAGTGTGAGTTATACTAATTTTATAGTTTGGCTGCATGTTTTAATGCTGGTGTATACAAAATCCTCCAAAGTTTGCTTGCACAAAACCAAGAGAAGACACTACTCTGCCTTCACCATGAACTTAGCAATGATCTAACCTCTGTTCTGACTTGGTTCAACAACTGAACCTTACTACAACTCTGTCCTAAGAGTTTTCAATTGTGCTTTAACTTTAGAGGATCCAACACCTTGTTTGAAACTACTAATCTCCTCTCAACACCTAGAAGAGTCTAGATGTTATCTCCAACACCATGCTTTGGCTACCTACAGGGGAGTTAGGGACATTGCTCTGATGCATTTCATAACCATTTGAAGCCATCTTGGAAGCTCCTCAAAGACCATTCCTACCGATTTCAAAAGATAGCCTTTGGAGGGGGCTATTCCTTATAGCCCTTACCAGTCAGTATTCTGACTTTTTCTATATTAATCAATAACATTATGTTTCCACAGTCCATTATGATAAGTAGTCAAGATTTCTGTATTATTTGCCAAACAACCTACCACACAAAAGGCACTTTCAAGCACCCATTTTAGAGTTTTAAATCTCCTGTTAACTTTTAGATCTCTGCCACTGCCGTACAGGGCATTCCCATCTTCTTGGACAATAGGACTAATTGACCTAATTGTAGGGTTTATGTGCCTTCTTCTTCTAAACTGCTTCTAGTGGACAGATTGAAGTCCCAAAATCCTTTTGCATGTAAAAGTCTCACCTTAACCCACCTAGTACAGTACGGACTCCGTACGGTGGCACTTTCCCCTGCATAAATTCTTAACTCCTCTTTTCCAAACTCCTAACCGGGTCATGTATCTCGCCTAGGGTTTGGGTGTCATGCTTTCTGCTCTACATTCCATGCTACCTACTATCAAATATGTACAATTAATTGTCTCTTCTCCCATACTACACCAGTCTCAGGAGGACCCCATGGACAATGGTTATGGGGAAGGCATTCTAAAAGTGACTGTTCCAAAATTGAAAAATAAATACTTCCCAAACTATAATTTATGAAGCCTAAACTACTATTCTATTTGAAACAACCTAAAGATAAAATGAAAATCACTCTTTCCTATCTACTAATCATTTACACAATGAAAAATTAACATGCTCAGTGCCTTTTAGTTCGCTGTTCTCAAAAAGCACGCGCAGATTTAGAAATTGAAGATTCTTGCCAAAACAGGGCTATATTCCTTTCACCGCCTGAACCATGGACACCAAGCAATATCAACACTCAAAATGAAAGTTATTTACAAAGAAAAATGTTAATACTGCTCTGTAATTACAAAAAAAAATGCTATGTCAAATTACAACGCCTAAAAAGATTCACTGCGCAAAACACACTACGTTTTCCAGAAAACACAGAAAATTTAGAGAACTCAAAAACTGACTTTTTTTCACACAAAATCTTCTTTATAAAATACAACTGCCTTCTTCTTTCGAGCCAACATTGTATTAGGGATGCCCTTTCCCTATTTTCAAGGGAGATTTTTCGTTCCATATCCCTGTTTTCAAGGGATTCCACTTCATTCCAACTGCATGCAACCTAACAAGGTGTTACCATGCAGTTTTAAAAGAACTTTTCCATTTCCATAATGCCATGATTGTGCGATGATCCTGAAATATACGACCTCTAACACCTTGTTCTCGAATAATCTACATATCCTTTAACTGTCCTTGGAATCTACTAATAAATTTGATATGGTTAAGACACACGTAAGGCAGTGTACTCTATCCTAGTCTGTCCAAAACTTAATAAAGCACAATTTAACACTAATGTTAACCTAATGAAGATTTTAGTCCTAGAGACTAACTCTTCACACACCAATGCAAGATCCAAAAATCCCAAAACAAACACAACATGCTGACTTGGCCAAGGTCAGTACAAGCCAAAACTTTTCAAACCAAAATTTGTGCAAATCAATTTGGAGTTTGGCCTTGGTGCTCCTGCACCATCCTCCCCAAAACAGAAAATTCAATCCATCCTTGGATTGAGTAAGTTAGGATCAATACCTAACTTCTTGAATTCTGCCTCCCTGATCCATACTGCATATGTATCAGGTTGTCCATGCCTTTTTATTAGATGTTCTTTATATTACTTGTTCCTAGTCTTCTGGTAGACCCTTGTGTCCAAGATTTGATCAGCTTGTTTGACTGTGATAGGGGGCAGTTTGAGTTCTTCAACATCTTGATTGACTTCATGGAGTGTCTGATTCAAATCCTGGGGTGGTCCTTTGTAATGCATCAGATCTGCAACATTAAAAGTAGGGGACAGTCCACTGTCATCAGGCAATTGCACCTTGAAAGCATTGTTGCCATACTTCTCCAAGATAGGGTAGGGACCTATCCTCTTCATTTGCAGCTTGTGAGGGACTCCTTTCTGCAATCTAGATTTGTTCAAGTGGACCATTACTAAGTCTCCCACATTGAATTGAACTTCTCTTCTATGCTCTTCCACCTTAGCCTTATGCTTCATGGTATTTTCTACCAAGGTCTTTCTGACTGTCTCATGAATTTCCTGCATTGCACAAGCAAAATCATCTGCATAACCACTTCCTTTGACTCCATCCTTCAGCTCTCTCAGCTCATAAACACCTCTAGGGTGTAAACCATACACAATTTCAAAGGGGCTCTTCCCTGTGGATCTATTGACTATGTCATTATATGCATACTCAGCCTGCCCAATAATCTGATCCCATTGTTGACCATACTCCTTGGTCAAGCATCTAAGAAGGTTTCCAAGTGTCCTATTCACAACTTCGGTCTGACCATCAGTTTGGGGATGGTATGCAGATCCAAAGGACAGATTGGTGCCCATTCTCTACCAAAGAGTCTTCCAAAAATGACTCATAAATTTAGTATCCCTGTCTGATACAATGCTAATTGGAAAACCATGAATCCTAACTATTTCTTTGAAGAAAAGTGAGGCTATTTGACTGGCATCATTGGTTGTTTTGCAGGGTATAAAGTGAGCCATTTTGCTGAATCTATCAACAACAACATAAACACTGTCCATTCCTTTCCTTGTCTTGGGTAAACCAACTACAAAGTCCATGCTTAAGCATTCCCATGGCCTAGAAGGGATTGGTAGTGGCTGGTATAAGCCTGCATTTGAAGAAGTGCCTTTTGCTTTTTGACACACTACACAACTCTCTACATATCTTCTGACATCTAAGTTCATCTTAGGCCAAAAATAAAACCTTTGGACAAGCTCTTGAGTTTTGGTGATCCCAAAATGACCACTCAATGCACCATTGTGCTTCTCTTGAATTAAGTTCTCCCTAATAGAACCTCTAGGAACACAAAGCTGATTCCCTTTGAACAATAAATCACTTTGCAAGGTATACTCAGCATACTTGCTATGGAAATGGTTCTTAAACTCAAGACATACCTTATAAATTTCTGCAAATTCTTCATCATCTGCATATAAATCTTTGAAGTGATCTATTCCCATGCTCTTCAATTGGATTTCTTGGATGGTAAGAACTCTTCTGCTCAATGCATCAGCAACTTTGTTGAGAGCTCCCTTCTT
This sequence comes from Sequoia sempervirens, assembly GCA_007258455.2. NCBI lineage: Eukaryota > Viridiplantae > Streptophyta > Pinopsida > Cupressales > Cupressaceae > Sequoia > Sequoia sempervirens. Next base: position 303,438,412 of record VDFB02281492.1, read on the forward strand.
AGGCTTGATGTTGAAGGTGTAGGCTTGCAAGTACTCCACCCATTTCATGTGCCTGTGACTCAACTTCTCTTGTGAATTCAGAAAACTGAGTGCTTGATTGTCTGAGTACACAATGAATTCCTTGGGAAGCAAATAGTGCCTCCACTTCCTTAGTGCTTAGACCAATGCATACATTTCAAGGTCATAAGAAGAGTACTTCTTCTTGGCTTCACTTAGCTTTTCAGAATGAAAAGCCATCGGTCTGCCCTCTTGGCTAAGAACAGCTCCAATTGCTACATTGCTTGCATCACATTCAATGGTGAATAACTTCTCAAAACTTGGCAACACCAAAATAGGTTGAGTAGCTATCCTTTCCTTCAGCAACTCAAAACTCTTGTTAGCTTGCTCATTCCACACAAACATGGTTTTCATTCCTCCCTTAATGGTATCCAACATAGGAGCACAAATTGCACTAAACTGTTTGATGAATTTCCTATAATACTGAGCAAGACCATGGAAGCTTCTTACCTCTGTTGCTTTCTTGGGAGTAGGCCAATTAAGAATGGCTTCTACCTTGCTGTTGTCCATCTTCAAGTTGCCATGTGATAACACAAAACCAAGGTACACCAGCTCTGTTTTGATGAACTCACACTTTTCCAGATTGATCATCAACTTCTCCTCCTGTAGCTTCTTGAAAACCATCTCAATGTGTTGGAGGTGCTCTTCTCTAGTTATGCTATAGATTAGTATATCATCAAGATACACTACTACAAACTTGCCAATGTAGTCCTTGAGAATTTCATTCATGAGTCTCATGAATGTGGAGGGGGCATTAGACAAACCAAATGGCATTACTAGCCACTCATAAAGACCCTCATTGGTTTTGAAGGCTATTTTCCATTCATCACCCTCATGTATTCTAATTTGGTGGTATCCACTCTTTAAATCTATCTTGGTATAGTACCTAGCTTCACCTAGACAATCCATGAGATCTTCAATCCTAGGAATGGGAAACCTATACCTGATGGTTATCTTGTTTATTGCCTTGGAATCAGTGCAAAGCCTCCATTCTCCTCCTTTCTTAGGTGCTAAGATAGTGGGTATTGCACAAGGACTAATGCTTTTCCTAATGAAACCTTGGTCAAGTAGCTCTTGAATCTGCCTAGCTATCTCCTCATTCTGTTGAGGTGTCATCTTGTAGGCTACCTTGTTTGGAAGGGTGGCTCCTAGTATCAAGTCTATCCTATGACTTATGGCTCTTTTAGGAGGTAAAGTTGCTGGTTGACCACTACTTACTATGTTCTCATAGGTCTGCAACAAGTCTTGAATCTCCTTGGGTAACTCTTGCCTTTCAGCTGTCTTCTCTTTGCTTGCCTCTCTTGGCTTGATCATTATTGCATAGCCAACTCCTTCTCCTTCTTCCAAGGCCTTTAAGAACTCTTTTTCACCAGTTATCAGCAACTTAGAACCTGCTGCTTGCACCTTAGTATCTTCCAACAAAAACTGAATCTTGTAGGTTACATTGTCCTTCTTGAAGGTGTATGAGTTCTTGGCTCCATCATGCATAGCTTGACGGTCAAATTGCCATGGCCTACCTAGGAGCAAGTGGCATGCATCCATAGGTAACACATCACATAATACCTTGTCTTTGTACTTGCCAATTGAGAACTCCACCCATGCTTGTTCATTCACCAAGACATGCTGACCCTAGTTGAGCCATGTGACCTTGTAAGGATTCTTATGAGGTATCCTTGCTAATTTCAGTTTGCTAACTGCCTCCTCTGACACAATATTGTTAGTAGAACCTGATTCTATAATCACCTTGCACACTTTCCCTATCATTTTGCATTTTATCCTAAATAGAGATCTTCTTTGGCTTGGCTCTTCTTTGACCGGTTCCTTGATTAAGGTCCTTCTCATCATGAGATTCTCCCCTTCTTCTGAGTTCAAGGGCACTTCTGATTGTTTATTTGCTGCAGCTGCTTCATCTTGAATCAGGTTGGTTCTCTTATCTCCTCCATGAGATGTGCTTCCTTTCTTAGGACATCTATAGGCTGGGTGTCCCAACTGGTTGCAATGATAGCATTTCATGTTGGTGAAGTAACTACCTCTTCCTTTTCCACCACTTCTTCCTCTGGGGCTGAAACCTCTTCCTCTACCACCTCTACTAGAACTTCCTTCTTGCTGATCAGAAAATCTGACTTCTCCTTGAGCTTTTGATTCTGAGCTTCTTCCACTATAGCTTCCTCTTTGTCCTCGGCTATCTTTGCCTTTACCTCTACCTTTTGGGTTTTGTTCCTGCTTCTTTTTGCCTTTCTCCTCTATTTTCAAAGCCATTTGATAGCATTGACGGACTGTTTTGAAGTTTACCAATCTCATATCTTCCTGGATAGACCACTTGAGTCCATTTAGGTACCTTGCTAACCTAATGCTTTCATCTTCAACCACCTTTGATCTAAGGCACAATTTTTGAAATTCCTCTGTATATGTTTGGACATCCATGTCCTTTTGCCTCAGATTGTGTCTTCTCCTGTGCAACTGGACTTCATAATTATTTGGGGGATAATTTTTCCTTATCTTGGTCACCATTCCTCTCCATGAAACTATGGGACCTTTTCCTTCTTTCTCTCTTTCAGATTGCACAAACTTCCACCATGTGAGAGCTGCTCCTCTCAACCTTGACTTGACCCACCTTTACCTTTTGAGCCTCTGTAATCCATCACATTCAAAGTGATTCTCAATGCTCTCAATCTAATCTACTACTGAATCTGGATCCATTTGTCCACTGAAAAGTGGCACACCATCCAATGCTTTACCACTCAAGGCCTGCAATGCCTTCAAGAATGGTTCCTCTGCAAGAACAGGATCAGGTTTTGGAGCTTCCTCCTCCAATTCCACCTCTTTTTCCTTGGCTTCGTGTTCTTCTTTCTTCTTTATCTTGTCCTTCACAGTATCTGTTGTTTCTTGGACTTCATCCAGGAGTCTCTCCATCTGAGATATCCTTTCTCTGAGCAACCGGTAATCTTCCTCTTGCTCTTCTACTTTCTTTGCTAACTCTACATTTGTCACCATGGTTCCTTCCTCTGGTGTATTCTCTCCTATTGACTCAGTGGATTGGCTCATTAATCACAAGCCTGGAATCCAACTCTTGCTCTGATACCAATATGGTGTATACAAAATCCTCCAAAGTTTGCTTGCACAAAACCAAGAGAAGACACTACTCTACCTTCACCATGAACTTAGAAATGATCTAAGCTCTGTTTTAGACTTGGTTCAACAACTAAACCTTACTACAACTCTGTCCTAAGAGTTTGCAATTGTGCTTTAACTTTAGAGGATCCAACACCTTGTTTGAAACTACTAATCTCCTCTCAACACCTAGAAGAGTCTAGATGTTATCTCCAACACCATGCTTTGGCTACCTACAGGGGAGTTAGGGACATTGCTCTGATGCATTTCATAACCATTTGAAGCCATCTTGGAAGCTCCTCAAAGACCATTCCTACCGATTTCAAAAGATAGCCTTTGGATGGGGCTATTCCTTGTAGCCCTTACCAGTCAGTATTCTGACTTTTTCTGTATTATTTGCCAAACAACCTGCCACACAAAAGGCACTTTCAAGCACCCATTTTAGAGTTTTAAATCTCTTGTTAACTTTCAAATCTCTGTCACTGCCGTACAGGGCATTCCCATCTTCTTGGACAATAGGACTAATTGACCTAATTGTAGGGTTTCTGTGCCTTCTTCTTCTAAACTGCTTCTAGTGGATAGATTGAAGTCCCAAAATCCTTTTACATGTAAAATTCTCACCTTAACCCACCTAGTACAGTACGGACTCTATATGGTGGCACTTTCCCCTACATAAATTCTTAACTCCTCTTTTCCAAACTCCTAACCGGGTCATGTATCTCGCCTAGGGTTTGGGTGTCATGCTTTCTGCTCTACATTCCATGCTGCATACTATCAAATATGTACAATTAATTTTCTCTTCTCCCATACTACACCAGTCTCAGGAGGACCCCACGGAAAATGGTTATGGGGAGGGCATTCTAAAAGTGACTGTTCCAAAACTGAAAAATAAATACTTCCCAAACTATAATTTATGAAGCCTAAACTACTATTCTATTCTAAACAACCTAAAGATCAAATGAAAATAACTCTTTCCTATCTACTAAGCATTTACAAAATGATAAATTAACATGCTCAACACCTTTTAGTTCACTGTTCTCAAAAAGCATGGGCAGATTTAGAAATTGAAGATTCTTGCCAAAACAGGGCTATATTCCTTTCACTGCCTGAACCATGGACACCAAGCACTATCAGCACTCAAAATGAAATTTATTTACAAAGAAAAACGTTAATACTGCTCTGTAATTACAAAACAAAATGCTATGTCAAATTACAATGCCTAAAAAGATTCACTGCGCAAAACACACTGTGTTTTCCAGAAAACATAGAAAATTTAGAGAACTCAAAAACTGACTTTTTTTCACACAAAATCTTCTTTACAAAATACAACTGCCTTCTTCTTTCAAGCCAACATTGTATTAGGGATGCCCTTTCCCTGTTTTCAAGGGAGATTTTTCGTTCCATATCCCTGTTTTCAAGGGATTCCACTTCATTCCAACTGTATGCAACCTAACAAGGCGTTACCATGCAGTTTTAAAAAAACTTTGCCATTTCCATAATGCCATGATTGTGCGATGATCCTGAAATATAGGGCCTCTAACACCTTGTTCTCGAATAATCTACATCTCCTTTAACTGTCCTTGGCATCTACTAATAAATTTGATATGGTTAAGACACACTTAAGGCAGTGTACTCTATCCTAGTCTATCCAAAACTTAATAAAGCACAATTTAACACTAATGTTAACCTAATGAAGAGTTTAGTCCTAGAGACTAACTCTTCACACACCAATGCAAGATCCACAAAGCCCAAAACAAACACAACATGCTGACTTGGACAAGGTCAGTACAAGCCAAAACTTTTCAAACCAAAATTTGTGCAAATCAATTTGGAGTTTGGCCTTGGTGCTCCTGCACCAAATGCTACAGGCCATTAACAATCAATATGGCTTGTATGTTTGTGGTATTGGATGTGCTTTGAATATTCACTGAGATATAAGACTATGAATAACTGTTTGTGTTTGGGACAAATATAAACCAATTATAATACAATTTTGGTGGTACAGTGATTCGAGTACCCTCATTGACTTTGTGGGTGAAAACTGTTTTACAATTGCATATTAAGGGGGTCCTATACACCCTATGCTTGGAGGTCCACATGTTTGTACATGATACTGTTTACATTGAGTTTTCCATTTATATTCTTTATGGTAGGGAATTGCAATCTATTGTAAGTGAAGAAAATGCTCAATTCTTAATGCATAATAATTTCTCTTCATTTTATTCTTTAAACTCTTGTATAATCATGTTCATCAAACATTTATTGTTATTCTTATGTATACTCCTTTTTAATGCACATCCTTTTCACATTGTCTATCTCTATATGTATTTGAGTCACTTAGGGGACTTGGTTTTGTGAAGGCTTCCAATGTCACCCTATCCAACACTTCACAATTCAAATGGAATTGCTAGTGCAACATAGGTTGCCATCAGAGGAGCGTTCATAAAATCAAGTCTCCCTAATTCATTACTAAATGCAACAATATCCATGACTCTATACATTTTCTTACATGCATTATTTTTCTTACCAAGAATATAGAATTGCTAGAATTGATGAGACGAAATATGTATGTATGTATATATACATACATATATATGTATGTATATATATGTATGTATATATATATATATATATGTATGTATGTATGTATGTATATATATACATACATATACATGTATATATGTATATATATACATACATACATACATACATACATACATACATACATATATATGTATATATATATATACATACGTAATTCCATTTCATTATCTCTATATATATACATACATATATACATATATATGTATGTATATATATAGAGATAATGAAATGGAATTACGTATGTATATATATACATAAATATTTTTATATGTATATATATATATATATACATACATACATACATACATACATATATATATATGTACATATATGTATGTATGTATGTATATATATGTATGTATGTATATATGTATATATGTATGTATGTATATATATATATGTATGTATGTATATATGTATGTCTATATATCATAGAGATTGTGGTATATTCGGCTGACACCTTTTCATTTTGTGTCTTGTTTCATCGATGTGCAAAGAAATACATGTTCAGCCCAACCCATTGTTACTTCCAAGCTTCGCTGATGGTGAGTTGGAATTGAAAGGTATACAGTTTTGTAAGATTCTTTGTGTATTAAGCTAAGCACTGCCTACATTTGTGTAATATTCTTTATGTATTGATTGATCCCTCCTTTCATTTGTTCTTTCAGCAAGCAAGATAAAGGTGAGTGCAGCAAGACACAACATTGAGAAAATCCATACTATATAGGTGAGGTTTCTAACCTCACTAAGGATCTACCACTGTCTCTTATCAGTAAATGGTTTTTTGTTGTCTTGCTGATTTTTATCATATTTTTTGGTGTTTCTTAAATTGAAGGAATTTTATGGCTTTCTTGGTGCATGTAGAATATGCTTGATGAAGTGTATAGCATCTAGGGTGTTTATGAACACTTCAAAATTTTGTGTTCTTAAACACACTTTATTTTTCAAGGAAAATAATGGTTCTTTCTAGCATCACTTTGTCTTTAATGGGTTACTATTTCTTATGTTTCTTTCCTCTCATGGTTAGCCAAAATCTGTTATCATTGAATTTCCTACCACATGACCATGCCACCTATGCTTTTAATATGTATATGCACATATATTTGTAGATGCATATATGTACATACGTTTATATATGTATATGCATATATGTACTTTTATTTCTATGCATAATTGTACACACACACACACACACATATACATATGTATATGCATATATGTATGAAAGTATGCACATACATTTGGCTATGTGAGGGATCATCATGGAAAAAAAAGACCCTTAAGTGGCAAAAAATTCAGAAAAATCAGAGTTAGGCAACTTAACGTAGAAATTTGAATAAGTTATATCTATATTATTTCAAAAACATGTAAGAATAGAATCTGTAGCAAATTAAATGTAGTTTCTAAACTATTAGGTTTTCTTTAAAAAAAAAAAAATCTATTTGGTGAAAATTTAAAATTTCAATGCAGTAATACTTAAATTTCAAGGAAAAAATAAGTAGGTGTTTGTCTGACCACCCTAATCACAATAAAATGATAATATTTTTGATACATGTAGAGGACTCATTTCCCAATGTGATGCATATTTTTTTGTAATTTTTTTCCAAGTAAATAATTAATTATGAATTTTTTGTTACAACTTTTAAAAAATATAAAAAAATCATATGTCTGACCACCTTGACATGGTCAAAACTTCATGAAATTCATTTTTTCTTTTCTTAATCCTATAGTATGCAAAGCATAGAATGTGACGTATATTTTGGATTCAAAAAATGTGATACCGTTTGAAATCTATAGATGTTTTTCAATCAGCCTATCCATCAGGACTTTAGTTGTAATTTGATCAGAAAATGAATAATAATTACTTATTAAATTAAAAGTAAAGCATAATTTATATTGGTGGAAAGCTGAGAATCTCATTTAGAAACCCTTTTCATTTCATCAATTTTGGGTAAAAAAAATTTGTCAGCTACATACCCATCATATTGCCACTTTTTGGTCCATCATGATCTTGCACATACCCATTTATATGCAATACAAGTTAATAAACAAGTGCACTAAAGAATAGAATAATACAAGTGCATGGCACACAACCTTCCAAATTAAACTACAAAGTTATTGTGCCCATACATATATATGAATGTAGGTATGAATGTTCATCGATTAGTGCATGTACATACATATGGACATCCACTATGTCTGTACATGCAGTAATCTATCTACATACATATATATGTATCTGCACAATGATTGATTATGCAATGAGGAACAAATGAATAGTAGGGTGGGTCAACTTTGAACATATCTATACACACACACACATATGTGTGTGTGTATTCTACCTCATCAATTCTAGCAATTCTATATTCTTGGTAAGCAAAATAATTCATGTAAGTAATTGTAAATAGTATAATGTAGAAACATGTGGACCTCCAAACATAGGGTGTATAGGAACCCCTTAATATGCAATTGTAAAATAGTTTTCACCCAGAAAGTCAACAAGTGTACTCAAATCACTGTACTACCAAAATTGTATTATAATCGATTTATATTTGTCCCAAACACAAATAGTTATTCATAGTCTTACATGTCATAGAATATTCAAAGCACATTTGATACCACAAACATACAGGCCATATTGATTTTTAATGGCCCATAGCATTAAAACAAGTATCCAAAATATAAAATTAGTATAACCAACACTCCCCTAATACATCACCACTTGCATTACATCACTGCCAATATTTTCATACACTGAATGACAAGAGAACAACAAAGATCCAAGACTGTCCCATCACCAATTCCATTATATTATATAGAAGAGGTTGTTGCACTTTATACATTCTATATCATGTAAATGATGTTGCAAGTGTTGTGTACATGACTATATGAAGATTCAAGTGACATTGTTAGTGGTTGTTAATGCATAATGTTCTATTCATTCAATAGTTATGCAAAGTGTGTTGTACATTTTAGCCCAATCAAATAATCACCATAAACAAAGTTTGAGTATGATTAAGCGGACTTCCATTAACAAGCAATTGCACTACACTACCAACATGGACATCATATTGCTAATTAGGCCCATAGACATATCCGTTTAATAAACCAATAAATAGATCCATTTGATCTCAAATCTTAAATATCGGAATGTGCATAATGTTGGCAACAACATTTACATATTATAGGACAAAAATTTGTAGTGACATTGGAGGTTATAGCATTGATGAGACTTCTTTTTCAGAAGAGCATTTAAGTATCAAACTATGTATCATTACACTTTACAAATTATCAATGTATGCAACATGGTTTAATACTAAAAATTCTTTGGTGAAAAGAAGCCTTTCCAGTGCATGACTGAACAAGTTTCGATACGAAACCAAACAAATAGTTGAGAATGTTTGCAAATAAAAGGAATGAGAGTAAGTGGGATATGCGAGAATTTGGAGCATTGAATGAACCTTGATCTCCGATTTACTTGCCTGACAGTTCAAGTAAATGTGAAGGGACACGTAAGGCAAGTTGGTTAGTGGAGGTAACGAAGGAGGAAGTGAGCGATTAATGCTCTAAACTATTTGTTTAGGGTGGCGAGGTTGTTGTGGACACACAACCATCCAATCCACTGTACGTAGATGTATTTTCTGATTAAGGAGGAAGATGGGCTCCACTTTGGGGTGGAGGGAAAAATGGGCCCGTTTTGGACATGTTAGAGTAAATGGTGCTTGACAAGTGGTGGGGTGCTTAATTTTTTCAAAATAAAATATTGGGCTTGATGCACAAGTGGTAGGGTGATGTGGTGGGACATTTTTTTTCTTAATATGAGTGTATTACAGTCCCCAACAACAAAATTAAACATCCAAAAATTGAACTATTTATTGCAGCCAAGAATACACAACAAAAAAGTAGCCAATTACTCATATAGTTGTAGTGATGGTCCCTCCCAAAATCAATCAAGCATGCCAAGATAAAAATTTGGAGATGTGTTCTCATCTCTTGCTTGTACATTTTTAGTTTTCCTTACATGATTTTCATTTGCATTTGTAAATTGAGAGCTAATTGCATGCAATGCTCCTAAACAACTATTTGTAATGGAGAGTGGAGTGCAGCCTACATTTAGGCTGACACTCAAATTGGCATTCAACTCCCCCAACAGAGGGATGTATATGTCCAATATATCTTTAAACAAGGCATGGTTGTGTGCTAATGGGTTTGTAGGACTTCTTATATGTCTTTCTCATTGCAATGACCTATGGTCCCAGTTGATTTCTCTTTCCTTCCTATCTTGTTTCTTTTGAACCCTCTGTTGCTCCATCTTGTCCCACCTTTCCTTCTTATCTTGTTTCTTTTGAACTCAGTCTTGGTCCCTCTTTTGAACTCAGTCTTGGTCCCTCTTTTTCTCTCTTTCCTTCCTATCTTGTATCCTTTGAACTATTTCTTGCTCCTTCTTCTGCTCTATTTCCTTTCTCAAATTTGCCTAGTAATCTAGCAAGTGTGGTATGGAAAAAGTATCATGTGGAGAAGGAAATGAATAATTTCCTTTCTCTTCTTTGCACTGCAAGATAATGGCCAATTTTTTGGCTCCATCCACCAACCAAGATGGTTGGGTAGGGGCCGAGGGAAGGCTTAAAATTTCATAACCCTCATCAATAGCTCCCTCTACCAACCAAGAGGGTTAGGTAGGGGGTATGGAAGACTTAGACTGTCATTACCCATATTCATAGACCCATCTGCAAACCAAAATAGTGGGGTAGGGACTGAGGGAAGAGTCAAGCCATCATTATGTTCCTTGCGCTAGTTGTCCATCATGTCATTTGTTTGATGATTAACTATTTCATTCATTGCCAATTCCCAATGTCATGATGTTGATGTCTACCTGCCTGATGGAGCAGTAACTATGACAACTATCAGGGGGGAATGAAACCCCTCTTTTACATGCAGGCCACCTTGTTGTGGCTCTCTTCTTCATTGGCTTGGACCTCATATCAACTTTATATTGAACCTACACACATTATTGAGACATGTTTGAAACAATGATAAGAAACACCATTGAACACCCCTAAAGACATAGTGATGCATGTTTTTTTTAATTCTTTTATTGTGTTAGTTGATAGTTTATAATGGTAAATTCAATAAGTGTTGAAGTTTTATGTGATCGTACTAGTTTTTTTGAATTGCACAAGTTTAAAACATATTTGATTGAAATGAAAGGAGTTTGTGCAATGCCATAAAGATGAATGGAACTAACAATGTAGATAACTGAAATTCATTGTCATTCATTAATAGCCATCAAGCATGAAACACCATGATATTGAGTTACAAGTTTGTGATATATGAAAACCTTGAAATTGAACATTTATACACAATCATAAATAGTACAAATTGAAACCCCAACTAGTGAGCTAAACTAGTGAGTTAGAAAGAATCTGTTGCGACAATGACATTTCCATTCAAAAAAGTGACCTGGCCTTATGCAACAATCACATATGGTTTAACAATCACATTCTAAGGAATTAGAAAGCATTGACATCCACAAAAAGTGTAAAGTTGAAACCCCTGATATTGAGTCAGAGGGTAGTGGGTGAGAAACATTTATAGTGCAAATAATTGATTTATATACCCAGACATATAGAACATAACAAAAATTACCAGGAATTGAACTGAAATTACTTGACATTCATAAATAGAGAAAGTTGAAACACCAGATATAATTGTCACTTTCATATGCTCGAAAAATAGTTAGGGTGCATAGAATTGATCTATATTGGCAGCCATATTGAGCATAAGAAAATTCCAACAAACAAACTTAAATGACTTGACATACGTAAACTCTGTAAGTTGAAACCCTAGATATTGAGTTACAGGTTTGTGAGTCACATAACTATTATAGTGAATATAATAGATCTATATTGGGAGGAATAGAGAATGTAAGAAGAACCCAAAAAATGAAAAGAACTTCTTGGACATTCAAAAACAGTGTAAGTTGAAACCCCAGATGCTGAGTAATAGGTTTTTTTCAGAAACGTTATCATCGCATACAACATATTTCTGTAGGGACATGAATAGTTTATATGAAAAAAGCAAAGGTATGTATTGTATGGTGAAAATCATTTGCATAGCATTGAATAGATAGAAATTCATAGGCATAAACAGTCTGTTTGTGTAGAGTACCTGAATGTTGATAGTGTGCTACTAGTGCTATGTCTTCTTCTCCTCTTTGTCTGTCTACCTCCAGGAAAATGTTGTAATAAATGGAAATGCAATTTTGAATTTAAAAATATCTTTATATGTTCAATGCTATTTGGTATGGAGTCTTTAATTTCTTCCTCCTTGTTCAAATTTGAAAATTTGTTTGGGTGCCTTCAAATGCATAGTTTGTATGTATTTATGGTGTTTAGTTTTTTTTTTTTTGTCAAGTGATTGTGGTGGAATTATTGCCACTGTTTTGGTGGTTGCAGGTAGCAAAAGAGGAGTTTGAACCAGTTGTCATGCGAATGGATTTGACAAATGGGATAGTTATGAATGATTTCTTCTCATTTCAGTGTTGCATTGATGGCATAGTGGGATAGGGGTGGGTTTGATTGGATTTGGTGATGGCATATTCTTGGCTCGTAGTTGTTCTCCTCATGCCACATGTATTCAAATAGTGGTCGTGAGCTAATACAAGTGGTGATATTAAAGGGGAGCGTGGGTTATACTAATTTTTTTTTTATTATGGGTGCAAGTTGTAAAGCTACGGGCCAATAAGAATCAATATGGATTTTATGTTTGTGGTGTCAGATGTGCTTTGAATATTCTCTGACATGTAAGACTATGATTACTTATTTATGTTTAGGACAAATAAAAATAGATTATAATACAATTTTTATGGTACAATGAATCGAGTACCCTTGTTGAATTTTTGGGTGAAAACTGGTTTACAATTGCATATTAAGGCGGTCTAGTGTGGGGCCCATGTGGGACTACTTATGTCCCTAGTATAGGCTCTTGCCCTACTATGGGACCCTCTCCCCTAGATAAATTCTAGTAGGAAGGGTCTCTTTATCATCGAGTTTTCATCATACATCACCAAACATAGGATTATCATCAACCAACACTTTACAAGTGAGTGCACCATCTTCCTTAGGAGTATCTTCTTAAGGTTGTTGAGCACACACTAAGGAAATGGCTAGCTCCTATTGAGGAGCCTTGTTGAAGTCAGATCAACTATGAGCACCACACCTATGAGAGGAGGAAAAAGGTGGCCATGAGTGCTGGGACCAACCACATGCAACATTATCTCTATTTCTTGGAGGCTAAGAGCCACAGGACTAGGAACCATAGTCTCTTTTGGCAGATAGGTTGTGACCTCATCAATGTTCTCCAAGAGGGGAAAAGAAAGGACGTGGAAATCTAGAAATAATGGAGGAAGTGTTGCTGCAAGTCTAAAAGCTCCTAAAAATGGGCCACATGTGCAAATAAGATAGCTTGCACTTGACTCTACATACGCACATTAGAAAAAATAACAAATTTAGTGTAAAAAGAGAAATGAACATGCAAAACATCTTGAAAAAATAATATACTTTTTTTCTTTCCAAATGTTGAAGAGAATCTTCACACTAAAAGCATCTCAAATTTGGGTATACTTGAAAATGAGAAATCCATTTCTTAATAAAACCATATGCCAAGAAAAATGAATAGGTTGAAAAGACTTGAAAAATGATGAATCTAATTCCAAGCTTCCTAAGCTCTAGTGAACATTCAAAAAAAATGTTTGAGAGTCTCCAAATTTCCACAAAATGGATAAAAAGGATTAGAAACTCCCAAATGCATTTAATGAGAGCCAAGTTGAAGACCTTGATAAAGAAAGCACTAGACAAAATGAGCCAATTTAAGTTCAAGAATAGCCAACCTAGAATCTATGATACTAAATTTCTCATGGAAGATTAAAGTTGCCAATGATAATTTAGTTCGCTAACCATAGGAAGATGAGGAGAAATCCACAAATATATTTTCACGGAGCTTATAAATACAAAATGGTGGATTATGATACCATTTTCAATCCTTCCACCAAGGCTTGAATGAGTTGACCTCAAATTTATGGATCATCTAGAGAGGAATGACATCAATAAGAGTTGTATGTGCAGTATCACAAGGGTCCAAACTAGGCCTCTAAGTGGCAATGAAAATTCATAAAAACAGAGTTAGACAACTTGACATAAAAATTTGAATAGGTTATTAACATAATTTGAAAACTATATAGGAACAAAACTTATAGTAAATTGAATGAAGTTTCTAGGATACTAGTCCTTTTTTGGAAAAAGGTTAATTTGTTTTGCAAAAAAATGAAATTTCAATGCAGTGGTACTAAATTTTCAAGAAAAAGATAAGAAGCAAGTGTATGTCTTACCACCCTAAGTACAAGAAAAAATAATTATTTTTTAGAAACTTTCAATATATGTAGAGGACACATGTCTGAATGTGCCAAAAAAAATTTGTAATTTTTTCCATGTAAATAATTAGTTATTATTTTTTATTAGAACATTTCATAATTATTAAAATGTGTGTGTCTGACCACTATAACATGGTAAAACATTTATGAAATTCAATTATTTTTATCCTATAGTATGTGAAGCATATAATGTGACACATCTTTTAGGTTCAAAAAATGTGAAGTAGTTTGAAAGTTATAGAAGTTTTTCAATCAACCTATCAATCAGGAATTTAGTTGTAATGTATGCAGAAAGTCAATAATAATTATTTATTAAATTCAAAATAAGGCATATCTTATATTGATGGAAAGCTGGCAATTTTTTCTATAAAACCTTTTTGTTTCATGAAATTTAGATAAAAAAAGTTGTCAGCCACAAGGGAAAACTTTGGAAAACTAAGCAAATTTTGTAAACACGTTTTTTGGGTTGACTGTCGAGATTAGGAAATCTCAGACCAAATCTCGAGCCTACTGATTTTTTCAAAAAAATGGATATCCATTACCTATACATATATTTATAATACATAATATTTAATATATTAATATATACTAATATACTAATATATTATATACTATATACTACATATATTTTGTATAGCATATTATATACTACATAGTATATATTATATTTATTGATGTGTGGCCAATTCACAATAGAGAGAGGGGGATAGACCTAATAGAGAGATCTAAGAGAGAGAAACTTGAGAGAGAGAGGGAGAGTTGAGAGGGAGAGAGAGAGAGTTGAGAGGGAGAGAGGGAGGGAGAGGGAGAGAGAGGGAGAGAGAGAGAGTGGGAGAGACTTAAGAGGGAGTTAGAGAGCGAGACTTGAGAGAGAGAGAGAGAGACTTGAGAGGGGGGAGAGAGATAGAGATAGATAGAGATAGAGAGAGACTTGAGAGGGAGGCTGAGAATGAGACTTGAGAGAGAGAGAGAGAGTTAATAGGGAGATAACATGAGAGGGAGAGACCTGAAAGAGAGGGGGGGAGGGGGAGGGGGAGGGACTTGGGAAAGAGAGAGACCTGAGAGGGAGGGAGGTGGGAGAGAGAGTGGAGAAATAGATAGAGATCTGAGAGGAGAGGAGAGAGAGTGGGAGGTAGGAGACCGAGAGAGAGGGAGAGACGAAGGAGAGTGGATGGAGTGGACGGAGGGAGGGGAGACGGAGGGAGGGAGGGAGGATAATGGTGAGAGAAAGAGGACGGAGAGAGAGAGGGAGGAAAGAGAGAAAAGGGAGGATGGAGAGAGAGGGTGTGAGGGAGGGAGGGAGAGAGGGAGAGTGAGAGGGAGAGACCTAAGAGAGAGGTAGAGAAAGAAAGAGAGAGAGAGAGACTTGAGAGAGAGAGGGAGGGACATGAGAGATAGACCTAAGAGGGTGGGAGAGAGAGAGAGAGACTTGAGAGGGTGAGAGATAGGGGTGGGAGATACCTGAGAGAGAGAGATAGAGGGAGGGAGAGACCTTAGAGAGAGAGAGGGATCGGGAAGGACCTAAGAGTGAGAGGGAGAGAGTGAGAAAGAAAGAAAGACCTGAGAGGGAGGGAGAGAGAGACTTGAGAGAGAGACTTAAGAGAGTGGAGACGGAGAGAGATGGAATGGAGAGAGATGGAAGGGGAGGGAGAGGGAGGGGGAGGGGAGTGGAGGAAACGGAAGAGAGAGGGGACAGAGAGATAGGAGGGAGAGAGGGAGAGATGGGGAGAGAGAGAGAGTTATCTAGTTAGGATGAGAGGGAGAGACCTAAGATCGAGAGAGAGACATGGAGTAGGAGATGCTTGAGAGAGAGAGGGAGTGGGATGGACCTAAGAGAGATTTATTTGCACCTGAAGAGATCTCATCCATGCTACTTATTTTAATGTGAGGTGAAGAATGTGGTTATTGAATAAGGAGAGAGAGAGGGGGAGAGAGAGAGAGAGAGCTAAGAGAGAGAGGGAGAGTGGGGGGAGAGGGAGAGGGAGAGATATTAATATATAATATAATTTATATACTATATAATATATTAATTTAATATATACCTTAATAATAATATTAATATATATTATATATTATATAAATATATATAAATTAATTAATTTAATATATAATATATTAATAATATTGTGTTAATAATAATTCTTAAAACTAAAGCAAACAATTATCCATTTATAACATATATTTTTCATAAATAGATATTAGTTTAATTTGTTATAGGTAAAAAAGATAGAAGCATGAGCAAAGACAGGTATATCAAGTGCGAAACATAATGGATATCTATTTCAAAACGGATATCCATTTACTAAGTTATATAAAAAACAAAAATGGGACCATTTTGAGCATTCCAATGGTCCCCACATTCCTTGTCTTCTAAATCTAATGGTTTTTGTCTCTATCAAACAAAATTTAGCTTTTGGGAGATTCTTTTACACTTTATTAAAAATTACAATCATTTGTGTGTGTGTTTTTGTTTGTGCAATGGGGAGCAGTAGTTTCCATAAAAGAAAAGGAAAGAGGAAACCAACAATAGATCAAATTGAAGCATATAGAGAAAAATATAGAGAAATTCGTAGGAAAAGAAGACAAGGTATGAAAAATATTCAAGTTGAAGCTTCTTCTGCATTGTTAAATGTTAATTCAAGTGAAAATGAAATAGAATTTGAAAATATTGAACACCATATTGAAATTGAAAATGAAATAGAATTTGAAAATATTGAACATCATATTGAAATTGAAAATGAAAATGTGAACAAAATTGAAAATGAAAATGTTGAAAATGTTATTGAAAATGAAAATGTTGTTGAAAATGAAAATGTTGTTGAAAATGAAAATGTTGTTGAAAATGAAATTGTTGTTGAAAATGAAATTGTTATTGAAAATGTTGAAAATATTGAAAACATTGAGAATGAAAATGTTAATAACATTGAAGTTGAAAATGAAAATGTTGGAATTGTTATTAAAAATGTTGATAACATTGAAAATGTTGAAAATGAACCTTATGTAACACATAATTACATGAGAACCCCTAAATGGTTGCTTGAAATAGATGATAACATAATAGAGAATCTTCAAGGAAAAAGGTCACAACGAACGGTTCATTTGTGGGTTACCAATATGTTCAATGAATACTTTTCAGATAAGACATTAACCGAACAATGTCAACTTTTTGTGCAATTGCTTAAGTCTTATAGAATGAGACCATTATTAAGAAAAGTGAAGATTCATGTCACCAAAACATTAGAAAAAAATAGTATTATTGTAAAAAATAATTTTAATGCTCTAACTTCTATTGGAAAGACTAGTAAGGAAAAAGATAAAAGGGTTGCTCATAGAGTGATCAGAACCTCACTAGTAAGCCATCATTTGAGAAAGGCTTGTTTAATGAGAAAAAATTGTATTGATTTAAATCTAAATTGTAAAACATTGAATAGAGCCCTCTCAAGAAGAGGAAGACTCGATAGTCCTCTTCAAAATGATACGTGGGATTTTATTGGGAGGTTTCCACATGTTGATAAGAAGCTAACCGATAATGTAAAGATGAAAATTGAACAATTTTGGAACTCTCGCTCTAAATTATCACCAAATGCAAAGGATTTTTTAAAGTTATGAATTGGTAATCGAGATCGCACACGACATCCTAAACATTTCTTGGAATGTAGCCAAACAATTTTGTACAATTTTTTTTTTCAAGAACATCCAAATTTGCAAATATCACAAAGGGCTTTTGATTCTTGAAAGCCATTTTATTGTGTACCTATTAATGTTCATAATACATGTTGTAAATACCATGTTGAGTTTTCAATGTATCATGAATTATTATGCCATATTCATTCTACTATGCGTACTGACGAAATATTATAGGAGTGTCATGCAATGCAACTTCCCAAGCCATATAGGGACTTGTTAGATTCATTTTTATGTGATAGAGGTGATGGTTGCTTATTTTATAGAAATGATTGTTTAAATCAAACATGTTTGCAATGTGGTGGTTTATCAAAGTTTGTAACATACTTTCATGAGGGTAGTGATCATGATTTTGGTAACAAGATTGTTGAGAAAAAAAGGTTTGAGATAGTCAAATACACATTGAAGAGTGGAGGTGAAGGTTCTAGATGCAAGTTGGTTGTAAGAGAGGTAAGTATTGGTGATTTTATTTCCTATTTTAAGAAAAATATTTTCTATAAGTATGCAAGGCATAGCCACGGGTCGTAGTGGTTGGATCAAAAATTGAGGATGTGTAAGGACTCTTTCCCAATTGGAACTATTGTATCTGTAGTTTATTTTA